>JAAGEH010000032.1:26617168-26829419 GCA_011751065.1 Lasiurus cinereus
ATAAAGGTTTAATCTCCAAAATCTACAGCCAACTTATACAACTTAATAAAAGGAAGATGAAGGATCCAATAAAAAAAATGGGCAACGGACCTAAATAGAACCTTTTGAAAAGACGACAGAAGGAAGGCCAAGAGACACATGAATACATGTTCAAAGTCATTAATCATCCGAGAGATGCAAATCAAAACGACAATGCGATGCCATCTTACACCTGTCAGAATGGCAATCATCAACAAATCAACAAAGGACAAGTGTTGGTGAGGATGCGGAGAAAAAGGAACCCTTGTGCACTGTTGGTGGGAATGCAGACTGGTGCTGCCACTGTGGAGAACAGTATGGAGTTTCCTCAAAAAACTAAAAATGGATCTCCCATTTGACCCTGTAATCCCACTCTTAGGAATTTATCCTAAGAAATTACAAACACCAGTCAGAAAGGATTTATGCACCCCTATGTTCATAGCAGCACAATTTACAATAGCTACAATTTGGAAACAGCCTAGGTGCCTGTCAGCAGATGAGTGGATCAGAAAACTGTGATACATCTACACAATGGAATTCTATGCTGCCATTAAAAAAAGAAGGAATTCTTACCATTTGCAGCAACCTGGTTGGAACTGGAGAGCCTTATGCTTAGTGAAATAAGCCAGTCAATGAAGGAGAAGCATCACATGATCGCACTCATTGGGGGATAATAAAGAACACTATAAAATGATGAACAAAAGGATAGATACAGAGGCAGTAAAGCTTCAAACAGACTGTGAAATTACAGCAGGGAGATTAAAGTTAGGTGAGGTAGATAAGAGATCAATCAAAGGACTTGTAGGCATGCATATAAGCATAACCAATGAATATAGACACTGCGGGGTTGGGGTATGCCTGGGAGGGAGGGGGGGCAATGGAGAGATATGTATAAAAAATTAATTAAAAAAAAAAGAAAAATAAATAAATAAATAAAAGTAAAAAAAAAAAAAGAAAGAAAGAAAGAAAGAAAAAGACTGATTTATCAGGCTACACCCGCCTTTGCTCTGATATCGGAGCCCCTTATCAGCAGGGCCTCGCCATGGCTGCTGCCATGCAAGGATATACAGTTAGACAATACTTATCACAGCAAAATAAGAATAAATGTTTTAACTGTGGGGAATCAGGGCTTTTTGCTAGAGAATGTAAGGGGAGCAAAAATACAAACACTAAAACTCAAACTCAGCTTGAAGCTGGCTATATTATCCCCAGTAACTCTCCTTGGAATACCCCTATCTTTGTCATTAAGAAGTCAGGTAGATGGCCTTTGTTACAAGACTTAAGGGCAGTAAATGAAACAATGGTGCTAATGGGAGCCCTACAGCCTGGACTCCCCTCTCCTGTTGCTATACCTTTAGGGTATTTTAAAGTAATCATAGACTTAAAAGATTGCTTTTTTACCATTCCTCTACACCCTGAGGACCAAAAGTGCTTTCCCTTCAGTCTACCCGCTATCAATTTTAGAGCTCCTATGAAAAGGTTTCAATGGCGTGTTCTCCCACAAGGTATGGCTAATAGTCCCACCTTATGTCAATCTTTTGTTGCTCTTGCAATACAAGCAGTAAGAGATCATTGGCCAGAAATGTATATTATTCATTACATGGGTGATATTTTAATAGCTGGGAAGGATGGTGGTGAGGTCTTGAGATATTATAACGAGTTAAAAAATGCTTTACAAGATAAAGGATTAGAGGTCGCCCCTGATAAAGTCCAATTAACAGATCCATATACATATCTTGGCTTTGAAATGAAAGGACCTCAGGTCTCCTCTCAGAAGTTAGAATTAAGATTAGACAAGCTCAAATCTTTAAACAATTTTCAAAAACTCCTCGGATATATCAACTGACTCATGTCCTATCTAAAGCTTAGTAAAAGTGATTTAAAACCTCTTTACGATATTCTACACGGGGATGCTAATCCTACATCTCCCTGTGAGCTGACACAGGAAGGAAGACAAGCCATATGTATAGTAGAACAAGCCATTCGGTCACAAACTGTTACATTTATAGACTATGATAAACCTTTGAAATTCATCATTTGCAAAACAGCTCTTTCACCAACCGCTGTTTTTTGGCAAACAGCCCCCCCTAATGTGGGCTCATCTGCCTGCTACACCTAAAAAGGTCATGGGGCCATATTATCAAGCAGTATCTGACCTTATAATCCTAGGCAGGGAACAAGGGAAAAGATATTTTGGTAAAGAACCAGATTTTATCATACAGCCTTATGCCAAAGAACAAGTTAATTGGCTCATGCAGACTACTGAATTCTGGCCTATTGCCTTAGCTTCTTATACTGGCATCCTAGATAATCATTATCCACCAGGCAAACTTATTGATTTTGCTAATAAACATGAATTATTAATCCCTAAAATCACCACATTGTAAATTGTACTACCTTGTCCTGGTAAGTATAAGCAGCTATACCTGTAGAACAGCCATCAGTAAACACCAATAGGGCATTATTTAAGGGGGTAAATGTGGTGAATAAATGTTTTAACTGTGGGGAATCTGTTAATTGGACTTTATCAGGGGCGATCTCTAATCCTTTATCTTGTAAAGCATTTTTTAACTTGTTATAACATCTCTGTACCCTTATTAGAAACTGCTGGCCAATTTAAGGGCGTCTCTAATACTGGAAACTTATTTAGAGAGCTACAGGTACTTATCACAAAAAGAACACACCCCTTTTTTATAGGGCATTTACGTGCTCACTCTGGGCTTCCTGGTCCTCTAGTGGAAGGAAATCAGAAAGCAGATCTGGCTACTCGCCCACAAGCTCATATTTCTGCATTACTTGCTATCAATGCTGATGACTCTTCCCTAAAAATTGCTCAAGTCATCAGTTACACCATCTCAATGCACAGACTCTCTGGCTTATGCATAATATTACTAGGGAACAAGCCAGACAAATTGTCAAAGATTGCCCTTCTTGTGTCATACATCTCCAGGTATTACATCTTGGAGTCAACCCTAGGGGGTTAGTACCTAATGCATTATGGCAAATGGATGTTACCCATATCTCTGAATTTGGTAACCTCAAATATGTACATGTAACTATAGATACTTTTAGCGGTTTTATTCATGCTTCCCTCCAAATAGGTGAAGCCACTAAACATGTAATTAGCCATATGTTAACTGCCTTCGCAGTCTTAGGATGTCCACAGCAATTAAAAACTGATAATGGCCCAGGCTATACCAGCTCAGCCTTTTCTCAATTCTGTAAGCACCTCAATATCCATCATACAACAGGTATTCCTTATAATCTCCAAGGTCAAGGAATTGTTGAAAGGGCACATCTCTCTTTAAAACTCACAATAGATAAAATAAAAAAGGCGAAATGGTACCCCACGAGGGGGTCACCCAGAAATATATTATCTCATTCCTTATTTATTCTCAATTTTTGAAATTTGGATGCAAATGGACAATCAGGAGCTGCTCGCTTTTGGCATACAGAAACTCTGAGACAATTTGATTCAGTACTATGGAAGGATCCTTTGACTAACTCCTGACATGGCCCAGATCCAGTTCTTATCTGGGGCCGAGGATCAGTATGCATTTACTCTAAGGAAATGAAATCTGCAAGGTGGTTACCAGAACGCTTAGTTAAACGGATCAGTCAAACTCAAGAAGTTGAGGATAATCACTCAGATAACTGCAGGGATGAAAACTCACCCTGAGAATATTTTTCCTATTAGTAGTATTAGGGGTTTCTGGAGCTTTAGCTACAGGAACAGCAGGATTAAGAGTTGCCGTTCATTCATATACTAAACTCTCTAATCAGCTGATTGATGATGTTCAGGCCTTATCCAGTACTATTAATGATATTCAAGATCAGATAGATTCCTTAGCGGAGGTAGTCCTCCAGAATAGAAGAGGATTAGATTTATTGACAGAACAGGGAGGGATCTGTTTGGCTCTACAGGAACACTGCTGCTTTTTTGCAAATAAATCGGGCATTGTTCGTGATAAGATAAAGAAGCTACAAAAAGACCTAATAAAAAGAAGAAAACTATTTGACAACCCCTTGTGGAGCAGGCTAAATGGAATATTACCCTACCTCCTTCCCTTATTAGGACCTCTGCTTGGCTTACTAATAATCCTATCACTAGGATCTTTTCTTTTTAATAAATTGATGGCTTTTATTAAGCAAGAAGTGGATGCCGTTAAGATGCAATCTATACAGGTCCCTTATCATAAACTTGAGATTGCCAAAAGGGAAAGTTGCAAACTCCTTGAAAAAGAGAAATACGATAACATTCTACAGAGTAATTGAGGTAATTACTCTAATATTCAAGGAATACGATGACATTCAATAGAATAATTGAGGAATTACTCTAATAGCAAGCTTTCCACCTTGGTGCGCGGGGCTGGTTAGCCAGAGACTGGCAACTGGAACTTATACGTGATACCGACCACCACCTACCTAAGCCAGGAACTGGGCCTTATGCTGCCCTGCTTTCCAATGACGGGTAAGGTGGGTTGATACCATATGGTAGTTCCTGACCTAAGACAGGCACAGTTCCCTCAAGGATATTCGGCCTTTCAAAGTTTAAAGAAAAGGGGGACCTGTGGGAAACTTGTTGTGCTTGACAGCCATTTTGTAGTAAGCTCCAGCCACATTAGCACTAACCTCGGGCTAGGTTTCTATTACCCCAAACCCTATCTCTTTCCTGTAAGCCAGGCATTTCGCCTTAGGGCTAGGAATTTTCGCTAACTTCCTCATTCCTCCTTCTCCCTATAAATACCCTGAATTCCTCATGAATAAATGAGACTTGATCAGAACTTTATCTTGTCTCCATTCCTTGTGTCTCTTGTCCCTTTCATCCCCACTCCCCCTCTAGGGTCCTCGTTGACTTAACCCGCAGGTCGAGACAGTGTACCAGAGAATAATTTCAGCAAAATATAATCTAACAATAAGACTTTTGAAAAGAAAAATTAAATAAATAAAGGAAAGCCACTATGAAATAGAAATAAAAGAAAATATAACAAACAAGTAAACTCAGATATAATGTATAAAAAGCATAAGGAATATGGAGTAAATATGAAATAAAGAAAAACTATTAATAAGTGTCCAATTATTATTTTTAAATATATTTTATTGATATTTTTACAGAGAGGAAGGGAGAGGGACAGAGAGTCAGAAACATCGATGAGAAAGAGACATCGATCAGCTGCCTTCTGCACGCCCCCCACTGGGGATGTGCCCACAACCAACGTACATGCCCTTGACGGAATCAAACCCAGGACCTTTCAGTCCACAGGCCGATGCTCTATCCACTGAGCCAAACCGGTTTTGGCAATAATTGTACAATTTTAAGAAAAAATAAGTATAGCTTCTGAAAATGAAAAATGCAATTGACAAGTTAAAGTCTCTTTGAATGGGCTAAACAAAAGGCTAAAGTCAGATAAACAATAATACACAGGAAAATACACATGCAGAAATATACAAATGCTTTGCAACAAGACTAAGAGATGGAGACATGAAAAAAATGTTAAGATATACGGAGTATACAATGAAATCTAACATATTTACTCTGAGTTCCAGAAAAAGAGAATAGTGGTATAGAAGAACATTAATATCTGCATCAATAATAAATGAGAATTTTCCTGGGCTGTTAAAAGAGTAGAGTCTCTAGAATCATAGAATATAGAAAGAAGAGGTTATAGCAACAAAGAGAAAGTAAAGTGAACAAACAAACAAATGATCAAGAGAGCCCTGTAACTGTAAGAACAGAGTGCTAGGAACCAAATACATCTGTAACTAATGCTATTTAGGCCTGAAAACTCCAAGCGGCTGTGAGCTGGTAGAGGGAGGTGAGCCCCACAGTTGGGCAGAAGGATGCTGCCACCTGTTTGATGATACTTTGATGCACACTGAATGAAGGTTTAGAAAAAGGTATTACACTATCTAGAATCTTATTTTCCTTTGTCACTCAACATTCTGAGACTTATCTGCTTTTAGCTATGTCTCATTAATTTTTCACATGTTATAGTGTCTCCCATTATGAATATACTCCAATAGAAACATTTACCATGGTATTTCCCACTTTATAAAAATTAGTTTTGTTTTTTCTTAATTTCTTGCTATTATAAATAATGGTACAAAGATTCTTGCATATGTCTCATGATTCAGATGGTTGGGTAGGTCTCTAAAAGTGGTACAACTGGATTTAAGGACAAAGGCCTCTTCAAATTTATTATATAACTAGAAGCCTGGTGCATGAAATTTATACACGTGGGAGGTGTTCTTCAGGACAGCCTGCTCCCTCTCAAATCTGGGACCCCTTGAGGAATGCCAGCCTGATCACCCTCTAACCACTCTCCTGCCTGCCTGAGTGATGCCTAACTGCTCCCCTGCCAGCCTGTTTGCCTCTAGATGCCCTCCCCTGTGGGCCTGGTCACCCCTAATTTCCAACTCCTGCAGGCCTGGGTCCTCCTCAACTGCCCTTCCCTCCAGGCCTGGTCACCCCCAACTTCCCTCCTCTGCTGGTCTGGTCAACCCTAACTGCCTCCTCTGTAGGCTTGATCACCTCCAACTGCCTTCCCTTGCAGGCCTGGTTCCTCCCAACTGCCCTTCCCTGCCTGCCATCTTGTGATGGCCATCTTGTGTTGGCCATCTTGTGTCCACATGGGGGCAGGATCTTTTGACCACATGGGGCAGCCATCTTGTGTGTTGGAGTGATGGTCAATCTGCATATTACTCTTTTATTAGATAGGATAGAGGCCTGGTGCACAGGTGGGGGCCAGCTGGTGTGCCCTTAAGGGTGTCCTGGATCAGGGTAGGTATTACCTTGGGGCATGGGGTGGCCTGGGCGAGGGGTCTATCATGGTTTGAAGGCCGGCCATGCCCCCTGGTGATCCCCCTGGTATCTGGGATTTATTTATCTTCTACAATTGAAACTTTGTAGCCTGGAGCGGAACCAAGCCTTCTGCTCACACAGCCATTGAAATGTTGTTGCCTTAAATGGAGGCCTGGACTGGCCAGGATTTGCGGAAAGCTTGGCTTCCTCCATCGCCAAGGGCAACCCAAGCCTCCTTCCTGCTCTCTCTGTGGCAGTAGCCATCTTAGATGGGTTAATTTGCATACTTGCTCTGATTGGCTGGTAGGTGTGGCTGTTGGGCATGGCTGGGGTGTGTTGGAAGTAGGGCAAATTTGCATATTACTCTTTTATTAGATAAGACTAGAGGCCTATTGTACAAATTTGTGCATAGGTGGGGTTCCTTGGCCTAACCAGTGATGGGGGCCAAGCAGGTTCACAGGAGGTTGGCCAGGAATGAGGGGCTGTGGGAAGATGGCCAGCCGCCCTAATCAGGGACATGAGACCAGCCAGCCATAGGAAGGGACCACAGGAGGTTGGCCGGCCATGGGAGGTTGGCTGTAGGAGCACACTGACCACCAGGGAGCAGCTCCTGCATTTACCTTGGGCCCCCTGGTGGTCAGTGCATGTCACAGCAACCTGTCGACTGGTCATTCGGTCATTCAGTCACTCAGTCACTTTGACTTTTATATAGAGAGAGATTTTAAACTGTTTTCTGAAGTTGGAGGGTTTGTAGACCTCAAATTCACTAAGTTGGTGACTAAGTACTCATGATATTTGCCACAAAATGTCCTTAGGAATAGTTAAGAATCAAATTTTTAAAACCTCAACTTTGATTTTAGATAAAGTAGGTTTGATCCTTATACACTGTCATATTTTTATAACTTTCAATTCTTTTATAATATCTTAAAAAATGTGAAAATGGCACTTTTTTCCATAACCCAGTGCTGTCTCAAAAAATGGCTTGCAATTGTAGAGTATAAATTGAAGCAGTCCATGTGTTTATAAATCAAATCTCTATCAACTAAACATAATATTGAGACATTTTTATGGGTAATTTGGTATATATATATATATATATATATATACACATACTTATATATGGTATATACATATATATATACATATATATGAATATGCATAATATTTGACTAGAGCCATGAAAACATGGGTCTCAATGATAGGAATTTAGAATATGCTCATATCTAAGGTGCTCATATGAGGTAGAGAAATAGAGCAACCACAGTCAAATGATAAAGTTTTTTGAAGGCAGTGTAGAAGCCTCTTTATGTTGAAAGAGGTTTTACTTTAGTCTGATGAAATTTCAATGTTTCAGTAATTCAGGCATTTACTGGTACCATTTGTGGAATTTTTCATCAAAATGCTTATGTAACTGGTTTGACAGGAGAAACACTGAAGTGAACATGAAATTTTAATTTTCCAAGAAAAGTTACCAGCTGTGCTCCATAACTTTCAATTATTAAAATTGTTAATGAACCTATTCAAACCTTCTATTTCATTAGCATAGCCCGATAGTGGGCAAAATGTGGCTCGAGAGCCACATGCGGCTCTTTGGCTCCTTGAGTGTGGCCCTTCCACAAAAATACAACAATTTGGATGAGTCTATTTTGAAGAAGTGGCATTAGAAGAAATTTAGGTTTAAAAAATTTGGCTCTCAAAAGAAATTTCAATCATTGTACTGTTGATATTTGGCTCTGTTGACTGATGAGTTTGCTGACCCCTGGTATAGCTAAAACCAGTAGTTGCAGCTTCTTAGAGCAGGAAGGGGAAATTGTCTGTTCTTATTTCCCCTTTACCTCCCCAATCCTTTAGTAAACTGACAACAGTTTGTCAACATAGACAACATTCTCTGCATTAAATGACTCCTAATCACAGGAGACAGATTCCCTTTCAGTTGTTGCTGCTCTATTGATAATGCTGCCTCCTGGTTCTCCATGTATCTGGTGTCCAAATGCTGACTCTTAAGAAGTCTTTTTGCAGTTTCTTTAGAGAGCACCAGAGTTTCTCTCTTATTTAATCCTCTTGAAATAAATCTGAGGTATGGCTCTTTCTTTCTCTACCTTCACCTACTGCCACAGAGGAACCTCTTCCCCCCTCCCCTCCCCCCCCCCCCACACACACACACAGAGTCTTTTGCTGCTATTATTGCCTCCCAGTAAGCAATGCTGTTGGGAAAGGGGGCATATAATCAACAATATTACTAAACTTAAAGCACCAAATGGCCCCACACTTTGGGAAATTTGTCCTTTCCTTGCTATGCCAGCAACTGGGAATGAGGATCATCCTCTGACACTCTCAGTCCTGCCATCACTTTCCAGTCCCCACCACTTGCATAATTTTTTTTTTTTTTGCTATTGTTTTTGTCCAATGACTCAACATTTAAGCAAAAGAAAATCACCATTTCCTAACATTTCAACTCCATGTCCCTCACTACCCATCCAGATAGCAGAAGGAATCTTGCTCTCTTAAGAACTCTGCATTTCCCAAAAGATGCTACTTCTCCACACCCTCTTATCTTTTGCTTTATCAGTGACTAGTCAACTTGAAACAGGTAGTTTCATGAATAGGACCCTTGAGGAGTTTAATATCATAATTCTCAAAATACAAAAGCTTCTGCTACAGAACACACAAGATGGCTGCCCTCATGTGGTCAAATATGGCCACCCCCATGTGGACACAAGATGGACACCAAAAGATGGCTAACAGGGGAGGACAGTTGTGAACAATCAGGCCAGCAAGGGAGGGCAATTAGAGGTAACCAGGTTTACAGGGGAGAACAGTAAGGGGCAATCAGGCTGGCAAGGAAGGGAAGTTAGGGATGACCAGACATCAGGGGAGCAGTTAGGGGCAATCTGGATGGCAGGAGAGTGGTTAGAGGGCGATCAGGCTTGCAGGCAAAAGCAGTTAGGGGCAATCAGGCAAGCAGGGAGGTGAGGGGTTGGGAGCCAGCAGTCCTGGATTATGAGAATGTCTGACTGCTCCACCATGATTAGGCCTAAATAGGCAGTTGGAGATCCCTTGAGGGGTCCCAGATTGGAGAGGGTACAGGTTGGGCTGAGGGACACCTGCCCCATGCATGAATTTCAGGCACCTGGCCTCTAGTTTAACATATAATAAAAAGTTGTTAAGATTCTGTGTAAACAAAATTGTTATTTTTAGAAGTTATGTTTAAAATTCATCATTTTGATAGTCACAGTACTTTTAGCTATAGTTGAGATGCTCACCAATAAAAGATAACTAAATGTTTTTACCACCATGTGGAATATTATTTTTTACGTGGTTTTTGGGTTAAAATGACTAGAAGTAGATTTTTTAAAAATATGGCATTATAGGGCTTCTCTATCAATATACTCAAGTAAAATAGGATAAAAGAACCTCTTTCCAGGTAACTAATGAAATCAATAATATAGAAAATAAATATAGCCAAGAGCATAAAAAAGGGTCATATCATATGCATCTCATAAATTTAGGAGAGATGACATAATTCTCATGTGAGATTCCAGAGCTGTTTAGTGTGTCTTTTTTTTTTTTTAACTAAAGATTTCTGGCTAAACTGTTTTAGTATAATTTCATACTTTGAGGAGTGAAGATAGTAAGTTCCATAAACTCTTAAAAGTAAGCATTCCTGAAGCAAGATGAGATTTTAAAATATTTGACTAATGCCCTAATAGAGAGAGAAAAAAATACTGAGCATATAAGTAGTTACACAAGGATCCATTGGCAAGTGTCTGGGTGCACAAAATTCATGCCCATGGTGGGGGTGTTCCCTCAGCCCATCCTGCACCCTCTCCAATTGGGACCTCTTAAGGGGATGTCCAACTGCAGGTTGGGATCAGGCCTAAACTGGCAGTTGGACATCCCTCTCACAATCTGGGACTGCTGACTCCTAACCGCTCACCCGCCTGCCTACCTGATTGCCCTTAACTGCCTCTGCCTGCCTGCCTGATCACCCCTAACTGCCCTGCCCTACTGACCTGATCTTGCTCCTAACTGCTCTCTCCTTCCAGCCTAATTGCCCCTAACTGCCTCTGTCTGCCTGATTGCCAGGGTCTGGGATGCAGGTGAATGGAATTCCTGGCTGGCAGGCCGATTCTGTGAGGAATGGGGCTTCCTCCTCCCTCCTGTCAGGTTCTGGTTTGAAGGCCAACCATGCCCCCAGAGTTACACCATGCCCCAGATGGTTGGAGCCCATAGTCCCCTCCTGCTGCAGCACTGCGTCATCTCAAGGCTCACAGCCCCCTCTGCTCAGCAGTCAGTGCTGGGTGGCCATGGCATCCACAGGAGCCAGGGGGAGGGACCGAAGGATCAGCAATTCAGCCCACTTACCAGTCCCCACCCACCTGAGCCTGCTGTGTGAGCAGCATGGTGTTCGGTTGTTCATTTGGTAGTTTTGGATGTTATGGATCCTGGCTCTTTATATATATAGATGAGGAGATAGTTCTGTTTCCTTGCAGTGGTATGCAAATATCTGAACACATGTTTTCAAATTAGATTGACTTTGAATAGAAACTATCTTATAGCAAGAGCCTGATTTAAATATCAAGTGACATAGAAAATTTAAGAATTAATGTTTTTTTTAAGTAAATGGAAACAATTTTTAAAAGTATGTTTCTATACTGTTTAATACTCCTTTTTTTGCTTTTATATACTTATTCTGAAAATAAGTGGTTAGTTTAAGAAAACTGAAGGCATTGTTTGCAGAATTGAGATTTGAAAGATTAGCCTGAAATTTTTACATGTAATAAAGCCCCAGAAATTTATCTTACTTAAAAAAAATATATAACAAAACAAAAACACGTGTGTGATCAGTATAATTAATTTAGGGCAAACACTGGAAACCTGCAAACTCTCTCTGCAAACTTTTTAGAGCATATATAGCTGTTTTAGTCTTATTTTCTCCATTCTATTGGTTCTACGGGGACTCATGTTCAAGCAATGTGAATTCTGTTGTCAACCAATATTTTTGTGAAGAAACAATTGGACTATGGTGTCCAGTGTGTGAAACAATGTAAGGCTTGTCTAGGGAAACTCTTTTCAGTGATACCCAATTGTCTGAAGATCGATAATTGAAGATGAAAAGTAATTAAAAAACAATGTGTAGAAATTACAAGGAAAACATAAGCAATAAGTTTGAGAATAGATTTTTTAAGTTTCAAAGACACTGTAGTTGAAATATTTCTAAAGCCTATTCTTATTTTCATCCCTACTGTTTCCTATAAACAATAAGGATTTTTTTCTCTGTGTATTTCGAATTTTCTTTAGCTATGTTTTATTCAAGGTCAAAACAGCAGCATAATTATGACTTCACTACCAACAAAACTTTTAAAATATTTCCCCGGACCCTCCCATATTAAAACTGTTTGGATTAGAATTGTAATAGTTTTCTCTATAAATCACATGCAAATTGTTTCATTCTCACTGCAAAGAAAAATATCATTTGCCATTAAAACTTTCTGGTACTAATATAAAAATTACTTTTCTAGTAATATGAATTCTAAAAATTGGATAAATTTTTAAAGGATATTAAAAAGACGGTTTTTCCCCCCAGTAAAAAGACGGTTTTTTCCCCCCAGTAAATTTTATTTTATAAAAAAGCTGATGTCAGACAGACCAGCAAGGCTAGAGGAGGGAGTGCTGTCCAAGTCCTCACGAGTGCAGGGCTCGCCACTTGTCCAGGGGGCCACGGCTGGGGACGTATTTGACTCCACACCCATCAGGGATGAGGCGCTTCCTGGCCACTTTGTCTTCAAACTCATCCGCGTTAAACTTGGTAAAGCCCCACTTCTTGGAGATGTGGATCTTCTGGCGGCCCGGGAACTTGAACTTGGCTCTGCGCAGGGCCTCGATCACGTGCTCCTTGTTCTGCAGCTTGGTGCGGATGGACATGATGACTTGGCCGATGTGGACTCGGGCCACTGTGCCTTGGGGCTTCCCAAAGGCGCCCCGCATGCCCGTCTGGAGCCTGTCGGCCCCAGCACAGGACAGCATCTTGTTGATGCGGATGACGTGGAAGGGGTGCAGCCGCACCCGGATGTGAAAGCCATCTTTTCCACAGCTTTTCACCATGTACTTGTTGGCGCAGATGCGCGCGGCCTCCAGGGCTTCAGAGGACAGCTGCTCATACTCGTCGGACACCATGTGGCCGCAGAGTGGGAACTCGTCCACTTTCGCCTTCTTCCGCCCCAGGTCAAAGATGCGGATCTTGGCATCAGGGACACCGCGGCAGAAGCGAGACTTCGGGTACGGCTTGTTCTTACAATACCGGTAGCAGCGAGCAGGTCGGCGGCCCATGGCGACTCCGGAACCGTTGCAGCCTGGCGAGGCCCCACCGTGCGCATGCGCTGTAGGCGGGTGCCCATCGACTCCACGCAATCATAGAGTTTCTGGAGGACCGGAAGATTCTCCTTTAGGCCCCCCTGCCATAGCTGCAGCAACCCTCTTCCTGCTTGTGACCCCGACTGGGCCCACCACAAAGTGCTGAGGCCAGGTCTTTCTTGCTGTCCATTCTGGGTGTAGAACTTGTGCCCTGGGGTTTGTCCTAGTATAAAAGACATATTTTCCTAGAGATTAAATAAGAAAGGTCTCTCCAGCTAGTCAATATACTCTATCAAAATAATATATTTTCCAGACCTCGTGTCTCCCATCAACATTTGCATATCCATTTCTGATTCTCAAACACTATGTGGTCACCTTCCCTGGGGAAAATGGTTTCTTAGCCTGTGCTCTTTGGTGAGGCTCAGGAAGAGCTGAGCAAGAGTGGTGGCAGGGACAGTGACAAGATATATTTTACACATATTGCTTGATGATTGCTTTAGAAACCTGAGACTTTGGTTTAATGTATTTGGCCATATGGAATTTATTATAAAAATGAAATCTACAACATTGAAATGCCAACTGCATTTTTTAACTTAAGGCTATTTACATTTTTATGCTTTATTAATCTTATATCTTACTGAGAATGAGTTTAATAGTTTTTTTCCTCTGATACTAAATTTTATAAAAAACATTATGATAAGGATCAGAATGTGGGGAAGAAGGAAAATAAAATATAAAAATAATTTACAAATAGTCTATAATCTCTACTTGGACTTTTCAGGCTTTTTTGATTTATTCATGCTGTTTCAGACATCTGTGACATCATGGAGCAAAATCCTTCCAATGTGAGTATATTCTTCCAATGCTTTCTCTTTAACAGGGAAACAAATAAGTTGTCACAAAATAACTTTGGTACTTAAAGTGAGTGAAATATTACAAAATAATCATATTAATGTAAATATATTAAAACTCTCAGTAGAGAGGACTTTCCTGCCTTAAAAATAAGTTTCTTGCTTTTCTGTCCTTCATTTCTGTCTTTCTGTTTTCCTCAAATAGTTTCTGTTTACAATGTAATCTTGAGTATGAAGATAACACAGCATATAATGTTGTGTTGTTCTCACCGAGCTTATGAGTCTAGGAGGGGACTTAGATGGTACTCTAATATTTCATCATATTACAAAATACAAAATGTTCCCAAGAGGAAAAGCAGAGTGAGCCCTGAGAGCCTGGGGGAAGGCCCTGATTTAGACTGAAGAATGAACAGAGAAAATTTTATTAGGAAAGAGATGTATACATTGTGAATATGGTGCATGGGGTCTGGCATATACAAAGACCCTGAAGCAGGCAAGAACACGGACCATTGAAGGAACTAGAAGGCCAATGTGACTATGGGTGAAGGGATGAGTGGTATTATGTGAGTCCACATTGTTTAAGAGAAGGTGGCTTGCATATCACATAGGGCCCATTTACCAAGTTAGAAATCCTGATCTTTATTCAACCACTGAAGAGCTTTACACAGGTTTTAGCCTCTCATAATGTATAATCGGGTCAATAAATTGGAAAGGATAAAAAAATGGATGCAAGATGAGTGCTTTGCAACACTAAAGAAAATAAGTAAGGATAATTTGAACATGCCTTTAATGTATTTTAGTGTATTAACACGTTTGTATCTTTTCATACTACTACATGCCCAGAATCTATTATAGTTCTGAGGGAGAGGGGTCTATGAGGTCAAAGGAAGATAATAAGCCAGAGTGTAAATATCCCATCATCAGTTTCAACCAAAATTGAGCCAGCGTTAACTGGTTCCAGCATGCTGTGCGTGAAGCATCCACCTTATATAAAACTGCTGTTTGAAATTTTAACCCTGCTATTTGGCTTCTATAAATGCTTGCTTCCTTAAATAACAAGGAAAAGAAGACTACTCCAACTCAGAGAGGCCATTAAACCTTTCCCGGACAAAATTATCAGTGTTGGCACCAGGCCAGGCCTTTGGTTAAGGTTTCAAGGCTGCAGTACAAAGGGACACTTTAAGAACTTCCAAAAGGGACCAGAAACACCTCATATTTGAAAGACAAAGAAGGTAAAAACATATAAATAGGGCCCTCCATGTTGGGGCCCAGAATTTGAGAGACATTTTCCTGTAGACCCACTTGTAATAATTGTAACTCCATCTCTTTAAGAGATTGCTTCGTTCTTCTTGGGGTTTCTGTAACGTTAATGGTTCCCTGAGCTGGAAAACAACTGTGCCTGGCATTTTGGCCTCTGGTGAATAGGCCAGGTTTGGAGCCAGGTGGAGCAGGATAAGCCTCCCAGAGATGCTGCTCTGCTGATTTAGCAAAATTGAACTGGGGGACTCTAGGCACTCCTGGACCTCAGCCCAGGACCTGGCCAGCATCTGGAGAGAGTGGATGGACACTTCTGGACCTGTTGACAGAATTGGTAATGTAGGGGCCCTGTCAGTTAGGCCCACTCTGAGTGAGTGGAAGGGGGAACTTGATCACCTCCCTGGAAGTCAAGGATTTCCTCAGGGACTAGCTGAGATCCCATTTGGTTAGGAGGACAAGAAATCAGGTAGACTACTTATTTATTTATATATTTTTAATATATTTTATTGATTTTTTACAGAGAGCAAGGGAGAGGGACAGAGAGTCAGAAATATCAATGAGAGAGAAACATCAATCAGCTGCCTCCTGCACAACCCCTACTGGGGATGTGCCTGCAACCAAGGTACATGCCCTTGATTGGAATCAAACTCAGGACCTTTCAGTCCTCAGGCTGATGCTCTATCCACTGAGCCAAACCGGTTTCGGCAAGGTAAACTATTTAAACTCTGGGTAAATATCTGGTAGAAGTAAAAACACGGACTAATTAGTACATAAATATGGGACTGTAGAGGTGAATGAATTCAGATTCAATTAAGGAATTATGAGTTCACTCTGCTGTTTGTTTCTGTGGAACTAGCCAATTTGCTACAGAGAAGGGGCACTGGATGCAGTCTTAACTCCTCTAGTAGGTTTTCACCAAGGTGTTGGTTGAGAATTCTGTTCTAGGGCATGGGTGCTAGGAGTTCCCCCAAGCCTGCCTAGGGAGTTGGACATTGTTTCAGTTATCTGCTCAGCTCCATTCTGAACTAGTCCACTGAGAGACTGTGAATAGGGATGTTTGTCTCTCTTGGCATAATTATCTGCTCATTAACTGGTCTGTGTGAAGCAAAAGCCACTTTGTGCCTTCTGGCTGTACACAAGAGAGTGTTTACTATCTCTTTCTATTGTTTAATTTGTTTAAAGATGGGATGGACCGTTGGCTGAGGTCTCAAGGCCCCAATACATAGGGGCTCTTTAAGAACTTGCAAAAGGGGACAGAAACATCCCATATTTGGGAGACAAAGAAGGTAAAAACATATAAGTAGGGAAAATTCCTCCATGTTGGGGCCCAGAATTTGAGAGATATTTTCCTCTGGACGCCCATGTAATAGATGTAACTCCATTTCTCTAAGTATTGCTTGGTTCTTCTCTGGTTTTCTGTAACATGCTTACCAAAGATAGAAAAACTGGAGAAACCAAGATGGTGGCATAGGTGAACACCTAAACTGCTATCTCACACAACAATTTCAAAACTACAACTAAAAGACAGAACAGACATCATCCAGAACCACAGGAAAGTTGGCTAAATGGAAATTCTATAACTAGAAGGAAATAGAGGGGCTCACAGAGACTCAGCTGCATAAAGTGGAGGTACAGAGAACAGAGTGTGGAGAGAGTGGGCAGCAGAGTCTCTGGGTGGCTTCTTCTGGCAGGAGGAAGACAAAGACTCCCAACTGCATTGAGCCCCAATTCCGACTGCACTGAACCCCAGTCTGGGTAAGACTCACACAGCAGAAGTCTGGACTGTCGTGGAAAGGGAGGAGTGCACAAATATTTAGGGGAGCCACAAAAGGGCAGAGGTCAGGGGGCACGCACACCACTGTGTGCAGAGAGGACTGACTGCTGATTGTGCCGCTGGCTTTCTCTAACAGGCGGGATACAGAGCCTCCCAACTGTGCTGAACTCCACTTCCGACTGCACTAAACCCCAGTTTCAGACGAGACCCTGGGGACCAGACTCATATGGATCCCGGAATGAATGGGAACCAGAAAAGCAAAGGTCTACAGGCACCCGCATACACACAGAGAAGGCTGCAGAGATTACCCAGAGACACTTGAGACCCAGGGGCCCGGTAGGATGAGGCTGACTGGAAGCCAAGGCTGTCTGTTCAGCCCTGAGGGTCCATCCCATCCAACCTCAACAGAGAGGCTTTTGCAATTTTGCAAGTCTTGTATCATAAGGCTGACTCCAGCACAGAAATTCTCCTGGCGTACCGAAAATGCGAAGACAATGGAACCAATCACAAATTAAAGAAATGGAGGAAGACAAACAACTAGATATAGAGTTCAAAAACCACAGTTGTAATGTTTTTCAAGAATTTCCTAGAAAAGATGGATAAATTTAGTAAGATCCAAGAGGAGATGAAAAAGAGCCAACTAGATATTAAACATACACAGAATGAAATAAAAAAATATTATATAGAGACCTAACAGCAGACCATAGGAACCCAAGAATCAAGAAAAGATTTGAAATACAAAGAAGCAGAAAACATTCCCCTGGAAATGCAAAAAGAAAAAAGAATCCAAAAATGTGAAGATAGTGTAAGGAGCCTGTTGGACAACTTCAATTATACCAACAACAGAATTATGAGGGTGCCAAAAGAAGAGAGAGAGCAAGATACTGAAAACCTATTTGAAGAAATAATGACTGAAAATTTCCCACACCTGGTGAAAGAAATAGACTTACAAGTCCAGGAAGCTCACAGAACCCCAAATAAAAGGAATCCAAAGAGGACCACACCAAGACACATCATAATTAAAATACCAAGAGCAAAAGACAGAGAATATTAAAAGCAGCAAGAGAAAAATAAGGGAGCACCCATGATTGTCAGCTGATTTCTCAACAGAAACTATGCAAGGCAGATGGGAGTGGCAAGAAATATTCAAAGTGATGAGTAGCAAGAACCTACAACCAAGATTACTCTACCCAGCAAAGCTATCATTCAGAATTGAAGGGCAGATAAAGAGCCTCACAGATAAGAAAAAACTAAAGGAGTTCATCACTGCCAAACCAGTATTATATGAAATGCTGAAAGGTACTCTTTAAGAGGAAGAAGAAGAAAAAGGTAAAGATAAAAATTAGGAACAAATACATATCTATCAACAAGTGAATCTAAAAGTCAAGTGAATAAAAAATCTGATAAACAGAGTAAACTGGTGAATATAATAAAATCAGGGGCATGGAAAGGAAGTGAACTGACAATTCTCAGGGGGGAAAGGGTGAGGGGGGTGCAGGGAGAGACTGGACAAAAATCGTACACCTATGGATGAGGACAATGTGGGAGAAGGTAAGGGCAGAGGGAGGTGTAGGAGCTGGGCGGAGGGGAGTTTTGGGAGAAAAAAGAGAAACAAATGTAATAATCTGAACAATAAATATTTATTAAATAAAAAGAAATAGAAAAACCAAACATGGCCAAAGTTACTAACACATAACTTGAAATAATAAATTTGAGGATGGGTAGGGAAAGGTCATTTTCTAGGAGCCCTTAAAAACCAGACAGATAAACATGTTTAGACCTGAAATTTCAGCTTAGAATGTGAATAAGTCTTTCCTCCATTGTTACTCTCTTCTAGTCCACAAGCCCTGTGTAAAAGGTCTGCACTGTTCTGCACTTATTGATTAGTTATGCATCTAGGCAGCTTTTAAGTACTTGGAATTGTTAGAAATGCAATCAAATTCTCAGCATCCTCTACCTTTATGCAAAGACTGCTAAAGAACAGTTCTGTATATCAGATCAATGCAGCACTGCCTTTCCTTTGATATCACATTTCAACCATTTCACAAAGAACTAAGCCTGAATTTGTTCCAAAAAGAAATAATATGCTCTGGAGTCTAATATATTGACTGATGTGCACCCTGCATTTTCTCTCCTGCTGCTGGAACTGTCTGCATTGTTGATCACTGAGTCATTATGCAGCCTTCCATCACTTGTTGTTTGACAATATTCAGAGATCATGTTCCCACTTGGCTCTCAATGACATGTGATGTCTTTACTGATGATGAACAATCATTTTCATTAGTGTTTCTTTGTAACTTCACACTGGGAGCTATAATTTCAATATTTTTAAAAGCCCAGATGAGCAACTTGACTATATTTTCCTAAAGTTGAGTGGTGAATGTAAGAGTCACAGTTATGGTTGGCCTTTTCTTCAGCCAATGGTATCTATTGTCATGACTTATTGGAGCTCACTCATCTTATTCACAATGAACATTTTCCAAATAGAAGTAGTGTCAGGTGATTTTGTTTAGTTCTAGAACGCTAATTAATTTTTAACTAATATTTTATACATTTTGATTATTCTTTCTTTGAGAATTTTTATAAAGAAACTTAGTAGGCGCACTATTTACCTTTGTGCTTTGATAACATAGGATGAATTACTCCAAAATGAATTTTTTATATTGTTGCAAAAAATTGGAAAAATAGTACTGTATAATATGCTCATTAGAACTTTATTTTAGTTTGTAAATTTTTATTTTAGTCATTAATCTGTTTTATATGGTAGTGTGTAGTTTCATAAATATTTAAGTAATACTATAACAAATATATAATTTATACAATCCTAATATAATAAAAACCCAGGGTCTTTAATAAAAGACGATTCAATCTACTGTAAGTCAGTCCTGAAGTCAGTGCTGGGTTGCCATGGTGACCCAGCACTGACTTCTGAGGTGGCTGTGGATCAGGCCAGAAGAGAGGCCCGAAGAGAGAGGGTCTGATATGCAGCCTCCATGGCAGCTGTTGATCAACTGTTGCCTCTCTCTCTCCAGGCTTCACCAGCAGCCATGCCACTGTTTCTCTCTGGGCCTTCCTGCGGGGAGAGGACAGAAGCTGGTGGGGTGGGGGTGCTGATAAGGACAGGAGACAGATTGGAATAGAAACTGACCAATCAGAACTAAATGTGGGTGAAGTGCAAGGAGCCAATTGCTGCCTAGGAGGCAGAGCTTTTGATGCTGACTGGCATAGAAACCAACCTATCAGAAACTAATCTGGATGAACTGTGAAGGCAAAACCTAAGGTGGGGGCTGAGGAGCAGTTTTAAAGGCAACAGCTATTTGGTGTAAAGTGTAAGAAAGTGGTTCAAGTTTTTAATGACTGGTTTGGCAGTTTAGTGCATATGGCTGGCCATCAGTCCAGATATAGGGATTATGTATTTTTGTCTCCCAAGAGCATCTCCTCCTGCTGAAAATGGCTCCCCCCACCATTTAAGCAATCCTATCCTATATAATCTATCTGTACTAATAAAATGGTAATATGCTAATTAGACCGGGTCAACTGGCCATCTTCTGGATGTCCAACTTCCTTCTGGACAAAGCCATGGTGGTGGGGACCAACACAGAGGTCATTACAGGCGATAAGGCCAGCATGGGAGGGCAGTTGTGGGTAAAATCAGATCAGAAGAGGAGGGCAGTGGGAGTGAGATCAGGCCATCAAGGGAGGTCAGTTGAGGGTGGGATCAGGCTGTCAGGGGAGGGTAGTTAGGGGCAATCAGGCAGGCAGGCAGGCAGAGGCAGTTAGGAGCAATCAGGCAGGCAGGCAGGAGAGTGGTTAGGAGCCAGTGATCCCAGATTGCAAGAGGGGTGTCCCCAATTAGAGAGGGTCCAGGCTGGGCAGAGGGAACCAGCCCTACCTTGCACAAATTTTGTTAACCAGACCACTAGTAAATAATAAACATGCTATAGTAAATCATCATAAGGAAAAGCTATATTAAAAATGACTTGAATCAACACAAAGAATATACATATGTATTTGGAAAACTTCTCTCTTAAAAGGAATGAGTCCAATTAAAAAATTCAAAAAACATTCATCAGGGGTTAAGGTGTGTGCATGAAGCTTGTCCTCCCTCCCACATATTGAATGCATGCACTTGCTGTTCTTTAGATAAAAATTCCTGCCTGTGTATTTAAAAGGCAAAATGATGGATTTAATATCTTTTTTGTCCTACTACCCAACTTGCTTACCAAGTAGGAAGTTTGTGTGATTTACCAGGGTTACTGCCATGCATGAAAAATATTTAAATACTGAGATTTTTTAATCATTTATGTTGTGACATCCAATTGTACTTCAGGTTAAATGAATCTTGTATGTTTAATGGATGACCTCTTTATCCACGAAACAATTTTTTTTTAAGTAAAGTGAACAATCAACATTAGTGATTAGATATAAGGGTACTTAAATTATGAAAAAAAGTATTCCAATTGACAAAACACTGACTTTGGAAGGTTTTCTGTTTTACTGTATACAAAATGCATCCATTTTCTTATTCCAGTTATCTGGCCTTTAATTATATCAATTTTACAGATGGAGAAAAGAAAGTGTGAACATCCTCTTGGAAACCAAACATTGTTCTCACTAAATGGATGTAAACAGGAAACCTGAAGGCTGGTCAACCTTAATTGCTCTGAAAGGTCAGAGCTAATTACTCACTGTTTAGTTGAAAACATTGTTAACTAGAGCAGCCTCTACCTGTTTGTTTCATGTTAATTTCTGTTTTGTTATTTTTTGCCTAAAGGCTAGGGGTGTGTCCCAAAGCCTTAATAAAAGGGAGAAAAAGGCCAGAGCAAGTGGTAGTCCTTTCCACTAGAGGAAGGCTCCCGCCTGGCCCCCCAATATTGCCAAATTAATGTTTTCTAGTCTCTCTTTTCGTTTGCGTGCAGCCTCCTTCAGAACCTGAACCCTGAACCGGGAACCCTGAACCACACGGGGCGTGGAAAGAGGTTCCCACAACATCCTATTACAGATCATTGATGTGCAACATTATATTAGTTTCAGGCATTTATGTAACTTACAAAGTGATCACCCCAGTAAATCTAATACCCATCTGACACTATACTTAATTATTATAATATTATTGAGTATATTTCCTAAGCTGTACTCTATACCCACATGCCTATTCCTTAACAAGCAATCTGTACTTCTTAATCCCTTCACCTTTTTCACATATTTTCTCCAACCCCTACTCCCCTCTGGTAACTGTCAAAATGTTCACTGTGTCTGTGACTTTGGAAGGATTTTTATTTTTTAATCCTCACCAAGGATATGTTTTTATTGATTTTGAGAGGGGGGGTATCATTGTGAGAAAGAAACCCATGGTTTGGTTGCCTCCCATTAAGGGCCCCAACCAGGAATTGAACCCACAAACTAGGTCCTGATTGGGAATCAGGTCTGTATTCTTTTGGTGTATGGGACAACACTCCAACTGAGTCACCCAGTCAGGGCTGGAAGGTTTTTTTTTAAGTTTTGCCTCACCTGTCAAACATTTTTAATCCTTTTGCATTTTTTTCCCCTATGGCAATAAATACTAAAAACAGGACTATATCATTTGAAACACCTGGTAAATCACTACATTATTGATCTGCTAAATCTCCGTGTAAAGAATTTAGCATTGCTCAAAGCTTCTGAGAGTAATCTATTCTTTTCTATGCCTAAGGACTTTGGTCATGCTGGATAGTCTAACAATGGGACTTACAGTAAGAGATGACCATTCCAGAAAACCAACAATGTGGTGTAGGTTTTGGGGTCAGTGTTATCATTTGACCTGGAGACTGACATTAACAATGTGCATAATCAGTTAATCAATCATGGCTACATAATAAAGTCCCAATAAAACTTTGAACACCGGTGCTTGGACAAGTTTACTTTATTGTTAAGACTCCAAATATATTGTCAGAAATTGATGGAAGAGTAATGCAACCTGACTCAATGGGAGAGATAGTGGTAACTCCATATTTGGTACTTCTCCTGGACTCTACCTATGCACTTCTTCCCTTCGCTGATTTTAATCTGTCTCCTTCCCTGTAATAAACTATAACTATGACCATAATTGCCTTCAGTAAATTTTGTGAGTCCTTATAGTGAATTATCAAACCTGAAGGTAGTTTTGGGGATTCCCTAAAATCTGCAGTTGGTGTCAAAATGAGGCCAATCTTTGGGACTGTAATTTCTAACCTTGTAGTTGGCTCAGATTCTCTCATTTCCATCTGTCATACCCACAAACCTAATAAATCATGTATAAATGGTGGGGCACTCAAGGAGGAGAGTATAAATCTGATTTATAATTCCTAGAAGAGTTAAAACATATGCTAACAACAACAAAGACTGTCCTAAAAAGTCTCTTTTTTTTCTGCATAAAAGTATAATGCCTATTTGTTGAAAAATTAGCAAATATGTATGACAAAATATAAAGATACAAGTTTTGAGTGTGTTTTCTTGCAATAATATTATATGTGCCATTTTATAAGCTGATTTATTTTATTTTTTTAAATATATGTTATTGATTTTTTTACAGGGAGAGAGAGGGATAGAGAGTTGGAAACATTGATGAGAGACATCGATCAGCTGCCTCCTGCATGCCCCCCACTGGAGATGTGTCCACAACCAAGGTACATGCCCTTGACTGGAATTGAACCTGGGACCCTTCAGTCCACAGGCCAACACTCTATCCACTTATTTTAGTAAACCTTTTCTGTAAGAGTAAATGTTCTTCATATTGTTTTAGTAATAGAAAGATATATTTTATTATAGGTTAAGTTATAGATCCATATATGTACAGATTTACTTCCTGCTTGTCTTGTTTTATGTTTAAGAACTAGCACCATAGAGCTATAGCAGAAGCAGCTTCAATTTATTGATTTAATTTGAGGTCAACATCCAGGAGCTAATTGGTCATACATAAAGTCTTACTACTTCTGACAAGGTAATATTTTAGAGTGTGGTTTCTCTTTAGGCACTTAAGCCACAAAATGTAGCTAAGCTACAAAGAGTGCCAGTGACCAACTTAAAAAAATCATGATATAGGCCACAACATGAAGGAAAATGAGCAGAATAAGCCCTTGACATGCTGTTTTTGGTGAAAAGTTTGATTTCATAGAAGTAAAATTCTTAATTTTCTACTGGACAGCAAGAGATTTGTAAATTTCTGACTAAATCTGAAAGATAACATTTTTCTTATTTCTCCTTCAGATTGTACAAAATATTATTTTTAAATGGTCCTAAAGACAATTTAAAAGCATTTGGGACAGAGCATATACTTAAAGCTTTACTTACCTCACTATCTTAGTTGAAATTCACCTTTTATCTTTTCTGGAATGAGGTAGATTAACGACTTTTCATCCATTTTAGTAAAAAATATATTGTCTTAACAAATTTATTTGAATAGGTCATTTTAATATAATTGTATTATTAAGTTTTTTGTGGAAATTTATTAAGTTTTGAGGATCATTGTATTGAAGTTCACCATCCTATCTAATAAAAGAGTAATATACAAATTGACCATCACTCCAACACACAAGATGGCTACCCACATGTGATCAAAGATGGTCACCCTCATGTGGTCAAAGATGGCTGCCCCCATGTGGACACAAGATTGCCAGCAAGGGAGCACAGTTGTGGGCAATCAGGCCAGCAGGGAAGGATAGTTAGGGGCAATGAGGCCTGCAGGGGAGGACTGTTGGGAGAGACCAGGCCTGAGGGGAGGGCAGTTGGGGGTGACCAGGCCTACATGGAGGACAGTTAGGGGCTACCAAGCCTGCAGGAAAGGGCAGTTGTGGGGGACCAGGCCTGCAGGGGAGGGCAGTTAGGGGCAATTGGACCAGCAAGAGAGCAGTTAGGCATCAATCAGGCTGGCAGGGGAGTGGTTAGGGGGTAAACAGATTGGCTGGAAGAAGTGGTTAGGGCAGTGGTCAGCAAACTCATAGTCAACAGAGCCAAATATCAACAGTACAATGATTGAAATTTCTTTTGAGAGCCAAATTTTTTCAACTTAAACTTCTTCTAACACAACTTCTTTAAAATAGACTCACCCAGGCCATGGTATTTTGTGGAAGAGCCACACTCTAGGGTCCAAAGAGCTGCATATGGCTTGTGAGCCACAGTTTGCTGACCACTGCGTTAAGGGCAATCAGGCAGACAGTCAGATGAATGGTTGGGAGCTAGCAATACTGGATCCAGCCTAAAGGGGCAGCCAGATATCTTTTGAGGGGTCCCAGATTGGAGAGGGTGCAGGCTAGGCTGAGGGACACACATCTTGCCCATGCATGAATTTTGTGCACCAGGCATCTAGTAATGGCATAACATATTTCATGTATTTAAAATAGGACTGTACCTGGGCTCAAGAATAACATGCATCTCTTTATAAGAACATTTTCTCATACATTATTTGATTGCCTAAAATAATTTTCTTAGTATTAAAAACAATCTGATTACCAAAATGAAGAAGTAATATGCAGAAAATCAAGTGACTCACCCACAAATAGAATTTGGGATCAGACTCACTTAGCATCTGAAAGTTATGCTGGCTCTGAGATGAATTATGAATTAGTTGTGGGGCAATCTGAGGTCTGCATGGTCTGAAACCAATACTCTTCTGAGGATCTGCTTCACACAAAAAAGAACAATTATGAATATAAGATTAGAGACAAAGCAAATATTTTTAGAATAAGAAAATAAATACAAATTATAAATAGCTATTAAATAAAACTTACAGATCATTTTTTAAAATAATATTTTATTAATTGCCTGATTATCTTTAAAATCTTTCTTTTATTTTCTGGCTACATATTTCTTCATCTCTTCTTCATTTGGCCATTATTGGATAATACTTTTATGAAGATGTCATATATGAACTGTAATATTTTCAATTTTCTTTGATTACTTTTATGATACGAGTGAACCAGTATACAGTTGATATCCTCCTTGTAATATAGTGAAGGGAGGGCTGGCAACCACTGGTTATAGAATTCCTTCTATTGATGTCATTTATCTTTAGTGCCTTTCTTTATACTTCATCAGTTTTTACCAATTTTTCTGTTATTTAATAAATTTGAAAGTACTGCCAAATTATAAGGCTATTTTTACTTGTTCCAAGTGAAATTACCCAAAATATTCTTCCAAGTTGCCATGAAAATGGTATAATTCAGTTTTCAGTCATTTAAATAAACACCTCTTTGACCACATATCTTTGTATCACTGGGTGAGTTAGCACAGGGAGTAATTCACATATTCTTGGAAACGATTTTCACACCAGAACAACTCTCTGTAACTTATCCATGCATTGACCTGACTGCAAACCACTTAAACATAGTCTACTAATCCCATACTAAATACATTCTTCAATAACTTCCTTTTTAGCCAGTTCTTCAAATTGCCAGGGTCACTCTAATGCTGTGTAACCTCAGGGAAAGAGTGAATGAAGGAAAGAATGCAAAAGGGAATGCAAATTTTATAAAAAGCATGTGCTGGATCCTAATTATAGGCCTGATCTTCAGAACCAATTGGCTTGGAAGTCATTTCCCCCAGTGATACCAACAACAATCAAGACTTAACTACAACAAGGCTGTAAACACAGTCCACAAAGGGGTGCACCAAGAGAGTCCACCTCCGGGTAACTGGGGAGGCAGAGCTACTGGGCCATATAGGACACCTAGCACACAAAGCTACTCTATTAACTCAGGGAAGCAGTAAAAATCTGGAGACAAAGGAACAGATCACAAACAAAAGAAATGGAGGAAAACAAATGACTGGATATAGACTTCAAAACCATGGTTTTAAGGTTTTTCAAGAATTTTCTATAAAAGATGGATAAATTTAGTGAGACCCAAGAGATGAAAAAGGACCAACTAGAAATTAAACATACACTGACTGAAATAATAAATATTATACAGAGACCTAACAGCAGATTAGAGGAATGCAAGAATCAAGTCAAATATTTGAAATACAAAGAAGCAGAAAACACTCAACTGAAAAAGCAAAAAGAAAACAGAATCCAAAATTGTGAAGATAGTATAAGGAACCTCTAGGACAACTTCACAGGTGAGTGGTTTGGAACCAGCAGTCCTGGATTGTGAGGGATGTCCAACCACCCATGTAGGCCCGATCCTGAGCAGTTGGACATCCCTTAAGGAGTCCCAGATTGGAGAGAGTGCTGGCTGGGCTAAGGGACACCTCTCCCACCCCCGTGCATGAATTTTGTGCATTGGGCATTTAGTATATTCGAGTCCCAAGACATGAAGATTTGTGCAAGAATGGGCCTTTCTTTCCCCAGGCTGCCGGCACTGCCTTTGCTCATTTCTACCTTCCCATGCTGCCCAGAGGCCCGGAGCTGCTGGAGCAGTGCAGAGCACCCCACCCCCAGCCACTTGGCACCTGCATATGCAAATTAACCCTTCATCTTTGTTGGGCTAATTGCATACTCACCGTTGATTGGCTGGTGGGCATGGCAAAGGTATGATCAAGTAACATCTTTCTCTTTTATTAATATAGATATAGACATACAGGTGCACACATATTATTTATAGAGATGAGAGAGAGAGAGAGAGAGAGAGAGAGAGAGAGAGAGAGAGAGAGGTGTGTTATACAGATATTCCATATAAAAATAATATTAATGAAATTCTGGTTATGTATTAATTCATCAAATTTAGTGCTGTTAAATGATAAAAATCACTTATTCACATTATTTGTCATGGTTCTGGGTGTTGACTAGTCTCAACAAGTTATTTTTCAGTTGAGATCTGTTTTTAACATTGCAGTCAGATGATTGCTGAGACTAAGTCATTCTGAAGGTACCTCACTTTTGTGTTTGATGCTAATTGTTAGGTGGGAATTTCAACTGATGCAACTGTCAGCAGTGGTCAACTGAGATAACCTCCTACCATAGATAGTACTCTGTGCTCCCAGTTCTTGAAAATTAGGAACAAAAAATACATATCTATCAACAAGTGAATCTAAAAATCAAGGGCAAGAGCAAAAGACAAAGAGAGAATATTAAAAGCAGCAAGAGAAAAACAGTAGTAATAAATTCAAACAAGAGAACAAAGAACAGCAAAAATGGGTGAGGATTTATTTGTAAGTAAGGAAATACACTCAGATAGGGCCTGAGTGGGCAACTCACCTGCCTGGGATCAAACCAAGTGCCTTGATATTTTGGGGAGTTTAGAGGATTTATACCCCTTGGCTGGAATGCCCCTGGGCAAGGAGGAAGTCACCCACTCCCTCAGATCTCTAAAAGAAAAAGAACCTTTAAGCTCCAAGGCTCCTTCACTTAGTGTTATGCTACTGATTAGACCACATCCTGGCGGGCTCTGAATCTGACCTGCCACATCCATTGTCTGTTTTTACTTTGTCATGTTTCACATCCATTCCATCAAATCCCAGCTGCCTGTCTCAGCTGTATCTTTCCCTCATAGGTCTGGCTGGTTACTAATACAACCAGCCAGACTATGACTGTGACCTGGACTTCATCACACCATGTAACTGGGTTCCTAAAGTACACTAACAGTGACATGCATAAGGAGTCTATCACCTAGTCTCAGAAATTATTTAACTTCAGTTCTGCTGCATGATTTTCATGAGAAGTGAGTCACCGATCCCAGTTGTGAGGTTTGCAGTGCAGGGAACAAAGTCAGAGAGTCCAGGCCAGTCTAAAGGACGAATTTTTAATCTTGCACTCCTGGGCGAGGTTCACCAGTTCTGAAGGTAGGGCTGGAGAAGTTGCGCTGGGTGGGAGAGAGGCACTTTTTTTATACAGGTGTTCAGTGAGGGTGGAGGAGCTCAGTGAGGGCAGGTGGAATTTCCACCGCAGGCAGGGGTTCTAGGAATGGAGCCAATATCTGCACCACCATTTGCCTGGAGCACTGGTCCATCATGGGTTCCAGGAACGGACCAACATTTGTGTCTCCATCTGTTTGGCACACTAGTCTGTTATCTGTGTCATCGTCAGTTGCATGCATCAGTTTCTGGAATTTCTCTGACCTAATATCCAAGCTTTTTGGTGATAGGGGGTGCCAAAATCATCCTGCTGACCAGGGGTGAAGAGAGAGGGTTTTTTTTTAAAGGCCATGGTCAGGCAAAGGCAGGTCAGAAAGCAGGCAAGTGTAGAGATGGAATAGGAGCTAGTTTACATTCACCTGTGACATCTCTGTGATCTGGGAATGGATCAATTTGAGGAGGCAGGGGCTAGGAGAAAAATGACACAGATGAGAATTAGGGGCCCTCCCATGGGTCAGATTCAGGTAGCTAAGGGGCTTTGGAAAGAGCCAAAAAGAGAGTTGTCCCGGGAGTGTCTTGCATGTAGCTCTTCACTAGCTTGGTCAGGGTCTGCATGTTATGTTCTACCACTCTGGATTCATTGATGTAGTAGCAACATTCTTCCTGAAGGAATATGCAAGTTCCCCCTTTTTCTTAGGTAAGAAGGTCTGGGCCCGTTGGTTCTGTAGGGTTACTTGGGATAACGATGTTACTTGACACTACAGGGAGTTTAAAGAGGTGGTAGTAGAATCCAGGGCTATCTGGAGTTTGTCATTGAAATCCTGAGCAGAGATTATGCTGTTCCCAAGGACCTCAATGGCAAGGCCTACCAAGGAAGTGATACTTACCCCTAACATGACAGGGAGGGAGGTGGCCCAGGGGGCCCGGCGGTGGGATGAAGTGAGCAACCAGGCGAGCTCCAACAAGGTTAGTTGGGGAACTAATGTGATCATGAAGCCAGGCCTGGGGTCAGAGGAGTTTATGCAGTTGTTCAAGGTGCCATTGCATCAAAAGAAAGTACCTGAGCTGGCCTTGGTGGGACCGGCTACAGTATGGTTTTGAGTACAGTTCCAAGTGACCCATACTCCAGTTACCAGATTACTGGTCTGGTAGCATATACTTGGAGCAAGGTGGGCAATGGAGTTTCAGGTTCCCAGAGGGGAATGCCGGACAAGGGAAGCTGACATTCACCTTGTCCTTGGGTTCCTGGAGGAGTTATGAGACTCCTTTCCCAGGTCTGTATTTCAAGCTGAGAGGATAGTTGCCATGGCACTACAAATAAAGGGTGACAGATGGGTGGTTGAGATTGTATTGCCATGAAAGTGGAAGGGAAAGGGAAGGAAGAGTACTGGAAGCCAGGGACCTGGATGATAGGATAAGAGGTTAGACACTGATCCAGTAAGTTGTCACTTTCTTGCTCAGAGTAAAATGTCTCTTTTACAATTCTTGTAAATAGTTAATTTAGAACTTCTCTTTCAAAATTTCTCTTTTCCTTCTCATCACATACGCAACTTTCAAATTTTTCACTTTCAAATTAGCCTTCAATCCTTCCTTCTATGTCCTTTAAAAATGCATAACCATGTCTCTAACCTTCCATTAAGTACAAAAGGCAGGGAGAGAAGGGAGCAGGCCCTGTTCCCAGGCCTCTAGCCAGTTGAATTTTAAACTGCCGAATTTTTCCTGGAGATAATAATCATAGAGGAGATAAGGAAATAAGGTGTTTATAGTCCAAGGAATGGCTCAGCCTTGTGGGGGGAGAGTGAGGAAGAGGTACCAAAAGGGTATCCCAGAGCTTAGAAAAAGCCTGGCAAACAAGGGAGGATGAGGAGAGGGGACCTACTGTTGTTTAGTTAGCAGCTTGATATAAGGGTGTAGCTAGGAGAGCAAAGTTTGGATCCCAATGGCAAAAGAATCCCACTAGCCCTAGAAAATACAAGATCAGTTCAGCAAAAATGGGAGTCTGTAAGTCTCATGTTGCCTGTAAGTCCTCAGGAATTGAGCGTCAGACAGATCCCCAAGTAAGTGAGGATGGGGGTTGATAGTTGCGCCTTGGCAGAGGACACAAGGTATCCTTTGTCCCTGAGAAAATTGAGGAAGGTGGCTTTCTGTCTCCAGAAATTGTTCAAAGAGGTGCTGCAGAGAAGGAGAACATCTACATACTGGAGAAGAATGCTGGTTTCTAACAAGCATTGTTGGAGTTCTCTGGTTAAGACCTGGCCAAACAGATGAGGACTGTCTCTGAACCCCTGGGGCAGGATTGTCCAGGTGAGTTGGCGGGATACCTGCTCATCTGAGTCCTCCCAAGTAAATGCAAACAGATGGTAAGAGTCTGGATCCAGACAGATAGTAAAGAAGGCATCCTTGAGGGCAAGGACAGAAAAGTGGGTGGTACAGGACAGAATACATGAAAGGAGAGTGTAAGGATTAGGAACCACCAGATGGATGGGGACCACTGCCTCATTGATTAGTCGGAGGTCCTGAACCAATCAGTAGGTCCCATCTGCTTTCCTAATTAGGAGGATGGGGTTGTTGCAGGGAAAGTCGATAGATCTGAGGAGACTCTGCCCCAGAAGCCAAGTAATGAGTGGTTGGAGGCCTCAGCAATGAGTTAGGGAGATGGGAAACTGGGGATGGGAGGAAATGAGGTGGGGTCCTTAATTCTGATCCTGACCAGAGTATGGTGCCTAGTAACCACCGAGGTAGAAGAATCCCATCATTTTGGGTCGACAAGGGACACAGGTAGATTGGCATTCCCATGAAGGGAGGGGGCCAGGAGCAGAAGCAGGGAGGCTGAAAGACTCCAAGTGAGCTGCAGAGCGGCCCCTATTTTAGTGAGGATATCCCATCCTAAAAGGGGCACGGGGCACGACTAGGAACAAGTGGGTTATAGGGCTATCGTTGAGGAGACAGGGAAGTCATCTGAGGGCCAGCGGGTAGGTGGATTTGCCATCAATACCCATAACAGAAATCGTGTAAGGGAAAAGGGGCCCTGAAAAGGAGGGCAGGACAGAGAAGGTAGCCCCATGTCGACCAGGAAGGAAACCTGCTTACCCGTTACCTTGAGTGTTACCCTGGGCTCAATGAGGGTGATGGGGGTTGTCAAGTCCAGGCATCTTCAGTCTTTGGCCAGTCCCAGCATAGCCAGTGGCAGATCATGAACTGGAAGGGCAGCACCCTCCATGCTGAGATGCAGGGGGCCATCACTTTTCCAGAGGCAGTCATTTTTCCAGTGGCTGCATTAACTGCAAGCTGGGCAGGGCTTGGTTGGATCCGGGGGCTGGGGGCACTGCTTTGCCCAGTGACCTTCATTTCTGCACTTGAAGAACCTGCCAGCTGGCATTAGTCCTCTTGTTGCACCCCCACCATGCACAGCCCCCTTGGGACCATGCATGGCTGCCATTGGCCACAGCAACCACAACCAGGACTTGGGTTTGCAGGTTTAGCTTCTGTCAAAAGGTGGGCTTCCTGATCCAACTCTGCCTGCTTTTCATGGGCATTGAAAACCTTAAAGGCCATGTTCACTAGATCTTAGACTGGGATCTGAGGGCCATCCTCAGCCTTCTTTAAAGTTTTCTGAATATCTGGGGCCAACTGTGAAATGAAGTGGGTGGCTAAAACTGTTGCTCCAGACTGGGACCCAGCATCCAGACGAGTATATAAGGTCAGAGCCTCAGTCAGCCTATTAAGGCAGACTTCAGGCTTCTCATCTGCTCCCTGAGTAGTTTCCCTTAGCTTGTCAAAATTAACTACCTTGAGGGAGATGTTCCTGTAGGCTGGCTATCAGACATCTCGGTGTCAGCACCCATTTTGCCCATTGGGGGCATCTAGTTGATACTCCCAACCTGGCACCAGGTGGGGGACTGCCTGGGCCTCTACCAGCATATTGGCATCTGTAAGATGGACCTGGTCTGCATAGTCAATCACTGCTCCTAAGACTCTTTCCCTTTCATCTGATGTTAGGGTGGAAGAGAGAATGGCATGGATGTCATGCCAGGTGAGGTTATAGGCCCGAGAAAGGTATTGGAATTCCTTGATGAATACGGTGGGGTTGGCCCCAGATGCTTCTCAATCTGGGAGAAATCCGACAGAGAGAAAGAAACATGAATCTGGACCATTCCTCCAGCCCCTAAAACTTCCTAGAGGGGGCAGAGGAGAGGAGGAGTCCAGGAACTTGTGTAGCTGCTGACTGGGGAAGCAGGCAGTGAGGGGGGGAGGGGGACGGAGGCAGCAGAAAGGTCGAGGAGGGAGCAGAAGGCAGGGCAGAAAAGCTGTGGGGTTGGGAGAGAGAGGGCCTGGGTAGTTAGGCAGATGAGTCAGAGGGGAGGAAAGATTTTGAAGGGTTCAGATAAGGCGGAAAGTGGCAGGATGTTGGTAGGTAGAGGAGGTTTCTCACGAGCAAGGAGAACCTTGGCTGTGGAACAAAAAGAGCAGAGGAAAGGATGAGAGTGCAAATAGAAAAAGGCCTGGACATATGGGACCTCAGGCCATTTTCCAGTTTGCTGGCAGAAATTACTGAAGTTGCCGAGACCAGTTTGACTCAGTGGATAGAGCATTGGCCTGTGAACTGAAGGATCCTGGGTTCAATTCCGGTCGAGGGCATGTACCTTGGTTGCGGGCATTCTCAGTGGGGGGTGCGCAAGAGGCAGCTGATTGATGTTTCTCTCTCATTAATGTTTCTAACTCTCTATTCTTCTCTCTTCCTCTCTGTAAAATATCAATAAAATATATTTTTCTTTTAAATTACTGAGATTAGTAAGGATGTTAAAATTGAAAGTCCCGTTCTTGGGCCATTTTGACCCATTGTCCAATTCATACTGAGGCCATGACATATTACAGAAGTAAATGAGGTATTTAGGACGCAGATCCTACCTTAGCCAGTTGGTGAGCAGGCACCCTAGAGGTATGCTAGGATCAGGTTTTTAGAATTTTTATTACCCATGCTCAATACCCGAGATCAGTAGCCGAGCCTAAAGAACTAGTGTCCCAGTTGTTCACACAAGGCTATGGACAGGGACCAGAAGGAAGGCAAAGATGTTTCCACTACTTTCCAAGGTTTGGAAGCCCTGCTGGAGAAGTCCAGAGGGCTAAGCCGGAAGGCAATCTCTGATGCAGGCCACAGTTTACAGAAATGCGAGACAACCATTAGGGATCGGCATAGGCCGGGACTTACCACTGATGCTGCCAAACCAGGGGAGAAAAGAGAAGATGAGGGCACCCCAGACTGTAAATGGTCAGATGGAGTGCTCACATCCTCCCGGGTTTCAACACCAAATATGAGGTCTGAGGCACAGGGAACAAAGACAGAGAGAGTCAGGCCAGTCAAAAGGAAGAACTTTTAATCTTGCACTCCTGGGCGAGGTTCACTGGTCCTGAGGGTAGGGCTGGAGAAGTTGTGCTGGGCGTGAGCTGAGGCACTTTTTTTATACAGCTGTTCAATGAGGGCAGAGGACCATAAACTGAGGGCAGGTGGAATTTCTGCAGAAGGCAGGGGTTCCAGGAATGGAGCCAATATCTGTACCACCATTTGCCTGTATTACTGGTCCATCATGAGTTCCAGGAAGGGAACAGCATTTGAGTCTCCATCTGTCTAGTGCACTAGTCTGTTATCTGCATCATCATTGGTTGCATGCATCAATTTCTGGAATTCCTCTGACCTAACACCTGTGAGAGGGATTAGAAGGATTAGTCAGACAAGGTAAGGGGTGGAAGGAGAAAGCTGCCACTACAAAATGTTTGCAGGGAAAGCAAGATGTCAGAAAAATAGGATGTTTTGAGAGGAGGATGTTTTTCTTGGTTATGGTATCATCAGTTTATATTTAAGGGAGGAGGGACTACACATCTTATTTTATTTAATAAATTTTATTTTTTAGATTATTATAGTTGTTTCTTTTCCCCCCCAATATCTTCCCTCCACCCGGCACCCACCCTCTGCCCTTGCCTCCCTCTCCATTGTCTTCATCCATAGGTGTATGATTTTTTTCCAGTCTCTCCCTGCACCCTTCTCACCCCTTTTCTGCTGAGAATTGTCAGTCCACTCCTTTTCTATGCCCCTGATTCTATTATAGTCACCAGTTTACTCTGTTCATCCAAATTTTTATTCACTTGATTTTTAGATTCATTTGTTGATAGATATGTATTTGTTGTTCCTAATTTTTATCTTTACCTTTTTCTTCTCTTCTTAAAGAGTACCTTTCAGCATAATACTGGTTTGGCAGTAATGAACTCCTTTAGCTTTTTCTTATCTGTGAAGCTCTCTATCTACCCTTCAATTCTGAATGTTAGTTTTGCCCGGTAATCTTGGTTGTTAAGTTCTTGCTACACATCATTTTGAATATTTCTTGACACTGCCATATGGCCTGCAGAGTTTGTTGAGAAATCAGCTGACAATCATATGGGTGTTCCCTTGTAGTTAATTAACTGTTTTTCTCTTGCTGCTTTTAATATTCTCTTTGTCTTTTACTCTTGGCATTTTAATTATGATGTGTCTTGGTGTGGTCCTCTTTGGATTCCTTTTGTTTGGGGTTCTGTGAGCTTCCTGGACTTGTAAATCTATTTTCTTTGACCAGGTGAGGGAATTTTTCAGTCATTATTTCTTCGAATAGGTTTTCAGTATCTTGCTCTCTCTCTTATCTGGCACCCCCATAATTCTGATGTTGGTATGCTTGAAGTTGTCCCAGAGGCTCCTTACATGATCTTCACATTTTTGGGTTCTGTTTTCTTCTTGCTTTTTCAGTTGAGTGTTTTCTCCTTCTTTGTATTTCAAATCTTTGACTTGATTTTTGCATACCTCTAATCTGCTGTTAGGTCTCTGTATATTTATTATTTCAGTCAGTGTATGTTTAATTTTTAGTTGGTCCTTTTTCATCTCCTCTTGGGTCTCACTAAATGTATCCATCTTTTCTAGGAAATTCTTGAAAAACCTTATAACCATGGTTTTGAAGTCTATATCCAGTCATTTGTTTTCCTCCATTTCTTTTGTTTGTGATCTGTTCCTTTGTCTCCAGATTTTCACTGCTTCCCTGAGTTAATAGAGTAGCTTTGTGTGCTAGATGTCCTATATGGCCCAGTAACTCCACCTCCCCAAGGTAGACTCTCTTGGTGCACCCCTTTGTGGACTATGTTTACAGCCTTGTTGTAGTTAAGTCCTGATTGTTGTTGGTATCTCTGGGGGGAATTTGCCTCCAAACAATTGGTTGTGAGAATCAGCTGTGTCTACACTGGGAGAACTGTGCTAGAGTTAGTCTTATGATACAAGACTTGCAAAATTGTAAAAGCCTCTGTGCTAGGCTTGGATGGGGCAGAGTCCCAGGGATGAGCAGACAGCCTTGGCTTCCATTCAACTCTGCCCTATGTGGGCCCTGGGTCTCAGTGTCCCTCAGTAATCGCTGTAGCCCTCTCTTCACACACTCATGCTTGTGCGCCTCCAGACCTCTGCCTTTTTGGATTGCCTGAGTTTCCGTGCACTCTGGGACTCATATGAATCTGGGTCCCCATTGTCTTGCCCAAAACTGGGGTTCAGTACAGTTGGAGCTGGATTTCAGTGCAGTAAAAAGGTTCTATCTTCCTCCAGCTAGAGAAAGCCAGCGGCACAATCAGCAGCCAGTCCTCTCTGCCAGCACTTGCGCGTGCACCTCCAGAACTCTGCCTTTCAGGGCTCCCCTAAGTTTCTGTGCACTCCTCCCTTTTCACGACATTTAGATTCCCTCCATATGAATCTCACCCAGAACTGAGGTTCAGTGCTGTCAGAACTGGGATTCAGTGCAGTCGCGAGTTTCAATCTCCCTCCCCCTAGGGGAAGCCAGCCAGGCCCTGCCGCTCATCCTCTCCACAAGCATGTCTTCCTACCTCAGCTTTTTGCAGGTCCTCTGAGTCTCCATGAGACCCTCTCTTTCCTTCTAGTTGTAGAATTTCCACTCAGCCAGCTTTCCTGTGGTTCTAGATAATTTCCATTCTGTCTTTTAACTGTAGTTTTGAAATTGTTGTGCAAGGCAACAGTCTAGGTATTTGCCTATATTGTCATCTTTGTTTCTCCTCCTAGACTTCTTCTTGAAGCAGGAATTTTGGGGGAACATAGGCAGGCTTAGGGATATTTTAGAATTTGGGTCCATGGAAAGCAAGGGGCTGCAAACTGGAAGAAGGTACATTTCTGTAACACAAGGAAGCAGCAACAGGTATGTTTACATAAGACAAGGGAACTGAAAGTAGCCAAGAAAGGTCATATTTATAAAATAAAGAGAAGGAAGTCCTTCATCCAGGAGAAGAAGAATGCCCAAAGGGAATAGGAAAACAATAGGGAAGGAGCAGGGAGAACCTCACACATCCCATGTGAGGTTCCACCTTTGATACCAGGAGTTACCATAGTAACCAGTCTAAGGGACTATTGACCAATGAGAGAGGATATTTGAGCATCAGGATCTGAAGCCTTTATAAGCCCTCCGGGGTGGGGAGGAGAAGAACCCAATGGGATCCTTTTCCCCCTCCCTACTTGAGAGTCCGTTCTGGGGGACCCTTGTTCCCCTCCCCACTTGGGACTCAGTTCTGTGGGACTCTTCCCCCTCTCTACATGGGAGTCTATACTTGTTCTTCAATAAATTACCACCTTTGCTATATCACTTTCTGTCTGTGGATTCATTCTTTGATTTCGGTGGACAAAGAATCTGAGTTCTAGCCCAAAACTTCTCTATCATTTTCATGATAAAAATGGGGTCAAATTTGGTAGACACATTTAGAACCACTGTAATCTTGGATAGGGACAGGGACAACAGTGTGGTGATTGTGGGGATGGGAGAGTGAATTGGAGGTAGAAGAGGGTATAAAGGGGATAAATGGTGGTGGAAAAAAATTAAGAAAAAAATAAAATCACTATAATTTTTCTTCTGGCCACAAGTAACTTACATTCCCTCCACATGCAAAACACACTTGCCCCATAAATATGCAATTTTTTCATGTTTGAGGTCCAGATTTTAGTAATCTAAATCAGATTCAAGTGGAGATGAGTTAGTTTCCTTTCTCTCAAACTGAAGAGATAAGTATCCTGTTCTTCAAACATACATAACACAGTTGTGGAGTAAGCATTAAAAAAAACTACCCCCATAAGGTATGAGAATGGGAAACCAAGGAGTCCATAGGAATTCTGAAAATGATTCAGGCATCTGTCAGTCCCTTGATTATGACTCACTTCTACTTCCTGGGGATAATTTTCTGGAAGTCTTGGCTACACTCTCTGGGATCTAATATCTGCATTGTGAATATGCTTTCACTTTCTACCCAAAGAGGCTTGTGCTTATGCCTGAGTAGTATTCTAAACCTGCTTCATGCCCATTGAAGTTAAGGAATCCAAAGCCCTGTTTTCATTTGTATCTTATACACTCTGAAAGGCTGTGAAGGGAAATGATTAAGATTCTTAGAAGCTCTAGTGTTTAATTGTGAAGATCTGCAAGCCACACCCTTAAAATCCTTAGAGGGCATTTTGTCTTATAAGAGAGTCTGAGGACCTAATTTAAGTCTTTCTGTGGTCCTAACAGAGGATTTAATAGTCACGCCCCTGGTTTTTTATCTCCTGACTGTGTTTTCTGAAGATTGTCTTGAATTTGCTCTTTGTTAGCAAGCTTTTTCAGAATTTGAACATTGCCATCTGGAAAATCTAAAATGAGAAAGTTTTCTTTTAAAACCCATGAATTTTGGCTCCTTTTAATCTAATTGTTAGAGGTACCTCTCACAGATACCAGAGAGGTATTATCAGGCAGGCCCCTGAGTCAGACTATGAGGGCTGTCCCCAACCTCAATTCCTGTCTGCTCATATATATGAATTTAAATGAGAAAACTCAAGATGATTGCATGGTGATGAAGCCAATTTTATTAAAGCATGCACCATTATTAAAGAAGCAAGGCAATTAAATGTCTACATCTAGCTTATGAAGCACAGAAGGACTCTTAGACTCTTAGCAAATCTGAAGAGGGAGGGGGTAGGGGTCTGAGGCATTATATACCCTCCAGTCTATAAGTTTCAAAATTCCTCCACTGACTATTTTGGAACAGATTAATTCTCAAGCTCCCTTGTTACTTTGTTGTGGCCTTCCAAGAACTCAAAGAAGCACTTGGCAACTTTATCTTGTCAAGCCTTGAGACTGCTTGCTTCTCTGCTTAGGCCAAGAGTTAAACTGCCCTCCTCCTCTTCCTCCCCTTCCCCGTCCCCCCTTCTTTTCTGCATGCTCTCCTTAGGGTGGCTTTTAACCATTTGCTCTCAAGTGTCCTTGGTTTGGGGAAGATACTGGCTCCTTATTTATAAGTAAGCTGCAAATTGCCCACCCTGTTTGGTCTTGTTTTAACTTTCCTGTCTCGATTCCCTGTTACTCTTGCCCTGGAATTTTCCTAGCTGTTCCTGTAACAACCATTTGTTCATTAAGTAATCTCACTTCTCATTTCATTATAGGCAAATAGAAGAAACCAAGTGGCACTTTCAACACGTTGGTTGGAAATACCTTTATCTAAATATTTAATTCATTAAGAAAATGTTTATTTTTGCCAAGACTGGTTTGGCTCAATGGATAGAGCGTCGCTTACAGACTGAAAGGTCCCAGGTTTGATTCCAGTCAGAAGCATGTACTTGCTTGTGGGCACATCTCCACTGTGGGGTGTGCAGGAGGCTGCTGATCGGTGTCTCTCTCTCTCATCGATGTTTTAGACTTTCTATCTCTCTCCCTTCCTCTCTGTAAAAAGTCAATAAAATATATTTAAAGAAAAAAAATGTTTATTTTCCATTTTACCACAATCAACAATGTTGCTAAGATTTTTGCCAGGACATAAGAATGTACTCCTTTCCTCTAACTACCAATATCATTTTTCTCACTTTGTACCCACTAAAGTCCTATATATGGACAAAAGGGACCACATGGTCACCTGACAAGCTAAGGAAAGGCCTGCATGGCAGTCTTGCAATCTCAGAGACCTAAAGTAACCACAAAGGATGGTCTGAAATTAAACTTTAACTAAAAGCAGTTATGGTATGTAGTTACATCCTAGGGTGGTATCTTCACTGACAAGATCAACCTCTACCTTAACTGGGCCTGTCTGTCTTTTTGCACCTTTAACAACATACCCTTGAAATGTCTGGGTAACTTGTAACTTCCCTGTTTCTGGACCCCCTGAGGCACAATCAAATATGTTGGGCACCAGGACAGATACCACAAATTCATTCATTATCATGTTAATTTCCTGCACCCACCTAAGTATGTATCCATCATTTTACTTTTGATCTAATCCCAGGGATTTCCCTCCTCCACAACCCCAATCTATCACCAATGGATTTCAAGTGACCCACCTAAGTCCCTTCCTTTGATTGCAATGTTTAAATACAGATGTAACACTCCATTTCTCCAGAGCATTATCTCAATTCCTTGAGGTTCTGCTTCCTGGAATATGTTGACAATTTGGCTCAAATAAACTAACAAAAATTTTTTACAGGTCTTAAAAAAAAATTATGTTAACATATAGGATTCCACCAATAGTCTTAAGGCCCTTCTAGCATTTTCCCTTCACCAGGTCTCAAAGTCCATGGCATGTTTATAATTTGATTTTATAGCACCCCATTCCTAGTATGTAAATCTGCCCCAATAAACTGTAACTTTGTAACCCTAAAACTCAATGGCATAAAACAATTTACTACTTTTTATATTACTAAAATTTCTGAAAGGTAACCAGGCTTAGATAGGAGGTCTTGGTTTGGGGTTTTTCATTCTACTGGCAGAGAACAACTTGAAGGTTTTTCACACACAGTTGTAGCTACTGCTGGCCTTTGGCTGTTCACTTGGAACCTGTGGTCAGATTTCTACACTTTTCTCTCCATATGTCCTGGGCACAGCATTGTTTCTTGATTCCAAGGGATACCATTGAAGAAAGGGTCCAGTCAGATTTTTTGTGACCTAGCCTCAAAAAGCATGTAGCACCACTGCCACCACAGTTGACTAGTTAAATTAGTCACCAAGTTGACTTCTAGAAAAGTAGAATAAAGTCCTATCAAAAGTTACCTCTTCTTAAAAACTAAATAAATATTTGCAAAAGTTGTCAAAGTAAAACTTTTTAGAACTGGAAATTAACTTAATGTTGGGTAGAACAAGGATCTCAAGGTCAGGGCTATTCTTGCTAAATGCTATCCTTGTTAAATGTTAAAATGTAATATGATATTTTGCAGCTGTAAACAGGATGGATGGTTTGACAAGATTTTAACTAGGTAAGATAGCTAACTGAGGAGAAAAAATTATATACATGTAATTGACTAGTTATATAAGCAATGACTATACCCCCCTCTTGTGGAGACAGAACTTTGGATATGAATGCTCTGTCTTATTTACTTGTTGCAGATTGCAAGGAAATAAAACTACCTTGCAACAATCTTGTCTCCTTCTTAAACAGAGCATCCCAAGTGGTGAACTCCTTGAATTCTCTAACACTAAGACCCTCAACAATGCAAGGAGCATTCATTCTAAAAAAAATAAAATAAAAATAAAAATACCTACATCTCATTAAGAGCAGTGAGTTTTGTGGTGGTTAAGCTGAGAAGGCTAACCCCTATTTTGTAAAACTACTGTTTTGAATTCTCTGCTGTTTTTCTTAGATGGCCTCTTATTCTAAAAAAAAAAAAAAAAGTACTTTCTAGCCTGCTTTAGCCTGCTTGGATAATAAGATAACCTTAGCTGCCTGACCATGTAGGCCAAAGACTAGATATGCCCATAATTTCAATGCCAGGTCAGGTGCATTTTTAATTGGATAGAAATATGGTGTTTTTAAGGCCAGAAGCGAGATAATCACTAAGTGCACATAAGGCTGGCTCCTTAATAAAAGAAAAGTTCTGTTTATAGCTTTGCTTAGAATTTTAATTCATTTTCTCTAAACCCACCGTGGTGAATAAAATATAACTTCAAAGACTCTGGCATAGTTTGATTATTCTGGTTGTCTGTAACATAATTGGTTCCTTGACCAAAAAACCAACCCATGTTTGGCTTTTTAGCCTCTGGTGAGTGGAATGGGTTTGGGCCCGGGGAAGTCAAATAGGCCTCTGGGAGGTGCCACTCTGCTGATTTAGCAGAATTGAACTGAGGGATTCCAGGCACTCCTGGACCTCGACCCAGGACCCACTGGCATCTGGAGAGAGTGGATGGACACTTCTGGACCTGTCCACAGAATCGGTAAGGAAGGGGTACTGTCAGTTCAGCCCATTCCAAGTGAGTGGAAAGGGGAGCTTGATCACCTCCCCAGAAGCCATACACTTTCCTCAGGCAAATTAATCAGGAATCAGGTGTCAGGTGGACTGTTTAAACTGAGTAAATATCGGGTAGAAGTCAAAAACTCAAACTAGCTAGTATATAAATGTGGGACTCTAGAGGTGAAATGAGTTCAGATTCAATTAAGGCATTATGAGTTCACTCTGCCATTTGTTTGTGTGAGACTAGCCAATTTGCTACTGAGAAGGGGGACTGGAAGCAATCTTAACTCCTCCAGTAGGTTCTCACCAAAGCGTTGGTTGAGAATTCTGTTCTGGGGCATGTGTGCCGGGAGTGCCCCAAGCCAATCTGGGGAGTTGGCATTGTTTCATTTGTATAATCAGCTCCAATCTGAGCTAGTCTACTGAGAGAGTGTGAGTATGAATGTTTGTCTGTCTTGGCATAATTATCTACTCATTAACTGGTCTGTGTGAAGGGAAAGCTACTTTGTGCTTTCTAGCTGTACACAGGAGAGTATTTGTTATCTTTCTATTGTTTAATTTGTTTAAAGATGGGGTGGACCAGCTGTGACTGGTGGGAAGACAAGGGGTCTAATACCCAAACCACTACAAAAGTCTTTAGCAGCTGCTGAAATTTCTTTTTCTAAGTCTTTTGCTCTGTCAGAGAGGGAACTAGCCCATTTAGCTAATAAAAAGTTCTTTCTACTTTTGTATCTGTAAGGGTTTCAGTTTGCTCTGATTTGTGAATTTGCTATATTAAATTGAAATTTTAAAATCCTAGGGTTAATTTAAAGGTATAAATTTGTGACATTTCAAAGAACAAAGAACTTATATTTATGGATTTTTGGTGGTCAGAGATTTCCAGGAGCAGGCTTTACAGCTCTGCAAGGAGGAGAGATTTACAGGCACGGTCCCTGCCTGTGACATCATAGTCCAATGTGAGCCACCTGAGAAGAACTAAGGCTAAAGTTATTATTAACTGTCTATAGACCCCGTTTACCCTAGTTGTGTGTCTTGTATGGTCTGTTGACTTTGTGGTTGTGTGTTTTGTTTGACTTGCTGTTTTCAGTTATTAGGATCCTCATAGAGGACATAACCTGGTCTTTCCCTTCCTCCCTCATCCTGATTCAGATAACATCTGTAACTGGATTAAAGATCTTTTATTTCAAGAGGCCATCCAGACTTTCAGTTTGCAAGAAATCTCCCTATATTCCCTTATCATCATCTGCTATCTTTCCAGGCTGACTAAAAGTCATTTTTCTCCACAGGTTGGATCTCAGCCTTCAAAAGGGAGGACTGCTATAGCAGTAGTCTGTAGTTTTCTCTGAAACTCCCACTGTTTCTATTTTCCCTCTGTAGGAATTGTCTTCCTCTGACTCACAATAAGAAAGGGAGACAAACAACTGGACTGGGGAATGGGAATGGTCAGAGAAATTAAGAGTGGAAAAGAAGGAAGATTTAAGATGCTCTAGGGGCTTAGAATAAAGAGGAAAAATCTATGAAGAAAAACAATGGTTACAGAAAGAAAAAAAGTATCTTTAAATGTAAAAAGCCTCAATATATAGGATCTCAGACTATTTGCCTTGTTTCAGGACAGAGTAAAAATTTAATGAAGAAAAGCAGCAGTTAATCATGAAGCAGGAAGAGATAAGTTTTTGTTGATTTTTACTGGCTGAATACCACTCTGCTGGCATAAGGGTCTGATTTAGGTATTTTATCAGAACTTCACTAGATTCAAAGTTGCAAGTTTTCTGCAAGCATAATTAATGTAGCTGCCCTGGTGACTTAAAACTAGTTGCTAGGCAGACTCAGCCCCTGAGAGCAACATAAAAAAAGGGGGGGTGGATGCCTGAGATGCCTGCAGTGGCCCTAAAAGAAGCAGCAGCAGGGAGAAAAGTGGGGGACAACAGACATTTACCTGACACTAGAGCTGCCCAGCTGCTGTTCAGTGAGTAATGAGCATTTTACAACAAGTAATACAAGACTTAGGCCTTTGGTTTGCTGGCTACAACAGTTAAACCAGAGGCCAGTGACTGCTACTGGCCTTCTGGCAGCCCCAGGAATATAGCAGAGAGCCCAGGATCTGTGAAAGCAGCAGATAGAGCTAGTGAAAGCTTCCTTTTTTGCAAATGTATTGAAAGGGTTCAGTACCTGTTGCTGCTGGAAGAGAAGGGACTGAGATCCCTTTCTAGTGCACTCCCTTGGGAGAGGCCTCATCACTGCTCTGCCATAAAGGGGACTGGAGGGAAGAAAAGGGGCCCAATACCCAAGACACTGCCACAGAAGCACTTTGCAATATGCAAAGCTATTTCTGATGCAACTCTGGCTGTTTTGGACTGGCAGCTTAAGTCAAAGAGCAAAGGGAAGGCATTCTCCCTGGACCTGGGAGCCTTCAGGAGTTTGAGATTCTCCAAGCGAGAAGGAGTCTGACTGAGGGATGGCAGAGAGCCTTTTTGGTTGAAAGGATCTAAGGCCACATATTAAACTTATAAATTACGGCTTTCTGGGCAGATGTCTAAGCCCAGTTATGCAGGGGGTAAGCTGCCTGTTACAGCAAAACAACTTTCTCCCGTGCCAGATAAATTTTAGGGAAATTAGGCCGTGTTTGTGGCTAGAAAGAACTGGCCACCATTCACAGCCCGGACAGTGATTTGCAGAAAACTGTATAATAGACTTGGATAATGCCTGCATCTTCATGGACATGACTCCAGAAAGACAAAGACAATTTTGATTTGTGTGGGAAGGTCAAGATTAGACTTTAGTCACCTCCCTAAGATATTTGTAAAGCCCTACCATGTATCATATATAGTAGCAGAATATTTGCCTACTTAAGGTGTCCACAGTGCCAATATTATACTTCATTGTGTTAATAATATTGAATTAACCTTACAGATTTGAATGCAGTTTCCAAAAGAGCAAGTGCCCAAATGGGCAAAAAAATACCCATCTTGTTTTGATCTCTATTGAAAGACAGTTGGCAGCCTGTGTACTGTCTTGCAGGCCTGTGTGGCCTTATCCATGCCAGGTGTGGCACAAACTTCAACTTTAGAAAACTGGGGAAGGCCTGTTTGTAACAGGGAAGTGGTGAGTACCAGCCCTTTGAGACAGGAATTACAGACCCTGTGAGGTACTGTGACATGTGAGACCCTGTAAAGCAACAAAGCTCCCTTAGTCCTTTCTCAGAGGGCATGTCACCCCTCCCAGAGATCATATGAAGTTTTTAGGACAAGTCAAGTAGAGGGAACCCTACCATATGGACAGCTATAATTGTCTACTTGAATATAGATACATTTTGAATTTCTTCTTGCCATTTGAAGACAGTTGTATTACACTGAAGAATCCATAAGAAAGACTGACAGGGAAAATCAGAAGATCTTAAAGCAAGTTAGTATATTTTTCTCCTTATATAATTCCTCTGAAATTTGGCAATGCTTAACAAATCATGGCAATACATTTCTTTGCATAAATTCTATAAGACACACCAAAACCGGTTTGGCTCAGTGGATAGAGCGTCAGCCTGCGGACTGAAAGGTTCTGGGTTCGATTCCTGTCAAGGGCATGTACCTTGGTTGCGGGCACATCTCCAGTAGGGGGTGTACAGGAGGCAGCTTATCGATATCTCTCTCTCATCGATGTTTCTAACTGTCTATCCCTCTCCCTTACTCTGTTAAAAAATCAATAAAATATATTATTTTTTAAAAAATTCTATAAGATGGGTTTCTAATTGTGCTTTTATTGACCAGAAACTTTGACTGAAGTGCCATGTTTTAAAGAGCCTTGTTTGAACTCTGAATACTTAAATTCAATAAGAGTGCCAAGGAAAAGCCTAGTATCCTGCTTGGGAGCCCTGAAAATGGCTGGCGCTGGAGTGTCAGGCCCATGTCCCATCATCACTGGTGGTTGGTCAGAGTTGAAGGGGAGCAATAAGGACACCTTTGCATCTCTGTGAAACCCCTAAGCACTCTAGGCTACTGAGATGGGCCTTAAAACCTAGCATGGGCCCAGGTGGAGTTGCTGTAGGTAAGGGATTCACCTAACTCAGCAGATACTGTAGGCAAGGCCGGATGGCAGCTGGATGCCTTGGCTTATGAGGCACGCTAAGATTCAGTCAGGAAATTCTGGCAAAGTTAGTTAGTTACCATTCTTTTATGTTTATGCAAATAATCAGGCCAAGTTAAATACAATAGGTAAATTGGTCTTGATTTGGCTCTTCTAATAAACATAGAGGAAATTTTTAGGATAAAATTTCTATTTCAATAGAGGTTATTAAAACTGAAATATTTTCTTTCTCTTCCACCAGACCATTTTTTACAGTTTGTCTCTGCCAGGTCACAAACCTACCTCCTTCTCTACCCAGGCCCCATTGTCCCTCTGACAGACAGCAAGGATCTCTTGGCTCTGAGGAAAACTCCATCCTTCCTCAGCAGGAAGCAGCTACAGAAGAAATTCAACGTCCATTTTCCCTAAAAGAATTCAGAGCCAGGATCCTTGAGGTAATATATGAGGCAGTTAGACAGACATAAGCAGAGCAAGGAAGATGGACCAACTGGTGCTACCAAATTAACTAAGTGTTTCCACCTCTATGTATGTGAGACAAGAGGCATAGCCAAAGAGGTATTCACCCAAACTCTCAGCCCTTAGAGAAGGCCAGTAGCTTATTTGTCCAAAAGACTTGACCCCTTTGCATTTGGATGCACAGATGGCTGTAGCTTCTTAGAAAAAGGAAAAAGGTGATCCGGGTATGCAGTTGTATCAAACATTGAGACAATTGAAGCACAGGCCCTGCCCGAAGGATGATCAGTGGGGGTCTCACTACAACTTTAGAACTCAGTAAAGATAAGTGTACCAACATCTACACTGATTCAGGGTATGCCTTCACTACTGTGCATAATCATGGGGCTATATATAAGGAAAGGGGGCTTCTGACGGTGGGAAGAAAGGGCTCAGAAAGAAGGGGGCAAAGGAACAAAAGAAGGTTGGTGGATACTCCCAAATCATAGGGTCTATGTCCCAGAAGAGTTGCCCATAAGGTAGTCCTCCAGCAGCATGAACTTACTCATTTCGGAAAAACTGCTCTAGAAGTTTTGTTAGGCAGATACTACCTAATTTCTTGTCTTCCCTCCTTGTTTGCAGTTTCTCAGCATTGCCTCCTGTCTGTGCAGAACAATTTCAAACAGGGTCCTCTGGGATCACTAGGAGTTCAGCGCTGTGGGCAAGTTCCTTTTGAGGACTTAGAAGTAGAATTTACAGAAATAAGGCCTAGCAGAGGAAATACCTATTAGTCTTTGTTTGAATTTTTTCAGGCTGGGTTGAGGCATATCCCATTCACTCAGAAAAGTCACTAAGGCATTGTTAAAGGACATAATTCCACAGTATGGAATGCCTCTGACCATAGGGTCTGATAATGGCCCAGCTTTGTAGCAGAAATAGTACAACAGGTAACTAAGGCTTTAGGAATTAGATGGAACCTACATACTGCCTACAGGTCTCAGAGTTCAGGGGAAGTAGAGCGCATGAAGCAGACTCTAAAGCAGGCTATGTCTAAGCTATGCCAAGAAACAACCCTATCCTGGACAGATTATCTTGCCTTTTGTACTCCTGTGGGTATGCTGTGCCCTGAGGGCCAAGGTAGGTTTCTCTCCCTTCTATATCATAGACCCCTCCCCTTAATTCTGTGAAAGAGAGATTTAGGGGAAATAGGAAACTTAGAAATCCAGAAGCAACTACAAGGACTTGGAAAAACTGTCTTTGAGGTCTACTGATGGGTTACTGACTGACTACCCATTTCTCTAGCAACAGCTGTACATCCTTATAAACCTGGAGACCAGGTTTGGGTAAAAGACTAGGAAAAAAAGAGTCCCTTAAGCCAATTTGGAAGGGACTCTATCCAGTCATACTCACCACTCCCACAGCTCTCAAGGTTGCAGGATTCACCACTTTCAAGTGAAAGCAGCTCACCAGCCGAGTGACACCCAGCCAGAGTGGAAGGTGACCTCTGACCAGAAACACTCCCTGCGGATCATCCTCAAGAAGACAATAAACCTGGCTGATCAACCTGCTACACTAATCTTTCTTATCTCTTCTTAAAAGCAAAATACTCTGGTATTCTGGATAACCATTGTTTTTATCTTTCTAATAATTCTTGTTTTGTCTTTTTATGAGTGCTTCCAAAACAAAGATTAGTCCCAGGAGGAGAACTCTTCTGCCCTTGCTGGAACACAGAGACACCATAAAATCACTGCTTCCTACACAGCAAAGGAACAAGATGAAGCTAAGATGCCTTTAAACTTCGGATGGTCTTTACTGCTTTGAATCAATAAAGAATTCCCTACAAACCTCTCCAAGAGGAAGAAATGGGATGTTACTCCTTGGATGTCACCTCTTTCCAGAGGAAGTAGTAAAAGAGTATAGTCACCCCTGTTCACCATAACATCCCATGGTTATTGTACCACAAGGCTGAAAAGTTTGTGGGACAAGGCAGGGGATTGGGGGTGCGGGGGTGGTGATGAGAAGGTTAACCCCTATTTTTGTAAAACTACTCTTTGGAATTCTCTGCTGTTTTTCTTAGAAGGCCTCTTATTCTAAACAAACAAACAAACAAACAAAAACCTTTGCTTTCTAGTCTGCTTTAACCTGCTTGAATAATAAGGAAGATAACCTTAGCTGTCTGACCTTGTAAGGCCAGAGACTAGATAGGCCCATAATTTCAATGCCATGTCAGGTACATTTTTAATTAGATAGAAATATGTGGTTTTCAAGGCTAGCAGCGAGATAACCACTAAGTGCACATAAGGCTGGCTCCTTAATAAAAAGGGAAGTTCTGCTTGTAGCTTTGCCTAAAATTTGAATTCATTTTCTCTAAGCCCACTGCAGTGAATAAAATGTAACTCCAAACTCTCTGGCATTGTTTGATTATTCCGGTTCTCTATAACAAAACTTGTCCTAGCTTCATTTCCTTTTCTCTACATTTATGGCAACTTTGAAAGCCAACAGCCTTGCAACCATGACAGCTATGAAAATCAGAGGGCATACAACCCCTGGAGGTGCATAGTAGAATAAGAGTTCTTCCAGAAGCTCCATCTCTAGTTCTTCTAGAAGCTCCACCTCATTCTAGGCTGTTATTTCACCTGACCCAGAGGTAGCTCAGTGGGAAAAGCTCTATCATTAAGTTGTTTGTTGGAATCAATCAGTAACAATTTTTTAAAATTGCAGCTGCCCTAATAGAAATACCCATTGTGAAAAACAAGAGGCTGGCCAAACACTTAAAAGAATGTCCTTGGAAATGAGTTGTCCACAGGGAAAAACTCTAACATAATCCTGGAGAGTCTAGAAGAATACTCACATTTATAGGGCTATGCAGATGCCTGCAAATTCCTAAGAAGTCCCCAATTTCTTGCCTTTGGCTGAGCTTGAGGTCCTGTGCGCAAAGAAAATAAAGCCAGAGGAGTTGTAAATTGTTAGAGCTTTGAAGAAAAGGCCAAATATACACATGGAGTCCCTCAGTCAAAAATGGAAAACATTGGTTCAAAGCAATAAAGAACATTTTTTTTTTTTTGTCTAATCATTAGTAAACCACTAAGCTAACTGAGCAGTTTTCAATGGGCACACAACAGGAAATAAAGATTTGGCATTTGTCCCTAGAATGCAATGTTGGTTTAATTTCAATAAAACACACAATAGTAATAGAACAAAATATTTTAAAAAAACACACTTGATTGTCCTAATACTCAAAGAAGAAACATTTGACAAAATTGATAACAAAAATAATTTAAATAAACCAGGAATTAAAAGGGGACTAATGGCATTATTAAGGGTGTCCTATACTTAATGGTGCAAGAATAAATGACTTTTCCATAATAAGAACAAGATAAGGATGTTTTCTGTCACACTCTACTCAAGATTAACCAGAGCAGTAGGTAAAAATAAAACAAAACAAATAAAGGCATACATATCAGCCCTGGCTGGTTTGCTCAGTGGATAGAACATCGGCCTGCAGGCTGAAGAGTCCCAGGTTCAATTCTGGCCAAGGGTATGTACCTTGGTTGCAGGTACATCCCCAATTTGGGGTGTGTGTGTGTGTGTGTGTGTGTGTGTGTGTAAGAAACAGCTGATCAGTGTTTCTTTCTCATCTATGTTTCTAACTTTCTATCTCTCTTCCTTCCTCTGTGTAAAAAAACACAATAAAATGTATTTTATAAAAATAAAATAAAGGCATACATATCAGAAGGGAAACTATAAAACTATCTTTATGTGCACATATCACCTATTACATAGAAAAATCATAGGAATCTTCAATTGTGTTTCTTTACACAGCAAGAACACTCCAAAAATGAAGAAAAATATTACATTAGCATTAAAATTTCCATAGCATGAGAAGAAAAGAAAATAGGAATACATTTAACAAAAGATTGAAGTCTTATGGGCTGAATATTATAAAGCATTGTTGAAAGAAATTAAAAATCTAAATAAATAGACACCCAAGCTCATAGACTAGAAGACTTAATATTGTTAAGATGGCAATAGTCCCCAAGTTGATCTAAAAATCCAGTGCCATTGCTATGTAAATTGACTGCCTTTTCTTTCCAGAAAATGTTAAGGTATCCTAAAACTCATGTAGAAAATGATTTGGGTTGATTTTGAAACAGGAATTTTAGGGGTAAATTTGTCCCCACTATTGTAGGACGTAAGCACAGGTGACCAAGGGTGTCTAAACCTGACAGACCATATGGCGACCCAAGGTACTTACTTTGAGTTCAGCTGAGCATAAATTAACAACAGAAGACAAACAGAATGCATGAATCACACACGGTTTATTTACCAGAGTCCTGGTGGTTTTCAGACCTCGGTAGGCCACCCGGAGATCCACGCCTACAGACACACACTGAGGAAGGCAACAAGATGCAGCTGCGAGGCCTCATTTACTGGCTCCTGGTTCAGACTTTGGTCCTTGTCAGAGCTTAGGCAGGAATGGACAGGGGAACAGAGAGCGACTGTGTGTGGAGCAGAGTGAGGATCTCTGATCTCCTTCAGGGCTTGCTCCTTTTATGTGCTCAAGTGAGCGTCTTCAGTGTGTCTTCAGTGTGTCTTATCAGCGGGTCCCAGGAGTCCTGCTATCTGGTCTTACATATGGGGTACAGGTCACTTTATTTTCTACATACATGTCTCTTAAGGGTGCTTATTAATTTGTTTGCATTATGCTTTAATTTCACACTTATTATATTCTATCCTTATTACTATTATTACTATAACAAAAATAAGACAGGTGTAGGAAATTTTAGAAATTTTGGAAATTAAGGGGACCATGGAAGAGGCACAGGCTGCAGAGCAGCAGAAGGGATATTTCCATAGAATAGAGAAAGCTGAGGAACTACAACAGGTACATTTGCATAGAATGAGGGAGCTGGGAACAACAAAAGGTCTATATTTACAAAATAAACAGAAGGAAGCCCTTCATCCAGAAGGAGAAGAAGAAAACCCAAAAGGAATAAGAAAACAATAAGGAAGGAAGGGGGTGAGGGGTTAACCTTTGAGCCCAGGAGTTACTATAGTAACCAATCTAAGGGAATACAGTAAAGACCAATATGAAGGGATATCAAGGAACCAGGATCTTTAGCTTTTACAAGCCACAAGAAAAGGGAATTCTTTGGGTCCCTTTCCCCCTCCCTAATTGGGAGTCTATTCGGTTGGATTTTTTTCCCTCTCCCCACATGGGAGTCTATACTTGTTTTTCAATAAATCTCCACCTTTGCTATACCACTTTCTATCCATGGATTCATTCTTTGATTCCGGCAGAAAAAGAATCCAGTTCCAGTCCAAAACTTCTGTTTCAATTTCCTGAGCAGAATGCAAGGATGATTTCTTTCCTGGGTCCTTGTTCAGATGTATTCAAGAAATGAAGCCGTGGACAAAAGGTGGTAGATGAAAAGGCTGGAACTTTATTAGAAGCAAATACAGACTCCCATGTGGGGAGGGGTCCCAATGAAATGGAATTTTTGGACTGGAACACGCATGTCCCCCTGGGCAGCATATTCGCAGATTCTTTGTCCACCGGAGTTGAAGAATGAATGTATGGAAAGATGTTATAGCAAAGGTTGACATTTATTGAACAAGTATAGACTCCCATGTAGGGAGAGGGAATTAATCTCACAGCACAGACTCCCACGAGGGGAGGGGGAAAGGGTCCCGCTGAGTTTCTGTCCCAGAATTTATCTAAGGACTTAAGCACAGGTGGCCAAGAGTATCCTCTGCCAATAGAATGGACTTATATGGATGACTCAAGGCACTTATTAAATATTGGCCGAGCATAAATTACACAGGAGACAGACATGCAATGCACGAATCACACGCGGTTTATTTACCAGAGTCCTGGTGGTTTCCAGACCTCGGCAGGACACCCAGAGATCCACGCTGACAGACACACACACTGGACGTTGGACGTTGCAGCTGCAGCTCGGCATCTTGTAGAGGCCTCGGCTTGTGGCTCACGGTTCGGACCCAGGGTCCATGGCAGAGCTCAGAGTTCAGGCAGGATGCAGGAAGGGGAGCGGAGAGCGACCATCTGTGGAGGAGCAGACAAGTGGCTCTAATCTCCTTTGGAGCTTGCTCTCTTTTATGTGCTCAAGCAGACATCTTCAGTGTGTCTTATCAGCGGGTCCCAGGTGATCTGCTATCTGGTCTTTACATGTGGGGTACAAACTTTTATATCTCTTACATGCACATCTCTTTTAAAGGTGTTCACACTTCATTCCACTCTCTAATATGTCACATCCAATTTCTTATTTTATATTTGTATTCTATCCTTATTATTATTACTATAACAGTTTCTTTTCCCTATGGCTTATAAAGGCTGCAGGTCTTGGTGCCTTGCTATCCCCTCAGATTGGTCACTATTCCCTTAGACTGGTTATTATAGTAACTCCTGGGCTCAAACTTCACATGGGACATGTGAGGTTCTCCCACCCTCCTCTCCTTCCCTATTGTTTTCCTATTCCCTTTGGGCTTTCTTCTGAATGAGGGGCTTCCTTCCCTTTACTTTAGGGAAGTAAATATAGGCCTTTTGCTGTTCTCCCAGCTCCTCATTCTATGAAAATGTACCCATATTTTCCAGCATATAAGATGACTTTTTAACCCAGGAAAATTTTTTCAAAAGTCGGGGCAGGGGTCATCTTATATGCTGGGTGTCAACTTATAGGGCAGGTTTATCCCAAACTCTATATTTTAACTGGAAAAGTTGGGAGTTGTCTTATAGCCCAGTCACCTTATATGCTGGAAAATGATACCTGTTGCAGCTTTTCAGCTTCCTCTATTCTATGGAAATATACCTTCTGCTGCTCTGCAGCCCTGCATTTTTTTCATGGTCCCCTTCATTTCTAAAATTTCTTAAAACCTAGATTTTTCACCCCTAAATATTCCTGTTTCACCAAGGGGATAACCTACTAAGCTCATTTTTTTTTAAGATTTATAAAGGCTGTAGCTATTTATTTCTTGATATTCCCTTCTCATTGAACACTCTTTTGCAGAATATCAACTTCAAAGGCAAAAAGTTTTCCCCCTCATTTTCTCCCCCTTCAGTGGTAGAATTCTCTTTAGTCTGAAAATCTGTTTTCCTCTTTCTGCCATTTATCTGCATTTCTCTATCTTCTGTGAAAGTTTGTTTCCTTTTCCCCCCATACCTTATGGCTTTTCCTTATCTTCTGTGAATGCATGTCTTCCTGTCCCCTTATCCTGTGATGCTCCCCACCCCCCCTACCCCCGCTTTTTTCCCCTCTGTGAATGTATGCCTTCTGGCATCTCCAAGCACTCAACTATGCAGTCCTCCCCCATGGACCGTATTTATTTCTAAAACACCCTAAACCTGCATATTTTATCCCTACAATTCCTTTAAAAAAATACAAGGGATTCAGAAAAGCAATTATAGTCTTGCAAAAGATAAAGTTATAGGACTCACATGTCCTAATTTGATAACTTTTTATAAAGCTACAATAAGCAAGACAATGTGGTACTGGCATGAGGATAAACATATTTTTCAGTGGAATATTATTGAGAATTACAAAATGTATTTATTGGCAGCTGAATTTTGATAAAAGAACCAAGAAGATTTAGTGGGAGAAAGAGCAGTCCTTTTAACAAAGGCTTCTTGGCAACAGCTATAGACATGCAAACTAATAAAGTTGGAGCCCAACCTCAAACCACATAAGAAATTAATTCAGAATGGATCATAGACCTAGATGTAAGAACTAAAAATAAAGATAACTGAAAGAAAACAGGAGTAAACTTTAGGATTTCTTTTATACGGTAGCAAAAACACAAGTGATAAAAGAAAAATTTAAGTGCATCAGTTAAAAGATTGTGAGCTTCAAAAGGTATCTTCACAATAGTGAAAAGACAATTTATAGAATGGGAGAAATATTTCTTACATATGTACTTATACATACTGATCAGCATATTCTAACTAATTTTATGCCCTACATTTTTTTTCAAGTGATCCAAACCAAATAGTATATATTGAAATGTGTCAAAATATACATTGGAATAATTCTAACACTTGCTATTATGCAGATTGAAACAATTTAAAAGACGAACAGAGAGTCTTCATTAATAGCATATTTCAGTAGAGCTGGACTAGATATTTTATCTCTCCTTTCTGCTTTGATATATTTAATACAAATAAAATAGATATATTTAACAACATAAAAAAAAACATAAGTTTGAAGAACTCTGTATGCTACATATTTTGTTCAGGTTCAATTCTTTCTAGAAATTTTTAAATAATAAATTTTTGATAGAAGTAAATCTAAGCATGCTATTTTAAAGAAGTGTGCAGTATTAAGGAAATATATTAATAATGACCAGTTTAAGTTGTTACAGAGAACTGGAATAATCAAACAATGCTCAGAGAGTTTGGAGTTACATTTATTATACAAAGGGGCCAGAGGAAAATGTTTCTCAAATTCTGGGCCCAACATGCATGAATTTTCCATATTTATATGTTTTTACCTTCTTTGCCTCCCAAATATGAGATGTTTCCCGCCCCTTTGCAAGTTCTTAAAGAGCCCATATGTGCTGAGGCCTTGAAACTTCAACCAAAGACCTGGCCTGGTGCCAGTACTGATAATTTTGTCTGGGGAAGGTTAAATGGCCTCTCTGAAGTGGGAGTAGTCTTATTTTCCTTATTACTTAAGCAAGCAAGCATTTACAGAAGCCAAATATCAGGGTTAAAATTTCAAACAAGAGTTTTTAAATACGATGGAAGCTTCATTCCCCACTAGTTTTATGTACATGAGTCAAAAAGACAAATTTACCTATTGTATTTAATTTGGCCTGATTATTTGCATAAACACAAAAAGAATGATAACCAACTACCTTTGCCAAAATTTCATGATTGAATCTTAGTGTGCCCCGTAAGGCTAGGAAGCCAAGTCATCCAGCTACCACCTGGCTTTGACAGCAGTATCTACTGAGTTTAGGTGAATCCCTCACCTACAGGGACTCTACCTGGGACCACAACCTAGGTTTTAAGGCCCATCTCAGTAGCTCTCCTACTCATTGCAGCCCAGAGGGCTTAGGGTTCTGCAGGGACACAGAGGCATCTTTATTGCTCTCCTTCTACTCTGACCAACAGCCAGTGATGATAGGGCATGGGCCTGATGCTCCAGCGCCAGCCATTTTCAGGGCTCCCAAGCAGGACACCAGCCTTTTCCTTGCCACTCTTATTGGCTTCAAGTCTTCATTATTCAGACAGGGCTCTTTAAAACATGATACTCCAGTCAACGTTTTTGGTCAATAAAACTACTATTGGAAACTGGTCTTACTGAATTTATGCAAAGAAATGTATTTCCATGATTTATTAAGCATTGCCAAATTTCAAAGGAATTATATAAGGAGAAAAATATACTGACCTGCTTTAAGATCTTTTGATTTTCCTTGTCAGTCCTTTCTTTGGATTCTTCAGTGTAATATAACTGTCTTCAAATGACAAAGAGAAGTTCAAAATGTGTCTATATTCCAGTAGATAATTATAGCTGTCTTTGTAGTAGGATTTCACTACTTGTCTTGAAATTTTATTTGGTCTCTGGGAAGGGAGCTTTATTGCTTTACAGAGTCTTACATGTCCAGGACCTCACAGGGTCTGTAATTCCTATAACAAAGGGCTGGTACTCACCACTTCCCTCTGTTCCAAACAGGCTTCCCCAGTTTCCTAAAGTTAAGGTTTGTGCCACACCTGATATGGGTATGGCCACACAGGCCTGCAAGGCAGTATACAGGCTGCCAACTGTCTTTCAATAGAGACCAAAGCCAGATGAGTATTTTTCTTGCCCATTTGGGCACTTGCCCTTTTGGAAACTGCATTCAAATCTGTAAGGTTAATGCAATATTATTAACAAAATGAAGTACAATATTGGCACTGTGGCTACCTTAGGTAGCCAAATCTTCTGCTACCATATATGACACATGATAAGGCTATACAAATATCTTAAGGAGGTGACTAAGGTCTATTCTTGACCTTCCAACCAAAGCAAAATTATCTTTGTCTTTCTGGAGTCATGTCCATGAAGACCCAGGCATCATCCAAGTCTATTATACAGTTTTCTGCAGGCCACTGTCCGAACTGTGATTGGTGGCTAGCTCTTCTTTCTAGCCACAAACACAGCCTAATTTCCCTAAAATTTATCTGGCATGGGAGAAAGTTGTTTTGCTGTAACAGCCAGCTTACCCCCTCCATAACTGGGCTTGGACATCTGCCTAGAAAGCCGTAATTTTTAAGTTTAACATGTGGCCTTAGGTCCTTTCAACCAAAAAGGCTCTCTGCCATCCCTCAGTCAGACTCCTCGCTTAGAGAATCTCAAACTCCTGAAGGCTCCCAGGTCCAGGGAGAATGCCTTTCCTTTGCTCTTTGACTTAAGCTGCCAGTCCAAAACAGCCAGAGTTGCATTAGAAACAGCTTTGCATATTGCAAAGTGCTTCTGTGGCAGTGTCTTGGGTATTGGGCCCCTTTTCTTCCCACCAGTCCCCTTTGTGGCAGAGCAGTGATGAGGCCTCTCCCAAGGGAGTGCACTAGAAAGGGATCTCAGTCCCTTCTCTTCCAGCAGCAACAGGTACTGAACCCTTTCAATACATTTGCAAAAAAGGAAGCTTTCACTAGCTCTATCTGCTGCTTTCACAGATCCTGGGCTCTCTGCTATATTCCTGGGGCTGCCAGAAGGCCAGTAGCAGTCACTGGCCTCTGGTTTAACTGTTGTAGCCAGCAAACCAAAGGCCTAAGTCTTGTATTACTTGTTGTAAAATGCTCATTACTCACTGAACAGCAGCTGGGCAGCTCTAGTGTCAGGTAAATGTCTGTTGTCTCCCACTTTTCTCGCTGCTGCTGCTTCTCCCAGGGCCACTGCAGGCATCTCAGACATCCAGCCTCCCTTCTTTCACTTGTTTCTAGGGCCTGAGTCTGCCTGGCCATCAGTTTTAAATCACCAGTGCAGAAAACTTGTGATCTTGAATCTAGTGAAGTTCTGATAAGACACCTAGACCAGACACCAACACCAGCAAAATGGTCTTCAGTCAGTAAAAATCAACAAAACCCTATCTTTTCCTGCTTCATGATTAACTGCCAGTACTCTCCCTCCAGTCTTTTCTGCATTAACCATTTACTCTGTCCTGAAACAAGGCAAATGGTCTGAGATCCAGTATATTTAGGATTTTTACATTTAAAGATACTTTTTTTTTTCTTTCTGTTACCATTGTTTTTCCTCGTAGACTTTTCCTCTTTATTCTAAGCCCCTAGAGCAGTGGTTCTCAACCTTCCTAATGCCACGACCCTTTAAGACAGCTCCTCATGTGGTGGTGACCCCCAACCATAAAATTATTTTCGTTGCTACTTCATAACTTTAATTTTACTACTGTTATGAACTGTAATGTAAATATCTGATATGCAGGATGTATTTTTGTTGTTACAAATTGAACATAATTAATGCCTTGTGGAGGGGCAAGGACCAGACTGGGCTCCCCCCATAAGGAGTCGAATTAAGGTCAGGGTGACCTCAGGCCTGGAGGCAGTAAAACCAGGAACTGGTGGTTTTAGTACACAAACACCAGGTGCCTGAGGCACACCCAGCTCTGAGAAACCACAGGGTCTGACAAAAGACCCCTAAGAAGGACATCTGCATTCCAAGCTGCTTGCTTAATCAGAGTTTAGATAAAGAGTAATACTTAGTCAATTAAAGTTAGTCAAGTCCTCCTGCGCTGAGGATAAAAGGCACTTGCTGCAGAAGTTCAGGGCTTTCATCCTTCCCTGCTGTGTCAGCGGAACCGTGAGCCAGGACTCAAGTTGGTAATAAAGGCTTCCTAAATTTTCCAATTGGCTGTCTGGTGGTCGTCTTTCGCGGGTGGGTTCGAGTCCCACCTGGGTCGCCCCACAACAGCATAGTGATTAATCACAAAAACAATATGTAATTATATATTGTAAAATATTTATTTCTAATTACAAATAAATGAATTTTTTTGTTTTGAATCATGGTGTAGCATGGGTAACAGTCTTCATATAACAACTGCTACACTTTGCTACACTGAGGAGCGGTCTGTTGGTTCCTAAGACCATGGGAAATATGTATTTTCTGATGGTCTTGGGCGACCCCTGTGAAAAGGTCGTTCGACCCCCAAAGGGGTCTCGACCCACAGGTTGAGAACCGCTGCCATAGAGTATCTTAAACCTTCCTTCTTTACCACTCTTAATTTCTCCGACCATTCCCATTCCCCAGTCCAGTTACTTGTCTCCCTTTCCTATTGTGAGTCAGAAGAAGACAATTCCTACAGGGGGAGAAATAGAAACAGTGGGAGTTTCAGAGAAAACTACAGACTACTGCTATAGCAGTCCTCCCTTTCGAAGGCTGAGGTCCAACATGTGGAGAAAAATGACTTTTAGCCTGGAAAGATAGCGGATAAGGATAAGGGTGTATAGGGAGATTTCTTGCAAACTGAAAGCCTGGATGGCCTCTTGAAAGAAAAGATCTTTAATCCAGTTACAGATGCATCAGAATTAGGATGCGGGAGGGAGGGAAAGACCAGGTTATGTCCTCTATGAGGATCCTAATAACTGAAAACAGCACATTAAACAAAACATATAACCAGGAAGACAATAGACCACATAAGACACACAACTAAGGTTAAATAAATAAACAAAATAAAATAAACATGTTAATAATAACTCCAGCCTTAGTTCAACTTTAGATGGCTCACATTGGATTGTAATGTGACAGGCAGAGACAAGGCCTGTAAATCTTTCCTCCCTGTGGAGCTGTAAGCCCTGTCCCTGGAAGTTTCTGACCACCAAAAGAGCTAAGAGAGCCTTAAATAAAAGTTCTTTGTTCTTTAAAATGTCACAAATTTATATCTTTAAATTAACCCTAGGACTTTATAATTTTAATTTAATATAGGAAATTCATAAATCAGAGCAAACTGAAACCCTTACTTATACAACATTAGAGAGAAATTTTTAATAGCAAAATGGGCTGATTCCTTTTCTGACAGAGAGCAAAAGACTCAGATAAAGAAATTTTAGCAGCTGCTAAAGACTTTTGCAATCTGTCACAGCAGGTCCACCCTATCTTTAAACAAATTAAACAATAGAGAGATAACAAATACTCTCCTGTGTACAGCCAGAAGGTACGAAGTAGCTTCTGCCTCCCCCAGAGCAAGTTAGTGAGCAGATAATTATGCCAAGACAGACAAACATCCATACTCACACTCTCTCAGTAGACTAGCCCAGATTGGAGCTGAGCAAATAAACAAAACAATGCCCAACTCCCCAGATGGGCTTGGGGGCACTCCTGGCACCCATGCCCTAGAACAGAATTGTCTACCAACATCTTGGTGAGAACCCACCAGAGTAGTTAAGACTAGCAAATTGGCTAGTCTTACACATAAATAAAAACTAGAGTTAACTCATAATCCCTTAATTATTCATTCAGCTCTATAGTCCCACATTTATATACTAGTTAATCCGAATTTTTGACTTCTACCAGATATTTACCCAGTTTAAACAGTCCATCTGACACCTGATTCCGAATTAATTTACCTGAGGAAGCTAAAGCTTCTGAGGTGATCAAGCTCCCCCTTCCACTCACTTGGAGTGGGCCAAACTGACGGGGCTCCTACTTTACAGATTCTGTTGACAGGTCCAGAAATGTCCGTCCACTCTCTCCAGATGCTGGCTGGGTCCTGGGCTGAGGTCTGGAAGGGCCTGGAATCCCTCGGTTCAGTTCTGCTAAATCAGCAGAGTGGCACCTCCCAGAGGCCTATCCAGCTCCCCCAGGCCCCAAACCCAGTCCACTCACCAGAGGCTAAAAATCCAAGGATAGGTTGGTTTTCTTGGAATTACAGGGAACCAATAATATTACAGAGAACCAGAATAATCAAACAATGCTTGGAGAGTTTGGAGTTACAAATGTTTCTGAAATTCTGGGCCCCAACATGCGGAAAATTTCTCTATTTATATGTTTTTACCTTCTTTTTCTCCCAAATATGGGATGTTTCCTAACCTTTTGCAAGTTCTTAAAAGGCCCTTATGTGCTGAGGCCTTGAGACCTCAACCAAAAACCTGGTGCCAGCACTGATAATTTTGTCCAGGGAAGGTTTAATGGTCTCTCTGAAGTGAGAATAGTCTCATTTTCCTTATTATTTATCTAAGCAAACATTTACAGAAGCCAAATAGCAAGGTTAAAATTTCAAGTAGCAGTTTTTATATAAGATGAATGCTTCAAAGTTAGTGTACAAAAATACTCTTTAGCAACTCTTATTAATTTAGTAATGCAGTTCTTACTAATTTTGAAAAAAGTAAATACAACCAAGTATTTAAGGTCATGTTTTTTACAAAATGTTATTATTAGACTAGAGGTCCAATGCACAAAATTTGTGCATGGGTAGGATACCTTGTGGCTGCTGGCTGCTGGACGGATCCTTTCTTTAGTTGGCTGCCTGTGACCATGCCAGCCAGGGTGAGACTATTCTATTTAGAGGAGATCTCAATAGAATAGTCAACAGCTTTCCAGGTGTGTCGTTTCAGGGTTATAGACTCCACTGATTAACTGGCTGGCACCAGGGCAGTGGGTCCTTATTAAATATAACTGGTTTTGAGGTCAGCTGTGGCTGGTTTTGTTGTTCTTCTGGACCTGGAGTTGAAATACAACTGAGGCCTAGATGTTATCTTTATGGATTAAAGGTCAGGGGGTCCAAACTGTTTGATTAGAGATATGCTAAGGAAGTGAGGTTCCACCCCACAATTGTCCTCTGCTAGACACCTGGGGCTTTCCACCCTGGTGACTTTCTATACCTGGACCAATCTCCTTGTTCTGCTCATGTCTATCTAAATGCCTACCACACTTCTATTTGTTTCCCTGGGTCCTGCCTAATATACTCATGCCTTCAAGAAATTTGATTTCATGCTCAGCTGAAGTTTTTCTGAGGAGGAATAGATTAGATAAATATCACACCAAATTTTTATTATTTTTGTGTCACATTTGGGTGTTATTAACAACTCATGGTTATTTTAAATATCATCTATAAAAATAAAAGCCTATTATACTAATTAGACTGGACATCCTTCTGCATGACCTTTCTGATGAAGCCACTGCAGCCAAGGGCCAAGGCAGAGGTGGCTGGCACCACCATGGGCAGGGGCTGAGCCCTTGTATGAATTTTGTGCATCGGGCCTCTAGTCATAAATAACTACTAAATATATTCTATATGCCTAATTGGTTGTGGAAGGAGTGAGTCATGTTTAGTTTGAGACTAACGAGATTCTCTATATGTTATTTAGGCTCATGTCACTCAGATTAAAGGGAAGGGGAGTTGGGAAAGAAAAATAATTTTTCTCCTATCCTTCTAAGTTCTTCTAGCTGTTCTAATAATCAAGTCTGCATGAATCAGATTAATAGGAGGAAGTGATCAAATTATTACATCTATCCATATGGGCTTTTTCCTATGAATAGGATCCAAGGACAAATCTGGCAGGTAAGGCTTATATGCCATTTTGGGCTAAGCAAAAAGGGAGTGAGGTATGGTTTTGCATTTCAAAGGACAGGAAGGAAATTCACTTGAAGATGGAAAAGCAAATGTTTGATGAATAAATGTTTGCTGGACCATCTTTAACAATGGGACACAGAGAAAACTTTGGTCAAAGGGGGTTTCTATTATAGTTGTCTATAATGCTGTCTCCCTTTCTGGGGCAAGACCTCTATCCACATGATTTTAGGCAGTTAGGATAGTGGTCGGCAAACTCATTAGTCAACAGAACCAAATATCAGTGGTACAATGATTGAAATTGCTTTTGAGAGCCAACTTTTTTAAACTTAAACTTCTAACACCACTTCTTCAAAACAGACTCACCCAGGCTGTGGTATTTTGTAGAAGAGCCACACTCAAGGGGCCAAAGATCTGCATGTGGCTTGTGAGCCACAGTTTCCCAACCATTGAGTTAGGGGGAAGGTCAAAGTTTTCTCCTAAATCTTTTGTTCCTTAAAAGTAACCAACTTAAAATAATTTAATCCGCAAAAAACATATTTTGGGGTGGCAAATTCTGTTTTCCCTAGACTTTGTGCTGGGCAACTAAGACATATATCAGTAGGCTTAAAATAAAATCAAGAGAAAAAATAACTTTTAGCTTTGCTAATGTGATAAGTTTTACTAACTGGGGAGATTCAAATGGGCATATGGGAAATAGGAGAGAAGCATAGGACTTGCAACAGGCAAGTGAGCAAAGAAAACAAAAACAGATATTAGGAGAACTAAGTGTTGGTTAAAACTTACAGGCAGCTTCTAAAGTAAATTATAAGGTAGTAGTCAAAATAAGACATAGTACAGAGTACCAAATGCGAACTCTAGGTAAGAGAAACAGAAATAATTCTGACTGAGAACTTGTTTAAGAACCATGATATTGTGTGGGTTCAAAATATGATTACTTTATTTTTTTAATATAGTTCTTAAACATATTTTAAATTAATCAGTATATTTTTCATTTAAGTACAGTATAGTCAAACTAATTTAGATCACCCTACACAGGGTATGATTGGTGATTGAGAAGCATGAGGGGTCCTTCTGGGGGCTGGCAATATTCTGTTTATTGATCTTGGTGCACATACAGGGTGTGCTCATTTGATGACATTCATTTTTCAATTTACTAACTATGCACATTTTATGGAAATATTATAATTCAATCAAAGATTTTTATTAATAGGAAATTTATACATGTAAAAGGAAAGTCATGTCTGCAGTACATCAGAAAATGAGTTTGCAGTAGATCTCAAATCCTGGGAGAGAGCCTGCTGCAGAAGGGCTCCTGCCACAGCTGACCACTCACAAAGAAGAGGACCTGGCAGTTCTCCAAGCCATCTCTGTTCCTTGGGCCACATCACCTATATCAGCATTAAACACTAACATGAAGAAAACTTCATCATTATGAGCTGAGGGTGAGGTGAATAAATGAAATACATTAATGAGTTTGCTGCTTCTTCACTCATAGTACCCAGATAGAATTTCTGCAAATACTGGGTCATTTTTCTGAAAGTAGATCTGGCTGTCTGTGTATATTTATAATTCTAGATGGGCCAGAAGTTGACTATATTTTGATTCTAGGTTGTTGAGTTTGTGGTTGTTGTTTTTAATCATGGAGATTTCAAGTTGGGTCTCAGCAGCTGCATTCTATAACCAAGATCTTAACTTTCGTAGTGCTCCCTTCTCCTTCCTCCCCTTCCCACGCGCCCCCCGTCTCCCACCCTGCCTTTCCAGCTCCTATCTTTTACATTGAGAAAGCTAAAAGGCTTAATCATTCTAATGATGTTTGCGGGGAGGGGTGGCAGGGCTGCTGGCAATCTGAATCTGTGCCAGTAATCTAATGTATATTCTTGATAACCTATAATTAAGTCACTGCCCCTTTCTCCACAATCTGGTATTGCAAAACCTGTTACCTAAATGCTCACATTTTACAGAGGCCATAAACCATGAACAATACACAAGCTTGGAAGGGGGTTATCAGCTCTGGTGCCAGGCCCTTAGATATGGTCTCATGGCTCCCACCCCAACACACGGGGCTTTTTGCAAACCCCATGAAAGGTCCCGAAGTCCCATCCATATTTAGGGGACAAAGAAACCAAAGGAGATAAAAGAAGGGCTTCCACCATATTGGTTTGCTCTGTGACCACCAGAGTAATAAAACTGTGTAACTCCATTTCTTTAAGCATCGCTTGGGTTTCTTTGGTCTTCTACAACAGCATTACAGTGAAATTCTCATTGACTCTGTTTTTAAAGTTACATCAAGGGCAAGGGCCTTATTTTCCATTGAATTATTCATTCAGGGCAGATGATATGTGATGTGATGAATCATTTTATGTATCAGCTTGACTGAGGCACAAGGTGCCAAAATATTTGGTCAAACATTGTTCTGGGTTTATCTCTGAGGGTGATTTTTGGCTAAGATTCACAGTTGAATTGATAGGCTGAGTAAAGCAGATGCTCTTCCTGATGTGGATGAACCTCATAGAAAAAAAGGCCAACCCTCCCAAAACAACAGACAAGAAAGGAAACTCCTTCCTGACTGCTTGAACTGGAATATCTTCTCTCCTGGAATAAAGCCTGCCAGCTCCTGGACTGAAATATTCATCACCAATTCTCCAGGTTCTCAGACTATACCACTGGCCACCAGACTGCTAAATGCAGCTCTCAGGACTGCTCAGCCTCCATAATCACATGTGCTCATTTCTTGTGTGTGTGTGTGTGTGTGTGTGTGTGTGTGTGTGTGTGTGTATGTGTGTGTGTTGTGTTTTTTTTCTTTTTTTTTAAATAAATATTTATTGTTCAGATTATTACAGTTGTTCCTCTTTCCCCACCCGATAGCTCCCCTCCATCTGGTTCCCACCCTACCCTCTGCTCTTAACACCCCCCCCCACTGTCCTCATCCATAGGTGTACGATTTTTGTCCAGTCTCTTCTCATCCCCCCCATATCACTTTCCCCTGAGAATTGTCAATCCACTCCCTTTCTATGCCCCTTATTCTATTAAATTCACCAGTTTATTCTGTTCATCAGATTTTTTATTCACTTGATTTTTAGATTCACTTGCTGATAGATATGTATTTATTGTCACTCCATTGTTCATAATTTTTAAAAAAATACATTTTATGGATTTTATACAGAGAGAAATAGAGAGTTAGAAACATTGATGAGAGAGAAACATTAGCTGCTTCCTCCACATTCCCCACTGGGGATGTGCCCGCAACCAAGATACATGCCCTTGACTGGAATCTAACATGGGACCCTTGAGTCCACAGGCCGATGCTCTGAGCCAAACCAGTTAGGGGTGTTGTTCCGAATTTTTATCTTTACCTTTTTTCTTCTTCTTCTTAAAGAATACTTTTCAGCATTTCATATAATACTGTTTTGGTGTTGGTGTTGATGAACTCCTTTAGCTTTTTTTTTTTTTTTAAATCTGTGAAGCTCTTTATCTGATCTTTAATTCTGAAAGATTTACTGGGTATAATAATCTTGGTTGTAGGTTCTTAACTACTCATCACTTTGAGTATTTCTTGCCACTGCCATCTGGCCTGCATAGTTTCTGTTGAGAAATCAGCAGACAATCATATGGGTGCTCCCTTGTAAGTAATTAACTTTTTTTTCTCTTGCTGCTTTTAATATTCTCCCTTTGAATTTTAATTATGTGTCTTGGTGTGGTCCTCTTTGGATTCCTTTTGTTTGGGGTTCTGTGCACTTCCTGGACTTTTAAGTCTATTTCTTTCATCAGGTGGGGGACATTTTCAGTCATTATTTCTTCAAATATGTTTTCAATATCTTGCTCTCTCTCTCTTTTTTGGCACCCCCATAATTTGGATGTTGTTATGCTTGAAGTTGTCCCAGAGGCTCCTTACCCTTCATATTTTTTGGATTTTTTTCTTTTTTCTTTTTTTTTTTTTTCAGTTGGGTGTTTTTTGCTTCTTTGTATTTCAAATCTTTGATTTGATTATTGAGATCCTCTAGTTTGCTGTTGGATCTCTATATATTATTTTTTATTTCAGTGTATTCTTAAATTCTAGTTGATCCTTTTTCATATCCTCTAGGGTCTTGCTAAATTTATCAGCCTTTTTTAGAAAATCCTTGATAAACCTTATAACCATGGTTTTGAACTCTATATTCAGTCATTTACTTTCTTCCATTTCTGTCAGTTGTGACCTGTTTCTTAGTTGATAGAGTGAGTGGCTTTATGTGCTGGGTGTCCTATAGGGCCCAGAGGCTCAACCTCCCCAGTTACCTGAGGTGGACACTTTTGGTGCACCCCTTTATGGGCTGTGTTCACAGTCTTGTTGTAGTTAAGTTCTAATTGTTGTTGGTATCACTGGGAAGAATTGACCTCCAGGCCAATTGGCTATGAGGATCAGCTGTGTTTAATCTGGGAGAACTTCTGTGCTTGAGTCACCCTTATGAGACAAAACTTGCAAAAACCTCTGTGCTCAGCTTGGATGGGGCTCAGTCTCAGAGCAGAGCATACAGCAATAGCTTCCCTTCAGCCTTGCCCTAATAGGCCCCTGGTCTCAGTGTCCAGTGGTAATAGCTGCAAGCACCTCTGAGAGAAAGCCACCCTTGAGTTTTGCCTACTGTCAGACAGTCCAGTTTCTTCCCAAATGAGTCTGGGTCCCCAAGAGTCTCACTCAGAATTGGAGTTCAGAGCAGTCAAGAACTTTTGTCTCCCTCCTGATTGAGAAAACCAGTCTCATCCTCAGTTGCCAGCCCTCTCTGTGCATGCACGCCTCAATACTGCTTTCTGCAGCTCCTGTGATTCTCAGTGTACTTTTTTCTTTCCTTCTAGTTGTAGAATTTCCACTCTGCCTGCCTTCCTGTGGTTCTGGATGATGTCCGTTTTGTCTTTTAGTTGTAGTTTTTGAAATTGTTATGCGAGGCAGCAGTTTAGGTATTTACCTATGTCCCATCTTGGTTTCTCTGTGCTCATTTCTTATAGTGTGTGTGTGTGTGTGTGTGTGTGTGTGTGTGTGTGTGTATGTAGAGGGACATATTTGAGACAAAATTAAAATATTCTGGCCAGAATGTATTAATGAATACGGTAATTTTTATCCATGTAAATTTTTTACTTGAAACACAATTTCTGACCTTTTTTAAGTGGTACCCCCACTAACCTGCTCTACCATCCAGCTATGGCCAACACCTGCCATGTTCTGTGCACACCCCCTGGTGGTCAGTACATGCCATCGCAACCAGTTTTCCTGTTGTTTTGGTTATTCTGCAGTTTTGTCTATTTGCATATTAGCCTTTTATTTTATAGATTATATGCTAGAGGACATTTCCAGTAGGGCATTTTGACACAAAGTTTTGTTTTGTTTTGTTTCATTTTTGGAAGCTAATATTTGTTAACATTTTAAGTATTTCATTTTAAGAGAACTCAAAACAAAAATGTTTAGAGTCAAGTAAAAATATGATATTGGGTTGATCGACACAATGTCAGTTATTTTTCAACATGTACAGATGGAAATATTCTTAACATACACCTGAAAAGCAGAAAGAAAAACATTACAGGAAATACTAACTGCCAATGAAGTCTTTTTATTCAAGTATGTATTGTAGGACAATTTGTAGAATAATTTGGCAAGGTCTAGTTATCTATATTGTGAATCAAGATATATATTAAATGGGAAGTTAAATACTAAATTAAAATTTTTATTTGGTAAAAAATTATTTGGTACAAGTAATTTTCAAGTCTAAAAAAGCTGATTTTTTTTTTACATATCACTAATATATTAACAGTCTACATCTTTTTCCCATTTGACTGTTTCATTATAGCAACATGACTTAATTTTAATGTAGAAAGATAAAATATTTCAATAAATCTTTTCTTCATAAATACACCTCTTATTATGTACCTTTCCATATTTGACTACATTGGGAAAAAATAACCACTTATTTTATTGTTTGTTTTTAAAATTGATAGTTGTTTTAATTACTTACTAATTGTCAGGTGTATTGCTAAGCATTTAACATACAATAACTTATGCAGTTGTCAAAATAACACTATTAAATAGATTAATTTATTGTTCCTTTTAACAGATGAGATCATTGAGTCTCTGTGCTCATCTAAGTTCATATAATTTCTAGGTGATAAATTTGGAATTTGAGTAGGTTTAATTCAGAACTTGGGTCAGATTATTTAATAACTAAGTTTTCTATTGCTTCTTTGTTAAAATCATGATACTTGCCTTATGTTTCTAACTTTTTGTAAGAATTTAACATTTAAAAATGAATTTTTATTACTAATACTAGTATTCAGGTTTTTTCTATATCCTTTGCAATGATACAAAAACACTACTTAAAACCTACCCTTAATGTACATCTTGTACTCATACTTCCTTCTTAAATTTCTTAGATTAGGAGAGAGTATATTTTTTTAGAATAAATTTCTGGTATGTATGGGCAGTGATCAGGTCCATTTTTATAAAGTGGTAAAATAACATCTGTGCTGTCATTGGACTAGCATCACATCCTTGTATGTCACTGGGAAAGTTAATTATCTGTTTTTTGCCTCTGATTCCTTATTTGTAAAATGAACAAACCAATACGTAATACTTTGCAGTGATAATCAATGTATATACAATGTTTGGAATGGTGACTAGTAATTTTAGATATTATAACAAAACTAATGATAGGTGATAAAATATATAAGGTACTCCTATCTTTCCCCTCTGTCACTGGTTTCTAATCCTGTTTATTTTCTATTTTATTTCCTCTTATAAATCTTGGTGACTTAAAAAATAATATTTTACTTTTTCATTGCATTAAATATATGTTTCCTTGATTAAAAAAAAAAGAAAGAAAAGAAAAAAGAACTTGGTACTTTGCAACACGTTTATTTTATTTCTGTTCTTTTGGCCCACTGCATAAAGTATAAATTCAGTTACTCCCTAATCAATTACTACAAGTATGTTGGTTTGGCATTGCAAATTGGTTGGTTAATAGCTCTAATGATGTTGTCAGCGGTAGGAAGACTTTTTTTAGCACAATTTTCAATCTTCACTGATATTCCTGTGCAACATTCTCTTTTATCATTTTGTCATTTTCCTGCATATACTGAGGTATTCACAAAATCCATCAAATGCCAATTTTAGGATTACATTTTTGTTAAAAAGAGTAAGCTTTTAAATGTTTCATTTTCAGCTTACAAATGATCACTTCTTCCCCTTTTATGAGAACCACTAGAGGCCCAGTGCACGAAATTCTAGTGGAGGGTCCCTCAGCCCTCTCACAGTCTGGGATCCCTCGCTCCTTACCACCTGCCTGCTTGCTGTTCGTTACTGCTTGGCTTGCTGCTCCTTAATGCTGCAGTGGAGGTTCCCGCCACCTCCACTGCACTTGTCAGCCTTGAGCCTGGCTTCTGGCTTCTGGCTGAGCAGAGCTCCCCCTGAGGTAGCAGACTGACCACCAGAGGGCAGCTCCTACGTTGAGCATCTGCCTCCTGGCAGTCAGGTCATATGACTAGTCATTCCATCTTTTGGTCGATTGTATATTAGAGTTTTATTACATAGGATTTCCTTCTCATTATAAAACAGTTTACAAAATCCAAATTCATCCTAAATTCTTTCACTGAGGTAGATAATAAAAATGTCTCAGGTATTTTTAAGTAACTCTATGTTGGTATGGTTTCATATTCATATATTATTCCAGTGAATTAGTAAAACATCAAATAAACTTTGAAACTTATTGAAGTAAAAGTCTTTAAAAGTTCTTAGAATCAAATTAAGAGAATACATCTCTAGATAATTTCTATTACATTCCTTCTTAACTTGTGTTATTATAAACATAACTTATTCAAAATTACAGTTTTGGGTAATTAATATGAATAATTAAAGAAAAATATAACAAATTATTTGATTCAGAACCATTTTTAATAAGATATATTTGGGTAGTTTCAGATCAAGTATGTTCACATGTTGGGACCAAAATTAGGCTGCACTTATAAATGACATATTGATTGTTTTTAACTAAAATCACCTGAGCAGTAGGAAGAGCTCTCTGACTCTCTTTGTCCCCCTAAAAGCAGAAAATAAGTCTCTGATAATGACATCCCCACTCCTGAAGGACTGAGAGACAACATTATCACAAGAGTTATACATCTTAGAGTAGAAAAATCTTTATAAACAAGCAGTGTAACCCATTTACTAATTTATTGCCCAAGCACAAACTTTGTTTAGATTCCTCACTAACAGAGGACCCAAACCTGCGTGGATTCCTTTCTAATGAGACAAATGTAACCATAACTTAACATTTCAATTAAGTGATAAAAGATGTGTATTCTGCTTTTCCTTAAGGATTTTGGTTGGCAAACCCACTAGTCAATAGAGCGAAATATCAACAATACAATGATTGAAATTTTTTTTGAGAGCCAAATTTTTTAAACTTAAACTTCTTTTAAGGCCACTTGTTCAAAATAGACTTGCCCAGGCTGTGATATTTGGTGGAAGAGCCACGCTCAAGGGGCCAAAGAGCCGTGACTTGCGAGCCACAGTTTGCCAACCACTGGGCCTTAGGCTAATCCTTGTTTTTTTAGAATGTATAAACAAACTCCTGTGTTTTCAATCTTTATTTTATTTTTTATTTTTTTACAGTTTAGAGAAATCTGTCTTGGGGAGAAAGGGCTGAGTGGTGCCAGTTGTGAGGGCTCACAAGTGTCCAAATTCCTGTTTGAAGAGAGATAGTGCCAAAAAGTGGGGAGGAATATCAAGAAGCAGAAGCCATAGATTTACATTCCCTAGTCCCTTCTCTTTCCCATGCTCCCCTTTCCCAGGAGTAGCTGCCTTTCACATCTCCCTCCCCTGCTCTCTTTGTTCTGCCTTCCCTCTTCATCCTTATAAAAGCTTATTTCTGCATTGAAATTATTAAAATGGGTTTTTGAGGACAAAAAGTCCCTCTATGTTCTGGAGATGCTAGCACTCGAATAAATCTCTTTCCTTTTCATTAGTACCTGTCTCATGAATATGGCTTTTGTTGGACAGGCAGCCAAACATAGGTTGGGTTACATCCCCTTTCTTTTTCCTGTCAATCTCTCACAAATATATTGTTTATTTGCCTAAAAAGTATAAAAATATACCTTCAATTACTTCTTTGAGCCTCATTTTATGCTCTGAGCATCACATTGAGATTCTCCTGTGTGCACATATTAATTTTTCTCCTGTTAATCTAGTCTTATGTCAATTTTATTATTTTATAAGTTTCTAGCCAGAAAAACTAAAGAAGGTTAGAATGGAAGAATTTTCTTCTATACCACAATTTACATAAATACATTTATTATTTATTGTATGTCTCATTAAAATTGAATGTTTCAAAAGAATATGATTTTTCTCTATCAAGTCTAAGGACATGTTCTTAGTTAAGTAAAACTGACTGTTGAAGGAAAAAGAACAAAGCAAATATATTATTGATCTTTCTCAAAACTATTTCCTGAAGCCTGTTAAGGAGGATTAATAAGTTAGAGAGATAATAAGTCACAGGAAAGAAATAATATAATTACAGCCCATATATTTAGAAAAACCACAAATAATTTGTTAATAACATTTTTATTAAATATAGATTCATCTTTTTATTAAATGTTAGATTATCTAATAACCTAATTTGACTTTAATATTTGGGAGCTTACAAAGCCTTTGTAAACTTGATGATAGCTATAGACTCTCCCCGAAAAGGGCACAGCTTAGAGTAGAAGTGATCCTGATAGAACCAGTGATAGATTTAAAATTGAGAGATTTGAGGTGCTTTCTGAGTAGATATAAAGAAGTCTGGAATGGACAACATTGAGAAAGTAAGAAGAGTAATTTAATTGGTTAATAGTATTGGACTCTAGAGAAGGGGATTTGGTAAAAAAAAAGGGTCAATGCAACAATGTACAGGGATCAACGGATTTAGGTCCTCTAGAACAAGTGGATGGGAATGATAAAACTACAGATAGAAGAGATATGGTTGCATTTTGCTAGGAAAATTTTGAAGATTGCTAGGAAAAAAAAACATTCTAAAAATATGTAAGTTTTTACCATAAATTTGTGGTAATACCAGCATCCTCTGAAATTCTTTTATTTATCCTAAGTCAATTCCATCTCCTATTTTTATCACCAGTTTTTCAAATTACATGCCGTTTTCTTTAAGCCTTGTAACTCACCCTTACCTTATTCACCAACTGGCATAAACTCTTTTTTTTTTTTTTTGCAGTTGTATAACTTTATTTGACCATCAGCATTAGTTATCATCCACATTAACGGTCTGTAGATTTTTGAAAGTGGTGACAGGCACATAGGTGACCAATGTATATAGCTTGTTTGGTGAATCTTCATCCTCATTACGTTTTCTAGACAATCGGACTCGGATACGATATGGGACATTCCTTATTCCTTTGGCCCAGACAGCTTTGTTGAGCCTGGTGTCAATACGCACGTCTGGAGTCCCCATCTCCTTCATGGCAAATTTCCGGATCTCCTTCAGAGCTCGAGGGGCACGCTTCTTGAAACCCACGCCATGGATGCGCTTGTGAATGTTGATGGTGTACTCCCTGGTCACTACCTCGTTGATGGCGGAGGCCCTTCTTCTTCTCGCCACCTTTTTTGGGGGGAACCATCGTGCCCGGCAACTTAGAAAGAAAGAACGTAAGGTATTGTGGGAGAGGGAACGCGGGATCGCAAGTCTGGCATAAACTCTTGTACTTCTGAGAAGACAAGTTCTATCACATTGGAAATACCAAATTGTCTAAATTCAAATTGCCAGCAGAATGATCTTTCAAAAAAGGGAAAAAAAATACAACCATTTCCATATTTTAGGAGGTGGTGGCAATAAGAAAAAGGGAACCTCAGTCCTACAATTGCAAAAAATTGATATATTTATAACAAAAAAATGAATTATTTAATAAAAGATATTCAGATTGACTACAATAGTAAGTTGGATATTTAGATTCCTCAGTCTTTGATTATACAGGTTGAAGCTTAACAAAGAAATTTTATTCAATACATAAATCAGATTACCATAGATAACAGCTATAGATCAGAAGCTTGAAATTGTCAAGAGAGTACAATATAAAAGATGCCTGAGGAGATCGTGTTCCAATACAAAAGAGAAAGATGAAAGTTACTGATGGTCAGTATCTTAGTCTAATCCATAAGGAAATGGCATCATCATAGAATAAAGATAATGATAGTTTGCACTCAACTTCCCTCCTGCCTAGTGGGGCACACTGCACAGAACTCTTGCTTGTTTAATTCCTTTTAGAATTCAGAATTTTAGTTGACCTGTTAAAATTTTGACTGACAGCATAGTGGATATTTGTCATGTTTTTAGTTAGCAGGCATCTGTACACTTTTCTTATTTTAATTAGGTAAGCATGTAATTCACCATCAAAATTAAGAGTTTTAAAAGAAAAAATGACTTATTAATAATGTTATCAGGTTAGGACATATCTAGAGAAACTTTGTTATGTAGTAACTCTAATTTTAAGTGAATTTTTGTGAAAAATAAATAATATAATATAAAATATATTAGACTAGGATCACTTCCCTTTAGTTTTTTTTTTAATATTTTATTGATTTTTTTACAGAGAGGAATGGAGAGGGGTAGAAAGTCAGAAACATCAATGAGAGAGAGAGACATGGATCAGCTGCCTCCTGCATGCCCCACACTGGAGATGTGCCCGCAACCAAGGTACATGCCCCAGACCAGAGTCGAACATGGGACCTTTCAGTCCGCAGGCCGACACTCTATCCACTGAGCCAAACCGGTTCTGGCTCTCTTTAGTTTTTATATCTTGGAGATACTTAAAAGGCTCAGAAGTCAACCTTTAATGCTATCTTCCATCCTTGTCCTTTTTTCCTAATCTTCTAGGACTCATTTCTGGGTTTTTCAACCTTATAACAACTCTTGGAAACACAAAGAATACATTCTTTTCCTTCACTGGGGAGTTTGAGTTAAAAAGGGCCTATTTCCTTATTGCAAAACAACAGCAACAACTGCAATCACTAAAGAGCTTCTTCATTTTTTTCAAAGGCTGGCTACTCTCCTAGAATGTAGTTAACTCATTTATTCCCCCTTTTGTATTCACTCTTTTCCTCTATCTGCTTAAGCCAGCAAGGGGGGATGAATTTTTTTTCCTGCATCAGAAACAAAATGAAACATGTATGTAGTCCTCAATGTCATTTCATCTCACATTTTATGTGCTTTCATTCATTGTGGCAGCCACTCTGGTTGCAACATCTTCTGCCATTATTCTTACTCATTGGAAACATTAATTCAATTTGGGTAGTTTTGTGATATGCAAACAGGATCTCAGAAAATATGGTTATAGGCTTCACATACCCTGATGTCCTAGAGTGAATGATGAATGATTAAAAGAATCATGATGTATTATTACTCTAGTCAATAATTTGTTTATGCAAGAATATGTGTCACAATCCTTATGAATGAGATGAGATAGAAATCCTGGCTCTTAGAGATTTTCCTTGCTAGATAAAAGGGACAGATGAAAAAAAAAATGCCCAGTACTCCATTGGATGATGTTTCTTCTGTGTATAATACCTGGATTTGTGGAAATCATATGTGAAACATAATTGGCATGCTGAGTACGGTATAAAAAAAAGATGGAAATGCTGAGATACCACTGAGCCCTGAATGAACTCAGCCAGAATGACCTTTTCTCTGAACTTTTTATATCAGAAAACAAGGGCCTATAACTTACATCTAGAGACCCAGTGCACGAATTCATGCACCTTGAAAGAAACTGGGCTGGGAGGCTGTGATGGGCACTGGGGCAGGTCTTGGCCCATCCTCTATAACCCCGCCTGACCCCTCCCACTATGGCCCCCAGTCTCCTCTCTGCTGGCAGCCCCACTCCCGCCACTGCCACTCTCATGTGCTGCTGGCACTGGCCCCATGTGCACTCGCTGATGGTACAGAGCAATCGGGGCTGGTGCAAGCAGAGGGTGAGAGAAGTGGCTGCTACCCCAATTGCCCCTCAGGAGCAGGGTGAGGTGGAAAAGTCTTCAATGGTGATCAGGGACAGCAGCTGTGGCTTGAACCCACTGATGGCACCAAGTGATTGGGACTGGTGCTAGGCACCGGCAGTGGGTGTGGGCTGTGCCTCCAGTGCCAGCAGCAGGTGCAAGTGCCAGGCAGGACTGCAGCATGTGGGAGCAAAGAATTTTCAGTAATCACCAGAGACTCACTCTGATGACAGCAACTGGTACCCTACCTCAGTGTGGCACCCCCATCTCACCTGCTCCACCATCCCACTGCAGCTGACACCCACCAAGTTCCACACATGCCCAATCACAGCGACCAGTTGTTTGGTTATTTGGTTGTTCTGCCATTCTATCTATTTGCATATTAGCCTTTATTATATAGGACTAGAGACCTGGTGCATGAATTTGTACATGGGTGGGGTCCCAGTGGGAGGAACTGCAGGAGGTTGGCCGGCCAGGGGGAGGGACTATGGGAGGTTGGCTGGCCATAGGAGGTTGGTTGTGGGAGTGCACTGATTACAAGGGGGAAGCTCCTGCATTGAGCATCTGTCCCCTGTTGGTCAGTGTGTGTCATAGTGACCAGTTGTTTGGTTGACTAGTCGTAATGGTCTCTTAGGCTCTTATATATATTTAGATAGTTTTACTTGATCTTCATTAAAATAGAAAGAAACTTTCTTGTACATGTAGTTTTGAAAATATGCTTGTTTACTTAAAATAAATTTTAAAAATGTTATAAACACAATAAATATTAGAAGTAAAACATTAAATCCAGTCAACTAAGGCAGATATTACTACATGAAACAGTCATCTATATGTAAAACAAAGTGTGCAGTTTCTCATTCTGCCTACCAGAAATCAAATTATTTCATTTTTTGAAAATATTGCTTCCTCCCCACTCCCAAAACAAAAACATTGGTCCTATTTATCTAAGTATTTAGTTTTTCAAGAAATTTGTGACTACATTGTTAGCTGTTTTCCGTGACAATTTCTTTTTCTTTATACAAAAATTGGCCTATTTATTTACTTATTTAGAGGCTACAAGTTGTTGTTTTTTATTAATTTTTTTATACATATCTCCCCATTGCCCCCCTCCCTCCCAGGCATACCCCAAACCCCCAGTGTCTGTGTTCATTGGTTATGCTTATATGCATGCATACAAGTCCTTTGATTGATCTCTTATCTACCTCACCTAACTTTAATCTTCCTGCTGTAATTTCACAGTCTGTTTGAAGCTTTACTGCCTCTGTATCTATCCTTTTGTTCATCAGTTTATAATGTTCTTTATTATCCACAAATGAGATCATGTGGTGTTTCTCCTTCATTGACTGGCTTATTTCACTAAGCATAAGGCTCTCCAGTTCCAACCAGGTTGCTGCAAATGGTAAGAATTCCTTCTTTTTAATGGCAGCATAGAATTCCATTGTGTAGATGCGCCACAGTTTTCTGATCCACTCATCTGCTGACGGGCACCTAGGCTGTTTCCAAATTGTAGCTATTGTAAATTGTGCTGCTATGCACATAGGGGTGGATAAATCCTTTCTGATTGGTGTTTGTGATTTCTAAACAGAACCTTTTCGAAAGACAACAGAAGGCCAAGAGACACATGAAAACATGTTCAAAGTCACTAATCATCCGAGAGATGCAAATCAAAACGACAATGCGATACCATCTTACACCTGTCAGAATGGCACTCATCAACAAATCAACAAACGACAAGTGTTGGCGAGGATGCGGAGAAAAGGGAACCCTTGTGCACTGTTGGTGGGAATGCAGACTGGTGCAGCCACTGTGGAGAACAGTATGGAGTTTCCTCAAAAAACTAAAAATGGATCTCCCATTTGACCCTGTAATACCACTCTTAGGAATTTATCCTAAGAAATCACAAATACAAGTTTTTATTATACGTGGAATCTCAGGGCCTCCTTTCTCTCTTTGTGTCCTATGGAATCACCTCCCTTCCTTTTTTTAGTTGTACAACTCTTTTCCAAATAAGGATGTTATCTTAAAATCTTTCTGAGCAGTGGTAAGTCATCCTTCTAGCCAGGCACCATTTTTGTTATGCATCTCAATTTTCATAAGCTAATGCCAGTGTCATATTCAACTCAGCTGTCTGGTGAGTCAATTACCTAGAAGAGTAATATCCCATTCTCTTGTCAGAGCTATCACCTCCAACCCATTGCAACTTAACACTTCATTGAGAAAGTAAATTCTTATAAGATTTCCAAATATTACAAAAAATCATACTTAGAGATAGTTTTAAATTTAACCCTTGGATTGGATCAAGCATAACATTATTGCTGGTGTAGTGATTGCTACAGTTTTGGTGAGAATGTTATTTAATGAATTATAAAGTGTTCTTATTTTATAGAAATGTATGGAAAAAATGTCCTTTGAGTCTTGGTATCAGGAATTCGTTATGGAGGTGGGATGTGGTGAAGGAGGAGACTTTATTTAGCTTAATTCTTACACTATAGCTATAAAACAATACATTGTGTAACAGTCAGTAGTATCACAGCTCAATTATGAAGCAGCATGGCAGTAAGGTGGCCCTGGTATCAAGAATTTTTATGCTTCTTTTAAATAAAATGATTAAGTTTTAATTTGTAAGTTCTGTAAGAAATTTATGTGGTTCTTTCTATTAGTCCACATCTAGCAAATGTTATTGCTTATGCAATATATGTGTAATAAATCTCACTCTTTTTCTTCTATTTGTTTTTTGCTTTGCTATTATTTTTTATCACTTTTCTGCTAAAATTTCTTCACTTAGTAATTTATCATTCCCATACCTCCACCCCATAGTCATCACATTGTTAAAATTTTTACATTGAAATCTCTGTTAAACTATTTCATTTCCAATAAAGTCATCATCTTGTAACCAAAAATGAACATTCCAATTAGGTGATAAAAAGGCTATGTATTCTGTCTGTTTTAATGCCAAGGTCCACCTTCTGGTATTTTAAGAATGTGAAAATAAAACTTTATGTTATTATGTTAGCCTTTCTTATCTAGCTTTTTTTTTTTTTTTTCAGTTTACAAGAAAGCTTTTTGGGGGAAGAAGGAAATGCTGCCTAGCACCAGCCTAAAAATATTCCCAGGTGTCCACAGTGAAACTCCAATTTTCGGTTTGAAATTCTCCTGCCGAAAACTGTGCAGGAGAATTCTTCCTTATTTCTTCTTAACTTCTAGAGGCCATTGATTCTTAAAATTCCTTGACTTGTAGCTCTAGCACTCCAATCTCTACCTCTGTTATCACATGTCTGTGTCCCTTTGTGTCTTCAGATGACATTTTCTCCTCTGTGTCTCTTTTTAAAATAAGGATATGCTGGGACTGAGGAAAGGCTGCCCCAGCATATCCCACAATGGTATACAGATTATTTCAAACTAAATTCACAGGAAGAACAGCAGCAGTAGGAAGGGCTCTCCTCTTTCCCCCAAAAGCAGGTAAAAAAGTCTTCATGTGAGGTGTGCTACCTGCTCTTGACAGGTGGAGAGACAGCCTTATCACAAGACGTACAAAACCTGGAGTTGGAAAAGCCTGTATAAACAAACTTCATAGCACCTTTACTAACTTACTAAGCCCAAATCTTGCTTAGATTCTTTCTAATGAGCACTAACCTTCCTTATCCTGTCCACTTCTTAAAAACATTGTTTATTTGTCTAAAAAGTATAAAAAGTTGCCTCATTTACTTATTTCTTTTAGCCTTATTTTATTATCTGAACATCATATTGTGATTTTTTCCATGCCCACTTATTGAGTTTTTTCTCCTGTTAATGTAGATTTGTGTCTAATTTATTATTTATAACTGGTCCAGCAGAAAGAAATAAAGAAGGATAGAGTGGGGTAATTCTTTCACTCTCCCACAGACAGAGTGATACTGGATGAGGAACCCATCCTATCCAGCATGAACTCATTTTAGCTAACTACATCTGCAATGATCTATTTCCAAAAAAAGTTAATATTCTGAGATACAAGTGGTTAGGACTTTGGCATATATTTTTGGATGGCACAATTCAACTTATAACAAGTAGAAATCTGGTTCTCAAGCTCTGTTCCCTGATTGGTAATTTAGCAATAAAATTAGTATTTACTCCTATCATACTTGTGTGCATGTTTCTCAATATTTTTAAAATTTTGAATGAAGAAATATGATAAGCCCATCAGCAAAAACTCCAACCAAAAGTGTGTTTGGTGCTAATCACTTCAAAATTATCCCAGAAAATGTATATATTTTTCTCTAATTGGCCTGCAGTATTAATTTTCAAATGAATCTTGTTTCTCCATAACTACTCATTCAATTCCCCACTCATCTCCCTCAGCAGTATAGAGCATGTGGCATACTATATTATTTATTGGAATATTTTCCCAATCTCTCTTCACAGAATTAAATCCTACCCTTTTCCACATGTTAGTTTAAGTATTTCTTCTACTATGAAGCCAGTTACCTATGAATTTGGTCAAATTCACAAAGGATTTCTTGCCTTCAAAACTATTATATCAATGTGCTAATTATTAATTAGAATGATTAACTTTTGTTACTTCTTCTAATCTGCAATGTTCATAAGGTATCTGATTTGTTTTTGATCAGTATAATAGCACCAACAAATTAGTAAAATACCTGAAATAAGATAGGCCCCCAGAAATATTTGTTGAGTATGTAAATCAATGTTAAATTATTTTGTTTGGTATCTTTTAATATTTTAAGTGAATTTTGAAATCCACTTTCAGTGCATTTTGAAATAACATGTAATAGAACAAAAAAAAGAAAAACTGAAAGGTTGAGAAAATTAAAAATGAAAGATGATAAAAGGAAGAAAGAGGAAGGGAAGAAGGAGGGGAAAAACAAAGGAAAGTAGGAAAGACCTTGCTGTTCTCTTGGGTAGGTTCTTCTCCATGGAAAGTTCTTTCATTGGCACTTCACATGGCTTGTTACCCTTTTCATCTCAGTCATACTCAACTCCACAGAGCATTCTGCCCTGAGTAGTCTGCATAGCACTCTCAGCTCGTAGGTTCTCTTGTATAACAAATGGCCAATATGCAAATTGACCGAACAGTGACACACACTGACCACCAGGAGGCAGACACTCAATGCAGGAGCTGTCCCCTGGTGGTCATTGCACTCCCACAGGGCGAGTGCCCCTCAGCCAGAACACCTGAGCCAGGTTCATGGCGGCAGCTCTTCCACCTCTAGTTCAGTTGGACATTCCCTGAGGGCTCTAGACTATGAGAGGGCACAGGCCGGGCTAAGGAACCCCTAAGTGCAAGGATTTCATGCACTGGGCCTCTGGTATGCATACAAGTTCTTTGGTTGATCTTTTCCCAACCACCCACACACCTCTACCTTCCCTCTGAGATTCCACAATCTGTCCATGTTTCTATGTCTCTGGATCTATTTTGATCATCCATTTATTTTGTTCATTAGATTCTACATATGAATGAGATCATATGAGATTTGATACATACTTGTCTTTCTCGGACTGGCTTATTTCACTTAGCATAATACTCTCCGGGTCCCTCCATGCTTTCTCAAAGGGTAAGATCAAAGAAAGATTTTTTCTTTTTAACTATGAATATAATTTTTTTTTAATATATATTTTATTGATTTTTCACAGAGAGGAAGAGAGAGGGACAGGGAGCTAAAAACATCAATGAGAGAGAAACATCAATTAGTTGCCTCTTGCACGTCCCCTACTGGGGATGTACTGCAATTAAGGTACATACCCTTGACCGGAATCAAACCTGGGGCCTTTCAGTCCACAGACCGATGCTCTTTACAATGAGCCAAACTGATTTTGGCTGAATATAGTTTTTACTAAGAAATGAATAGTATATTATACTCTACATAATACAAATATAATTGTCCCCTAAGTTTAAAATGGCAAATAAAAAATAATATTTAAGTTAGCCCAGAAAACTCCAATTTAGAGAAATCTAGAGTTTTTAAAATATAAACTAAAATTAGAAAAATGTACTAACTTAGTCAAGAAATGTAAGTTTAAAATGTATGTTAATATTTCTAAGGAAAACTATGAAAAATATTTTGTATATGAATATGGAAGTCTGAATTAAAATTGCATTTTTCTCATAGGAACTTGAAGGAAACTAATTGTGAGACTGGTTTTTCTTTGCTTTATAGTGACCAGTATAATTGCTTCTTTATAGTAAATGAAATAATAAATAATATATCAATGACCTAATGATGTTATAATTTTTGCTTAGAGATGTTTTATAATTGTTTTATAATTTTGTGATATATTTTAAATATAGGCATCAAATACAAAGCAATTCAAATCATAGTGAATTTATAAAAATCCATTTGTCAGATATTTTATAACAAAGATTCCCAAATTAAAATGATTTTCCTCTTTCTTGTGTAGATATTTTAATAAAGTAAAGGTAATGCATCTGTATAATGTATATTGCATGTACATGGTTGCGTAATAAAATCATTTCCTCACTTCGGTTCTCCAAGAATTTTGACATATTCTATACATTTTAGAACATAATTAATTTGAAAATGTTTCATGTAGTGGGAATCATATTAATGTTTTTTTTGCATCGATTAATTATTCAGTAATTTAAACAATAGTTTTTCAAATACGTTTTTTAATATGTCAGTCTGTATTATGGTGGTCAGATATTTCCCCTTTCTAAAATTATAACAAAGAAAAAAATAAGTAATTGATAAACCTAAAAAATTTCTGCTACTCTAAACAAAATGCTCATTTAAGGGATAGATTATCAGATTTTAACCATGACGTTTCTAAGGTTAAATTACTACAAAGAATAGATAGATAAAATTTGGATTACTTAAATATAGGTCTCATCTAAAATAAAGGGAGCATAATGCTCTGATGACTCAGGAGATGTCTTAAGTGGATAGTGATGCTGATATCAATAAAAATAGTGTTTGTACTATATTCATAACAGTTTAGTTATGTTCTATATAAGTTAAGATTAATCAACTAGGACCACCAACTTACACCAAATACAAAAATAAACTCAAAATGGATACAGGACTTAAACATTAGAAGGGAAACCATAAAAATACTAGAGGAATCCACAGGCAGCACAATCTCAGATATATGCCGAAAGAACTTCTTCATTGATACTGCTCCAAAGGCAATGGAAGCTAAAGAAAAAATAAACAAATGGGACTACATCAAAATAAAAAGCTTTTGCACAGCAAAAGAAACCATCAAAAAAAAAAAACAACAAGAAAGATCAATGCATGGGAGAACATATTTGCAAATGCTATCACTGATAAAGGTTTAATCTCCAAAATGTACAACCAACTTATACAACTTAATAAAAGGAAGATGAAGGATCCAATAAAAAAATGGGCAATGGACCTAAATAGAACCTTTTCAAAAGACGACAGAAGGAAGGCCAAGAGACACATGAAAACATGTTCAAAGTCACTAATCACCCGAGAGATGCAAATCAAAACGACAATGCGATGCCATCTTACACCTGTCAGAATGGCAATCATCAACAAATCAACAAACGACAAGTGTTGGCGAGGATGTGGAGAAAAAGGAACCCTTGTGCACTGTTGGTGGGAATGCAGACTGGTGCAACCACTGTGGAGAACAGTATGGAGTTTCCTCAAAAAACTAAAAATGGATCTCCCATTTGACCCTGTAATACCACTCTTAGGAATTTATCCTAAGAAATTACAAACACCAATCAGAAAGGATTTATGCACCCCTATGTTCATAGCAGCACAATTTACAATAGCCACAATTTTTAAACAGCCTAGGTGCCCGTCAGCAGATGAGTGGATCAGAAAACTGTGGTACATCTACACAATGGAATTCTATGCTGCCATTAAAAAGAAGGAATTCTTACCATTTGCAGCAACCTGGTTGGAACTGGAGAGCCTTATGCTTAGTGAAATAAGCCAGTCAATGAAGGAGAAGCATCACATGATCGCACTCATTGGGGGATAATAAAGAACATTATAAACTGATGAACAAAAGGATAGATACAGAGACAGTAAAGCTTCAAACAGACTGTGAAATTACAGCAGGAAGATTAAAGTTAGGTGAGGTAGATAAGAGATCAATCAAAGGACTTGTATCTATGCATATAATCATAACCAATGAACATAGACACTGGGGGGTTGGGGTATGCCTGGGAGGGAGGGGGGGCAATGGGGAGATATGTATAAAAATTAATAAAAAAAGATTAATCAACTATAAAGTGCATGAAAAGTCAAAAAAATAATGTACAAAATTTCCCACAGAGTTAATTTCAGGAAGACCTAATTAATGGGTAAAGTTTATCCGTGATTAGAAAAAATAATCCTTTGTATTGTGGTAGAATAAAACATAAGTTTCTTTCTGCCTTTCTAAATTCTTCTGGCTGGAATAATAATAATCAAGCTAACATGAGACAGATTAAAAGAATAAAATGACCAAATTAATTACAAATATACAGATAGGTGTTTCATTAAAATATGAAAACCAAAGACCTAAAGAGTAGTTAAAGCTTATATGCCATCTTGAGCTAAGGAGATAGGGTAGGGGTTTGGTTTGGGATTACAAAATCAAAAGCAGGAAGACAATTCACATGGTGATAAAAATACCAATGTTTGGTTGGTTCTTTCCTTCCCTGTGCTCTTGTCAAAGCTAGGCAGAAACAGTTGAGGAATGGGCATGGCTTAAGGATGCTACAATTTGAAAGGAGCCATGAAAGTGCACGAATCAGAGAGCAACCATAAGAATAAAAATAATACCATGCATTTTTTTCCTTCATACATTTCATATGAGACTCATAATAATTCTATGATAGTAGGAGAAAAACAAAACTTTGTGGGTTGTCCAATCAGAATAAGGGCTTACCATATTTTAGTACTCAACTATGAAATTCTAAGTGAGCTGAGATTTTATAATTTTTCTTTTTTTATTTCATTTTTCTATTATCCAGATGATGATCATTATGATAGTCCTAATGTAGTCATAGAACAATCTATACAAGTAATAGCCTGGAGTTGTCACAACCCGAGGGGAGGACAGGTAACCAGAAAGTGCATGGAGTACCTTTTAGTCCCTCCCCATCACCCCTGGCCTGCAGATTCCCATTCCCATCAGGCTCGATGGTCAATAGAGAGCCAAGGGAAACCAGGCTGGGTGGCAGAGAAGTGGGACTAGGGATTGGCAAGAGACTGCAAGGCAGACCTCCTGGGCCCTCCCTTCAGCCAGGACTGGGACTCATCACTGTGAGAGGTTCCGGAGGGGAGACTTCAACAATGACCAGAGCCTGTTGGTGGAGGTGGGAGGTGGACGAGTGGGGGAGAGGTGTGTGAGAACCTCCACCTTCCTACTCCTCAGATGCTTCCATGTCTGCAAGAAACTGCTCTTGCTTCTCCCTATGAGATGGGTGGGGCCAGACCATGAGTTGCAAGGTTTCCTAATGGTGGATGGGCCAGTGCAGGGAGAGAGGGGGGAGGGGCAGGAGCAAGGAGGCAGCCCTGGTTCCTGGTGTTATGATTAAAAGTTGTGTTTTTCTAACTCTGTCCGGGTTAAGGAAACAGGTGTCTGTTGACTTCTAATCTTACTCTCCCAGCCGCCAGTTAATCCCTCTGGATGCATCATATCCAGCCTCCAAAGATCCAAGGGGCAGGTTCAGCCTTCGTTCCATAGTTGAGGAAACTGGCCAATAAACACGTGTCTTATGCTGCGGAAATCTCCGGGTAATAACTCAGATTGTATATTTAAGGGTTTATTTTCTTCTATTTCTGTGTTTAATTCAACCCCAGGAATCAAATAATACAATAAAGAATAAAATGAGTTCAGAGGGCTCAGCATTGTATTCCCAGAGCCCTTGGTCCCACACAAACAGCAGAGCTCAGTTTTCCTCGAGATGAAAGAAAAGGAAAGAGAAACATGAAAGGTTTCCCAGCTCAGTCACAGAGACATCTCATAGCCACATACTAAGGACACGACATTAACTTAGGGGTGGAAAGGACACAAATGGAATAGAAGATGGAGCTGTTTCCATTCAGATTCAAACCAAGTTAATAAGGCAGAAGAAACACTGGGTGCCATGGCACAATAAGATGAAATGGTCCAGTAGGGAGTGTCACAAACCTTTCAGGGACAGCACCTAGGGTTCCAGACATGACAGGAGGAGAAGGAAGGTGGAGTGAGAGGAAGTGCATGGAAAGGCCTGGGAGTAGGAACAAGAAGGTGATATGCGGAAGGTGGGCCCCACCAGGTGATGATGGGGCAAGTGTGGGATGTGTCCAAGTGCCCGCACCTCTGCTGAGGGGTGCATGTGTCTGTCCTGGGAGCTGTGGCTAATGGAAAGGGAGGCCATGGCTCTATGTGGATGAGTTGCCAATGAGAGCCTCCCTGCAGACACAGTACTTGGCGTTCTCAACACGGCAGGAGCACAGGGTCATGTACACATTGTTATGAAGAAAAAGCATCCTATTCCCAACTTACTCACAGACTTCTCTTTCTGGAATCTATATTCCCAATGTGTCCACAAGAACATTTGGGAAAAGAAAAAAGATTTGTATGTGATATGACTGCATCTTTAGAAAACCCAAGTGATCACAAGCAGAGCACTTGTAACACCTAATGAGTAAAATACACTGATGCATAAAAATAGAACCAGAGACATAGAGGCATGAACAGACAATGGAACTTCAGAGGAAAGGTGGGGGACGATTGGTGAGTGGGAAGAGATCAACCAATGGCCTTGTGTGCATATATGCATCACCCCTGGACACAAACAATGGGGTGGTGAGGGTCTGGTGTGGGGAGGGGAAGTAGGCTGGAAAAGGTTAATGGGGGGAAAGGTTTACTTATGTAAACAGAGATTTACTAAAAAGAGTAAGAAAATAAAATAAAAAAGTAAAATAAAATAAAAGCCAAGAATAATTGTCCTTGCCAGGTGGCTTCATTGGTTGGAACTTCATCTTATACATTGAAAGGTTGCGGGTTTGAACACAGGTTAGGTTGGGGTGTATGTGTGAGGCCACTGAACAAGTGGTTCCTGAAGGAGGGAGGCTCCTCAGACCTAGACACAGTCCAGTCCTCACTGTCCTCTGCTGAGTGAGACCAGCCTTTCCAGCTTCCTGTAGAGTCCCTAGTCTCAGAGTCATAAGGCCGCTTCCCCATGTTCCCCAGAATGCACTGCTCAGTAACCATATATAGTAATAAAAGAGTAATATGCTAATTATAGCAAATGTTCTTCTGGAAGTTCTTCCTGACCAAGCCTGCATGGAGGGAAGCCAGCCAGGTCCTCGGTGCCTATGGGTGGCCAGAGGAGGGAAGCAACCTGGGTTTCAGGTGCTGGAGGGAAGCCAGTGCCGGCCACCGGGGGAAGGAAGGCCTACTCTTACATGAATTTTCATGCTTCGGGCCTCTAGTCTATAGTAATAAAAGGGTAATATGCTAATTAGACTAGGTGACTGGACATCTTCTGGATGTCCGAATTTCTTCCAGACAAAGCCACGGAGGTGGGAGCTGAGAAAGAGGTGGATAGAGGCTATCAGGTGGGGAGGGGAGGGCAGTTGGGGAGCATCAGGCTAGCAAGGGAGCAATTAGGTGGTGATCAGGCCAACAGTCAGGAAAGCAGTTAGGAGCCAGCTGTCCTGGATTGCAAGGGGGTTGTCCAACTGCTGCTGCCCTGCAGGATGGGGCCTAAACCGGCAGTCAGACATCCCCCAAGGGGTCCCAGATTGGAGAGGGTGCAGGCTAGGCTGAGGGAACAACCCCTGCTCTGTGCATGAATTTCATGCACTGGGCCTCTAATTAGATTTCATTCCATGACTCTTGAAAAAGCACACCCAAAATGCCTGCTTAATTTTAATTTTTTTCTGGATATTTTTAAATATATATCTTTTGTTATCTAATTCAATTGTCCATTGTTTAAAATAAAATATAAGTATATTAGGAAAAACCCTATTTTAATAGTTTAATGGAAATCTATCTTATATTTTAGTTTTGTTTTTGTTTTTAACAGAAAATTAGTTGCAATTTTATTATATCAACATTATGTTCTCTCACATTTAAACTCTATAGAACAGGGGAAGTTGGTGGCTGGCAGGACGGAGGTGAGGGAGAGGAAGTGAGTGAGTGGATGAAAGGAGAGTGTGTGGATGTGTGTGGTGTGTGTGTGAGTGAGTGAGGGACAGTTGAATCTCGCAGGAGCAGTGTGGGCTGGCAGTCCAGGTTCTTTTGGACAAGGAGTGAATGCCACTGTGGCTGGCACTCCCTGGACTGTGGGACTTGGGCATGAAGGCCACGCCATCTGGAAGGGGAAAACAACCTTTCTTTGAAAACTCATCAACACCACCAGCCAGACAGGCCTTGGAGCTGCATTGTGACCCAACAGTCACTCCAGCCAGAGTCCTGCTGCCACAACTGCAGACCTGCAGATCCTGGGAGTTCTTTCTCCAAAGCAGTGAATGCAACCTCCCCCTTCTTGGTGACATCGGTGTGGTTGCAATGCACACTGGTCGCCAGCTTACGAAAAGCCCTGGTCCTCGCATTTGCTATGTGCCTTGGCCACCCCGTCTGTGGCATGCCCTCATCATCAGTATATGGAGTACCTTAGCCACCGCATTTGCTGCGTGCCCTGGTCACCTTGTTTACAGCATACTCTCTTTGCCAGATTATAGAGCACCCTGGTCACTGCATTTGCTGCATGACCTAGTGGCCGCATTTGCAGCATGCACCAGTCTCCAGTTTACAGAATGCCCTCATAGACAGAGTGTTTACATCTCTCTCAGATCTGTGCCATTACAGCATGCCCTAGTCAGCAAGTTTACATCCCACCCACATCAGTATGTTTACAGTACACCCTGAACAGCATGTTTGTGGCAGTCCACTACCTAGGCAATATCTGGGAACAATTGGGAGCTCCCATAGGTGTGATTTTGTAACTCTGGTCACCACAGTCATGCCTCTACAGAGAGTAGGCCCCCTGAACCACATCACCCTGACAGACAGGTCCTTGGTGCCACTGTGAGTCCCCGCTGGGCACGTGTGATCACAATTAAGGGTGCAAAACAACAAAAATAGGGAGACTCTCCTCCATGGCTCCCAAATCCTAGACACCATAATTGTACTGCTCAAGCTCGCATATCTACATCAAGAGAACCCAAATAGCTCTAGGAGGGAACCTAATTAGATTAACAAGCACAGGAGAACTGAGAGAATACACCAGTAGCACCATTCCCCCAAAAAAACCCTGGTAGAAAAGCAATTGAATCTACAATTAAAACATTACAATCCCCCAAGGGAAGACAGAAAAGCAATCCCCCAAGGAAAGAAAAAGAGGAATCACCAGAAAGGGGGTTAAATGAAATTGAAGCAAGCAGAATTCAGAGTAATGGTTTTAAGGATATTTAAACAGATGGAAGACAAATACACACAACTCAATGACAAATACACACAACTCAATGAGAACTATAAGGAGCTGAATGAGAAGTCACTAACATGAAAAGAAACCAAGAGGAGATGAAGAACAACAAAGCTGCAATAAGGAACACAATGGAAGGCCTAAACAGTAGACTAGAAGAAGCTGAAGACCACATCAGCGAATTAGAAGACAAGATAGGAAAAAAACACACAAACACAGTAGCACTAGAAAAAATAATTAAAAAATAAGAAGAGAGCCTAAGAGAGTTTTTGGGACAACACAAAATGGAACAACATTCTCTTAATAGGGACAAGAGAAAGAGAGGAAGAGAAGCAGGGAATAGAAAACCTATTTGAAGAAATAATGACAGCAACTTCCCCTGATATTGTCAAGAAAAAACTCAGCAAGTCCAATAAGTACAGAGTCCCAAACAAGCTGAACCCCAAAAGACAGACACCAAGACACATCATAATTAAACTGGTGAACACTATCAACAAAGTAAGAATCTTAAAGGCTGCCAGAGAGAGACAGAAAGTCACTTACAAGGGATCTCTTATTAGAATATCAACTGATTTCTAAACAGAAGCACACCAGGCCAGAAGGGAATGCAATGAAATATATAAAGTGATTCAAAGCAAGAGGCTGAACCCAAGAACACTATACCCAGCAAGGCTATCATTCAAAATTAAAGGTGGAATCAGGAGCTTCATAGACAAAAAAGGGCTAAGAGTTTATCACTACCAAGTCAACAATGCAAGAAATGCTAAAGGCACTGCTGTAAAAAGAAGAAAGAGAAAGGCAAGAAAAAACACAAACACTAAGGAAAATTATGATAATAAACATGAACTTGTCAATAATAACATTAAACGTAAATGGGTTAAATGCACCAATCAAAAGACATAGGGTAGCTGAATGGTTAAGAAAACATGACCCATATATTTGCTGTCTACAAGAGACCCACCTCAGAGCAAAGGACTCACACAGACTGAGAGTGAAGGGATGGAAAAACATTTTTCAGGCAAATAGAAATGAGAAAAAAGCTGGGGTAGCAATACTTATATCTGATAAAATAGACCTCAAAGTAAAGGCTATAACAAGAGATAATGAAGGCCACTACATAATACTAAAAGGAACAATTAATTCATCAAGAAGATATAACTCTGGTAAACATATACACACCTTATATAGGAGCCCTTAAATACATAAAAATACTCCTGGAGAATATCAAGGGAGAGATTGACAACAATACAATCATAGTAGGGGGTTTTAATACACCACTGACATCACTGAACAAATCCTCTAGACCAGTGGATCTCAACCTTTCTAATGCTGCGACCCTTTAATACAGTTCCTCATGTTGTGGTGACCCCCAACCATAAAATTATTTTTGTTGCTACTTCATAACTGTAATTTTGCAACTGTTATGAATTGTATCTGTGTTTTCCAATGGTCTTAGGCGACCCCTGTGAAAGTGTTGTTCGACCTCCAAAGGGGTTGTGACCCACAGGTTGAGAACCACTGCTCTAGACAAAAAAACAAAAAACAAAACCAAAAAAAAAAAAAACCAGCAAAGAAACAGCAATTCTAAATAACTCATAGATCAGATAAACCTAATTGACATCTTCAGATCATATCACCCAAAGCCACAGAATATATGTTCTTCTCAAGTACACATGGGACATTTTCAAAAATATACCACATATTGGGTCACAAGAAAAGTCTCCCCAAATTCAAAAAGATTGAAATCATATCAAGCATTTTCTCAGACCACAATGGTATAAGATTCTAAATAAACTATAATAAAAACATTCCAAAAAATTCAAACACTTGGAAGTTGAATAGCATGTTACTAAACAATGATTGGGTTATAAACATGATCAAAGAAGAAATTAAAAATATCCTGGAGACTAATAACAATAAAAACACAACAATGCAAATGCTATGGGACACATGAAAGCAGTGCTGAAAGGGAAGTTTATAGCTCTACAGGCCTACCTCACAAAATAGGAAAAAATGGTAATGAACCACCTAATTCAACAACTCAAAGAATTAGAAAAAGAGCAACAAAAAAGTCCACTGTGAGCAGAAGGAAAGAAATAATAAAGATCAGAGCAGAATTGAATGACATACAGACATATATATATATAAAAGATCAACAAAACCAAGAGCTGGTTCTTTAAAAGAATTAACAAAAATGATGAATCTCTAGCCAGGCTCACCAAGAAGCAAAGAAAGAGGACCCCAATAAACAAAATCAGAAATGAGAGACGCTAAATAAGTACAGATCCCACAGAAATACAAAGGATTGTTAAAAAGTATTATGAACAACTCTATTCTAACAAATTACACAACCTAGAAAAAAATGGACACATTCCTATAAAAACACAACCTTCCAAAACTCACACAGAAAGATTCTAAAATTCTTAATATGTTGATAACTATGAAATAAATTGAAGCAGTCATCAAAAAGCTTCCAGGAAAAAAAAGCCCAGGGCCAGACAGCTTTACAGGGAAATTTTACCAAACATTCATGGAAGAACTAAAATCTAGCCTCCTCAGACTATTCCAGAAAATTCAAGAGGAAGGAACACTTCCAAACTACTTCTATGAAGCCAGCATCACTCTAATAGCAATACCAGATAAAGATAACACAATGATAACCAATATCCCTCATGAATATAGATGTCAAAATCCTCAACAAAATTCTAGCAAATTGAATCCAGGCAGTACATCAGAAAGATCATACACTATTACCAAGTAGGCTTTATCCCAGGGATGCAAGGATGATACAATATTCATAAATCAATAAATGTGATTCATTACATAAACAAATTGAGAGAAAAAAATCACATAGTCATATCAATTGATGCAGAAAAAACATTTGACAAAATTCAACACCCTTTCTTGATTAAAAACTCTAAGCAAGGTGGGCATAGAAGTATCATAACTCAACATAATAAAAGCCATATATGACAAGCCCACAGCCAACATCATACCCAATGGGCAAAAACTAAAACCATTTTCCTTAAAAACAGGAACAAGATAAGGATGCCCACTCTCACCATTCCTATTCAACATAGTGCTGAAAGTACCAGTCTGCTATCAGACAAGAAAAAGAAATAAAAGGCATCCAAATGGGAAAAGAAGAAGTAAAAATGTCTTTATTTGCAGATGACATTTATAAATTCAGTGCAATTCCCATTAAAATACCAAAGACATACTTCAAAGATCTAAAAGAAACTTTCCAAAAATTCGTCTGGAATAAAACAAGACCCTGAATAGCCACAGCAATTCTGAGAAAGAAGAACAAAGTAGTTGGGATCTCAAGCTGTATTACAAAGCCACTGTTCTCAAAACTGCCTGTACTGGCACAAGAACAGACACATAGATCAATGGAATAGGATAGAGGACCCAGAAATCAACCTAAACCACTATGCCCAATTAATATTTGACAAAGGAGGAACAAACATACAATGGAGTTAAGACTGTCACTTCAACAAATGTTGTTGGGAAGATTGGACCAATACATGCAAAAAAATGAAACTAAACAACCAACTTACACCATACACAAAAATACACTCCAAATGGATAAAGGACTTCAACATAAGACAGGAAACCATAAAAATATTGGAGGAATCCACAGGCAGCAAAAACTCCGACATATGCCAAAGAAATATGTCTTCACCAATACAGCTCCTAGGGCAATGAAAACTGAAGTAAAAATAAACAAATGGGACTACTTCAAAATAAAAAGCTGTTGAACACCAAAGGAAACCCATCAACAAAACAACAAGAAAGCCCACTGCATGGGAGAATATAATTTCCAATGATATCAACGATAAGTGTTTAATCTCCAACATTTACAGAGAACTCATTCAACTTCACAAAAAGAAGGCAACTCAGTCAAAAAAATGGGCAACTGATCTAAATAGGTATTTCTCAAAAGAAGACAGAAGGAAGGCAAGAGACATATGAAAACCTGCTCAAACTCACTAATTATCATAGAGATGCAAATCAAAATAACAGTGTGGTACCATCTCACACTTGTCAAAATGGCTATCATCAACAAATCAACAAATGACAAGTGTTGGCGAGGATGCGGAGAAAAAGGAACCCTCGTGCACTGCTGGTGGGAATGCAGACTGGTGCAACCACTGTGGAGGACAATATGGTGTTTCCTCATAAACTAAAAATGAAATTCCCATTTGACCCAGAGATACCACTTCTAGGAATATATCCCAAGAAACTAGAAACTCCAATCAGAATGGTCATATGCACCCATATATTCATATAGCAGCACAATTCACCATAGCTAAGATTTGGAAACAGCCTAAATGCCCATCAGCAGATTAATGAATTAAAAAACTGTAGTATGTCTACACAATGGAATACTATGCTGCAGTAAAAAAGGAACTTCTACCATTTGCAACAACATGGATAGAGATGGAAAGGATTATGCTTAGTGAAATAAGCCAGGCAGAGAAAGATAAATATCACAGATCTCACTCATTTGTGGAACATAATGAATGATATAGACTGATGATCAAGATCAGATCCAAAGACAGAAATGTTGATCAAAACATCAAACCTCAGGGAAGGTGGAGGTTGATGGGAGTAAAGGGGAAAGATCAACAGAGGGACTTTCATACATGCATATGAGCCTAATCATTGGGCACAGACAATGGGGGTGGGGTGGGCCATGAGAGGGAGTGGGGGGTAATGGGAGAATAAGGACACATGTAAAAAAAATTATCACATATAAAAAATTATTATAATAAAACATTAAATCTAATCCATACAGTGGTCACCATAACCTTAAGAGAAATTGTTTCATGTAACAAAGATTTTTTAAATGAAACTTTTTAGCATGAACATCATTTTGGAAGGAAATAAAGATAAGTTTCCTTCAAATGTCGTAAGGATTGTAATTGAAACTCAATATATTTGGCCTCTTAAGCTAAGGTAAGTAATGTGTAATTTTGCCTCCCTGAAAAAGTTTATATAAAGTTACAAAAAGAAATTGACAGCTAGTTTGAAATTGAATTGCCATGGCCTAGAGCAAAGAATATCCTTACATGATATTGTTCTACAATGTCAGTATAATTCTTCATATTTCACAACAGCATATTGTACAATTATCCCAAACAAAATTACAAACTAATTCTTTGAATGTTTAGCAGCTATTTAAAAAAGGACATAAAAGAATTTAATCCCTTTCAGAAGGAATTAAGGCACTGGAAGGCACTTGAGCATTCTATACTGGCCCCTCTTACCTTTTTTTGCCAAGAGGGACCCTCTTTTCACAATCCAATAGCCCTCAGCTGTAGCCTGAGCTCTCTATTCATTCTGAGGTTGAAGCCTCAAGGAGGCTGGTACAATGGATGTGTCTCTCCCCAAATGGTGTGAGCTGGGCCCTCCCTAGAGAAGGAACCTGAATTCCCTGAGATATGTGATCAGTGCCAGGGCTCCGACAGCAGGTGAGGGGATTCCAAGGCAGGTGCTGGGCATGGAGGCCACGGGGCATACGCTACTATGGAGACAGAACTGAACCTCACAACAACCTGTTTGGCCCTGGAGGATGACTGGTTAGCCAGATATGAATAAGATTCCTCAGGGAAGGAACAACCTAAGACAGGCACAGTCACAGAGGGGCCATCAGGAGAGAACTTGGGGGTCAACAGAGGTGGGGCCCAGATGCTCATTTCCCCCAATCTTGCAGGGGTCTGAACCCTCACCTCTTCTGAGGGAGGTCTCCTGCCCCTATGGCTACTTCGCTTCCCATGCTCAGCACAGATTGCGACCCAGGTAACAGACAGAAACCTACTAACAGCAGCTGCTCTATATCTAAATTCAGCCTAGCACTAGGAATGCTCAGTGCCTACTCAAGAATGCAAATAAAGCTATCCACTAATATTTACAGGGTAATATAAAATTGTTGGTAGAGTATTAAATTTGACAGTAAAAGAGTAATCAAGCTTTCAGATTAATTTAAATTGGTGAATTGAAATAATTGAATATTCAAGAAAATGCAATTGTACTGGACAAAAAGCGGTATCTAAAGTATTAACTAAAATTTCTCGCCAAGACCAGTTTGGCTTAGTGGATGGAGCATTGGCCTGCGGACTGAAAGGTCCCAGGTTCGATTCTGGTTGGGGGCATGTACCTTGCTTTCGGGCACAACTCCAATAAGGGACATGCAGGAGGCGGCTGATCGATGTCTCTCTCTCATCGATGTTTCTGACTTTCTATCCCTCTCCCTTCCTCTCTGTAAAAAATCAATAAAATATATTTTTAAAAATTCTATTGGTAGTTCATTTCATGGTAAAATTGCTTAACATGCAATGAACATAAAGCAGGCATATTTGTGTGCCAAAATTAAAATTTAAAGTTATCAAGATTGCATTAAAATTTTACAAATGTCTCCATTAATAAAAAAAGGAGGAGGGGGGAGTAGGATAATTTCATGTAAGGAAAAATATCCAGTAAGTAAATTACATCTAGAAAATGTTTATATTAGAAAATTAATTTTCATTTGTAATACTAATAGCAAGACACCGTTGAAAAACACACATGGTGTCAAAATAAGCCAAAGGAAAATCATTTGGGCAAAAATAAAAAAGATTCCAAGTCAGTTTTATAGAAAATATTCCATTGTTAATTTTTGGTCAAATTATGTTTTCATACTTTCAGAAAACAATTCCAAGACCAAGTGGACTCCTGCAACAGAGAGGAACTTATAGGTCTGCTCCAACCACGAAGACAAGAGGAGAAACAGTCCTGAGATGGAAGACATTGACGACGCCTTGCCATGTGCGCAGTCAGCAGCAGTGCATCGCTTCAAGATGCCTAGGATCAAACCAGAGAGGGTTGGACCTGCATTGCCACCATTTGTCCACTATCCAGATACCATTGCTGATGTGTACATATAAGGAACTGTTTGACATTGAAACTGGGACTCATAACTATTGGACATTGAAATTGAGACTCAAACATTTTTTGTTCTTATAAGTTTATTTCTAGCCTGCAGAGGCAAGATGTTTTTACAGAAAAGAATCAAGGGGAGCGGGGGGGGGGGGGGGGCGGGGGGGGGGGACCCATACAGGGACAAAGAAACAATGAATAGACTGTCATACTACAGCAGGAAGGCTGGGGAGGTTGGTGGAAGGGGGAGGGGCTGTAAGAGATCAACTGAAGGACTTGTATGTATGTATGTAAGTATAGCGAATGGATACAGGACATTGGGCTCTGGGATAGAGAGTGAGGGCATGTACTGGGGGTGGGGAAGGCCAGGGGGATATCAACAGGGAAAAAAAAAAGAGAGACATATGTACTACTATTTGTAATACTTTAAACAATAAAAATATATTAAAAAAAGAGAGAATAAAAAAGATAAACTCTATAGAACAGAATAACTTTTATTCCCATCTTTGATTTTAGTAGATACTAAATAGTTTATTAATTAAAGTGATATCTAAAAACAAATAATGCACCATTTTCTAGTCATAGCAATTCCAAAATCCCTACAAAAATATGTTTGGCCAGTTCAACCCCATTTTAGTGAGAGCAAATAACACATTATCTAATATCCTTCTAGTTCACACTTAGAAAATCCTCTTAAATGTCTTGGAAAATAGCAAGGATGTGTTTTCAAATATTTTGTATTTACTCAGTGAATAGACTTTGGTAATGTTATCAATTACTCAATTCAAAAGCCAAGTTTTGGAACTGAAGGGCATAAAGTGATCTTGAAACCTGAAATACCTATGATGTTTTAAGGTGAAGCCAGAGAATCACTCTAATGGGATAGTAAAGCCCAGAAGGTTCTGGAAATTGTTTATACAGGAACATCTGCTTGGCAGATGCAAGGAGGATTACTCACAAGTAGAGACTCTTTTCCCGCAGAATTCACTTTTGAATTACTCAAGGATCAGCCAGAAACAATTACCACTCGGATAGTGTTTTATGAGCTTCTTCCTTCTAAACAATGAAGAGATGCTTGGTTTATATATGGCAATTCCAAGATGGATAGACACCCTTCTGTTTGGAAGACTACCACTCTGATTGAAGAAGGTAAAAACAGATAAACTTATTGCCTTAAATTGCATGCTGTTTCCTAGCAATGATAAAAGAATTGAACAATGGCAAAAGCTTCTATGATTGAGTTTTTACTAACTCATGAGTAGTGGCCAATGTCTTGCCATATGGTCAGTCAGGAGGGCAAGGAAAACTTGACCTGTTAAAGGGAGCCCATATGGGGCATGGACCTATGGAAATCACTATGGATATTTGAGGGGTGCATTAAAGCAGTGAGGGAGGTTAGTAAGAAACTAGGAAAATCCCTGGCAAGTGGAACGAGGAAACTGAGATAAATAGCCAGAAGAGCTGAGCAATTAACAACTAGCTAGTAAATCACAAGACCTTATTCTCCTTAACTGAAGATGCCTGAAAGCATATGGTTTAAATCACCATAGTCAGAGAGATAATAAAAAACAGTCAGATCCAGACTAATCCAAGATAGAGGTAAGACTGATCAGAAAATGATGCCGGACCCCATTATATCCTCATTTTATATATCAGCCTATTAAATAATGAATATTCTAATGAATATTCTGTTGAGATCTTCCTCTGGTACCTCCCCTACAATTTCTACCTAGCTTAATCAAATAATTCATATGAATATGTGCATAACTCATGGATATAGATAATAGTGAGGTAAGCCTGGGTGAGGGGCAGGTTCTGAGTGGAGGGGGTCAAGTGGGAACAAAAGGGGACATATGTAATACTTTGAACAATAAAGATAAAAGTTTAAAAAATGCTAAAATAAAAACAGATAAAACCTCTAAGGATGAAGAATGAAGAATGTATTCTTTGGGCATGCCCACTCCCCTTCCCTTAGGAGTATATTTTTGCTTTCTTTATCTTAAGCTCTAAGGGTTCTAAGCAAACATGAAACCTTGTTTACAGCTACCTTCATAGCTTCAATATGATTTTCATTACTCCATAGGTACCTATATCAATATTATTTAATAATAATAATAATAATATCAAGCACTAATTAAGTGTACAAACTGTGCAAGTTTCTCTATATGTGTCGGAAACCAAACATTGTTCTCGCTAAATGAATGTAAACAGGAGGCCAGAAGACTGGTCAACCTTAACTGCTCTGAAAGGTCAGAGCTAATTACTCACTGTTTAGATGAAAACATTGTTAGCTGAAGTAGCTCTACCTGTTTGTTTCCTGTTAATTTCTGTTTTGTTATTTCCTGCCTAAAGGCTAGGGGTCTGTCCCAAAGCCTTAGTAAAAGGGAGAAAAAGGCCAGAGCAAGTGGCAGTCCTTTCCACTAGAGGAAGGCTCCCGCCTGGCCCCCGAATATTGCCAAATTAATGTTTTCTAGTCTCTCATTTCGTTTGGGTGCGGCCTCCTTCAGAATCCGAACCCTGAACCGGGAACCCTGAACTGGGAACCCTGAACCACGTGGGACGTGGAAAGAGGTTCCCACATATATGATCTCATTTAATCTTCTGAGCAACAATTTTCTTATTTGGTACATGAGGATATTTACAGAGTAATCATTATGTGAAGTTACACAATCGTAAATGGAAGGACTCTTTTTTGAACTCGGGACCATCTAATACCAGAGCTTGAGTTCCAAATACTGACCCTAGGTTACTGCTTCTCACTAGGCCATGAGGCCTCCATTTCTTAAAGTGGAATGTACTTTTTAGTCCTCATATTATTTTGGAAGTGATGTAGAATAGACATTTATCCTTTCCAATTAAAAAAATTCAGTTGTTATCAACAAGTTGATGTGTCACTACACCTTTTCCAACTGTTTTTCCTTGTTTGTTTTCTTGGAAATTATTAAAATATTAGGAATAAAATTATCTGTTGAAAATGACATTTTTCTTCTGTTATAAAGGACACCATAGTTTAGATTTTGTCATTAGCACTGTTTTAAAAAGCAATTCTAGTATGTCAACAGGTGGTTTTCATGTGTTTTATAGAAATACTAGTAGCCTGGTGCACCAACTCATGCACATTGAAAGGAAATTAATTAGAAGAAATATTTTAATATTGCTATTTGCCCTTTCTCTATAATAGAAGTGTCAGAGATGAAAGAAAATTAGTAAAATGTATATGAAAATAATATATAAGTTGATTAATAAATAAACAATAACAACATGATATAACAACAAAGACATGATATAAAAACATTGATAAAAGCAGTAATATAAATTGATTAAACTTATTCTAATATCTCCCTGTATACAACATTAAGAGTAAAAACACTTTCAGAGTGCTTGACTAATTTTCCTTCTGATGACGTATTTACAATTTGAACTTGAACTTTAGTGTCACATGCTCTTTGAACTCAAAAGAAAGCAACATATAACTGACTATGCCTGAAAATGGGTTCAGGTAGGAATATTCTTACTGTCCAGCGTATATCCTTGTGACTTATTAATAGTCATCACAAATAATCATTGTAAAACTGTCTTCAAATTAATTTAAATGGAGGCCAGTGTCAGATAGGCAAAAATATCATGCATGCATAAGTCAACATTTATTTTTAAATTGCCAGTGTGCATTATGTTAGGTCAGTTGCATGGTGAAGATGTATGTATGGTCAGTCCCTTAGTCTTTCATATATATATATATATATATATATATATTGATTCTTACTCAGAAAATATGTATCATGTGACTGAATCAAACTCTATAGGAAAAAGGAATATAATAAAGAGCTAATATGCTAATGATAATCACGCCATCATGCCATAACAACTGATCAGCAGGATTCTGGGTACATGACAGGTGCATGTGGGTGGGTGAGGACTTGATGCTGTGTCCTTCTGGAAAAAGCCACAGTGACTTCCTGAGGCTCAGGCAAGCTGTGGATGACAGCTGCTGCTGCTCAGGGCTGGCCTGAGGCTCAGGCAAATCACAGTGGCTGTGAGGGCTGAGGCTCAGGCTGCCACATGTCTGGGGGTGGCAGCAGCAGAGGAATGATGGGGGTGTCGTCTTTCCCTGATCACTGGGTCACCTCCCACAGAGGAAGGCCAGAGGCAGCAGCAGTAATGAGAGTGGCTCTTCCCCTGATTGGCAACAGGGAGTGGGCCTAAGCCATGAGTAGGATATCCCCTAAGGGCTCCAAGACTGTGAGAGGGTGCAGACCAGGCTGAGGGACCCCGCAGTGCATGAATATTCATGCACCAGGACTCTAGTAATTTATAAATTTTATGTTTTTCTTCTATTTAGTTTAAATAGGTGTAGTCTTTGTTTTAATGGGACCTATATAACATTTGCACATTAATTCTTTAAGAAATAGTAAAGTCATGAACTTTATACTAGTATATTGGGAAAACACATGTCAACTTGGTGCATTCAAAATAAGGACATTGAGATGATCTCTTTGATTCTACCTTGGACATTTACCAAATGATAACAATTTGGTTTATTTCCTTATTACCCATGTCATTTTATCATTTGGTCAGATGAAAGATTATTTTATTACTAGAGACCTGCTTCATGAAAATTCAGGCACTTGAGGTGAGTTCTAAGCCAATCCTGCACTCTCTCCCAGTCCAGGACACCTCAGGAGATGTCCACCTGCCAGTTTAGGCCCCAGTACCCACGTTAGTGTTGCCTCAGGTGGGAGGGGAGAGGCATCTGCCACCACTGCTACTCTCACAGCCATCAGCCTGGCTTGTGGCTGAATGGAGCTCTCCCTGAGGGAGTGCACTGACCATCTGGGAGAAGCTCCTGCATTGATAATCTGCCTTCTGGTGGTCCATACATGTCATAGCAACTGCTCATTTTCAGTCATTCAGCTGTTAAGGTCAATTTGTATATTACCCTTTTATTATATAGGATTGTTTAGTCTTCAAAAAACAATTTGCTTCTTTTTGTAAAAAAACCCATTTCCTTCAAAAAATAGTATTCCCACAATATTTACTTATATATAAGGATTATGACACAAATATCAATTTTCCAATAGTTTATTATTTTTATCATAACAAACTGAAATCTATTTTTTTTCAGAGTTATCATTTACTGCTACTAACACTGGGGAAAACATTCTTAGAATAATAAGCTGCTTTCTGGAAAGTTATATTCTTGTGAATAAAGTGCACAATGGATGTTTTTATTTGTACAACTTTATTATGTATGTGCAATGAATTTTAGTCTTTCATATAATGTATGGATTTTTAAATCCATCAAATTCATTCTTCAAATGAAAAAAATATAGAATCTTACTATGTTTTATTAAGGTAACTTAATTACTAATGGCTGAGTATGAACCAAAAATCCTTATTAAGCTAACATTCTTTCGGTAATGCTCTGTATTATCTAAAAAAGTTACAGATTAAACTAAAAATAATGTGTTTTCAAGTGAATGCATTTTCAATAAATAAAAATAAATAAATTTGACATTGACATTCATAAGGAGGGCAGAACTAGAACTCTCCACAAACATTTAATGTCATTGGTACCTTAGTTCTGCTTCTTAGTAGCTAACTTACATGGTACAATTGATGTAGCTAAGTTGTTTCTCATTTTTCTCATTTGTGAAAATGCAAGAAGTTGGATAAAGTAAACTCTATGATGTCATTTAGTTCTAAAATTAATCCGTACTATGATTAACTAGCTATTCTCTTCATTTTAGAATCTCTACTAAATTAAACTTTATATGCCTCACCTATCTCGGTCTTATCCTCTATAATTTTTCTACCTCTATCTTAGGTTTGGTCTTTTAAAGCTTTTGTTTAGATTATCTTTCTGACTTTATTAGAGGCCTGGTGCACAAAATTTGTGCACAGATAGGGTCCTGGAGCCTGGCCGGCAATCAGGGCCAATGTATGGAGTAACTTTGCCAGCCCAGTAATGCCCGCTCACATGCCACTTCCACCACCACTACTGCTGGTCACCTCCCTCTGCAGGGCTACTGGCAGGGTGATCAAGGAGGCCCCTGCTGGCTCTTGTCTTAGCTGACCTGGGGTCTAAGACTGGGGGAAGCTCCTGCATTGAGCATCTGCCCTCTGGTGGTCAGTGCATGTCATAGCAACCAGTTATTCCACCATTTGGTAGATTTGCATATTAGCCTTTAATATATTGAAACCTTACTATTCCAATTCACATTTTCTACTATCATTGGAAACCAGATCTCTGTGATAATTATGAATTAATAAAGTATTTTAAAAGGTGCAAAGGAATTGGTTATAGAATTAAAGTTTATACTTTTCTAAGTAAGGCCATTAAAATTACTATTTTCCCCATTTTTTTTTATTAAGGTATTACATGTGTACATATCTTCCCATTGCCACCTCTCCACTCCCATACATATCCTCACCCCCAGTGTCATGCATTCATTAGTTATGCATACAAGTCCTTCAGTTGATCTCTTATCTCTCCCAGTTCTCCCTAATATTCCTGCTGTAATTTGACAGTCTGTTTGATGCTTTACTGCCTCTGTATCTATCTTTTTGTTTTTCAGTTTATAATGTTCTTTATTATCCACAAATGAGTGAGATCATGTGGTATTTTTCTTTCATTGACTGGCTAATTTCACTTAGCATAATTCTCTCCAGTTCCATCCAGGTTGCTAAAAATGCTAAGAATTCCTTCTTTTTTATGGCAGCAGAGTATTCCATTGTGTAGATATATTATAGTTTTCTGATTCAGTCATCTGCTGATGGGCACCTAGGCTATTGTAAATTGTGTTGCTATGAGCATAGGGGTGCATATATCCTTTCTGATTGGTGTTTCTAGTTTGTTAGAATATATTCCTAGGAGTAGGATTACTGGGTCAAATGGGAGTTCCATTTTTAGTTTTTTGAGGAAACTTCATACTGTTCTCTACAGTGGCTGCACCAGTCTGCATTCCCAACAGCAGTTCACTAAGGTTCCTTTTTCTCTGCATCCTGGCCAGCACTTGTTGTTTGTTGATTTGTTGATGATTGCTATTCTGACAGGTATGAGATGTTACTGTTTTGATTTGTATCTCTTGGACAATTAGTGACTCTGAGCATGTTTTCACGTGTCTACTGGCCTTCCTTCTGTTTTCTTTCAAAAAGATTCTATTTTGGTCTGTTGCCCATTTTTTTTAGTGCATTATTTATCTTCCTTTTATTAAGCTGTATAAGTTGACTGTAGATGTTGGAGATTAAACCTTTATCAGTGATAACATTTGCAAATATGTTCTCCCATACAGTGGGCTTTCTTGTTGTTTTTAATGGTTTCTATTGATGTGAAAAAAAGCTTTTTATTTTGATATAGTCCCATTTGTTCATTTTCTCTTTAGCTTTCATTGTCCTAGCAGCAGTATCGGTAAAGAAGTTCCTTCAGCATATGTCTGAGATTTTGCTGCCTGTGGATTCCTTTAGTATTTTTATGGTTTCCCATCTTATGTTTAAGTCCTGTATCCATTTTGAGTTTATTTTTGTGTATGGTGTAAGTTAGTGGTCTAGTTTCATTTTTTTGCATGTATCTGTCCAATTTTCCCAGCACCATTTATTGAAGAGATTGTTTTGATTCCATTGTATGTTCATGTTTCCTTTGTCAAATATTAATTGGGGATAGTGGTTTGGGTAGATATCTGGGTTCTCTATTCTATTCCATTGGTTTATATGTCTATTCTTCTGCCAGTACCAGGCTGTTTTGAGGACAATGGCTTTGTAATATAACTTGATATCTGGTATTGAGATCCCACCTACTTTATTCTTCTTTCTTAGGATTGCTGTGGCTATTTGTGGTCTTGTTTTTCCAGATGAATATTTGGAGAGTTCTTTCTAGGTCTTTGAAATACGCCTTTAGTATTTTAATGGGGAGTGCATTGAATCTGTAAGTTGCTTTGGTAGTATGGGCATTTTAATGATGTTGATTCTCCCAATCCAAGAACATGGTAAGTTCTTCCATCTGTTTACTTCTTCCTCTAACTCTTTTTTCAGTGCCTTATGGTTTTACCCATGTAGGTCTTTTACATCCTTAGTTAAATTTATTCCCAGGTATCTTAATTTTTTTGGTGTGATGGTAAATGGAATTGCTTTTTTAGTCTCTCTTTCTGTAAGTCCACTATTGGTATATAGAAATGCTATAGATTTCTTGGCATTAATTTTGTATCCTGCTACATTGCTGAATTCATATATTAAGTCTACTAGTTTTTTTATGGAGTCTTTTGGATTTTTTATGTACAATATCATGTCATCTGCAAGTAAGGACAGCTTTACTTCTTCTTTTCCAATTTGGATGTCTTTTATTTCTTCTTCTTGTCTAATTGCAATGGCTAATACTTTCATTACTATGTCAAACAGGAGTAGTGAGAATGGGCATCCCTGTCTTGTTCATGTTCTTCAGGGAAATGGTTTTAGTTTTTGCCCATTGAGTATGATGTTAGCTGTGGGTTTATCATATATAGCTTTTATGATGTTGAGGTATGATCCTTCTATGCCAACCTTGCTGAGAGCTTTTATGAAGAATGGGTGTTGGATTTTGTCAAATGCGTTTTCTGCATCAATTGATATGACTATGTGATTTTTATCTCTCAATTTGTTTATGTGATGTATCACTTTTATTGCTTTGTGGATATTGTACCATGCTTGCATTTCTGGGATAAATCCTACTTGGTTATATTTTTTCAAGGACTATGTCCATTTCCTCCAGGTTGTACAGTTTGTTGGAATAGAGTTGTTAATAGTATTTTGTAATAGTCCTTTATATTTTGGTGGGGTCTGTTGTTATTTCACCTCTTTCATTTATGATATTGTTTATTTGGATCCTCTCTCTTTGCTTCTTGGTGAGCCTGGCTAGAAGTTCATCAATCTTATTTACCCTTTCAAAGAACCAGCTCTTGGTTTTGTGATCTTTTGTTGTTTCTTTGGTCTCTATGCCATTTATTTCCACTCTGATCTTTATCATTTTCTTCCTTCTGCCTATACTGGGCTTTTGTTGTTGCTCTCTTTCTAGTTGTAGGGTTAGATAATGTATTACCATTATTTCTTGCTTTTTGCAGTAGGCTTATAGAGCTATGAACTTCACTCTCAAGACTTCTTTCACTGTGTCCCACAGATTTTGGATTGTTGTGTTTTCATTGTCATTTGTTGCCATGATGTTTTTTATTTTTTCCTTGTTCTCTTTGGTAACCCAGTCATTGTTTAATAGCATGCTGTTTAGTCTCCAGGTGTTTTATTTCTTTGGATTGTTTTTATTGTAGTTTATTTCCAGTTTTATGAAACTGTGATCTGAGAAAATGCTTGATATGATTTCTATCTTCTTAAATTCAAAGACACTTTGCCTATGACCCAATGTATGGTCTATCTTTGAAAATGACCCATGTGCACTTGAGAAGAATGTATATTCCGTGGTTTTGGGGTGAAATGTTCTGAAGATGTCAATTGATTCCATTTGATCTAATGAGACATTTCGGATTGATATTTCTTTGCTGATTTTTTTTTTGTTTGTTTGTTTAGAGGATTTGTCCAATGGTGATAGTCTCCTACAATGATTGTCTTGCTGTCAATCTCTCCCTTGATATCCTCTAGGAGTTTGTTTATGTATTTGGGTGCTCCTGTATTAGGTGCATATATGTTTACCAAAGTTATTTCTTCTTGTTGGATAGTTCCCTTTAGTATTATGAAGTGGCCTTTCTTATGTTTCATGTCCTTCACTTTGAGTTCTAATTTTTCAGATATAAGTATTGCTACCTCAGCTTCTTTTTCATTTCCATTCACCTAAAAAACTTTTTCCCATCCCTTCATCCTTAATCTGTGTGTGTCTTTTTTTCTGAGGTGGGTTCCTTGTAGACAGCAGATATATGTGTCATGTTTTCTTATCCAATCTGTTATCCTATGTCTTTTGATGGGGGCATTTAATCCATTTACATTTAAAGTTATTATAGATAGGTACTTATTTGTTGCAATTTTTATTCTTTACCCCTGTGTTCCTTCTTCATTCCCTATTTTTTTTTTTTTATTTTACAGCACCCTTTAGCATCTTGCATTGCTGGTTTGGTGGTAATAATTTCCCTTAGTCATTTTTTTTTCTGTGAAGCTCCTAATTTTATCTTCAATTTTGATTGATAGCCTTCCTAGGTATAGTATTCTTGGATTCAGACCCTTTCTTTGCATGAGTTTGTATATTTCATTCCATTATTTTCTGGCCTGATGAGTTCCTTTGTAGGTAACTTTCTGTCTTTCTTTGGCCATTTTTAAGATTCTTACTTTGTTGTTGAATGTTTGCCATTTTAATTATTATGTGCCTTGGTGTCGTTCTTTTGCGGTTCATTTTGCTTGAGACTCTGAGAGCTTCTTGGATTTGTGTGGTTTTTTTCTTACATATATCAGGAAAGTTTTCTGTCATTATTTCTTCAATCAGATTTACTATACCTTTCTCAGTTTTCTATCCTTCTGGAAACCCTATTATGGGTGGGTGTTGTTTTGTTTCATGTTGCCCTAAAGTTTCCTTAGGCTCTCCCCTGCTTTTTATTTTATTTTTTCTAGAAACTGCTCTACTTGGGTATTTTTCCTTGTCTTCTAGTTCACTGATGCATTCCCCTGCTTCTTCTAGTCTACTCTTTATGCTTTCTATTGGGTTCTTTAAAGCAGTGATGTCATTTTTCATTTCTTCTTGGTTCTTCTTCATTTCCTCTTGGTTCTTACTCATATTATCGAATTTATCTTCCATTATTTTCAGCCATCTTTTGACCAATTACCTGAATTCTTTCTCCGACAAGTTGCTTGCCTCCCTTTCATTTACTTCATTTTCCTTTGATGCCTGCTTTCCTTTAATATGTGGGCTGCTTCTTTTTCTCCCCATACTCTCTCTTGTCCAGGTGTATGTTTATGTAGTTCTCTCTCTCCTTATCTCAGTTGAAATCTATGGTGGAGTATAGAGCTCCTCTGGATCTGCATATTTGTACCAATTGAGGACAGGTTTATTGGGGTTCACAGCTGTTTGGTGGGTCCTACCCATGTAGATTTTCAGGCTTCTGATCACATACACTTTCTCCTTCAAGATGGCGTTGTCTATGCATCTGAGCTTGTGGCTCTGGGAGGGAACGCAGCAGCAGTGGTGGCTGCCTGGTCAGGGGATCCCAGACCAAGAGTCACCTGTGGGGAGCTGCCCCAGGCATATGGAGGTCCTAGAGATCTGAATGCAGACTCTAAACATAGCTCTCTGCTTTCTCATCCTTTAGGTAAATAAACAGAGATCCGAATGCTGACTCTAGATATAACTAAACAGCTTGACTAGAAAAATATTGACTTAATGCAAACATGCTTAAGTATAAGATCTTGCAAAGTCTTTTTTGTTTGTTTGTTTGTTTTGGTGTTTTTTAAAATTAATTTTTAATACATATCTCCCCATTGCCCCCCTCCCTCCCAGGCATACCCCGACCCCACAGTGTCTGTGATCATTGGTTATGCTTATATGGATGCATACAAGTCCTTTGATTGATCACTTATCTACCTCACCTAACTTTAATCTTTCTGCTGTAATTTCACAGTCTGTTTGATGCTTTATGATTTTTGTCCTCCTTAGAATGATCAGTCTACTCCCTTTCTGTGCTCCTGATTCTATTATATTCACCAGTTTATTCTGTTGATCAAATTTTTAATTCACTTAATTTTTAGATTCACTTGTTGATAGATATGTATTTGTTGTTCATAATTTTTTGTCTTTTACCTTTTTCTTCTTCCTCTTCTAAAAGAGGACCTTTCAGCATTTCATATAATACTGGTTTGGAGTTGATGAACTCCTTTAGCTTTGTCTTCTCTGTGAAGGTTTTTATCTGCCCTTCAATTCTGAATGATAGCTTTGCTGGATAGATTATTCTTGGTGGTAGGTTCTTGCTGTTCATCACGTTGAATATTTCTTGCCACTCCCATCTGGCCTGCATCGTTTCTGTTGAGAAATCAGCTGACAGTCGTATGGGTGCTCCCTTGTAGGTAATGAACTGTTTTGCTCTTGCTGCTTTTAATATTCTCTCTTTGTCTTTTGCTCTTGGTATTTTAATTATGATGTGTCTTGGTGTGGTCCTCTTTGGATTATTTTTATATGGGGTTCTGTGTGCTTCCTGGACTTGTAAGTCTATTTCTTTTACCAGATGTGGGAAGTTTTCAGTCATTATTTCTTTAAATAGGTTTTCAGTATCTTGCTCTCTCTCTTCTTCTGGTACCCCCACAATTCTGATGTTGGTACGCTTGAAGCTGTCCCAGAGGGTCCTTACATTATCTTCACATTTTTGGATTCTTTTCTCTTCTTGCTTTTCCAGTTGAGTGTTTTCTGCTTCTTTATATTTCAAATTTTTGACTTGATTCTTGCTTTTCTCAAATCTGCTGTTAGGACTCTGTATAATAGTTTTTATTTCAGTCAGTGTATGTTTAATTTCTAGTTGGTCTTTTTCATCTTTAGTTGGACCTTTTCCATCTCCTCTTGGGTCTCTCTAAATTTATCCATCTTTTCTAGCATATTCTTGAAAAACCTTATAAGTGTGGTTTTGAACTCTATATCCAGTCATTTTTTTTCCTCCATTTCTTTTGTTTGTAATCCCTTCCCTTGTCTCGGCATTTTCACTATGCCGGGGGAAAACTTCTGTGTTGAATTCAGCTTTATGTTACCAGACATGCAAAGTCGCAGAAGCCTCTGTTGAGCTTGGGAGGGGTGGAGTCTCAGGACTTAAGGGACCGCCTTGCCTTCCAGTCGGCCCCACCCTCCACGGCCCCTGAGTCTCACGTGACTGGGTAATGGCTGGAGCGGTCTTTGTGCGCGCACCCGCAGTGCCTCTAACCGCTGCCTTTCCAGCTCCCCTGCGCGCCAGGACCACACGAGTCTAGGTCTCCAGGGTTTCGTCCGAAACAGGGGCTTAGTGAAGTTAGAAGTGGCACAGTTGGGAGGGTCTGTCTCCCACCCACTCACAAAAGCCAGCGGCACAATCAGCAGTCTGTCTTGCGCGCAGTGCCGTGTGCGGCACCAGGCCTTTGATCTTTCGCGACTCCCCTAAATTTCCGTGCACTTCTCCCTTTTCACAGTCCAAACTCCCCCCCCGTATGAGTTTCAGCTGGATCTGGGGTTTAGTGTTGTAGGATAAGGGGTTCAATGCCTTTGAGAGTCTCTGTTTCCCTCCCGCCAGAGAAAGCCAGCCAGGTACTCCGGCACCCGCTCTCTCCTTGCGCGCATCTCCGTCTCCGTACCTCAGCTTTTTGCAGTTCCTCTGGGTTTCTGTGAGCCCCTCTCTTTCCCTCTAGTTGTAGAACTTCCACTCAGCCAGCTTTCCTGTGGTTCTGGATGATGTCTGTTCTGTCTTTTAGTTGTAGTTTTGAAATTGTTGTGTGAGGCAGCAATGTAGGTGTTTACCTATGCCGCCATCTTGGATTCCTTCGCAAAGTCTTGATTACTCAGAATGTCAGTGACTGTGTTTGCAAATATCTGATTTGTGTAACTCTCTCCTCTGCTTGTGCTTAAATACTGTGCTGGACATAAACTCGGGGCTGCATACTCAAGTATCAGTCCTCCCAACCCCATCTGTTCTTGTCTGTCTTTTCTTTATCTTCACCCCCTCATTCAGGTACTGTTCAATTACCGGCTGGTACTGGCAGTTGGTGCCCGAAACAGGGACCTGAAAACCTGGGACGAAGGTAGAGGACACTGCCTGGAGAACAAAGAGGATGCGTCCAGAGTAAGGTAGGACCAGGGGGCAGTGAGTGTAATAGTTGGGAGTAACAAATATGCAAGGGAATAGCTGAGTGCTGTTCGTTCAAGTTCTTAAGAATATGCTTTGTTCTAGAGGCATGAAAACGGGACAGAAGCAGTTAAAAAAATTTTTATCCTTTATAGAGGAAGTGTGTCCCTGGTTCCCTGAAGAAGGGACAGTAGATCTTTAAACACGGTAGAGAGTAGGAAAAAGGCTACAGGATTACTATTCTGCCCATGGGCCAGAGAAGGTCCTGGTGGACACCTTGTCCCTGTGGAACGTAATTAGAGATTGCTTAGATCCTAGACATGAGGGACATCGATGGTCTGAGGGACTGGTACAGGTAAAAAGGGTGGAGGAGGAAAAACATTAAATCCTACTGCTCCACAGGAGCCAGTAGACTTGATGCCGCCCCCTCTTCCAGAGAATCCGTATCGGGAGGCAAAAGAGGAGCTTTTATTGGCTCAGGAACATCATTATGATAATCCAATTCATGAATTCTCACCCCCAGGATCAGGATGATTTAGAGGACGCAGCTGCTCATTATCATGATGATGATGATCCAGGTCCCTGGATGCTGATGATGAGTACTAAAATAGAGAAAAAGAAGTTGGATTGGAAAGTGGGAGTAGATGAGGATCTAAAGGAGATCAACTGAAAGCTAGGAGAATTATTAGAAAAATTACGTCCCAAAGATAAAAGAAAATTAAAACCCTTGGCTATCCCAAAGACCAAGAAAGAGGATTCCTATCCCCCATCAGTAATTGCAGGATTGGATTCTCCTCCAGTGATTCTGCTTGATCCCCCCAGGCCAGTCATAGGCTTCACAAGAGCAATCTGGCTTTAAACCTTTGGCTATTCCATCCCTGCCCAATGATGATATTCCTTGGGCTCCTGGTCCATTTCCATTGCAAAGAAGTTTGCAGAAGGCTGCTGCAGCAAATGAGGATTTAGGAGGTTTTAGTTTATACCCTATACTTGAAGATCAGAATAATCAATGTTATCATCAACCCATTCTCTTTAAGTAGTTGAAAGATCTAAAAATGGCCTGTGCTCAGTATGGTCCTACAGCTTCTTTTACAGAAGCTATGTTGGAGGCTTTTGCTACTCAGACATTGCCCCCAAATGACTGGAAGCAATTAGCAAGAGCATATTTAAGTGGAGGAGATTACCTGTTGTGGAAAATTGAATTTGTTGAACAGTGCCAAGTCACAGCTGAGATTAACAGAGCACAGGGTCTCCCAGCAAATTTTGATATGCTTGCAGGAGAAGGGGCTTATAGGAGCACTGATCAGCAATTAAGATACCATCCTGGAGTTTATCCTCAGGTCAGTGCTGCAGCCCAAAGGGCTTGGAGAAGGCTACCCAGTTCTAATAAGAAGACTGAGGATTTGGCAAAAATAAGACAGGGCCCTGATGAGCACTATCAGGATTTTGTCTCTGGCCTTCTTGAAGCTACTGGGAAGTTAGTAAATGATGGTGATGCAGGTATGATGTTGGTGAAACAATTAGCTTATGAAAATGCCAATTCTGCTTGTCAGGCAGCATTGAGACCATTTAGAAAGAAAAGAAGCATATCAGACTATATTAGATTGTGTTCTGATATTGGACCATCTTATGTGCAAGGCATCACCCTAGCTGCAACCCTACAAGGTAAAACTGTAAAAGAAGTCAAAAACTCAAAATGTCTGATATATAAATGTAAGTGTGAGTCTCTGTGAAAGATAGTGCAAACCCTACTTTAGGGGGAAGACAATAGAGAACTTTTAATTGCTTTTCCTTGATTTATAATTTTGCTGTGTTAGCCTAAAATTTTGTAATTCTGGAGTTAATGTAAAGGTTGCCAATCCAGAGAAATTTAAACAAAAGCTTGTTGGGTTAACATTAATCATAATTAACTGCTTTGTAGACTGCTTTTTCAGCCCTGCTATAATCCCGAGAACTGCAACCTGCCTACCCTTTGTGATAGATTTACAGTGGGTCTCTTCGGGAGAAAGAGAGCTGAAAACTGCTCCGGAGCCAGTGTGAGAAAGGGTAGAGGTGGTGGAATTAACTCTCAGCCTGCTGAGATAGAGAAGCCCTAGGCTGGGGGACAGGGAATAGTTAGAGATATCAGAAGTAGTGAAGGTTGAGATCTTTTTGGACCTTAGAGTAAAGAAGGAAAATCTGGGAGGGAGAGCAGTTGTTCCTTACGTGTAAAAAACTTGGTTATACAGGATCTCAGACTACTTGCCTTATTTCCCCTGCTAAGGACAGAGTAAATGGTTAATGCAGAAAAGGGAGGGTATCATCAAAGAGAACAGGAAGAGATAGGTTTTTGTTGATTTTGCTGGCTACAACCACTCTGCAGGCGTCCTTGCTTTCTTGCTTTTCTGAACTATGCTACTACAAAACACAGTGGATCTTCTTCTGCCCCATTTTCTTCTTTTTAACCCTTCCCATACACATAAAGAAAATCTCATTGTCAAAGTGGGGTTACTGGATACTTCTTGGGCAGTGGTAGAATATTCAGCAAAGGAACTTTAAGCTAAGAAATTCTGGCTGTTTACTTTTTAGAAACCAGAGGGTAGTTATGCCAAAGTACTTATAGAGGGACTGATAAAAGAAATCTCACAAGTCCACCTCCTTCTGTGCCTAGGCCTCATTGTCCCTCTGACAGATAGCAAGGATCTCTTGGCTCTGAGAGAAACTTCTGACCCGTCTCAGCAGGAAGTAGCTAGAAGAGCCCACGGACCTCCATTTTCCCTAAAAGAATTCAGAGCCAGGATCCTTGAGGTAATATATTAGGCAGTTAGACAAATATGAGCAGAGCAAGGACAATGGGCCAACTAGCACTACCAGATGTAATTGATTCTTTCCATCTCTACCTAAGAGACAAAGGGACTCCCCAGAAGCAAGAGGGAATGATACTGGAGATAAAGCAGCCCCAGAGATGCCCTAAAAACCAGTGGGGCCTCTACAGATTTTAGTGACTCTTCCAAACCCTAACCTACTCACCTCACTAGCTTACATGGAAACCCAATCTAGAAAAGCTGAAATCCATAACCAATCTTTACTCAAGTTCTTACAGGCTTTACAGTCCACCCAGGAAGCAGTCCAGAAGCATGCCTGATCCGGTCCATCCTTCCACCCTGGTGACCCTGAAGATACTGTGATACTTGGATTGCCATCTAATCATCATATACAAGAAGCTTCTTTTTCTAATTACTCTTATACGGGGTTTTGAAGAAGGGATATGGACTACTTTTAGGTCTTGTAGGGATTATCTTATGTTGTGTCTTGTAGGGATTATCTTATGTTGTGCTCCACTGTTTCTCCATATGATTTTAAACAATATTGGCATAATGAAAGCAGCCTTGCATTCTACAAATTTACAATTGAAAGCGCATAAGAATTCTCCTGTTTATTTAAAAGAAAAGGGGGAGATGTGAGGAGCATCCCCGGACATATGGGGCTCCTAGAGATCTGAATGCAGACTCTAGACATAGCTCTCTGCTTTCTCACCCTTTAGTTAAATAAATGGAGATCCGAATGTAGACTCTAGACATAACTAAACAGCTTGGCTGGAAAAATGTTGACTTATTGCAAACATGCTTATGTACAAGATCTTGCAAGGTCTTGATTACTCAGAAGGTTAGTGACTGTATTTGCAAATATCTGATTTGTGTAACTCCCTCCTCTGCTTGTGCTTAAATACTGTGCTGGAAATAAACTTGGGGCTGCAGACTCAAGTCTCAGTCCTCCCAACTTCATCTGTTCTTGTCTGTCTTTTCTTTATCTTCACCCGCTCATTCAGGTACTGTTCGATTGCTGGCAGGTACTGGCAGTCACTCACCTTCTCCTGGAGTATATCTCTCCGATAACTCACCAACAAACACTCCCCATGTTGACCCTCAGCTGTTCTTCCTATCATCTCTGGGACAAGACTTGGGACATGTCTGCCTATTCCACCACCATTTTTTTAATGAAAATTACTATTTATTATCATCAATTAATAATTGATCATATTCAATTATCATCAATGTTTTTGGTTTGTGTGTGTGTGTGTTTGTGTGTGTGTGTGTGTGTGTGTGTGTGTGTGTGTGTGTGTGTGTGTGATTCCCCTCCCTCCTCCACATTCCTGGAAAGGGTTTTTGGATAACTGAAAATGTAGTCTTGTTAACCATAATGAATGGTGAAAATTAAATTCTGCAACATTATTAAAGTTTAAAAATCTTTTCACCTAAAAATTTTTGCTAGAGTGTTACTTTTTGATTTTGACCTATAATACTTTAAAATGTTATTAAGAAAATTGTGCTAATAAAGCTCTTTAAAATGGCTCCTTTAAGATAAATCATATGCAAATTCAAACAATTACTACTCCATGCACCTTAAAATTACCTGACTTCATCTGGGAAGTGATAAGTGATAATTGAATTAATGTGAAATTCAATTATAGAGCAAAAGTTGATTCCGGCATCTTTCCTAGTGTCTAAGGGAGTGTGGATATATATGAACTACATTTACTTTGTGCAAATTATATCAATGGTCTGGTATTCTTTGCTCTTCTGATAAGTGAAAACTTTACAAGGAATTCTTGTTATAAATTTACAAATAATTCTTTTCCTTTTCGGTATCAGTTTTGTAAATAGTCATGAGTTGAAGAATTAACCTGAATATAGGATTAATATGCTAGGATTAATGCATGTTTATTAATGTTGTTTTTTATACATTTATAAGGAGCAATAATTATTTGAGAGCAATCATTCTTAAATTAGTATTTTAGTAACATTAATTCAAAGACATGGTCCAAGTATTTAATCCTATATAAGAAAAACCTAATGTAAAAATTCACTGAATGGCAGAATGACTGGTTGCTATGATGCATACTAACCACCAGGAGAGAGACATTCAACACAGGAGGTGCCCCCTGGTGGTCATTGCACTCCCACAGGGGGAGTACCACTCAGCCACAAGCCAGGCTCATGGTGAGTGCAGCAGCAGTGGTGAGAACCCTTCCTCCTATGTGGCAGTGCTGGGCCTCTAGTTACATTCTATATAATAAAAGCCTAATATACTAAGTGTCTTGTTGTCTGGCAGGTGGTTCAACCAATCTAAGCATAATATGCTAATGTGCACTCAAGGGGTGGAGGAGGGTCCCACAGCCCAGTCTGTGTCTTCCTGCAGTCTGGGAGCCCCAGAGGATGTCTGACTGATATCCTTTGCACTGCTGTGGAGGTGGGAGGGGCTCCCACCACCACTTGTGTTTGCCATCTGTGAGCCTGGCTTCTGGCTGAGTGGCCCTCCCCATGTGGGGATACACTGACCACCAGGGGGCAGCTCCTGCATTGAGCATCTGCTCCTGGTGGTCAGTGTACTTCATAGCGATTGGTTGTTCCACCGATCAGTTGATTGGCATATTACCTTTTTATTACATAGGCTATACTTTAAATATTAAAACAAGTTTAATTTGGTTTATTATGAAACATAAAATACTAAATTTTATAAAAGTCAATCACCAACTAAAAACGGAACAGAAAGATAGATGTATGAAACACTTCTAGTGAATGAGTCAATACAAATAATCCCTAGACTTGAGCAGGACAGTCTAATTGTTCCCTGGCTATCATAGGAATCACATCTGTTGTGTCTTTGTCTATTTATACAGAGTCACTATGGACTCGCATCTGTTTCTTCAGCGTGTTGAAGCTTATTTCATAGGTAATTACTTGTAGATTATCTTGTTTGGATGGGCCAAAATAGCCTTTACTTTAAGACTAATTCATGCTTTCTCCTTAGAATTAAGGTTTTTACTGATTACCCCAAGTATTCAGTTGTCTTTCCTTTGGCTGCTGAAAATCTGAACAGCTTCTAGGTCTATGTAAGCACAGACAGCTATTAAGTTTATACCTTCCTAGCAATTGTTATTTTCTTAGTCTCATGGAGTTTTACCCTACTTATGTAGATATTAGTATTACATGAAAGACTCAAAAGGGATAACATGCAAATTTCTGAAGCCATTTCTCAGTATAAATCCTTGTCTCTGATATCCTGTCCCACACACTCCAGCTGCCTGAACCTCCCAGCTGCTCTCTGTCTTCCCACCACACCAGGGCTTCCAGGCTCTTTACATTCCTCCTTCCTGTCAGAATAATAAACTTCTCAGAAGAAAGTGACATTTGTAAAGTTTGTCTTACGTGTTTCCTTTTTTTCATGGATCATAGTTGTGTATTGCCTGTTGTCCAATATCTGAAAACTGTTTTTCACATGTTTTTTACTTTGCAGTTGTATACAGTAAAAAAAAATTTAAAAAAATAGTACAGTGCCACTTGCTTATTAATAAATAAAAACAGCACAATTTTACAACTGAATATAAAAGATCTAAATTTTTGTCAGACTTATATTGGAGATTTGACATTTTTGTTGTGAAAATGTTATCTTGCTTATTTTTTCCTTCATACTGAAAATCATCTGAATTGTGTTCAAAAGTGGACATCAATGTCAGCAAAAATGACAAATTTTTACTTCAAAACAGAATTATTTTTTAACTACATAAGCGAGTATATAAAATTAGTTCTCTGAAACCCACATTGTGCAACATATGTACTGAAGCTTAAGACATTGTAAGATTTAATTATACCAATCTACATGCTAGTCATAACATAAAATATATAAGACATTCTAAATTGTCTGACTTCCAATAGAAATGATGTTAAAGAGCTTTCAGGGTGAATTAGAGCTGGATCACCACATCATGACATTGCAGAATAAATTGACTTATTGGATGGTACACTTTCTATTTGACTTTAGGAAATGTTAGTGTTATTGATTCTAAGGTTTTCTTCCTTAAGAAATTAGCCAACTATACCAGACATTTCTTAAAGAAGTGCCTGAATCACACCAACAGTACAGAAAAAGATACGTTCATACCTCTTTGTTAATATAGATAGGTATGGATTTACTTACTAAAATAACAGTGATAAATTATTTCAGAGAAAAATTTAAAACCAGGTTAAAATTTGATGATTTTATTTTCTACTCTATAAACTGGTTAGAATTTAGAATTGAAATTTTATCACTTAACAGTTTTTCTTTACTCCGATAATGACTTTAGAGCTTAAGTAGTAAAGAAATGCATGTCACATACACATTGTAGGGGCAGAGAACAGTTGGTTGTTCAACAATCCAGTATCCATTTTCTTTTGAATACACATCTAGACCGAATTTCCCAGCTTACTTTTCAATTAGATGTATCTAGATGATCTTTAAACATTTGAGTGTGGGAGTAGGTAATATAAATATTGTTTTCAGGTTGGTCCACAATAATTTCCTTCATGATTTTGCCTTCTCTTTTCTCTCACCCATATTTTGCCCACTGTAGAAAACTTTAATAATATTGATGGGGCACCTTCATAATAGGAAAGGAGCACTGGTCACACCCCTGTTCACTCTTTGACCCTGTAGCTCTATGAAAAGTGGTTAGAAATACTCAAGGGGTGCTGTATGTGGCTTTTATCTTCTACTTCCAACAAGATACTTCATGAAAGGGATGCTCTTAGGTAAAAAGGGACTGGTTTTCAGAGAACAAAGATATTAGTAAGACTTGAGAAGAAATAGGCCATGCAGGCTTGAAAAAAACCACAAGCTATTGGAGCCTAAGTAGCTAAGTACTAAAAGTCCTATATAATAAAAGACTAATATGCAAATCAACTGAACTGTGAAATGACTGTTCGCTATGATATGCACTGACCACGAGGGGGCAGACACTCAATGCAGGAGTTGCGCCTGGTGGTCAGGTGAGCACAGCAGCGGTGGTGGGAGCCTTTCCTGCATCCATGGCAGTGCTAAAAGGTTTGAGCCACAGTAATACTTTTTAAATGAATAAATAAACAGCAATAAGGCAAAGGTCAGTTTAGGGGCATTGCATTTCCCACAAATAGTGCTCCAGATGACCTCAAATTAATCTACTAAGTTGAGAGAGATGTCTAAGTAAGGAGTTAAAGAAATAAAGCAGGGCACAAACTGGATTATATCAAGGTACAAACTGGATATGGTTACTGTCACATGGAAATCATTGCAGTAATAACAAGCTAAACTAAATAGCTGAGGAAATTGTCATGTGTGCATAAGTGCACATGCACATACAATGACATGCACATACTGTCTTAGTCCCTTCAGAATGCTTTAAGAAAATACCATAAATTGGGTAGCTTATAAACAATAGAAATTTATTTCTCATCATTCCGGAGGCTGAAAGTCTGGTGCCAGCACTTGGTTGAATGAAGGCCCTTTCTGAGTTGTAGACTTCTTTTTTTGTTGTTGTTGTTTTTGTTTTGTTTTGTTTTTAAATTAAATATTTATTGTTCAGATTATTACATTTGTTTCTCTTTTTTCCCCCTCCATAGCTCCCCTCCACCTGGCTCCCACTCCTCCCTCCACCCCAGCACTGAACTCATCCATAGGTGTATAATTTTTGTCCAGACTCTCCCTGCACCCTTCTCACCCCTTTCCCCCTGAGAATTATCAGTCCACTCTCTTTCTGTGCTCCTGATTCTATTATATTCACCAGTTTATTCTGTTTATCCAATTTTTAATTCACTTAATTTTTAGATTCACTTGTTGATATGTATTTGTTGTTCATAATTTTTTATCTTTTACCTTTTTCTTCTTTCTCTTCTTAAGGAGTACCTTTCAGCATTTCATATACTATTGGTTTAGAGTTTATGAAATCCTTTAGTTTTTTCTTATCTGTGAAGCTCTTTATCTGCTCTTCAATTCTGAATGATAACTTTGCTGGGTAATCTTGGTTGTAGGTTGTTGCTATTCATCTCTTTGAATATTTCTTGCCATTCCCATCTGGCCTGCATCATATCTGTTGAGAAATCAGCTGACAGTTGTATGGGTGCTCCCTTGTAGGTAATGAACTGTTTTTCTCTTGCTGCTTTTAATATTCTCTCTTTGTCTTTTGCTCTTGGTATTTTAATTATGATGTGTCTTGGTGTAATCCTCTTTGGATTCCTTTTATTTGGGGTTCTGTGTGCTTCCTGGACTTGTAAGTCTATTTCTTTTATCAGATGTGGGAAGTTTTCAGTCATTATTTCTTTAAATAGCTTTTCAGTATCTTGCTCTCTCTCTTCTTCTGGCACCCCCACAATTCTGATGTTTGTACGCTTGAAGTTGTCCCAGAGGCTCCTTACATTATCTTCACATTTTTGGATTCTTTTTTCTTCTTACTTTTCCAGTTGAGTGTTTTCAAAATTTGACTTGATTCTTGCCTTCCTCTAGTCTGCTGTTAGGTCTCTCTATAATATTTTTTATTTCAGTCAGTGTAAGTTTAATTTCTAGTTGGTCCTTTTTCATTTCCTCTTGGGTCTCGCTAAATTTATCCATCTTTTCTAGGAAATTCTTGAAAAACCTTATAACTGTGGTTTTGAACTCTATATCCAGTGGTTTGTTTTCCACCATTTCTTTTGTTTGTGACCTCTTCCTTTGTCTCCACATTTTCACTATGCTGGGAGAACTTTTGTGTTGGATTCAGCCTTGTGATATAAGACTTGCAAAACTGCAAAAGCCTCTCTGTGGAGCTTGGGATGGGTGGAATCTCAGCGCTTAATGGAACACCTTGCCTTCCAGTTGGCCCTGCTCTATGCGGTCCCTGGGTCTCACGTGTCTCTGGGTAATTGCTGGAGGGATCCCTGTGTGCATTCGCAGTGCCTCTAGACTGCTGTCTTTTTGGCTCCCCTGTGCTCCGGGACTGTATGATTCTGGGTCCCCAGGGTCTCGTCCAAAACTGGGGTTCAGTGGAGTTACAAGTGGTGCAGTCTGTAGGCTTTGTCTCCCGCCTACAAGCCAGCAGCACAATCAGCAGTCCATCCTCTGAGCACAGCCGAGTGCGCACCCACAGACGTCTGCCCTTTTGCGGCTCCCCTAAATTTCTGTGCATTTCTCCCTTTTCACAGTCCAATCTCACCCTGTATGAGTTTTGGCCAAATCTGGGGTTCAGTGCCGTAGAATAAGAGGTTCAGTGCAGTTGGAAGTCTCCCATCTCCCTCCTGCCAGAGGAAGCCAGCCAGGCAATCCAGCACCCACTCTCTCCACATGTGCGTTTCCATACCTCAGCTTTTTGCAGCTTCTCTGAGTCTCTGTGAGCCTCTCTCTTTTCTTCTAGTTGTAGAATTTCCACTCAACCAGCTTTCCTGTGGTTCTGGATGATGTCCATTCTGTCTTTTAGTTGTAGTTTTGAAATTGTTGTGTGAGGAAGCAATTTAGGTGCTCACCTATGCTGCCATCTTGGATTCTCTGAGTTGCAGACTTCTTGTTGCTTTGCAATATGGCAGAAGGGGTAAGAAAGGTCTGGAGTATCTCTTTTATAAAAACATTAATCTTATTCATGAGTAGTCTATCCTCATGACCTAAACACCTCCCAAAACTCTATTTCCCAATATTATCTCATTGGGCATTAGGATTTTAACATATGAAAATTAGGGGGACATAAACATTCAGACCATAGCATTCTTCCCTTTCTCCTCCCCCATGATTCATATCCTTTTTATATGTAGAATACATATATTTTATCTTAACAACCCCCAAAGTATTATCTTGCTCCAGCACCAATTTAAAAGTCCAAAGTGCCATGCAAATATAATCTAAATTATATATGGATAGATGATTCTCCCAGAGTCAAATTGCTTTCCAGCTGTGAATCTATGAAATCAAACATGTTATGGGCATCCAAAACACAATGGTGAGATAGACATAGGACAAACAAACAGTGCCATTTCCAAGGGAGGGAAATAAGAAGTGACAAAGAGCTAAAGGTCCAAAGCAGCATCAAAATCTTTAGAACCATTGGGTTCCCATCTTCCAGACACACTGAGGAAGGTATTTGTTATATCAACACCCCCAGTTCTCTGACTTAATTTTCTGTCTTAGCCCATGTGGACTGCTGTCACAAAATATCACAGACTGGATAGCTTATAAACAACAGAAATTTATTTCTCACAGCTGGAAGTCTAAAATCAGGGTGAGGGCCCAGATTCTCAAAACTGGAAAATGGTTAAACTTACACCTCTTTTATAAAATATTCCTTCCTTCCTTCCTTCCTTCCTTCCTTCCTTCCTTCCTTCCTTCCTTTCTTTATCTTTCTTTTTTATTTTTTTTAAATTAAATCTTTATTATTCAGATTATTACATTTGTTTCTCTTTTATCCCCTCCATAGCACCCCTCCACGCAACTCCCACCCTTCCCTCTGCCCTTACCTCCCTCCCATTGACTTCGTCCATAGGTGTATGATTTTTGTCCAGTCTCTCCCTGTACACCCCTCACCCCTTTCCCCCTGAGAATTATCAGTCCACTCTCTTTCTGTGCTCCTGATTCTATTATATTCACCAGTTTATTCTGTTGACCAAATTTTTAATTCACTCAATTTTTAGATTCACTTGTTCATAGATATGTATTTGTTGTTCAGAATTTTTTGGCTTTTACCTTTTTCTTCTTCCTCTTCTAAAAGAGTACGTTTCAGCCTTTCATATAATACTGGTTTGGCGTTGATGAATTCCTTTAGTGTTTTCTTATCTGTGAAGCTCTTTATCTGCCCTTCAATTGTGAATGATAGCTTTGCTGGATAGATTATTCTTGGTTGTAGGTTCTTGCTATTCATCACTTTGAATATTTCTTGCCACTCCCATCTGGCCTGCATCATTTCTGTTGAGAAATCAGCTGACAGTCGTATGGGTGCTCCCTTGTAGGTAATGAACTGTTTTTCTCTTGCTGCTTTTAATATTCTCTCTTTGTCTTTTGCTCTTGGTATTTTAATGATGATGTGTCTTGGTGTAGTCCTCTTTGGATTCCTTTTATTTGGGGTTTTGTTTGCTTCCTGGACTTATAAGTCTATTTCTTTTACCAGATGTGGGACGTTTTCAGTCATTATTTCTTTAAATAGGTTTTCAGTATCTTACTCTCTCTCTTCTTCTGGTACCCCCACAATTCTGATGTTGGTACGCTTGAAGCTGTCCCAGAGGGTCCTTACATTATCTTCACATTTTTGGATTCTTTTCTCTTCTTGCTTTTCCAGTTGAGTGTTTTCTGCTTCTTTATATTTCAAATTTTTGACTTGATTCTTGCTTTTCTCAAATCTGCTGTTAGGACTCTGTATAATATTTTTTATTTCAGTCAGTGTATGTTTAATTTTTAGTTGGTCCTTTTTCATCTCTAGTTGGACCTTTTCCATCTCTAATTGGATATTTTGCATCTCTAGTTGGTCCTTTTTCATCTCCTCTTGGATCTCATTAACTTTATCCAACTTTTCTAGGATATTCTTGAAAAACCTTATAAGCGTGGTTTTGAACTCTATATCCAGTTGTTTGTTTTCCGCCATTTCTTTTGTTTGTGATCCCTTCCCTTGTCTCAACATTTTCACTATGCTGGGGAACTTCTGTGTTGGATTCAGCCTTATGATAGCAGACTTGCAAAACCGAAGAAGCCTCTCTGTTGAGCTTGGGATGGGTGGAGTCTCAGGGCTTAAGGGACCACCTTGCCTTCCAGTTGGCCCCACCCTCCACACCCTTGAGTCTCACGTGACTGGGTAATCGCTGGAGTGTTCCTTGTGCGCGCACACAGTGCCTCTAGACTGCTGCCTTTCCGGCTCCCCTGCACTACAGGACCACAGGAGTCTAGGTCCCAGGGTTTCACCTGAAACAGGGCCTTAGTGGAGTCAGAAGTGGCACAGTTGGGAGGGTCTGTCTCCCGCCCACTCTCGAAAGCCAGCAGCACAATCAGCAGTCTGTCCTCTGCACAGTGCCATGAGCACCACCAAACCTCTGATCTTTTGCGATTCCCCTAAATTTCTGTGCACCTCTCCCTTTTCACAGTCCAAACTCCCCCCGTATGAGTTTCGGCTGGATCTGGGGTTTAGTATCATAGGATAAGGGGTTCAATGCGTTTGCGAGTCTCTGTTTCCCTCCTGCCAGAGAAAGCCAGCCAGGTACTCCGGCACCCATTCTCTCCACCTGCGCGTCTCTGTACCTCAACTTTTTGCAGCTCCTCTGGGTCTCTGTGAGCCCCTCTCTTTCCTTCTAGTTGTAGAATTTCCACTCAGCCAGCTTTCTTGTGGTTCTGGATGATATCTGTTCTGTCTTTTAGTTGTAGTTTTGAAATTGTTGTGCGAGGCAGCAGTGTAGATGTTTACCTAAGCCGCCATCTTGGATTCTCCCTATCTTTCTTTTTATTGAAAGAGAAACATAGATACATTACTTCCTGTATGAACCCAGACCCAGGCCTGTGTATGTGCCCTAACTGGGAATTCAACTGGTGACCTTTCAGAGCCACACTGGCCAGGCAAACATACATATCTTTGACTCTGAAACATTCAGTAATTTCAGATATCTGATCATTGCAAACTAAACTGTGGGGAAGCCAGCATGTCGGGCCTTACAAACTCAAAGACTGAAGTAACCACATAGGAAGATCTGAACATAAAAATTCCTACTAAAACAAGTCATGGCAGTAGTCACCTCTCGGCTTGTAGCTTCCTTGGTAAAGGTCAGTTTTCACCTGAAGTGAGCCTGTCTATTGCCTTTTTACTTCTAAAATAATATACCATTAAAATGTCAGAGTAATCTCCTTTTCCAGGCCCTAAGCCACAACTGCTGGCAGCAGAGCAGAAACCACAAAACCCCTCATTGTTATCTTGTTCCCCTCATTACCTCTGTGTGCTGCCAATGTTAATTGTTAACTATCCTGTACCATTAATGTAAAAGAAGCACGTGTCTGTCCATTTTTCTTTTTCTCCGATCCCAGAGATTTCCCCTGCTCTTCTTTTCCCAGCCTCCCTAATTTATCATGGATTTCATGTAACCCTGTTTAAGTCTCCTGTAATGTGAATGTATAAAATAAACTTGATCTGCCATTCTCTAGAACATTTTTCAAAATGTTTCCAGCTGTGAATCCATTGAGATTTTGCTTCTCAAATCCGTTGAGATTTTGTTTCTCAGCAATTATCATCAATTTAAGCTTAAATAAACTCACAAAAATTTTCTACATATTTGAACATTTCTTATATTGACAAAAGTAAATACTATTTCTTACTTGTGAAAATTTGCCTCACCTATTATTTATATGGAGTCCATGGTAAATTGTATAAGTCCAATCTTTAACATTACTGCGCAGTAACATTTGGTATAAATATTTCCCATGAATATGATCTATGATCATAAGTCAGGAGATAAAAATATTTTAGTAAGAACTGAGAATATGTTTTGATTTATAAAATACCAACACAGGTTGAAGGAAACTTTGACAAGTTGTGAACTGTCCAGATAATTTCTTCATTTTCTTTTTCTGATGAAATAGAATATATGATGAAAGTTTGGAACTTACTGCTGAGTTAAAGCATAACCTGCCCAGGAGGTCAAGGTTGTATTCCTCATTAGGGCAATATGCACAGGTTGCAGACTGGATCCCCAGTGTGGAGCATGCAGGAAGCAGCCAATCAATGATTCTTTCTTATTGATATTCCTATCTCTCTCTCTGCCTTCTTCTCTGAAATAAATATATATATATATATATATTTTAAAAACAAGAACATAACGAGGCTTAAGCAGATACATTAATAATCACTGGTAAATTTTTGCCTTTATTGTTTACATACTTTGAAATTGGTTCCATGTATTACTATAGAATATTTTATGAATATTGTCTCATGTTATAAGCAACTGGTTAAATTACATATGGCAAAAATTTTAACAATAAATTAAAAATAAAATCTTAACAGATTTTCTTCAATGTAATTCAAGTGTAAATATGAGAAAATTAAAGTAATTTTATAGATTTTGGCTCCATAACAGACTGTTAGTGAATGAATTTTCCCTTGCCTTTTTCAGCTCTATGTGGAAAGATGTTAGATTGATTTCATACCCTTATGTCAGATTTGATAAATGGTGCACTGAATGAAACACTCAACTACAAATGAGAAACTATTACTCCAGGAGCAATTTGATGAGCTTAGAGAACATCTCATATAACTTTCTGTTTGTATCTTCAGAAAAGGTAATTAGTGAAACCTTTGCTGGAAGTATAATAATTATTTAGTGTAGTTATTTTTAAAATAAAGCCTTGGTGATTTTAGTTTCAGTTTGCGTGTAATTATTTTTCAATTAACAGATCAGAATGATGAACCCTATAGTTTCAGCACTACTCATGGTAGTTCTTACCACAAAATGAGAATATTCCAATAAAATGGTCCTAAAAAAAAGGAAAGAAAATATCACCTAAGAGGACATGGAAATAATCGTTGATACTTAAAAATCTTGGTTTCGAGTTAAATATTACTTAAGCATTAGTACATACACAAATAATGTGTATATTCTGGAGGTCATTTTAATTAACATGTATTTTATTAACCCACAAAAAGAATATCTGTTCTCTAAAAGTTCTACTTTAGAACAATAATCACTTTGGTGGATTTCAAGTCAGTTATTATTTCATTCTGTACTAGTTTCCTATTATTGTAACAAATTATCACAAATTTAGAGGCTTAAAACATATTTGTTATCCTAAGGTTCTGGAGGTCAGAAATCCTAACTGAGTCATAGAGTGTGTTTCTTCTGGAAAGAAATCACTAACTTGCCTTCCCTAGAGGCTGCAGGATTTTTGGTTTCTGAACCCAAATAAATCTGGCCTCTGCTTTTATTTTCAGACTGCCTTCTCTTTGTTGTCATTATAGTAAACCTGCCCCGACAATCAAAATAACTACCTTTTTTACAATATGCTTAACTTAATCACTACTGTAAGATGTGATTAAGTTAAGCATATTGTAACATAAGGTAACATTTCATAGTTTCCAGGTATCAGAACATAGACATATTTGGGGAATGTTTTACTGCTTACCACACATTTGTTTCCTGATCATTATTGAGCGTCATTTTTTTAAAAAATACATTGATATTTTATGAAATACAAAGTTGGAAGGAACCTGAACTTTATTAAGAAGTTTATTGATTAGGAAAGAAAAAGAATTCATACATTAAGGAATATAACTACAAGCAGAGAAAAAAGGTTATGCAAAGTTCAAAAGAAATATCTTCTTGCACTTGTCAAGTCCTAGAGTACTTAGTTCTATGCATCACATTAAGATATAGAGAGTAGCATATTCAGACAAACAAATTATAATTATTATATAAACCAAAAATAAATTCAAATAGAGCAAAATTAAAAGAACTGGGGATATTTAATTCATAAAAGGGGTTATGGTAACTCTATTCAAACATTTGAGGATATGTCATTTAGAAGTTCTGATAAGTTTGTTCTAGAACCAATACATGTAAAGTATTAGAAATACTATTGTATCAGTCTATTCAGGCTGCTATTAAAAAGTACCATAGACTGAGTAGCTTACAAAAAAACAGGAAATCTGAGATCAGGACTCCAAAAAGATCAGGTGAGGGCCCTCTTCTGAGTTGCACACTTTTCACTGCATCCTAACATAGTGGCAGGGAAGGGAACTTTGTAGGTTTCCTTTTATAAGAACATTAATACCACTCAGGAAGGCTCCACCTTCATGACCTATACACTCTCCAAAGGCCTCACCTTCTCATGTCATCACATTTGATGCTATGATTTCAAAATATGACTTTTGGCCGAAACCGGTTTGGCTCAGTGGATAGAGCGTTGGCCTGCCGACTGAAGGGTCCCGGGTTCGATTCCGGTCAAGGGTATGTATCCTGGTTGAAGGCACATCCCCAGTAGGGGGCGTGCAAGAGGCGGCTGATTGATGTCTCTCTCTCTCTCTCTCATCGATGTTTCTAACTCTCTATCCCTCTCCCTTCCTCTCTGTAAAAAATCAATAAAATATATTAAAAATAATAATAATAAACAAAAAATGACTTTTAGGAATACACAGACATATGATGATAGCACATACTTCAAGTAAAAATAAGAAACTTACTTTCTAATACTATCTAGAAGAGGAATAGATTTTTTCAAGGAGAAGAAATTTATTTTGAAATGAAACAGGACAAGTATTTGGTCTTATTTTCATAGAGCAGTTTCAGAGATTGTAACGGTTAAATTGGGAACTACTGAGGAATCCCCTTAGGCTAGGCTTGCAACACTTCCTCCCCTAAAGCCAGGCCTGCAAATTATTAAAGAAGGGGGAGGGGAAGGTTCAGAATCAGGGTTAAAAGTGTGAACCTGCCTCTGATTAACTGCAATCTTGAGCCTCTTGTCTTTGGCTAGACCACAACACCTGAACCATGTGTTCCTGGGTCCGTTGGGCTAACTAGGTCAATCAGCCTTACTAGGAACCTCCTGGGTTAGCAGGTTCCTTGCTGCCTGAGAACCAATTAGAGATTGCCGAGTCAGCATCTGTGAGCCAATAGGGAAAGGCAGAATGGGTATAAAAAGAGGGACTGCCCCTTTGTCGGTGCTCTTACCAGGCGAGCCATGGGCAGCCCCGCTCTGCGTGACATGACATCATCTTTAAACCCTGCGTGGCAATCCCCGACGCACCGCCGTGATGCCCAGGGAAGACAGAGTGACCTGGAAGTATACAACTGGAAGAACCAGAACCCTCCTGTCTCGCTCGCTTCGTCCAGAGAGATAAGTTCTACCAGAGGAGCCAACATGTGATACTGTATGTGCGAACTTTGGAACATGAAGTCTATTAAATTGTCACTCTGAGGGTGAGGGTTCTCAGTTGGTTTGAAAAACACCAGCTGATGCTGGTTCTCTGTTCTGTGGGCCCAGGAGAGGCTGCCTGGGGCCGGGCCAGTGAGTGAGTGATGTTGGCTAATTCTGGTGCGCTGGGTTTGCTGTGCCGGAAGTACCCATCAACCCACCTGGGACGATTGCCAACAGCTGGTGAACTGTGTGGATTGCAAAGGGGGCATCATTGTGAGGGGGTCCAGGGACAAAACGGCCAAGGTATGGTCTTTGGCCTCAGGCCGGCTTGGCCAGTGCTTACACACCATCCAGACTGAAGACCGAGTCTGGTCCATTGCTATCAGCCCATTCTTTTGTGACTGGGATGGCTTGTTGTGGGCATTTCTCACCCCTGAGAATCTGGGACCTCCACAATAGGCAGCTGATGATGCACCTGGGCAGTACTTTCCCCCAGAGGCTGGGGTGCTGGACCTTATGTCCCCTTTCATGCTCCTGTCCTGTGGCTATGACATCTATGTTCTATACTGCGACCTCCGAGTCAGCGTCAGGAAGTTTGTTATGGAGTGGGAGGAGCCCCACGACAGCACCCTGTACTGCTTGCAGACAGATGGGAACCACTTGCTGGCCACAGGTTCCCCTACTATGGGGTTGTACGACTGTGGGACCGGCGCCAAAGGGCCTGTCTACACGCCTTCCCGCTGACATCGACACCTCTGAGCAGTCCGGTGTATTGCCTGCGCTTCACCACCAAGCATCTCTATGCAGCGCTGTCTTACAACCTTGACGTCCTGGACTTTCAAAACCCATGACAGGCAGGGCTATCTCAGCTGTGGGCCAGGGAAGCCAGCTACTCAGGGACCTCTCTTGCTTGGAGGGTGCAGTGATGATGCTCTCCACCTGCATCCACAGTACTTGTCTGCCATAGTCACCCTAGACTCTGTCATCTGGGCGCAAGCCCTAGCACATGGGATCTCTGCCCAAAAGACCAAGCTGATTGCCCTAACTCAGGCACTCCGATGGGGAAAGGAGCCAGGCTGCTGCGTCAGCTGGGGTTTGAGCCCAGATTCCAGTTAGGTGAGCCCAGATTCGAGTCTGTAATAAACTTAGGCCTGTTTGAATTCGGTTGGTTTTTGTGGTCTGTCTTGTGGGGACTTGCTCCGTTACAGACATCAGAATAGTATTTGACTTAGATGACTTTTGAGTTTTATATTTTTAATTATTATTATTTTTTTAAAATATATTTTATTGATTTTTCATAGAGAGGAAGGGAAAGGGATAGAAAGCCAGAAACATCAATGTGAGAGAGACATCCATCAGCTGCCTCCTGCTCGCCCCTTACTGGGGATGTGCCTGCAACCAATGTACATGCCTGTAGGAAACCAAACATTGTTCTCACTAAATGGATGTAAACAGGGGGCCAGAAGGCTGCTTAACCTTGAAGCTCTGAAAGGTCAAAACCAGCCACTCCCTATCTAATTGAGACAATGAACTTCCCCATCAAATAATCATGTCAATCCTGACTGATAAGATAATCTACTTGTTACTGGAATTGCCTGCTTCGGGGCAAAGGGTGTATCCCAAACCTAAATAAAAAGGATGGCAAGGCCAAAGGAAGGTGGCAGTCCTTTCCACTAGAGGAAGGCTCCCGCCTGGCCCTCCAATATCGCCAAATTAATGTTTTTTGGTCTCTCATTTTGTTTGTGTGCAGCCTCCTTCAGAACCCGAACCCTGACCTGGGAACCCTGAACCACGCAGGACGCAGAAAGAGGTTCCCACACATGCCCTTGACCGGAATTGAACCTGGGACCTTTCAGTCCACAGGCCGACGCTCTATCCACTGAGCCAAACCGGTTTTGGCGACTTTGAGTTTTATTTTATAAAATCTCCAGATATGTGTGTAATTCAAGGAAATCTTAAAGTTACAATTGAGATTCATATAAACAGACAAGTGGGTTTAGACATCTTCAATTTAGGAGATGACTGATTGAAAAGTATTAGCTAAAACAGAGCCAGGAGGAGTGTGCGCTATAGATTTGCCTGTCAGAGCATTCAGCTAGAGTTGAAGGTGTGTAACTGTATTCAGGCATGTCTGGGAATGTCTGAAGAACCACTGAGCTAAGTTGGCTAAGTGTCTACTGTTTATTCATCTGAGAGACCAAGAAATCTGGAGAAGGAATAAAAATATGGATGAGCTGGAATAACAAAAGCAATTTGAAAAACATATGAATTACTCCTTTAGCTACCCTTTTTATTTATTTTTTAAAAAATATATTTTATTGATTTTTCACAGAGAGGAAGGGAAAGAGATAGAGAGCCAGAAACATTGATGAGAGAGAGACATCGATCAGCCGCCTCCTGCACGCCCCCCACTGGGGATGTGGCCACAACCAATGTACATGCCCTTGATTGGAATCGAACCTGGGACCCTTCAGTCCCCAGGCCGATGCTCTATCCACTGAGTCAAACCAGTTTCGGCCAGCTACCCTTTTTAGATGTGTTTCACAATAATCTGAGGGGATATAGTATTCCTATCAGATTGAGGTTTGAAGAGGAGAAATTTCCTTTTTTTGTGTGAGGAACATCAATTACTGTAACATTTTTGGCCTTCACTTTTCTCCTTATGCTGCTTAGCAGATGGGGAGACCAGAGCTAAAAAAAAAAAAAAAAAGCTAGGGAGAAGAGTGAATCTACTGGTGAGTTGCATTGTGGAGGGGCAAGGACCAGACTGCGCTCCCCACATAAGGAGTGGAATTAAGGTCAGGGTGACCTCAGGCCTGGAGGCAGTAAAACCAGGAACTGGTGGTTTTAGTACACAAATACCAGGTGCCTGAGGCACACCCAGCTCTGAGAAACCACAGTGTCTGACAAAAGACCCCTAAGAAGGACATCTGCATTCCAAGCTGCTTGCTTAATCAGAGTTTAGATAAAGAGTAATGCTTAGCCAAGTCCTCCTGCTCTGAGGATAAAAGGCATTTGCTGCAGAAGTTCAGGGCTCTCGTGCTTCCCTGCTGTGTAATAAAGGCTTCTAAATTTTCCAATTGGCTGTCTGGTGGTCGTCTTTCGTGGGTGGGTTCGAGTCCCACCTGGGTCGCCCCACAATAGCATTAGGAATTAAGAAAGACTACCTACTCTATCTTTCATTCTCTTCTCTTTGTCATGTAGCTCCCTCAGAAATCTGATATTCAGCTCTTTTCCTCAAGTAAAATGTTTCACAAAGACAAGTTCCCATATAGGGAGACCCATAGTCTACTGACCCAGGCAGTCTCAGGCTAAATAATTCTTCCTAATTCTGGAGTTCAACACTAGGAAATTTCTGATTTCCATATCTATAAAAGCCAGTTTCTTCACTCCCAGCTTTATCAGTACAGTGGTACCTTGAGATATGAGTGCCCTAACATACGAGATTTTTGAGATACGAGCCATCTAGCGAGCGATTTTTGCTTTGAAATACGAGCAACATTTGAGATAGGAGTAAAAGCGAGGATTGGCCGGCTGCACATGACCCACCAGTTTACCTCAACTGGAGCGTCTCATAGTTTCCCACGCCTCAAGGTTAGGGAATGAATTAAACTCATATCTCAAGGTACCACTGTATTAATGAACTTAGAGAAACTGATTTGTAGCAGTTTAATGTTCTGACCCAAGTTGTATGGTGTTATAACATTGCTCAGATTATCTTTCTCATTTTGTTCTTATCTGAAAACAAGGATAGTGCTTGCTGTTTCTCTGGATGTTGTTTTGAAATTACTGAGATTTTAAAGTATTCTTAAACACTATCCATAAAAATATACAGAATATTTTATCAAAAGTTAATCCAGTACATAACTTAAGTATCTTCAACTGTCTGCAACCAAGATACATGCCCTTGACAGGAATCAAACCTAAGACCCTTCAGTCTGCAGACTGACGTCTCTATCCACTGAGCCAAACCAGTTTTGGCCTTTCCCTTTTCTTTATTCATTCTTTTCTTGCTATCATACTGCATGCTTTTCTTTTATTTATTCCACGATTTTCCTCCCAGAATCCCTGAGTACTATTTAAAATTAAATCTATATGTTTATAACAGAATAGATTATGTTAGGATTTATAGAGTTTATGAGATAAAGATAAAATATGTTTTAATAATATAAAACTAAAATCAGATTCTATGTTGTATAAAAAGTAACAAATCAATAGTCCCAGTAGATAGAAGACAGCTAGGAAAAACAAAAGTGATAATAAAATGATGCAATTTTTTTTTTACACATAATTTTATGGACATGTTAACATGGTATAGGCATCTGGTTACATGAATTTTTATTGTCTTCAATATTAAGTCAGTTCTTAAGATAGTGATAAGTTATGCTAATTTTTATGACTCATCTTTCGGATTTAAAAAAGGTTGTGAGAGGATTTTCTCAATAGTTCTTCTATAGGTGAGAAATGCTGGAGAAGTTTGTAGATGTGTGTGTATGTGTGTATGTGTGTGCGCACACACACATGCATGATATAAGGAGTGAAAACAAGGCAAGGCATAGCCATCAAGATTTGTCTTCTTGCCCTAACTAGTTTGCTCAGTGGTTAGTGTCAGCCTGCAGATTCAAGGATCCCAGATTCGATTCTGGTCAAGGTCATGTACTTTGGTTGCAGGCACATCCCCAGTAGGGGTGTGCAGCAGGTGGCTGATTGATGTTTCTCTCTCATTGATGTTTCTAACTCTCTATCCCTCTCCCTTCCTCTCTGTAAAAAAAATCAATAAAATATACATTAAAAAATGATTTGTCTTCTTTAAAAAAATATATGGTGGCAGAGTAAGAGGAAGCTACATGGACATGCTTCCAGGAACAACTGGAATTACAACTAAAATACAGAAAAACTTCCTGAATAATCAACATAAAACTCACAGGAGAGAACTCTAATACCCTAGGACTGAAAGTGGAGATCACATAGAGACTGGTAGGAGGGGCGAGGGCATGAAACGTCTGGTCAGGTCCCCACAGACAGCAATGTAAGTCCTGGAGAGATATCTCAGTGATAGGGGGTTTGACAGGTGTAGGGTAGCTGAATGGATACAAAAACAAGACCCAACTATATGTAGTCAACAAGAGACCCACCTCAAAAAAAAGACACACATGATGAGAGTGAAAGGATAGAAAAAAATTTTTATGCAAATGGAAAAGAAAGAAAGCTGGAGTAGCAATATGCATATCTGACAAAATAGATTTCAAAATTAAGGCTATCACAAGATACAAAAAAGATCACTATATAACACTAAAGGGATCGATCCAACAAGAGGATATAACCCTGGTAAACATATACACATCCAACATAGCAGCATCTAAATATATAAAAAAAAATGTTCTAGAGATCAACAGCGACAGAGAAATTGACAACAACATGGTCATAGTAGGGGACTTTAACACCCCACTGACTTCACTGGATAGATCTTTCAGACAAAAACTTAACAAGGAACCAGTGATTCTAAAGGACAAACTGGATCAGATAGATTTAATTGACATTTATAGAACTTTTCATTCCAAGGCAGCAGAATATACATTCTTCTCAAGTACACATGGATCACAAAGATAGACCACATGTTAGGACACAAAACATGCATCCATAAGTTCAGGAAGATTGAAATCATATCAAGCATCTTCTCAGATCATAGTGGAATGAAATTAGAAATCAACTATAGTAAAAAACACTAAAAAACATTCAAACACATGGAAACTAGCTGGGAATTCTCAGACACTAAAGGAACCTGAAACAGTGGGGCCCAAAGCACATGAGAAGTCTTTAGAGGCTCATCTCTCAATGCATATATGAAAATGGTTCTAAATAAACATATGTTTTGAGCTGTATAAAAACGTAAATTAGTTTGACACTGCATTTTTGATAGGTGTGCTAATTTCTGCCCATGGCAGTTAACATAAGAAACTAACTTCTGGACAGATTCAAGCCTTGATACACTGTGGAGTTTTCTTTTTCTTTCCCTTTTTCCTCCCATTGTGATGTCTGGTAATTTTGAATTTAAAATGTAGTTTTAAATAAAGTTTGAACTTACCTGTAAAAAAAAAAATAAATAAATAAACAATAAATGGGTTACCACAAGATCATGAATGAAATAAAAAACTTCCTGGAAACAAATGAAAATTTATACACAACAACTCGACACAGCAAAAGCAGTCCTGAGATGGGAGTTCATAGCACTACAGGCCTACCCCAATAAACAAGAAAAATCAACAATAAACTATTTAACCCTACTACTTAAATAACTAGAAAGAAAACAACAAGAAAAACCTGGAGTAATGCAAGGAAGGAAATATAAACATTAGAACATAAATAAATCACATAGAGACTAGAATAAACAATACACAAAAATCAATGAACCCAAGAGCTGGTTCTTTCAAGGGATAAACAAAATTGATAAACCTTTAGCCAGACTCATCAAGAAACAAAGAGAGAGGACCCAAACAAATAAAATCAGAAACTAAAATGGAGAACTAACCAGTGGACACTACAGAAATAAAAAGGATTCTAAGAAAATACTATGAACAACTATATACCAACAAGCTGGACAACATGAATGAAATGGATAAATTCCTAAGAAAATTAAATTTCCCAAAACTAAATCAGGAAGAATCAAAAAACCTGAATAGGCCAATAACAACTGAGAAAATAGAAACAGTACTCAAAAAACTATCAGCAAACAAAAGCCCAGGTCCAGATGGCTTCAAAGGAAAGTTTTACCAAACATTCAAAGAACTAATGCCTATACTTCTCAAACTATTTCAGAAAATCCAAGAGGAAGGAACATATCCAAACTGTCTTGTCAGGAGCCAGGAAATACAGCAAGGGTTGTGGAATTCTCCCCAAGGCCAGAACTGCATACTTGAAACCTCCCCCAACCAGGAAAAGCATAACAGCCACATCCGCTATCAGCAGCCAGCATCTGGAACTAGCTTAGCCAATCCGCTTAGACCACATACCTCCTCGAGCCCTTTTTCCTTCCCCTCCCCCTTTCTGAGCGTATATAAGAAGAGCCACCAGAAATAAAATTTTGAGGCTTGATCAGAACACCATTTGTCTTGCCTCCTTTCTTTGTGTCCCTGTCTGTTTCTCATTCTCTTAGGTGCGTCGCCTCGCTGCCCCTGTTGAATGACCCCGCGGGCCGGGGCACTGTCTTTATGAGGGCAGCATTATCCTTATTCCAAAACCAGATAAATACTCGACAAAGAAAAATAATTATAAACCAATAACCCTGATGGATATAGATTCTAAAGTCCTCAAATAAATTCAAATTATATCCAACAATATTTAAAAAAAGATCATACACCTTGATCAAGTGGGATTTAGTCCAGGGATGCAAGGTTGGTACAACATTTGCAAATCATTAAATATGATACATCACATAAGTAATCTGAAAAACAAAAATCACATAATCATAACAATAGATGCAGCAATAGCTCTCAACAAAATCCAACACCATTTTTTTTTATAAAAACTATCAGCAAAGTAGGAATAGAGGGAGCATATCTCAACATGATAAAGGTCATATATGACAAATCCACAACCAACATCATACTCAAAAGACAAAAGCTAAAACCATTTCCCTTAAGAACAGGAACAAGACAGGAATTCCCACTTTTACCTCTCCTGTTCGACATAGTACTGAAAGTATTAGCCATTGCAATTAGACAAGAAGAAGAAATAAAAGGCATCCAAATTGGGGAAAAAAATATTTGCTGTCCTTATTCACAGATGACATGATATTGTACATGAGAAACCCCAAAGACTCCATTAATTAATAATAAATGAATTTGTCAATGTAGTAGGATACAAAATAAACACCCAGAATTTTATGGCTTTTTTATACACCAATAATGACCTCACAGAAAGAGAAACTAGAAAAAAATCCCATTTACTATTGCACCAAAAAATTAAAATAACTAGGAATAAGGTAAAAGACCTTTACTCAGAAAATTACTGTCCAAACTACCCAAAGCAATCTATAGATTCAATGCAATCCCCATTAAGATACCAATGGAATATTTCACATATTTAGAGCAAACTCCAAAATTCATATGGAATAAAAAAGAAACAAAACAAAACAAAAAACAGAATAGCTGCAGCAATCCTGAGAAAGAAGAACAAAGTTGGAGGGATCACAATACCAGATAGCAAACTATGATACAAAACCACTATTCTCAAAACTATCTGGTGCTGGCACAAGAACAGATATATAGACCAATGGAACAGATTAGAGAACCCAGAAACTGACCCAAGCCATTATGCTCAATTAATATTTGACAAAGGAGGCAGGTGTACACAATGGAGTCAAGACAGTCTCTTCAATAAATGGTGTTGGGAAAATGGGTCAGATACATGCAAAAAATGAAACTAGACCACCAATTTACACCATACACAAAAATAAACCAAAAAGGACTTAAACAGAAGATGGGAAATCATAAAAATCTTAGAAGAATTCACAGGCAGCAAAATATCAGACATATTCAATAGCAGTATATTTACCAATACAGCCCCTAAGGCAATGGAAACTAAGGAGAAAATAAACAAATGGGACTACATCAAAATAAAAAGCTTCTGCATAGAAAAAGAAACCATCAAAAAAGCCCACTGCATGGGAGAACATATTTGCCAAAGTTATCTCAGATAAGGATTTAATCTCCAATACTTATAGGGAATTCATATAATGTAACAAAAGGAAGATAAACAATCCAATCAAAAAATAAGAAAAGGACATAAGTAAGACACTTTTCTTCTTAATTTTTTCCGTTTTATTTATTCATTTATTTTTTTAAATAAATCTTTATTGTTCAGATTATTACAATTGTTCCTCTTTTTTCTCTCCATAGCTCCCCTCCACTGGACTCGCATCCCACCCTCTGCCTTACCTAACCCCCACTGTCTTCATCCATAGGTGTATGATTTTTGTCCAGTCTCTCCCTGCACCTCCTCACCTCTTACCCCTTAAGCATTGTCAGTCCACTCCCTTTCTATGCCCCTGATTCTATTATATTTACCAGTTTATTCTGTCATCAGATTTTTAACTCACTTGATTTTTATATTTACTTGTTTATAGATATGTATTTGTTGTTCCTAATTTTTATCTTTACCTTTTTCTTCTTCTTCCTCTTCTTACAGAGTACCTTTTGGCATTTCATATAATACTGGTTTGGTGTTGATTAACTCCTTTAGCTTTTTCTTGTCTGTGAAGCTCTTTATCTGACCTTCAATTCTGAATGATAGTTTTGCTGGGTAGAGTAATCTTGGTTGTAAGTTCTTGCTATTCATCACTTTGAATATTTCTTGCCACTCCCATCTGGCCTGCATAGTTTCTGTTGAGAAATCAGCTGACAAACGTATGGGTGCTTCCTTGTAGCTAATGAACTGTTGTTCTTTTGCTGTTTTTAATATTTTCTCTTTGGCTTTTGCTCTTGGCATTTTAATTATGATGTGTCTTGGTGTGGTCCTCTTTGGATTCCTTTTGTTTGGGGTTCTGTGCACTTACTGGACTTATAAGTCTATTTCTTTCACCAGGTGAAGGAAGTTTTTGGTCATTATTTCTTCAAATAGGTTTTCAGTATCTTGCTCTTTCTATTTTTCTGGCACCCCCATAATTCTTATGTTGGTACACTTGAAGTTGTCCCAGAGGCTCCTTACACTATCTTCCAATTTTGGGATTATTTTTTGTTATTGTTGCTTTTCTAGTTCAATGTTTTCTGTTTCTTTGTATTTAAAATCTTTGACTTGATTCTTGCATTCCTCTCATCTGCTGTTAGATCTCTGTATAATATTTTTTATTTCAGTCAGTGTATGTTTAATTTCTAGTTGGTTCTTTTTCATCTCCCTTGGGTCTCACTAAATTTTCCATTTTTTCTAGGAAATCCTTGCAAAACCTCATAACCATGGTTTTGAACCCTATATCCAATCATTTGTTTTCCTCCATTTCTTTCCTTTGTGATCGGTTCCTTTGTCTCTGGATTTTCACTGCTTCCCTGAGTTGGTAGAGTAGCTTTGTGTGCTAGGCATCCTATATGGCCCAGTACTCTACCTCCCCAGTTACCTGAGGTGGACATTCTTGGTGCACCCCTCTGTGGACTGTGTTTACAGCCTTGTTGTAGTTAAATTTTGATTGTTGTTGGTATAACTGGGAAGAATTGACTTCAGGTTTTGAGGATCAGCTGTGTCAATTCTGGGAGAACTTTTGTGCTGAACTCTGCCTTAAGACTTGCAAGATTACAAAAACCTCTGTGCTAGGCTTAGATGGGGCGGAGTCTCAGGGCTGAGCAGACAGCCTTGGTTTCCCATCAGTTCCTGGTCTCAGTGTCCCTTGGTAATCCTTGTAGCCCTCTCTGTGTGCAGGTATTCGCACCTCCAGATCTTTGCCTTTCTGTGCACTCCGGAGAACGGTATGAGTCTGAGTCCCCAGGGTCTTGCCAGAAACTGTGATTCAGTGCAGTCCAATCTGGATTTCAGTGCAGTTGGGAGCTTCTGCCTTGGATGGGGTGGTGTCTCAGGGCTGAGCAGACAGCCTTGGCTTCCATTTACCCCACCCTACACGGCCCCTGGGTCTCAAGTATCTCTCAGTAATCGGTAATTGCTACAGTCCTCTCTGTGCACATGTGCGTGTGCCTCCAGACCTCTGCCTTTTCAGTTCCCTTGTGCTCCAGGACCCATATGAGTCTATGTCTTCAGGGTCTCGCCCAAAACAGATTCAGTGCAGTCAGAAGTGGAGTTCAGTGTAGTTGGGAAGCTCTGTCTCTCGTCCACTAGAGAAAGCCAGTGGCACAATCAGCAGTCTGTCCTCTCTGCAAACAGTGGTGTGCTCTCCCCCAGACCTCTGCCCTTTCACGACTCCCCAAAATCTCCATGTACTCCTTCTTTTATACAACAGTTCAGACACCCCCATATGAGTTGCCTGGAACTGGGGTTCAGTGCAGTAGGGTAAGGGATTTAGTGCAGTCCATCTCCCTCCCACCAGATGAAACCAGCCAAGCACTCCACCGCCCACTCTCTCCATGTGCATCTCAGTACCTCAGCTTTTCACAGCTCTTCTGAGTCTCTGTGAGCCTCTCTCTTTCCTTCTAGCTGTAGAACTTCCAATCAGCCAGCTTTCCTGTGGTTCTGGATGATGTCTGTTCTGTCTTTCAGTTGTAGTTCTGAAACTGTTCTGCAAGGCAGCAGTCTAGGTGTTCACCTATGTTGTCATCTTGGTTTCTCCTCAGTAAGACACTTTTCTAAAGAGGACAGACAGAAGGCCAAGAGATATATGAAAACATTCTCAAAATAACTAATTATCTGATAGATGCAAATCAAAACGACAATGAGATTTCATCTGACATCTGTAAGAATGGTTATCATCAACAAATCAACAAAAAAGTGCTGGGAGGTGAGTATGTAAAGATAAAGAAACTTCCTTGCATTGCTTGGTGGGAATGTGGACTGGTGCAGCCACTGTGGAAAACAGTATGGATTTTCCTAAAGAATTTAAAAATGTAGCTCCTATTTGATCCAGTAATCCCACTTCTAGGAATATATCGCAACAAATCAGAAACACCAATCAGAAAGGACTTATGTACCCATATGTTCATAGCAGCACAATTTAGAATAACTAAGATTTGGAAACAGCCTAAGTGCCCATAAGCAGATGAGTGGATTAAAAAAACCATTGTACATCTATAGAATGGAATACTACACTGCTATAAAAAAGAAGGGACTCTTATCATTGGCAATAGCATGGATGGACCTGGATATCATTATGCTAAGCAAAATAAGTCAGTAGGAGAAAGATAAATATCACAGGATCTAACTCATTTGTGACATAAAATGAACAACATAAACTGATGAACCAAAAATAGAGTCAAAGAAAAAAGGTTAGAATTTAATAGAAGTAATCCTGTTATTAACAGATTTTTAATATTTCCTGCAACTTTTGTGATATTATACTATGTGAGTACAGTTTTAGTAATATTATTTTTAGAATAATTTTCTTGAAATATTAATGTTTATTACATGCAACATTATATTTAAAATTATTTTTCTTGAAATATTAGTTTTTATTGCATGTATTATATTTAAAATTAAAAAAAATTTTATTGATTCTGGAGAGGAAGGGAGAGGGAGTGTTAGAAACACCAATAATGAGAGGTAGTCATTGATTGGCTGCCTCCTGCACTCCCCCCACTGGGGATCAGGCCTGCAACCCAAGCATGTGCCCTTGACTGTATTCAAACCTGGGACCCTTCAGTCCGTAGGCTGATGCTCTATCCACTGAGCCAAATCGGCCAGGGCTAAAATTGTTTTTCTTGAAATATTAGTTTTTATTGCATAGAAATGGCTAATTATTTTGTGTCTACAATCTGATAATAGATTTATTTTATATATCATTAAAAATAATAATAAATAAAGTGCTCCCCCCCAAAATAAAAAAAAAAAGTTTAGTCTTCTTTAGGTCAATTTTGTGTACTTAATGTTTTAATAAATTTCTTCATGTGAATATATGAGGCACCAATATTAAACTTATCAATATTAATTATGAAACCTATTTCTCTCTTACATTTATCAATTCTCACACAGATATACAACATTTTCTATAGACTCAGCCTCTAATTTTAGGCATTCAGTTCATTCTACATCTTGGTTACCAGATGATTTCTCCCCACTGCCCCCAAAGGAAATATAGAATGTATTACACAACAAGATTAGATTCCTGCATTATCAGCAAAAATGTTATCTCTGGGAAGTTCCACAGCATCTAGTCTGATTTCCAACTTTAGGAAGAAGCCTTTTCCCCTGGCACTGATGACAAGACAAGAGGGCCTCAGCAACATTACATTCTATGCACTCCAATGGAATCTAGGTCTATGCAACAGATCACATTCCTTTAGTTTGAGAAAGTAAATTTGCAACTCAGTTTGTTCACTGTAATTTCAACACCTGCAAGTCACCAGGAAACTAGTCTGGTACTATAAACCAGAAGTTCAATGTTACCAATAAAACAATATTTCACAGAATGGACCTGGGGAGTTAACCCTTGGCAGTATTTGAGATCAGGAACCTGAGCAATGAGCTGGTATGGTATTTATTTGCACAATCATTTGAATGTGTTGGTTAGCAGTAACCAACACATGTCCATATGTAGGTCCAAGAAAAACTCCACCATTATATACTATACAAGTAGTTGTAACAGGGTTCACTCCAGTTAGTATTTCCTCTGAAACTCTGATATACTTAGTCAAATTCTTTGCCTGGGTGGACCAGGAGAGTGCCTGCACATGTTCTTGGCATGACTGTAGATCCTCAGTCACAGTGAAGTCACTAATATTGAGGTACTTTGATATGAAGTTATCAGCATTGTTCTGAAAGAGCTTGAACAATGACTAGCTAAAGCGTGCACAGGGGCATCTTAGTCTCATGGCAGCACAGTTTCATCAGACAAAAACTACCTCAAAATGGATTCTTCAGACACTCTGGAAATGTCTAAAAGTCTAAATAAATATTGGGTTTTTCCCTGGAAATATTTAACTGACCCTGTGAACAGAGAAAGTTTGTTAGCTTTCACAGGGAGTAGTGGGAAAAATGATCTTTCAAAATCACATACTAGCCAAAACTGGTTTGGCTCAGTGGATAGAGCTTCGGCCTGAAGACTCAAGGGTCTCAGGTTCAGTTCTGGTCAAGGGCATGTACCTTGGTTGCGGGCACATCCCCAGTGGGGCGTGTGCAGGGGACAGCTGATTGATGTCTCTCTCTCATTGATGTTTCTAACTCTCTATTCCTCTCTCCCTTCCTCTCTGTAAAAAAATCAATAAAATATATTAAAAAAAAACCACATAGTATTTAATCACTTAATTTTTCTAAATGTTTGAGAAGTAACTTATTACCCTATGAATAAATTATATATCTTCATCAAAATGACCAAAAGCCCTGAACATTCTCATTCCTATTTACCTCTCCAAAATCATCTACCTCATCCTTCCAACCTCCATAACGCTCATACTAATTACAGTTATACTAAACTTTATTTGTCCAACTCTCCGTGATCTGTAGTCTCCAGAATTTTAAATGTTTCCTTCCTCCCTCTCCATCATCTAGGTAATAACTACTTAAAACCTTTAAAATTCCACATAAAATGTCATGTCTTCTGATTAAATTTGGATTAAATCAATCATGGCATTTGGTATTGTTACATTATAGACAATGTTGAAATTTATCTGAATTCTGTTATCATAGAAATCAGAGATGGTTGAGAAACCCCTACAGCCTTTACTTCTGAGATGGCTATCTGAAAAGTTCTATCATGCTTTGGCATATTCCCTGATAAGAGTTGCCTTCATTCTTCCTCAATGACTCTCTTGTTTAGCTTTGTATTTTTTTTTAATTGATTTTTTACAGAGAGGAAGGGAGAGAGTTAGAAAGTCAGAAACATCTATGAGAGAGACATCGATCAGCCACCTCTTGCACACCCCACAGTGGAGATGTGCCCACAAGCAAGATACATGCCCCCGACCGGAATCGAACCTGGGACCTTTCAGTCCACAAGCCGACACTCTATCCACTGAGCCAAACCAGTCTCGGCGTTAAGTTACCTCTATAAAAACCCTAGGCCCCTTTCTTTTCATCTGAGTTTCCCTTTATTTTTCCTTGAGTTTCCCTTCCTTTTTCTCAGGACCACTTCCTTACTGCAAAAGCCTCAATTGTTCTATTATCTGGTGCATTTTATCTTTAATATTATGAACTTTCCCTGTAATATATAGAATTTAGCATACAAATGAACTGTAATTTTCTAATGTGCTGATGGTCTTGATCTGGCATCTAGAAGGGTTCAGGAATGTGGAGAAGGCAATATGAGTAAATTAATCAAGAGTCCAGAGATGAAGCATAATTTTGAAAGACCTTATAGGGATTCAGAGAAGATTTAGCTAAAGGAGTTAATTTCCTTTTTATTAACACAACTAGAGGCCTGATGTATGAAGATTCATGCAAGAATGGCCTTCCTTCCCCTGGCTGCTGGCACCACCTTTGTTACCTTTCGCTCCAGCCTGAAGATGCCTTTCTACTTTCCCACTCTGCCCAGAGTTCCAGAGCTGCTGAGGCAGTGTGGAATGCCTGCACAAGCATCCTGCCCTACCCCCAGCTGCTTGGCACCTGCATATGCAAATTAACCAGACAGCTTTGTTGGGTTAATTTGCATACCCACTCCTGATTGGCTGGTGGGCATTGCAATACACTCAATTTGCATCTTACTTTTTTATTAGTGTAGATTTGTCCTAAGACAAGGTGGAGATATATACATCAAAGGGTAGGGTTAGGTATAGAATCCATTGTCAGATTAGGAAATTATCTCTGGCTGTTCAAGTGTTTGGCCAGGAGGAGGCAATAACATGTAGATTAAGATTCCCTCAGCTGTCTGGCAACAAGCAATCATCCTTTTCAGGTTTGGGAAAATGCCTTTAAGTCATTCCCAACAGGTGATAACATAAGTGACTCAGCCCTTGTTGAGTCCCCAAGTTCTATCAACCTTTCAATGAAACTTCTGCAATTATGACATGCTGAAATTGGCTTCTGGCATCATGCATGGTTTTTCACTCTATAGATAAGTATGTAAAAATAGGAGCTATATCTGTCATTTTCTCTGTCTTTTACTCTGTACTCTCTCCAAGATCTAGTATAGTGCATGTCATCATCATCATCACTCACTTTCATTTAGTGTTCTGTTAGCTCTGTCTTTATCAACTCAACTAGAGGCCCAATCATGAAATTCATACATGAGAGTGGGGGTGTCCCTCAGCCTAGCCTGCACCCTCTCCAATCTGGGACCCCTTGGGGGATGTCCAACTGCCTGTTTAGACCCGATCCCTGTGGGCTTTTACAGGCAGTGTACATTCCTCTCACAATCCAGGAATGCTGGCTCCTAACTCCTTGCCTGCCTGCGTCATCATCCCCTAACCGATCCCCTGCTGGCCTGATTGATGCCTAACTACTTCCTTGTTGCTCCGATTGGCCTAAACTGTCATCCCCTGCTGGCCCAATCACCCCCAATTACCCTCCCCTGCTGGCCTGATTGCCCCAAAATGCCCTACCCTGCAGGCCTGGTCACCCCAAACTGCCCTCCTCTACTGGCCTGGTCATCCCCAAATGCCCTCCCCTGCCAGCCTGATGGCCTCTAACTGCCCTCCCCTTCCAGCCCAGTTGCTTCCAACTGTTCTCCCGTGCCAGCCTGATCTCACTCCTAACTTCCCTCCCCTGCAGGCCTGGTCCCCAACTGCCCTCCACTGCTGGCCTGATTGCCCACAACTTCCCTCCCATGCTGGCCATCTTATGGTGACCATCTTGTGGTGGCCGTGTTGTGGTACCCATCATATTGTGATATGGGATGGTCATCTTGTGGTGGCCATCTTTGAGGATGTGGGGGTGGCCATCTTGTGATGACGTTGTGCGATGCCACCTACACTTTTATTATATAGGATAAATCTCCATAATCACATCTGATGTTGATACCAACATAATTGCCACTTTCTATCTGGGGAAATGAGATATAATGGAGGCTAAGTAATTTCCACAAGGTCATCTAGGTAATAAATGAAGAGTATCTCTTTAACACTAAGATAACTCGTCTCTGAGCTTTTGATCACTCACCAATATTATCTCACCATATATTTTTATTGATTTCAAAAATGAACAGGAAAATTCTAGAAAGGTGGTGGCATCAGTTATAATATTGACTTTGAATCTTCTCATGTCTCCACATTAAAATTAAACAAAAAGTATAGCATTTAGATAGCAGTAAGAAAATCATAAATAGAATTATGCAGGTACACAGGTCTTCTTTATATAATAATATAAAGAAACTGATTAATAATAAGCTGTTCTAATTCTATCATAACCTGTGTCCTTGAAACTTAGTGAACAAAGTAGAACAAAGGAGGTACAAATATGATGAAGTTAGGTAAAATCTTGTATCCTTGAATATGAATTGTTAATATTGTATGAATTCACAGGCATATATATCTCTACAGAGATATATTATTCATTCATACATTTTAATGTATAACTTAAAGGTCTAGAAATATGATCAACCCAATATTCCAAGCATCCAGATTGCATTCTGAAAATATAATTTCCTATAGGAGAAACAATGGTTTCTTGGTACAATGCTGATATCTGATATGGTGTAGCAACTGTATAATAGGAGGTAAGAATTGTACAAGATTTAGCAAATAAGACCTGAAGGAGGTAATGGAAATCACTATGGTCATGTTATCAAGACTCTAGAGCCAAATTGAGGAGGCTCCTATTAACCAAAAATGGGACAGTTTTCTCTTCAATTAGTATATAAATTATTAATGGATTGATACCCATCAAATATGTTTATAATATTCAGTTTATATTGATATTATAAATCCTAAATAAATGAACTATCCATCTTTCCTTATAAGTTATTTTACCTTTCATTATACAATAAATAAAAACATGACAAAATTAGAATATCAAAGTTCTGTAAACCTCAGTAAATTAATTGATCCAGCCAATGAACATTAAACACTACTAACATTACAAAAAGAATTGAAAGAACCAGACATTATGTGATCAATGTTGGAACAGCCTAACAGCTTAGAGTTTTACCAAAGGGAATAAATATGAATAGAATGAAAACTCTGACTTCAGCTTCCTACTTCCTACACATACAGAGAACTGCTGAACATTCACTGCTTCACTATAAGTGTGTCATCAACAAAATCCAGTTTTGAGAAATTTATAGTTTAAATGGCCTGGGCTCTTTCACATGTCAAATTAAATGAAAACAAACATCAAAGGGGGCCTATTAAGAAAAATTTAAAAGACATATAAAGTTGAAAAAAACATAGAAAAGATCAAACTATAGTGTGTAAATATGCATACGTTGATGATAAAACTATTAAGAAATGTAGGGAAGGGATTACCATAACAGTTAGGATAGTGGTTATTTCTGACAAGGAAGGGGCCATGATGGAGGCAGGGATGACAGAGGGTGTTCTGGATAGTCAGCAAAATCCTATTTTTAATTCTCAATGGTGTTACAAGGATGTTTACCTTTCATAAAACCACACATTTCTATTTCAATTTTATTTTATTTTATTTTTTATTGTTATAAGGACAAGTAAGATTATGTCTATAAAGTTCCTGACTTACAGTTTTTTTTAAAATATATTTTATTGATTTTTTACAAAGAGTAACAAGAGGAATAGAGAGTTAGAAACATGAGAGACATTGATCAGCCGCCTCCTGCACGCCCCTTACTGGGAATGTGCCCGCAACCGAGATACATGCCCTTGACTAGAATTGAACCACAGGCCAAACTCTATCCACTGAGCCAAACCGGTTTTGGCTATTTCATTTTTATTTTAAAGTACAGTTTTTAAAGTATCAAAAATAAGAGTTCCTCACAGTCAAATCTGGAAAAAAAAATAGTAGTGTTGAATTATAACCCCAATTACAAAATAAATACTCATGAGTCCATGATGACATAAATAAATTATTGGACAAATCAATAAATGAGGGAGAAGGGATAAATCACTTTTACAAGTAACATATTTAAACCCTACCCCTACAAGAAAGAGGAATTTAATTCTCTTCCCTTGATGCAACCAGTTGGAGGGAAGGATCTCAGAGGTTTACTGGCCACAGGAGATTGGCTATGGGAGTGCCCTGATCACCAAGGGACAGTTCCTGTATTAAGCATCTTCCCCCCAGTGTTCAGTGCACATGATAGTAACTGGTTGACTAGTCATTCAGTCATTTAGGCATATATATAGTATATATAACTCCTTTAGCTTTTCTTATCTGTGAAGCTCTTTATCTGACCATCAATTCTAAATGATAGCTTTGCTGGGTAGAGGTTCTTGCTATTCATCACTTTGAATATTTCTTGCCACTCCCATCTGGCCTGCATAGTTTCTGTTGAGAAATCAGCTGACAATCATATGAGTGCTCCCTTGTAGGTAATGAACTGTTTTTCTCTTGCTGCTTTTAATATTCTCTCTTTGTCTTTTGCTCTTGGTATTTTGATTATGATGTGTCTTGGTGTATTTCTCTTGGGTTCTTTCTGTTTGTGTATTGGTGCGCTTTCTGGACTTGTAGATCTATTTCTTTCACCAGATGGGGAAAGTTTTCAGTTATTATTTCTTCAAATAGGTTTTAGGTATCTTGCACTCTCTCTTCTTCTGGCACTTCAATAACTCTAATATAGGTATGCTTGAGGTTGCCCCAGAGCCTCCTTACACTGTCTTCACATTTTTGGATTCTTTTTTTCTTTTGTCTTTTCCACTTGAGTGTTTTTTGCTTCTTTGTATTTCAAATCCTTGACTTTATTCTTGCATTCCTCTTGTCTGCTGTTAGGTCTCTGTATAATATTTTTTTTATTTCAGTCAGTGTATGTTTAATTTCTAGTTGGTCTCTTTTCATATCCTAGCAGGTCTTGCTAAATTTATCAGCCTTTCCTAGAAAATTCTTAAAAAGGAAGTTCATAGCACTACAGGCCTACCTCAAAAAAACAATAAAAATCAACAATAAACTATTAAGCCCTACAACTTACAAAACTAAAGAGAATAAGATAAACCCAGAGTAAGTGGGGGAAAGTCAACAACAAAGATTAGAGAAGAAATAAATGGCATAGAGACTAATAAACAATACAAAAAATCAATGAATCTAAGAGCTGATTCTTTGAAAGGATAAAAAAAATTGATGAACAGTTAGCCAGACTCATTAAAATCAAAGAGAAAGGACCCCAAACATACAATCAGAAACAAAAGCAGAGAAGTAACCACTGACATCACAGAAATACAAAGGATTGTAAGGAAATAATATGAATAACTATAAGCCAACAAGCTGAACAATGTGGATGAAATGGACAAATTCCTAGGAAAATCCAATATCCCAAAACTAAATCAAGAAGAATTAGAATACCTGAATAGGCCAATAACAACTGAGGAAATAGAAGCAGTAAAAAAACAAACAAACAAAACAAAACAAAACAAAAACTCCCACCAAACAGAAGTCAGGTTCCAGTTGGCTTCACAATATAGTTTTACCAAATATTCAAAGAAGAACTAACACCTTTACTACTCAAACTATTCAAAAAAATTCAAGAGGGAGGTACTCATCCAATCTCTTTTTGAGACCAGCATTACTCTAATTCCAAAACCAGAAACTGACTACAAAGAAAGATAATTACAGGCCAATATTACTAATGAACACAGATGTTAAAATCCCCAACAAATTATTAGAAAAATCAGATTCAGAAATAAAATAACTTACTTTCTTATTTATGGTTACCAAATGCCCTACAGAACCTTTTCTTCCTTTAAGTTATTTAAAAATCTTTACACATTGACTGAACAATTTTAAATATCAGTTTTAGATTTTTAGGTCTATGTTTGTGTTAATCTCAGTAAGTGATGTGTAATATAAGAGAAATCTAAGAAACCCCAGTGCTTTTCAATAAAAATTTTCTTGCATATTTTAAAAGTTTATATTAAGAATTTCCACCTCTTATAAACACAATATGGAAAAAGTATTCTTAAAGTAAGAAAACAAAAATACTCAAATGAAATATAAATTAACTGTGATCTCTTAAAAACTAAAAGGTGCCTTATAATTATTTTTCTGTATTTTAAACATGATAGCTAACTATTTTGTATTCATAGAACAAAGACAGATGTCTAGATACATAAAAACATCTATTTTAACATGATGTGACATTTTGGGAATGGATATATTTCTTTTAACTGACCAAGTTGTCAACCATCTAGAAGATATAAACTGAAAAACAAAACCTATCTTCCCTAAGAATAGAGAAACAGTAAATTGACCTTACCTCCACTATGCCCACAGCCAATCAGAGTGAGTATGCAAATTAACCCAATAAAGATGGCGGTAAATTTGCATACATACCTGGGTCTCGGGAACCTCCTCAGCACCCAGGTCACTCTCAGCCGGCCATCCCATGGAGGCTTTAGGCTTGGGGGACGGGGGTACCCTCTTCCCAAGCCTACAGCCTTGGGCCAAGACTATAGAATTGGGAAGAGTTGAGCCTGAGATTGGAGGGGCAGGGGGTGCCCACTTCCCAAGCCTGCAGCCTGTTGCAGCAGCTGTAGAGTTGGGAGGGGCCAAACCTAGAATGGGGGAGGGTTGGAGGGAGAGTCCACTTCCCAAGCCTACAGCCTGGAGCAGTGGCTGCAGGCTTGGGAAGTGGTCGAGCCTGGCATTAGAGGGAAGGGGGAAAAATTAATGGAAACATATTCTTAGGTGAGGATAAAAAAAATAAGGAAAGAAATGTTGTATCTTATAAAAGGCATATCTTCAAAATGTCTAAAGGAACTGGTCATTATTTCATGGTGAAGGGACTGGAGTCCATGTTGATGAAAATACCTTGGTGGCTGCAGTGACTGGCAGTGGCTTCAGTAGTGGGGTGATGGGGCTGGTGTCTTCCCCTGATTAGCCGAGTGACCTCCCACAAAGGAAGGAAAGATTGCTCCAACAGGGAATGGGCCTGAGACATCAGTAGGACATCCTCTGAGGGCTCTCAGTATGTGAGAGGGGGGAAGGCTGGGCTGAGAGACCCCTCCCCAGTGCATGAATTTTGTGCACCAGGCCCCTAGTGTAGTCATAATAAAATATAGTGACTATGGCCATATTCTTTACATATGGTTACTCTAGAAACAGAAAAGAAAAATTAGTTAAAAAACCTTTACATCACAATAAAATAAACTAAACACAATAATAGAACGTATCTAAGAGAAAATGAGTGAAAGCATCTTTCTTTTTTTGTTGTTTTTGTTTTTGTTTTTCCTTGTATACTTTAAAAATAACACATATTTGAAAGACAAGAACATTTGTGGAAGAAATTACTTTTTCACTGTGGAGTAAAGCATGGTGTTACTTTAAAAGGAACACATTGGGGAAAGGAAAAAGTATATATTATTCATTTATAGCCTACTGTTTTTCTATTGATATATTTTCTCCTGAAATTGCATTTAAAGCAAAATTGCAGTAACTTGTTTTCTAAAAAAATTCTATTCATTTATTGTCACTTAAGAAAAAAAAATCTCTCATGTGGGGATAGTAAAGAGAATTCACACAGAGGATATAAAAAATATTTCATTTTCCATAGGAGGAATATAACTGAGTAGATTAGGTCTAGCTGTAACCACAGGAGTTTTTTATCTGAAAGCATATAGCTGGTTGTAACTAGAACATGCATAAAACAGCTTATGAATGTTCTCTGAAAACTCAGCAGTGATCTCATGTTTTTTTTTCAGACTAATTTTACACGTAATTTGTTTCTATAATGTATAGCAACACACACACATACACACACACACGCACACTCACACATTTTATAAAGAAGAATTGCTTCTTTTTATCCATGAGAAAAAGTCATGTGTGACACTGCCAGTTTTATGATGAGAATATAATAACTTAAAGTGATGATTTGACTCATGTACTAAAATATCAAAACAAACTTAACAGAATTATTCAGCTCAAGCATCTGAGAAAGCCTGTTTATAAAGTTTCTTTAGGTTTTTCCTTGATATACATTTTTAAAAAGTCAGGATGAATATATTTATAACAAAATAAATATAAATTTGGTACCTTGGTTTAGAAATGGCTATCTGGTTGGCTATACACTAGAATGTGTATAGCTAAAGAAGCTCAAGAATTATTATCATAGTTTACCTTATTTTCTAGTAAGTCATTTCACTCATAATAGATACAATCATATTTCAGATTTATTACAGCTTTTCTTGGATTACTTCTTTCTTAATACAAATTCAATGAACTACTTGCTTAGGTGGAAAGAAAATCAATACTATAAATATAATCTTTTTTTCTTCCTCATAGAAATTCCCAAGATAAATTATTTTGTGATCTAATAAATGTCTTAGTGAAGAAATATCCATTAGTTAATATAAATATATACTTAGTTATTTTAACTCACAATAGTAATATTGTAACCCAGTGTAAATAATTTTCTTTCTTCTTTGTAGAGCACATATTTTGTTATTATACATTGCAGTTTTTATGTATCCTTCCAATTTGGGTCCCAAAATACGAAGGTAAAAATTTTCCTCTAAAACTGAAAACAACAAACATCAGCATATAAATAAGTGTACTCATTATTGCAGCATTATAAATTCTAAAATATTATATTTTTTAGACATTTTTATTTTTATTGAATGTATTGACAATAATTGATAATTTGTTTATTTTTATTTTTATTGGATTATTTTATTGACTGGGTAATAAAAAATTATACAGCGTGCAGGTGACAATTCTATAATACATCATCTATCTGTGTGTTCACCACCTCATTAGCATTTATCCCTCCTTTAGCAATCAAGTTTCCTCCCATTAGCATTTATCCCTCCTTTACCTTCTTCCACCTCCCAACTCTTTATTCCCTCTAGTAATCACTGTACTGTGGTCTGTGTCTGTGAGGTTTTTTTTTTTCCTTTCTTTCTTTGCTTAATCTGACCTTTTCACCCAGCCCCATTACTCCCATCCACTCTGATAACTAAGAGACAATCTTTATTTATTTATTTATTTTTAATTTTTTTATTAATTTTTATACATATCTCCCCATTGCCCCCCTCCCTCCCAGGCATACCCCAACCCCCCAGTGTGTATGTTCATTGGTTATGCTTATATGCGTGCATACAAGTCCTTTGATTGATCTCTTATCTACCTCACCTAACTTTAATCTTCCTGCTGTAATTTCACAGTCTGTTTGAAGTTTTATTGCCTCTGTATCTATCCTTTTGTTCATCATTTATAATGTTCTTTATTATCCACAAATGAGTGAGATCATGTGATGCTTCTCCTTCATTGACTGGCTTATTTCGCTAAGCATAAGGCTCTCCAGTTCTAACCAGGTTGCTGTAAATGGTAAGAATTCCTTCTTTTTAATGGCAGCATAGAATTCCATTGTGTAGATGTACCACAGTTTTCTGATCCACTCATCTGCTGATGGGCACCTAGGCTGTTTCCAAATTGTAGCTATCATAAATTGTGCTGCTATGAACATAGGGGTGCATAAATCCTTTCTGATTGGTGTTTGCAATTTCTTAGGATAAATTCCTAAGAGTGGGATTACAGGGTCAAATGGGAGATCCATTTTTAGTTCTTTGAGGAAACTCCATACTGTTCTCCACAAGGGGTGCACCAGTCTGCATTCCCACCAACAGTGCACAAGGGTTCCTTTTTCTCCGCATCCTCACCAACATTTGTCATTTGTTGATTTGTTGATGATTGCCATTCTGACAGGTGTAAGATGGTATCGCATTGTCGTTTTGAATTGCATCTCTCGGATGATTAATGACTTTGAACATGTTTTCATGTGTCTCTTGGCCTTCCTTCTGTCATCTTTCGAAAAGGTTCTATTTACGTCCGTTGCCCATTTTTTTTATTGAATCCTTCATCTTCCTTTTATTAAGTTGTATAAGTTGGCTGTAGATTTTGGAGATTAAACCTTTATCAGTGATAACATTTGCAAATATGTTCTCCCATACAGTGGTCTTTCTTGTTGTTTAGTGGATGGTTTCTTTTGCTGTGCAAAAGCATTTATTTTGATGTAGTCCCATTTGTTCATTTTTTCTTTAGCTTCCATTGCCCATGGAGCAGTATCAGTGAAGAAGTTCTTTCGGCATATGTCTGAGATTGTGCTGCCTGTGGATTCCTCTAGTATTTTTATGGTTTCCTGTCTAATGTTTAAGTCCTGTATCTATTTTGAGTTTATTTTTGTATTTGGTGTAAGTTGGTGGTCCAGTTTCATTTTTTTGCATGTATCTGTCCAATTTTCCCAACACCATTTATTGAAGAGGCTATCTTGGCTCCATTGAATTTTTATGCCTCCTTTGTCAAATATTAATTGAGCATAGTGGTTTGGGTGGATATCTGGGTTCTCTATTCTATTCCTTTGGTCTATATGTCTGTTCTTCGGCCAGTACCAGGCTGTTCTGAGAACAGTTGCTTTGTAATATAGCTTGAAGTCTGGTATTATTCTTCCTTCTCATAATTGCTGTAGCTATCCGTGGTCTTTTTTTCTTCCAGATGAATCTATGAAGAATTCTTTGTAGGTCTGTGAAATATGTCATTGGTATTTTAATGGGTAGTGCGTTGAATCTGTAGATTGCTTTGGGTAGTATGGACATTTTAATGATGTTGATTCTCCCAATCCATGAGCATGGTATGTTCTTCCATCTGTTTACATCTTCCTCTATCTCTTTTTTCAGTGTCCTGTAGTTTTCTGCATAAAGTTATTTTACCTCTTTAGTTAGGTTTATTCCTAGGTATCTTAATTTTTTTGGTGCGATAGTAAATGGGATTGGTTTTTAAGTTTCTCTTTCTATAATTTCACTGTTAGTGTATAGAAATGCCACAGACTTCTTAGCATTAATTTTGTATCCTGCTACATTGCCGAATTCATTAATTAAGTCAATTAGTTTTGGAATGGAGTCCTTTGGGTTTTTTATGTACAATATCATGTCATCTGCAAATAAGGATAGCTTTACTTCTTCTTTCCAATTTGGATGCCTTTTATTTCTTCTTGTTGTCTAATTGCAATGGTTAATACTTCCAGTACTATGTTGAACAGGAGAGGTGAGAGTGGGCATTCCTGTCTTGTTCTTGTTCTTAGGGGAAATGGTTTTAGTTTTTGCCCATTGAGTATGATGTTAGCTGTGGGTTTATCATATATGGCTTTTATGATGTTGAGGTATGATCCTTCTATTCCCACTTTGCTGAGAGTTTTTATCAAGAAAGGGTATTGGATGTTGTCAAATGCATTTTCTGCATCAATTGATATGACTATGTAGGATTTTTATCTTTCAATTTGTTTATTGATTTGCGGATATTTATTGATTTGCGGATGTTGTACCATCCCTGCATTCCTGGGATGAATCCTGCTTGGTCATGGTGTATGATCTTTCTGATGTACTGCTGGATCTGGTTTGCTAGAATTTTTTGATGATTTTGGCACCTATGTTCATGAGAGATATTGGCCTATAATTTTCTTTCATTGTGTTGTCTTTATCTGGTTTTGGTATTAGGGTGATGCTGGCTTCATATAAGGTGTTTGGAAGTGCTCCTTCTTCTTGGATGTTTTTGAATAGTCTGAGGAGGATAGGTTTTAATTCTTCCTTGAATGTTTGGTAAAACTCTCCTGTGTAGCCATCTGGACCTGGGCTTTATTTGCTGGAAGCTTTTTGATTACTGCTTTAATTTCTTCAACAGTTATTGGACTATTGAGATGTTTGGTTTCCTCCTCATTGAGTTTTGGGAGGTTATATTTTTCTAGGAAAATGTCCATTTCTTGCAGGTTGTCCAATTTGTTGGAATAGAGTTGTTCATAGTATTTTTTAACAATCCTTTGTATTTCCACAGGGTCTGTTGTTATTTCTTCTTTTTCATTTCTGATTTTGTTTATTTGGGTCTTCTCTCTTTGCTTCTTGGTGAGCCTGGCTAGGGGTCCATCAATCTTGTTTATCCTTTCAAAGAACCAGCTCTTTGTTTTGTTGATCTTTTGAATTGTTTCTTTGGTCTCCAAGTTGTTTTTCTCAGCTCTGATCTTCACTATTTCCTTCCTTCTGAGTACACTGGGCTTTTCTTGTTGCTCTCTTTCTAGCTCTTTGAGTTGTAGGTGTAGGTAATTTATTACCATTGTTTCCTGTTTTTTGCAGTAGGCTTGTAGGGCTATGAACTTCCCTCTCAGGACTGCTTTCACTGTATCCCATAAATTTTTGTATTGTTGTGTTGTCATTGTCATTTGTTGCCATGATGTGTTTTATTTCTTCCTTGATCTCTCTGGTTACCCAGTCATTGTTTAATAGCATGCTGTTTAGTCTCCATGTGTTTAATTTCTTTCTATTGTTTTTATTATAGTTGATTTCCAGTGTTATGCCACTGTGGTCTGAGAAAATGCTTGATATGGTTTCTATCTTCTTGAATTTGAAGACACTTTTCTTATGACCCAACATATGATCTATCTTTGAAAATGACCCATGTGCACTGGAGAAGAATGTATATTCTGTGGCTTTGGGATGAAATGTTCTGAAGATGTCAATTAATTCCATCTGTTCTAGTGAGTCATTTAGGATTGATGTTTCTTTGCTGATTTTTTGTTTAGAGGATTTGTCCAGTTGTGACAATGGGTTATTAACGTCTCCTACTATGATCGTATTGCTGTCCATCTCTCCCTTAATATCCTCCAAGAGTTTTTTTTTTATGTATTTAGGTGCTCCTATATTGGGTGCATATATGTTTCCCAGAGTTATTTCTTCTTGTTGGATTGTTCCCTTTAGTATTATGAAGTGTCCTTCTTTATCTCTTGTTATGTCCTTCACTTTGAGATCTAATTTGTCAAATATAACTATTGCAACCCCAGCTTTTTTTTCATTTCCATTTGCCTGATATACCATGTTCCATCCCTTCACCCTCAATCTGTGTGCATCTCTTTTCCTAAGGTGGGTTTCTTGAAGACAGCAGATATATGGATCATGTTTTCTTATCCAATCGGTTACCCTATGTCTTTTGATTGGAGCATTTAATCCATTTACATTTAAAGTTCTTATTGATAAGTACTTATCTGTTGCCATTTTTAGTCCTTACCCCCAAGTTCCTTCTTCGCTTCCTCTTTCTTTTTATTACAGCAGACCTTTTAACATTTCTTGCATTGCTGGTTTGGTGGTAATATATTCCCTTAGTCCTTTTTTGTCTGTGAAGCTTTTGATTTCACCTTCAATTTTGATTGAGAGTCTTGCAGGGTACAGTATTCTTGGATTCAGACCCTTCCTTTGCATGACTTTGTATATTTCATTCCATTCCCTTCTAGCCTGATGAGTTTCTGTTGAGAAGTCAGTAGCTAGTCTTATGGGGGTTCCTTTGTAGGTAACTTTCTGTTTCTCTCTGGCTGCTTTTAAGATTCTTACTTTGTCGTTGGTGTTTGCCAATTTAATTTTAATGTGCCTTGGTGTTGGTTTGTTGGGGTTAATTTTGCTTGGGACTCTGTGAGCTTCTTGGATTTGTGTGGGTTTTTCTTTCCCATATTGGGGAAATTTTCTGTCATTATTTCTTCAAACACGTTCTCTAATCCTTGCTCAGTTTCCACTCTTTCTTGAATCCCAATTATGCGGATGTTGTTTTGTTTCATGTTATCTCAAAGTTCCCTTAGACTCTCCTCTTGCTTTTTAACATTTTTTTCTAGAAGCTGCTGTACTTGGATATTTTTTCCTTCCATGTCTTCTAGCTCACTGATGCGGTCCTCTGCTTCTTCTAGTCTACTTTTGATGCTTTCTGTTGAGTTCTTTATAGCAGTGATGTCATTTTTCATTTCTTCTTGTTTATTCTGCACCTCCTCTAGGTTCTTCTGCATTTCTTCTTGCTGCTTCTTCATCTCCTCTTGCGTCTTCTTCATTTCCTCTTGGCTCTTACTCATATTGTCAAATTTGTCTTCCATTCTTTTCAACCACATTATGATCATTTCTCTGGACTCTTTCTCTGGTAGGCTTATTTCTGGTTCTATTTTGTTTACTTCCTTTTCTGGTGAAACCTGCCTTTCTGTCTTATGTGGGCTGTTTCTTTTTCTGCCCATGGTCTTTCTTCTCCGGGTGTCTGGTTATGTAGTTTTCTCTCCTACGTTGATTGAAAGGCACAAACTACAACACTACCAGGTACAGCACATAAGGCACTGAGTAGAAATATATTCAATATGTTAATAATCACAAATAAGGTGATCACCAATGAAGGACAAATTAGGGGTAAATAGAAAAAGAAGAAGAAGAAAATGAGGAAAAAGAAAAGAAAGAAATGCCAAAATCAAATTGGGAGAGTGAGAAAAAAAAAGATAAATAAATGAACAATAAAATAAAATAAAATAAGAAAATAAATAGGAGAAGAAGGAGTAGGAAAGAGGAAGAGAAAAAAAGTCAGAGAGAAAGGAAAGTGTATAAGAGAGAAAAGAGGAACAAAATATAGATGTCAGGAGACAACTCCAACAGAAAAGTCACTAATCCCAATAAAGGCCAGCAACCAGTACCTAGAGATTAAGGCAAATTGCAAATAATAGCTGGTATCGAGGGAGGTGAGGGAAAAGTGAGGTATAAAACAAAGCAAGCAAAAACCAAAATAAAACAAGTAGAATAAATTAAAACAATCTCACAAAAAAATTTCAAAAAATCAATATAATCACTTTTCAGGCAAATAGCAACAAAAGGAAATAGAGAAAAAACAACTTTTTGGCTAGTGAAGACAAGAAGAGAGAGGTTTGTGTGGATTTGTAGCAGGGGATTTGAAATTAGATATATAAATGGGGTGAAATTTTAACCAGGTAAAGAGAAAAATAGGGAGAATCTAAAGTTGGAAAAGGGAAAGAGAAACAAGACAACAAAATGGGGAAAGTTAGGAGGAAAGTGTTGGCACAAAGGTAGAGTTGAATTGGAGTAAAATTATGCTAAAGGAAAGATGAAAATAGAATGTAGAACTCTAATCCCAAAATAAAATAAAGTGAAAACAAAATGACACTTGCTTTTTTTTTCCAAAACGGTTAAGTACTAGTAGTAATTATAATACTAGTTTAAAACAAAAATGTAATAATTATTAAGGTAAAATCAATTGAGGCGGAAAGAAAAAAATATTCTTTTAATTAAAATATGTGAAAATGAAAAATAAAAATTAAAAATTAAAAAAAAGAAAAAAGGAAAAAGGAAAAATAAAAAAAAAGAAGAAAAATAGAATTGTCCTTCACTTCCACTATTACTCTGCTTGGCACTCCTGTTTCCCAGCAGGGAAGGGACTGCAGCTCCCTGTGTTCCTCTCTTGGTGTTTTAATATCTTTATTCTTTTGTGGTTATGCGAGAGTCAATTTGTGTGTCATCCACTGGGTGACAGTGTTTCGGAATTGATCTCTGAGACAAAGCACAGGACCTCTCTAGGCTGTGCTCAGATCCTGCTACTCTGTGGTTCTCAAAGCCAGTTTGTTGGCGTTTTGCATCCAGGACTCTGTAGTAACTCCCAGGCTGTCTCTCTGCCCCAGAAAAAAAAAAAAATTAGTCGTTTTCCAGAGCTCTACTCTGACAACAGCTCAGAGGGTTCGCCTTCATACTCAGGGATCAGGCCCTGACCACCTCCGAGGACCTCTCCAGAGGCAGCTTTCCCGCAGCCCGGCTCCCACAGTGTGCGTGTCTTTGTTGTGCGGGGGTAGGAGACCTCACCCTGACCCAGGCGAATTCTGATCCTTCCTTGCGCACCGTGGATCTCCGAATCCGCAGCCCGCATGTCTGTGCCACCTGGAAAGCTGTGCTCTGGGTCCCCGACTGCTCCGTGGGTGCCTCTGCCAGCCGCAGCTTTCAGACCTCGGCAGACATCTACCTCCCCCTTATCTCAGGCGCAATCTGACCTTTCCGTGTGCTCTGTGGATCTCTGATTCCGCCGCGTGTCTGCGCCGATTGGAGAGCGGAGTTCTGAGTCCCCGGTCCCTGGCTGCTCGATGGGTGCCCAGCCGAAGGCTTCAGACCACCACAGACATCCACCTCCCACTGCAAGATGGCTCGGGCTCTGCGTTCACGCTGGTGGCTCTGGCCGACAAAAGCCCTGTGGCAGTGGGGCTGCCTGGCCGGGAGAACCCCTTCCAGCAGTTCTCCGCCTTCTCCTGGAGGACAACTGACTCCTAGCTTGCCAACAAACACTCCCAATGCGACTCTCAGCTGCTCTCTCTCCCTCTGCCCAGCGACAAAGCTCCAGACGCATCCGTCTACACTGCCGCCATTTTCTCCCTAAACTTGTTGTTGTTTTATATCAGACTTCAGAGGGGAATATTAACATTGGAAATGTTCAGGGCTTTCAGTTCTGCATCTGCATTTTTCTAAAAAAATCAGGGCCTGGGACTGTGGAAGCTCCTTTCCAAGACCTGCGTGGTTCAGGGTTCCCGGTTCAGGGTTCCGGTTCTGAAGGAGGCTGCACGCAAATGAAAAGAGAGACTAGAAAACATTAATTTGGCGATATTGGGGGGGCCAGGGGGAGCCTTCCTCTAGTGGAAAGGACTACTCGAATCTTTAATATTGATTCTTAATTTTGTTTTCTCTGTTGAATCTGGTGTTTTTGCAAAGAATGTGAGCAACAGAATTCTTGGCTGCATAAATTAGATACTAAACAAAGGATGGCCAATCTGTATAAAAAAATCATAGTTAGTGGTGTTAATATTTCTTCAGCAGGATTCAGGGTGTAAAACACCTGGGCCAAATTACAGACTGCAGTGTTTTTACCTACTTGACAGATTTTACTATGGAATTTATCAGGCTCCTAGTATGATGACTGTTGATACCAATGCTTAGCAAATCATCTCTCTCGTAATTTTAGTTTTTTTTTTGTTTTGTTTGTTTTTTTTTTTTTGTAGAGGTACTTAAAAGTAAAGTTATGACAACATGATGTGTACTTTTTGTTCACTTGACAGTTATATTTACCAGTGTAAACTAATACATTTTAAGGAAGAAAATCACTCTTTCAGGGTTTAATTTAGGATTTTTATTGTCACAAATCTCATTTATTTACAGATGAATTAATAAAATCAATTTAGTAAACTGAAATATTTAATGACTACGTATTAGATATCTAAGGATCACATGGAAGTACTCAGACCTTGGTAGGTCATGTCCGAAGCAGTAAGATGGCTTCCTATTTTATAACTTTTAGTGAGTGCATTCACTTTTTCAGCAAAAATAAAGGTATGTTCTAGCTAGTAATGTAGGCACTAAAAACACAAAAATGTACTCACAGACATGATCACAACTACAATAGGTAAAATGATTCATAATTTGTTTTGTTTCAGTTGAGATAAAAATGATATGTAACATTATGTAAGTTTAATATACAGTGTATTGATATGATTCCATGCACATTTATATGAAAACTAGGGGCCTGGTGCATGAAATTCATAGACTGGGGAGGGCTCACTCAGCTCAGCCTGCCCTTTCTCACATACTGGGAGCCTTCAGGGAATGTCCTACTGATGGCTTAGGCCTGCTCTCTGTTGGGAGTGGACCTAAGCTGCAGTCTGGCCTTTGTGGGAGGCAACCGGGCTGATCAGGGGAAGATCAGGCCCATCACCAGCCCCATCACCTCACTGCTGCAGTCACCAAGATATTTTCATCAACACGGACTCTAGTCCCTTCATCATGAAAAAATGACAACTTTCTTTAGGCATTTTCAAGCTGTGTCTTTCATAGGATATGACACTTCTTCCTTTCTTTTTCTTTTTATTCTGACCTGAGGATATGTTTCCATTGATTTTTTTTCCCCTTCCCTCTGATCCCAGCTCGTCCCCTTCCCAAGCCAAAAGGCTCCACCCCGGGCTTTAAGCTTGGGAAGGGGGTCCCCTGTGCCTCTGATCACAGGCTTAGCCCCTTCCCAAGCCTAAAGCCTCCACTTAATGGCCAGCTGGGAATGACCTCGGTGCTGAGGAGGTTCCCAGGACCCAGGTATGTATGCAAATTAACTGCCATCTTTGTTGGGTTTATTTGCATACTCACTCTAATTGGCTGTGGGCATAGCAGAGGTATGGTCAATTTACATGTTTACATGTTTCTCTATTATTAGTTAAGACTATAGGCCCAGTGCACAGACTTTGTGCACTGAAAGGGTGTCCTTCAGCCTGACCTGCAACCTCTCCAATCTGGGACCCATTGGAGTGTGTCCAACTGCCAGTTTAGGCCTGGCAGTTGGACTTCCCTCTCACAATCTGTAACTGCTAACTCTTAACCACTTGCCTGCCTAGCGCCCTGATTGTCCCTAACCACTCTGCCTGCCAGCCTGATTGACACCTAGTTGGTCCCCTGCTGGCCTGCTCACCCCCAACTGCCCTCTGCTGCAGGCCTGGTTATCCTCAACTCCCATCTTTTGCTAGCCATCTTGTGATGATGTGGGGGTGGCCATGTTGTGACAACATGCAGATGTCCATCTTTGATAATGTGGGGTGGCCATTTGTGACAATGTGGGGTGATCATCTTGTAACATGAGAGCATGAGAGTCAATTTTCATATTATCTATTATATAGGATGTGATTACCACCATAATATTAGCTAACACTCTCTTATCTATAATAATAAAAGCATAATATGCTAGTTAGACTAAACAGCCGAATGGCCTTCTGGGTGAAGCTGCAGTGGTTGGACCAAGGCAGAGGCAGTTAAGGGTGATCAGGCAGGCAGATGAGTGGTTAGGGGCAATCAGGCAGGCAAGCGGTTATGATTCAGGCAGGCAGAGACAGGGGTGATCAGGCAGGCAGGCAGGTGAGCGGTTAAGAGCCAGTGGTCCCATATTGTGAGAGGGATGTGACTGCCAGTTTAGGCCCAATCCCTATGGGACAGAACCTAAACTGTGAGTTGACATATCCCAAGGGGTCCCTATAATTGGAGATGGTGCATGAATTTCATGCACCAGGCCACTAGTTGGCATATAAAAAAGCCATAGATTTCTGGGTGTTAATTTTGTATCCTGCTACATTGCCAAATTCATTTATTAACTCTAGTAGTTATTTTTAAATGGAATCTTTAGGGGTTTCTATGTACAATATCATGTCATCTGCAAATAATGATAGTTTTATTTCTTATTTTCTAGTTTAGATGTCTTTTCTTTATTCTTCTTATTTGATTGCTGTGGCTAGCACTTCCAATACTATGTTGAACAGGAGTGGTGAGAGTGTGCATCCCTTACTTGTTCCTGTTCTTAGGTGAAATGATTTTAGTTTTTGCCCATAGGGCATGATGTTAACTGTAGGTTTGTCACATAAGGACTTTATTATGTTGATGTCTGATCCCTCTATTCCTACATTGCTAAGATTTTTTTTTTATCAAGAAAAGGTGTTGGATTTTGTCAATTGTTTTTTTTCTGCATCAATTGATATGACTATGTGATGATATAACATTTATTGATTTGCATATATTGGACCATATTTATATCTCTGGAATAAATCCCACTTGGATATGGTGAATGACCTTTTATAATGTAATGCTGAATTTGATTTGCTAGATTATTGTTGAGAATTGTAGCATCTATGTTCATGAGGGATATAGCCTGTAATTCTTTTTCTTTGTAATGTCTTTACCAGGTTTGGGATTAGGGTAATGCTGGCATTATAGAAAGAGTTTGGAAGTGTTCCTTCCTCCTGGATTTTTAAGAATATTCTTAGGAGGATAGGTTTTAGTTCTTTCAATGTTTGGTAAAACTCCCCTGTGAAATCATTTGGCTCAGGGATTTTGTTTTCCTGGAAGTTTTTTTGATTACTGTTCCTATTTCCTCCATAATTATTCAGATTTTTTTATTCTTTCTGATTGAGTTTTCAAAGGTGGTATTTTTCTAGGAATATGTCCATTTCTTCTAGGTTGTCCAGTTTGTTGAAATAGAGTTGTTCATGGATTTTTTATTTTTTTTTTTGCAATCATTTGTATTTTTGTGAGGTCTGTTGTTATTTTGCCTCTTTCATTTCTGATTTTGTTTATTTAGGTCCTCTCTCTTTGCTTCTTGGTGAGCCTGGCTAGAGGTTCATCAATTTTGTTTATCTTTTCAAAGAACTAGCTTTTAGTTTTATTGATCTTTTGAGTTGTTTTGTTTTTGTCTCTAGGTCATTTATTTCTGCTCTGATCTTTATTATCTCCTTCCTTCTGCTCACTAAAGACTTCTATTGTTTTGTTTTTTTTAATTCTTTAAGTTGTAGAGTTAGATAACTTATTACCAGATTTTATTATTTTTGTTTTTAATATATTTTATTGATTTTTCACAGAGAGGAAAGGAGAGAGATAGAGAGTCAGAAACATCAATGACAGAGAGACATCAATCAGCCATCTCCTGCACAACCCCCAATGGGAATGTGCCTGCAACCAAGGTACATGCCCTTGACCGGAATCGAACCTGGGACCTTCCAGTCCACAGACTGACAATCTATCCACTGAGTCAAACCAGTTTCGGCTGTTTGTTTGTTTTTTGAGGGAGGCTTGTAGAGCTAGGAACTTCCCTCTCAGAACTGCTTTAACTATGTCCCATAGATTTTGGATTGTAGTGTTTTCATTATCATTTGTTTTTAAGATATTTTGAATTTCTTCTTTGACCTCTTTGGTAACCCAATCCTTGTTTAATAGCCTCCAAGTATTTAATTTTTTTTATTATAGTGGATTTCTTGTTATTTAAGATTTAATAAACACATATTTTATTTCTTATGTCACCTGTTTACATAATAGCTAGAGGAAAAATGTGTTTATCAGTACACATTATATATGAGATAAGTGCATTGCATCTATATAGAAATTAATGTTGTGATTTAATGCTGATCAATTTACCACTTTAAAATTTACAAACTAAAAAATAAATTTCATATATATATATATATATATTTCAGAGAGGAAGGGAGAGGGAGAGAAAGATAGAAACATCAATGATGACAACAAAGCATTGATTCACTGCCTCCTGCATGTACCACACTGGGGATCAAGCTCACAACCCAGCTATGTACCCTTTCTTTCTTAAAGGTATTATGCTGAATTTTATTATAAAAATGTGTGTATATAAATACATATACAAAAATGTTTTCAGAACAAATGTGATATTAGATAGATTTTTAGTTGTTAAATTAACTTTTTAAAGATACATTGCGATGATCAAAATAGAATGGTGATACATTGCTAACAATAAATCATTCAAACTTCTAAGTTATTTATATTGAAAAAAAAACAGGCATTTCCTTTGGATTGCTATATTCTTTTTCTGATAGACATACATCAGAGATTTTATTGGTTTCTTATGTTTTTAGACTGAAAGTAGTTATCTAGGTTATCTAAACCAAAGCTCTTATCATAGAACTATATTTAAAAAACCAACAAAAACAACAACAACAACACAAAAATGATTGGCAAAAGCAAATGAATTAAGGGCCACACATGTCTCTGGTACTAGTATAAAAAATGTTAAAATTGTATTCTTAAATGAATTCAAGATGAAGAACTTCGTAAAATCCATTAATTGAATGTTTCACCACATTTGTTAGTTGATTTTTTTCAATGTTTTTATTTCAAGAAAAATGATTTTAAATGTGATAATGTTGCATGCAATAAACACCAATTATTCAAGAAACATCACTTTACACATAATAATATTTCATAAAATAAATATTAATATTTCAAAAATAAAAGGATTTTAAACATAATAATATTACTAAGACTGTACTAACATAATATGAGGACACAAAAGTTATAAGAAATATTAAAAATCTGCAAATAACAGGATTACTTCTATTATATTCTAGTATTTTTCCCCATCTGACTATTTTTGTTCATCAGTTTATTGTGTTCATTATACAGTATTCCACAAATGAGTGACATCATATGATACTTATCTTTATCCAACTGGGTTATTTCACTTAGCATGATGCTTTTAAAATCTATTTTGTCAGATGTGAGTATTGCTATTCCACCTTTTTTTTTCTTTCCCATTTTCATGTAAAATTTTTCTTCCATCCCTTCACTCTCATCCTGGGTGTATCTTTTGTTTTTGAGATGGGTTTCTTGTAGACAGCATATAGTTGGATAATGTTTTTGTATCCATTCAGCTACCCTATACCAGTTTATTGGGCCATTTAATCCATTTACATTTAGGGTTATTATTGAAAGGTACTTATTATAGTCATTTTAATTCAGTATAGTAGGTTTCTCTCTCCATTTCTTCTTCTCAGCAATCTCTTATAGCAATCTTTTTAGCATTTCTTGTAATGCTGGCTTGGTGATGATGAACTCCTTTAGCCTTTTTTTAAATTTTTTTATTTTTATTTTATTTTTTGTCTGGGGAGCTCTTTATTTGACCATCTATTTTGGTGAGAGGGTCTCACTTCCAAGACTCATCAGATGGCCCATTTGTTGGGATTCATGGGGCCTGGGGCCAATGCTGCAGGATGGCAAGCGAGGAGAAGACTCTAGGGCACACAGGAGCCTGTAGTCAGGGATGCTAGAGTCCTAGTGTCCATGGGTCTGCTTCTGAGGTAGCAGGACATTGGCTAGAGTGGCTTTAGGGTATGGGATGGTGTATGAGGCCAGTACTGGTGGAGGTGAGGCTGGAATTTTAGTCACAGCTGCTCTTTCCATGTTTTTGGTGTTAGAGCTGGCCCTCATGGAGTGATTGAAGCAGTAGCAAGGATTCTCCATCTAGAAGAGCCTAGTCAGCTAGCCCATGAAATTCCTTCAGAATCTACCTCTCTCTCTCTCTCTCTCTCTCTCTCTCTCTCTCTCTCTCTCTCAAACATACACACACACACACACACACACACCACATTTCCACACTCTACCCTTTTGCTTCCTCTCTCACTCACACTTTCCTCCTCACTGCTGTCCTGCCATCTGTCATCTTCACATCCTTAAAGTTAACTTTTGCATAATTTAGTGGTCTAATTTAATTTTTCACCTGTGGTTGTTTAGTTTTCATAACATCTATTGAAGAGATTATCCTTTCTGTTCTTAGTCCCCTTTTCAAATAATAGTTATTTAAGAAAACAGTAAAATTTTTAAGAAACAGTGCTTTATTTTTAATGACAATGAAAAGAAGAGCTTGGTAGATAAGAATCTGAGAAAGATTACCCAAAATTTTTATTTTAATCAACTCTTAAAGGATAAAGACAGCTTTCTGTGTAAAATGTCATGTAACATAATGTTATAATAAAAAATTTGGCTAAAACTAAAATAGGTGACTTGAAAAATTTAACAGTTGACTTGGAAGCCTCTAACTCCATTAAAGTGAATTTATTCAAGATAGATGGACTATGAGTCACTCTTACTATCCATGTCCCAAAGAACAAGTGTTTATTTTGACATTTATGCAATCAAGAATAATCTTAAAGTCAACTCTATATATACTAGAGGCCTGGTGCACAAAATTCATGCATGGGGGTGTGTGTCCTTTAACCCAGTCTGCTCCTTCTCCAATCTGGGACCTTTTGAGGGATGTCCAACTCCCTGTTTAGGCCTGATTCAGGTAGATTAAGGCCGAAATGGGCAGTGGGACATTCCTCCCACACTCCAGGGCTGCTGGCTCCCAACTTTTCACCTGCCTACCTTCCTAATTGCCCCTAACTGTCCTGCCTGCCAGCTTGAACGCCCCATAACCACTACCCTGCCAGCCTGTTTGCCCTTAACTGCCATACCCTGTGGGCCTGGTCACCCCCTAAATCTCCTCCCCTGCAGGCCTGGATCCCCCCACAACTGGCCTTCCCTGCCAGCCTGGTCACCCCCAACTTCCCTCCTCTGCAGCCTAGTCACCCCTAACTGCCCTCCCTTGCAGGCTTGATCACCCCCAACTCCCCTTCCTTGCAGGCTTGGTCCCTCCCAACTGCCCTCTCCTGCTAGCCTGTTCTCCCCAAACTCCCCTTTCCTGGTGTCCATGTCCCTCCAAACTTCCCTCCCTTGCCAGCCTGGTTACCCCTAACTATCTTCCTTGCAGGCCCGGTGGACCCCAACTGCCCTCCCCTGTTGGCCCAGTCACCTCTAACTGCCTTCCCTTGCCAGCTTGGTTGCCCCTAACTGCCCTATTCTGTTGGTCTGGTTGGCCCTAACTGTCCTCCCTTGAAGGCCTTGTCTCTCCCAACTGCCCTCTCCTGTGGGCCTGGTCACCCACAACTACTCTCTCTGCTGGCCCAGTCACCCATAACTGCACTCCCTTGCAGGCCTAATTGCTCCCAACTACCCTTTCTTACAGGTCTGATCCCTCACAGCTGCCCTCCCCAGCTGGCCTGATCACTCACAACTGCCTTCCCCTGCTGGCCATCTTTTGGTGGCCATTTTTTTGTGTGTGTTGGAATGATGGTCAATTTGCATATTACTCTTTTATTAGATAGGAGATATATATATCAATCAGCATGTTGTCTTCCTTCCTTAGTGATATGTAAGTGAGTAGGAAAATCTTATAATTCATAGCTTCTCAGATTTAATGAACCATAAGGCAGGCCTTGTGATTTGAATAATTAGTAAGATCTGCTTATTTGCAACCATGTCTCCCCATCTCCCAATGTCCATTCCCAGTCATTCTGAGGGGTCTGATATTTCTCCTTTCACCTATATCTATAGAGGGACTTTAAAGAGAACACTGATGAAATCTGCTTTTTTTTTTGAGTTTAGCAGACCTTTAAAACTAGGTCTGATGCTCACCAAAAGGTAGATTGATAGGCTTGATTGTCATTCTGAGAACAAATCAAGTATAGCTGGCATCTTCATAACATTTCCTGTCGATCTAGGTCGAACCATATACTCGCACAGGATTATATCAAGACCCATTCAAGGGGCTGCCTTTGGAGGCTTGGTGGACTCAAGAAATGACTAGTATTCTCATGTGTCAGAGTATAGAACTAATAAGAGAAAGATGGAAGTAGACATTAGATAGGCAGATTGAACTTAAACTGCAAAAATCTTTAAATCTCATAAGTAAGAATTGGTTATCCAGGCATTAGAGGGCCAGCCTAGGATCAAGGAATATAACCTAATCTTTTAAAAATCAATTTATAACAGCCTGAGTAGACAGGAAGAATATGAACTTGAAGGCAGGAAATAAAACAATAGTTATTTTAAAATCATGCCGTTATCCAAGGCAAGAAATAGTGAGGATCTAGAATACAACTGATGGTATGAAAAGAATCTTAGTAACATACTGGAGATGGAATCAGATAGCATTTCTAATTAATTTGGTATATATTTGGGGATCTTCAGCATATGTGGTGTGTTTAAGTTAACATAAATTGAAAGGATAAGGCAGAGCATGTAGTACTAGAAAATGATTTAGGGCAGGTTTTATAATTAGGAATATAAATAGAAGAGAATATAATAGAATTAAAACTGAATTTTGAATATTTATTGAGTTAGACAAGAAAAGGAATCAAAGGCAATATAACAGCAAAAGAAAAATTGGGGGAAATAGTAAGAAAACAGGAAAAAGTATCATAGCACTTCTTTTCAGATCCATAATTTATCATATTATCACAGTTATTCTGAATAAAGTTTATAATAATAATACTTAAAATAATTATCCCTTTTTGATAATGAAACTTGTGCTCCATGAACATATACACACATATACTGTAAAAATGTTATTTATTATATATAGTCAATTGTATTAAATTTGTTTAACATGATGTTTCTAACATCTTGGGATATCTTATATTATCTACTCAATCTATTTAGTTAGAAGTGCCATCTCTAAGGATTTACACTGGAAGGTTTATACTGGTTGTTTTAGTTTTTAAGAATCTCACGCATTTGTGGAATATAATGAACAACATAAATAGATGAACAAAAATAGATCCAGAGACATAAAAGCATGGAACAGATCCTTAAACCTCAGAGGCAAGGCAGGAGAAGATGGGTGGGGGTGGGGATAAGAAATCAACCAAAGAACATGTGTGTGTATAAACATAACCAATGGACACAGATAATGGGGGTGGGGTAGGCTGGGAGAAGACAATAGGGGGAAAGGGGAACATATATATTACTTTCAACAATAAATAATTAAAAAAAACAAGCAAGCAAAAAGGATCAGAAGCAGATATCTTTTGTTAGAAGAGACAGTAGTATTGTCTGGATTCAGTCATTATCTGTGATTGTTTATTATTTTTCTTTAATTCCCCTTACTTGGAAGTACACTATAGTTATCATCTACAGAAGTGGAAAACAACTTGTCATTCCATTCCTATGGGCACAATACAGAGTATGGTTGAGGAATAATCACAATCTGATCTTGAGGTACACACACAGGTAGGCATGGAAGCATGTACACATATGCAAATATACACTCTGAAAAAGAAGTTCTCTACTGGTGTTGACTAATATTGTTTAACACTAATTTTAACATTCATTTTCCATGGTTTAATGAAAAAGGAATGAGTCCGACTCTTAGACCATCTTGTATGCTTTTGCTGGTTGTACACTGCAGAATTTTAGGAGCTAGCATTCACACCCTAGCCCATGTGAACTGTCTTCCAGAATTGTGCAGTGCATATCCTGTGAGGCCACATTGATGGGTATGCTAACATACCCAGGGGAAAAAAACAACAGAGACTGCACAGAAGCCCTGAAAACTTAGTTTCAAGTGAATCCAGCTGGAAAAATAGTTCCATCTTTGGCCCTTTTAAAGATATATCATTACATTCCTATGCTTTATTATCGTAAGCCACTTTGGACTAGTGTTATTGAAATAGAAAGAGTCTCAAATCTTTATTGCATCAAAATGTATTTACCTAACATATATATATATTGAATGCTTATTATATGTTAGACTCTGTTCTTGGTGCTGGAAATAGAGCACTAAACAAATATTCCAAAGCTCTGAGTGCATAGAGGTCATTTTAATGGATGTAGATTTCAAGAATTTGAAAACAAAGAAATAGCTAATAAGTTTCAGGGATAGCTTTATTATTGGAGCCTCGAAATTCAAACTTCAAACCTTACCTGGATTGATATTAAGCAAATGAGGAAAGTGTGTTACCGAGTCAAATTAGTTTGGATGTTGAGAGGTAACATAAAATGATAAAAATCAAGTTACAGTATCTGGGAAAAGTCATGAGATAAGCTCTTTTAGACAAGGTTTTATATGTATGTGTTTTCACTTAAGGTTGGGTTTTTCTTGTCTATCTTAAAATAACTCTTTTAAATTTAATAGCTTTGCAAAACTCAGTGACATATTTTTTCTAAGAAGATATCAAGAATTCTCTATTTTATAATTCATATTTATATAATCATTTTGCCACAATTCAAATTCTTATCATTTTGTTGGCAGATAAATATGTGTCCCTATCAGCTATAGGATATGCTTTTTAAAAAAGCTCCAATGATATCTGAATCCTCAAATATTTAAATTTGAATTAAATATGTTCTCTAATAAAAAAGTGTTTTTTGAGATATGTAGTTCACTTAACATTTGTTGCAATTGTAACTATCACTTTGACAGAAATAGAAAATTGCTGAAGAATGCAATAGCTTATCAAATTATGTATCTTACTATGTACATTTTCCCTTAGTCTCATGAGAATTCCAATAAAATGTCACTAATAGTAAAAATTCAGCAGCACCTCACCAAAAATTCAGCTAGCTTTTCCTGTAATTTTGATGCACTTATGTGCTTTTAATTTATCTTTTTATATATATTTTTTAAACTACAGATGTTTTTATTAAGCAGTAAAAACACCACGTTTGGGGGTCAGGCATAAATTTAATTATATATTTTATAAGTGCCATATTCATGTTGGTAGCATTTTATGATAAACAATTCAATGCTTTTCAATATTAGTGTATATGTACTAAAGACAAGAAGAATTCGATTTCATTCTCTAAGAAATAGAGCTATGAAATTGATTTTCTGTTAATGAAAGAGATCTTCCTAGAATGACTGAGCTGTAAATTTATAGACAGTGCATTTGATCCACTCTCTTTTACTGATAAAATTACTCTTTTAGCTTGAAATAAACTATGAAGTATTTATAATCTGAACTAAAGTTCAAGTTTCATTCAAGTTTGGTAACCTTTACATGACTATGGATGACAAATAAATTCTTGTTCTAGAAGAAACTGTGCATTGGTAATAGCTATGGCATTGAAGCTTAGCAGGATAAGTGAGGGAATTCTGAAAAGGGCATGACTCAAACATAGTTGATGGTTGCAGTGTTTTTGACGATCTTATACTACATCATAATGCATTTAGGCTAGAAACTTTATTCCATACTTTTGAGATATCAATCTATATAAAAGCCTAAACCACCATTATGAGTGAATGATCAGAATGACAGGAACAGTCAATTAGTAGCTATGATGCTCACTGATCACCAGGGGGCAGATGCTCAATGCAGGAGCTGCTACTTGGTGGTCAGTGCAATTCCACAGCCAACTTCCCCCAGTTTCTCTCTCCATACCTCATCCCATCCAGAGGCTGGCAGGCCAACAGCAAGCTGATGCTGGCCAGCCAGACCCCAATCAGGACTGGCCAGACGGCCTCAATAATCCCTGATTGCCAGTCAGGCCTAGGGACCCCACCCATGCATGAATTTCATGCACCAAGCCTCTAGAATGAAATATGAGCCTGTTATTCATCCTGTGGTTAAAGCTCACTAAGAAATTCTACAAATATCTTCTCTGAGATAAATTGATCAGTTAATCTTGAAGCCTCACCTGGCATATTTAATTTATTCATTCATGCATGCATGAATTCATCATTCAGAAACATATCAGGAAACTTGGTTTCAGATATTCAGAAATGATTAAGACATGTGTCCTGATCTCCACAGCTAATTGTTTAGGGCAGAGGATAGATTTAAGTAATTAAATGAAAATTAGTGCACAAAGTATTATTAGGAAAATTAAAATGGCACACCTCAGAAGGAAAAGGTCATGTACAAGGCTCAGAGCCAAGGTGATATGCTTCCTTTTCATAGTGTCCAACACAGTGGTGTGGGAATAGTACCCATTTTCTCATTGGCTAGTGGGATTGGTAACAATCCTTCCCTTGAAAAGAGTGCCTTTGACAACTTCTCATAGAACAAGTGGGAAATCACTGATCTACTGGTTACTCAATATTAGATAAAGTCCTGTCATTTTAGATACTAGGTTTTCAAGATATGAATTTAGGGGACACAAATACTCATGGCATAGAATTCTATGTGTGGCACCCCCAGAATTCATATCCTTCTTTCATGTCATCAACTTAAAGTCCAAGTTCAAAGCATCATCTAAATATCATCTAAATAAAATATGGGTGAGACTTTAGCTGTGAAAGCCTGTTAAGTTTTAGACTTACCTTGAACCTGTTACTTCTTTTACCTTTTATATTTCTCTCTTTCAGAATGAGAATATTTATCCTATGCCTGTTTCACCATTGTGTTTTGAAAGTACACATAATATGTTGTGGACTGGAGCTTAACATTTGAGGTGGCCCAGCACCAGCATCTTTCTGCCTAAAAGGCCCTTGAACTCTCTGCTTGAGATGATCAGGGCAGCCCTGAGGATTTCCAAAATTCCTTCCTGGTCATTTTTCCATTGTCTTGAATAGTTTCCAGATTCTGTTGAGATGGTCAATCCATATGAATATCCTTATCAAATTTGGCTACACTCTTCTTGTTCTTTCCCAAACATTTTTTAAAAAATTCTTTTCAATATGAATGGGCTGAGAATTGTGTAAATTTTTAAGTTTTGCTTCCTTTTGGAGTAACAATTATATCTTTAAATAATTTCATCCTTTTTGCATCTTACTGTAACCAGTCAGGAAGAAGCAGGGTGCATTTTTAACAGAGTGCTTTTAGATATTTCCTCAACCTAGCATCTAATTTCATTGCTCATGAGTTCTATCTTCTGCGAAACACTTGCACATGAACACAATTCAGCCAGCTCTTTGCCACTTCATATCAGATTGCCTTTCCTCTAGTTTCCAACATTTCCTCACATGTCAGAGGTCTCATCAGAGAGGCCTTTACCATCCATATTTCTACCACCATGCTATTCATGGCCACTTAGGTATTCTGTAGGAAGACAAGCTTTCTCTCCAGCTTTTCTATTATCTTTCTAAGTTTTTACCTCCAGACTCTTCCAGCCTCTAACCAGCGCCCAGTTCCAAAACTGCTTCCATGTTTTCAAGAATTTGTTATAGCAATACCCCCACTTCTTGGTACCAGTTTTTTTGTCTTAGGTTGTTTCAACTGCTATAACAAAATACCTTATACTGGGTAACTTATAAACAACAGCCATTTATTTCTTACAGTTGGGAGACTGAAAGTCCATGATCAGGGTGGCAGCATGGTGAGAGGAGGGCCCTCTTCCCAGATGCAGATTTCTGGTTGTGTCCCATTTGTTGGGAAGGGTGAGCTAGGTCCTTGGGGCCTCTTTGAGATTTATAACTATCAGGAAAAGGAGCTAAATACTGAAATAAAAGAAATATAGAATGATCTCTGGTACTGGATTAGAATTGGTGACATCATATTGGTATTAACTTTCTAGGGTTACCCTAAAAACATCACAGACTGAGTGGCTTAAATATAAGAAATTTATTTTCTCATAGTTCTGGAGGCTAAAAACCAACATCGAGGTGTCACCAGGTTTGGTTTCTCTAGCAACCTCACTCCCTGACTTGCAAATAAATAGCTGTCTTCTCTCCATGCCCTCCCATGATCTTTTCTTTGTGCACACACATTCTTGCTATCTCTCCATGTATCCACATTTCCTCTTCTTATAAATTACCAGGGAGAATAGATTAGGACCCTCCCTAATAACCTCATTTACCTTATAGCCAAATTAAGTTATTGAAGTACTGGGGTTTAGGAGTTCAAAATATGAATTTGGGGAGCATAATTCAGCCCAATAATAATACTGTATATTTCTGGCTTATGTAACTATGTATGGAAACGGATTCACATATACATATACACTGAGTGGCCAGATTATTATGACCACCCCATTAGTACTTCATTGGGCCTCCTTTTGCCTTCAATATTGCAGTGATTCTTCTTGGCATTGACTCCACGAGATATTGAAAGGTGATGTGAGGAATCTGACACCATGCCTGATGAATAGCACTGTCCAGTTCTGTGAGATTTGATGGTTCTGGAACTAGTGGCCTGATGACTCTTTTAACTTCATCCCACAAATGATCAATTGGATTGAGATCTGGTGAATGTGGGGGCCACCTAAGCAAGGTAAAGTCTCCCTCATGTTCTCAAAACCTCTCCTGCACAATATGAGCACAATGGCATGGTGCATTGTCTTATTGGAAGAAGCCATCTCCATTGGGATATGCCATCAACATGATAGGATGAATTTGATCAGCAACGATACTAAGGTATGTTTTGCTATTCAGATGTTGTTCCACAAGAATTAAAAGGGCCCAAATCATGCCAGGAAAACATGTCCCAAACCAGGTTGAATGGTTGTGCTCATGCATGTGGGGTGCATGATTTTATGCTGTTTCACAAAATTCACACTCTGCCATGTGCATGATGCAACTGGATCACAAGACTTTTTTCTAATGCTCGACTGTCCAATCCTTGTGTTCCTGTGCAAATTGGAGACATTTTATCTTTGTAACTGCAGACAGCAAAGGTGTTTGAATAGGCCTTCTGCTTTCATATCCCATATGATGCAGTGTACGACTAATTTGCCTACAAACATCAGGTGGTCATAATATTCTGGCCACTCAGTGTACATATGAGTCCTAATTCTGTTCACGTAAAAGTTTCTTTATTCCTTCCTTCTTTTCTTCCTTCCTCCCTTCCTTCCTCCCTCCCTCCCTCCCTCCCTCCCTCCCTCCCTCCCTCCATCCCTTCCTCCCTTCCTCTGTCTCTGTCTCTGTCTCTCTCTCTCTCCTTTATTTGTGGCAAGGAGCAGCTACACTTTTGTTATTATGTTCAGTGAGTGAAGAAAAGGTACCAATGTGATAAAATCAGGTTGTGCCTTCTTCAGCCCTTTCCCTGGTGACCAGAACAAATGAATAGAACTTATATGATCAAATATTGTCATCATACATGTATTTTGACATTTTACTATGACTTATTTAAAGACATGGAAAATTAGACAAATGAATCATATTCATTTGCCAAAATTCTATTCTGCTACCATCTATATGGATCATTTCTCAAGATTTATAATTGAACTAGAGGCCCATTGCAGGAAGATTCCTGCAATAGGGTTTCCTTCCGTCGTCTCTGCTGCCCCACCTGCTTCCCTCCCTTCTCTGCTGCCCCACTTGCTTGCTTCTCATAGCTTCCTTCCCTTCTGTAGCACTTGGCTTCCTTCTATGCTGCTTCAGTCTTCTCTCTGCACCAGGATATGCAAATTAACCACCATCTTGGTTGGGTTAATTTTCATACTTGCTCCTGATTTGTTTGTAGGTGTGGCTTGTGGTTGTAGCGGAGATACAGTCAATTTGCATGTTTCTCTTTTATTAGATAGGATGCTTGATTTTGTAAACCTGACTCAGGTATTCTCTAAGTGCATATCTGCAAGGTGTGAGATACTTTTGAATACAGATTCAAATACTTTTGAAGGCCAGCGGGTTAAGAAAATGAGTAAAGCAACAAGGAATGGCAAGGAACCAGCAAGCCAGTAAGTATGTGTTTTGGATTGTTAAAAAAATTACCCTAGTCAAATACATCAGTCCATGGTCTGTGGCATATATTCATTTCACCATTTTATTGGTTTATTATTCTCATGATAATTTAGTAAGTATGCAACAAATACTAAAGTTACACTGAACTGGACAACAAAGGCAAGATCTTGAAGGTATAAGTTAGAGGTACATTCTTAAAAACATTTAAATATTACTTTTAAAATTTACTGTTTATCTAATTATTAGTTCATTTTTTCTTTTTTGCATAATGACAGTTATAAATTAAATGCATCGTATATTTTTAACTTCTGTGAATTACCTTGGATGTTCAATGTGTGTTAGTTTTATAAGTGCTTCTCCCAAAAAATGTGGTATTTTCATGGTATAAGAAGTTTCTTTTCCTGTTTTAATTATCTTTGGGGATTACAAACATTTTCTCTTATCACTACAAGCTAGTATACTATATAGCATGTACTAAATGATTCATATTTAGCATAGATTAAATTATAGTTTTATTCCTTTAGAAAATAAAACCACTCTTGTTTATAAACTAGGGACCCAATGTACAAAATCTGAGCAAGAGGATCATCCCTCACAGCCCTCGCAGCCTCAGTCGTCCCTCACAGCTCCAGCTACATTAGGATGGTCATTCTGTTATTAAGTCTAATTAGCATATTAGCTCTTTATTATATCTGATTTCACTATTTGTGCTTGGCTGGTGTGACTCAGTAGCTGAGCATTGACCTATGAACCATGAGGTCACAGTTCAATTCCTAGTCAGGATACAATCCTGACCAATTGTAGGTTCAAATCCCAATAGGAGGCATGCAGGAGGCAGCAGATCAATGATTCTCTCTCATCATTGATGTTTCTATCTCTCTCTCCCTCATCCTTCCTCTATGAAATCAATAGAAATAAATTTTAAAAATTTCACTATTTTTAAGTACATCAGCCAAAATAATAATAATAATAAAACATTATTAGTATTTGTGTTCTGTGAGCTTTTGTCATTATCTATGTAAACAATACATAAAAGGCCTATGGATTTTCTGAGAAAGATTGATGTACAGAATCAATTACATTAAGGGGCACAGGACACTGAGAACTACTTTTGTGTTACCTATCTCTTGTGAATATATATCTTGTCTTTTGGGAAAAAAGACTTCAAATGTAAGTATTAACATAAAATATGATTATTGATTTATTTAGCAACCAATATACTAACTCATAATTGCATTTTATGAAAATCATTGTGTTAAATATTTCAAGCTGTTCATGACAAATGAAAACTATCAAAATATACCATGAAAGAATGACCTATTATAAGTAATAGAGGGAATTGAAAACTTTGGTATATTTATAATTCTTTTAGAAAGCCCTGATAATTTTAATTGCCATATGGGAATGATAAAGTTCAACAGTTATCTAAATAATTCTAAACAATAATAGTTTTATCAGGAAAATATATAAATTAAGGCAGATTTAAATATATATGATTTTCCTTTTTAAATTGGAGTTAGTTCTCTTTATTTCATGCAAACAAAATCAGATCAAATATATATCAGTTATTAATCTGTTAGGTTCTCTTGCTCTCAGCACTTCTGCTCTTTGTAAGCCTGCATAGACCTTTGCAATGATGAATGACTTTTCATTCTTATTCCCTGGGTTTTTAAAAGTCACTATTAATTATGTTTAAATATTACCACTACCTCAAACACTCTTCTTCATATAACAGACACAATAATTCCAGAGAGAAAAATGTTACTACAGGTTCCAATGAAATTTTTTTTCTACATACCTAGGCTCCAAGTTAATTCTAAAACCAATAGATTAGACACATATTCAGATATCAAAAGATAAGGGACAGAGATGATAATTTATCTACCATTGTATATGTCCTCTGAATGATGTATTTTTACTAAATAAGCTGATGGGTGCTAAGTAATAAAACCAATGGAACTGAAAATCCTTCTATAATAACCACTAATGTATAAATAAATACACAAATAATAAATGAAACAAGCATACTTTCTTACAATATTTCTTTCCTAAATTACAAAAATTAACGAAAGATCTATGCTAATATTTTATATGTGTATTACTTATCCAAGTTGAATTTATGTGTTCATTCCAAAACACAGAAAATGGAAGTCATGTTGTTAATTTGAAGATCCAGTATCAAGCTATATTAAAGCCTCTGTGTTGGTTTCTCCAGTTTTTACATTCAGACCCAGACTTTCCAATTCTTTAAGAGTTGCAATCAATGAAAAGTTCTATTAATTACAGTGGATCAGCTATTCAATGCAAAAAAAGCAGCTAAGTAAATATATCCCTTCAACTTTATTTTTCTCCTTCTTTAAAAACAACACATTTATTCAAAAATATTCAAACAAGGTTGAAATGCATTAAATGAAAAAATTTAAAAGATATTGCTTAATTTTATTTCTGAGTTAACTAGCATTACACTATTTCTTTAAGTAACTTTTAAGGCATAAGTAAATATTCTGAATTATGTTGTATTATCTTACTGCAATCCCACACCCCTCATTTAAGAGGCTTGGCAGTATCGTTATTAATGGACTAGGGGTCTGGTGCATGAAATTCATGCACTGAGTGGGGGCAGGGTGTGTCCTTCAGCCTGGCCTGCACCCTCTTGCATCTAAGAATCCTCTGGGGATGTCTTACTGCCAGATATCTGACTAGTCTGAGGGGATCAGGCCTAAATTGGCAGTCAGACATCCCCTGAGTGATATAGCAGTGGGCCAAGTGGCAGGCAGCCAGGAAGGGGCCAGAAGCAGGGTTGAATGCTGCACCACTCATGCTCATCCCAGCCCACTATGCCTGCTGCCACGGCTCGGTAGTGCTGTTGTGGAGTCATGAGAGGCACAGCTGCACTGACCAGCCATGAGCCCGGCTTCTGGCTGAGTGGCACTCCCGCTATGGGAGAGCACTGAACAACAGGAGGAAGCTCCTGCCTTGAGCATCTGTCCGCTGGTGGTCAGTGCACATCATAGCAACTGGTTGACCAGTCATTCTGTCATAACGGTCACTTAGGATTTTATATATATATATAGATATTAATCAACAATATGTGAGTTCTAATCATAACATTAAAACTAAAATGTTGTAAAAATTTGGACTTTAGTTTTTTCTTAAGATAATTTGTGGTCTTCAACTAGGTGATCTCTAAATTGTCTTTCAACTCTAAAATACTGATTCCACAGTGTTATTTCACTTTCTTTAAGTGATCTCTATATCCCTTTGGGTTTTATGGACATTTTTAACAACATTAATTTTTTTCAATCCATGAGAACAGATATCTTTATATTTATTTGTTCCTTCTACAGTTTCATTTATCAGTATCTTATAGTTTTCAGTGTACAGATCTTCCATCTCCTTGTTTAAATTTATTCCTAAATATTTTATTCTTCATGTTATTGTAAATTGCATTGTTTTAAAAAGTTCTCATTCTGATAGTTCATTGCTAGACTATATATATGCAACTGATTTGTATACACTGATTTGGTATCTTGCAACTTTACTGAATTTGTTCATTAGTTCTAATATTTTCTGGAGTGTTTAGCTGTTTCTATATATAAGATTATGTCACCAAAAATAGAGACAATAGCAGGTATGGACAAGGAAAAATAGAAACTATAACTCTCAAATATTGCTTAGGGATGTAAAATAATACAAACACTTCAAAATTGTCAGATTCTTATAAAGTTAAACATAAATGTAGCATACAACTCAGGAATTCCACTTTTTGGAATGTATCAAGAGAAATGAAAAGATCTCTCTCTAAAAAACATGTATGTGGATGTTCATAAAAGAGCAACATTCAGAATAGCCAAATGTCAAAGACTGGTAAAGAGATAAGAAAAATGTAGTGTATGCAGAAAACAAAACACTATTCAGTAACAAAAAGATAAAACACTGATGCATGCTATAACATGAACTAACCTGAAAATATTCTAAGTGAAAGAAGATGTGTATAAAAAAGAAAGAAAAGTACTTGTGATACTCTTTCTTTTACATGAAATATCTAGAAAAGGCAAATCTAGAGAGCAGATTAGTGGTTGCCTAGGCCTGAGTGAGAGTAGATTTACTGAAAATGGATGTAGATGGTCATTTGAGAGGAGTGAAAATGTTCTTGAACTGAAATATTTACATCTCCATACATTTCCTAAAATTAATTGAGTTCCATTTTATAATAAGTGAACTTTACAGTATGTAAATTATACCTTACTAGAGGCCTGGTGCATGAAATTCATGCACAGGGGTAGAGGGGGGAGGATCTTTCAGCCTGGCCTGCACCCTCTCCAATCTGGGATCCCTCTCACAATCCAGAACCACTGGTTCCTAATCATTCACCTGTCTTCCTGATGGCCCTAACTGCTCTCCCCTCCTGGCCTGATCCCCCAAACTGCCCAACTACCATTTTCTCCCTTCTGCCTTCTCCCAAGGCTTGCTGATCAGTTGGTTGTTACCGTCACAATGTCCTGACTAATTCTATTATAAGTATAGATTAGAGTTGTTGTAAACCAAAAATAGTCGGGGTATAGATGAGAATATTTGTGATTAATTGATAATTGTTAAAGCTAAAAATGAGTGTCTGTGTCTGGCTAATGTGTTTCAGTGGTTGAGCATGAACCTATGAACCAGAAGGTCATGATTTGATTCTGGTCAGGCACATGCCCGGGTTGCTGGCTCAATCCCAGTAGGAACATGCAGGAGGCAGCCGATCAGTGAATTTCCCTTTCCTTCCCTCTCTGAAATCAATAAAAAATATTTTTTTAAAAAAGAGTACCAGTTACTTAAAAAAATGAGTGTATGGGATTTTATTTTACTCTTTTCTTATTATCTAAAATTTCACAGTTGTGTTCTTGGTTTTGTTCTATTTTAGTTAATTTTCCTGAACCACAGCTTTTTCTATCAGGATTCTGAAAAACATTTGTCTTCTTCTTTTTTACTTTTGTATCATATTTTAATTTTTTTCCTATGTTTCTCATTTCCCAAAACCTTATAACTGGATAGTTGGCCTCCTAGATTGGGCCTCTAATTGTCTCTTTGCTCATTTCAATATTCAAAACATTTTTTTTCTATGTTGCAGGAAATTTCATCAACTTTCTCTTTCTCCTTCTATGATCTGTTTATTTCTGAATTGTACACATTTTATTTTAAAAGCCTGTTTCCTATTCTCGGAATGTTCTTTTTCTCATAGCATCCATTATTCTATTTTCTAAGAACATTGATGCTAGTCTTGAGATTTTTGTCTGTGTCTTCCATTGTTACTTATATCCTCTCATTTCCTTTCAGCTGTCTTGTATGTATTGTTACTTAATGTTCATATTTTCTTTCACATTTCTCATTCATATAGAGTGAGACTAAAAAAAATGACTGAAATAGATGTGTATGTATGTGTTTGTGTTCATGTGTGTGTGTGTGTGAGAGAGAGAGAGAAAGCACAAATGTGCTCATGGTGGTTTACTAGGATTTCATTGTAACATCATGATGTTTTACAATATGCAGGCATTTTTCTCCCCAGAACCCTTCAGTTTTTCCTGAGATTAATCCTAAAGAGTTACATACTTAACCACAAAATTGCTCAGAACTGAACTAGAATTATGCCTGTAGGGAGGATATCAACATTCGGTAGATCATACTGCCTTTAATTTGCTGCCATTAATGGCAGTAAAGTACCTCAACAACTCATGCTGCGAGTGAGTCTCAATATATCCTATAGAAGTAGGAGATTGAAGTTGCAGGGAAACTGGAAGTCTAATTGTCTTTTAAAAGTCTTAAAACATCATCCCCATTATCAGCTCCTCTCTCTCGCCCACCTACTTTGGCTCCCTTGCAATGATTTCTGAATCAATGATTCTACAGTATGAAACAGCTGGCTATTCATTGGCTTCTCCTCTTGCTCTTCAATATTCTTTGGTCAGCAGTGTCAATCATTATGTCTTACCTCTGTTTTCTACCTTCCAAAGTACATTGACATCTCTTGTTCCTCTCTGTCTCTACTATTCTGGTCTCTTTTTGTTCATAGATTCATAATGTTTTCATTTTTGTATTTCTTTGTTATTCCTGTTACAGTTTTTTAAAGGGAACAGAAATATGCCCGTGGATTTAAATCTATCATGATTAAGTAGAAATCGAAATGATATTTTAAAGAAGTTCTCTTATTAAAAAAATCCTACAGATTCTGTCAAGAAATGGTAACTATAAATGAGGAAGTGAGATTAATTTTTCTAAACCATTTAACCTTAATTAATAATAGATAACTGTAACATATGACTGCTCATAAAACCAACGATTGAAACTCAAGAAACATGTACCCCAGCTTATAAGAAGAATTGTAATATTAGTATTCTCACAAAGAAAGTAATATTTTCAGTGTTAGATAAAAAAAATACAGCAGCACTTTAATAACTTTAAAAATGAGATATAAATATCTGCAAGTGCACTAAGATGTCAGATACTGTAAATAGAGGACTAACAGCAATTTTCATGTGGGTTTTGTGTGTTCTGCATAGATCACTATTTTTAAAAAATATAGTGAGCCAACATTTGAAAATAATAATAATAGAAAAAAATCATTCTGCTTTCTTGAAATATCAAAAGATCTGACAAATTCCTAGCAATGGTTAAGTGAACCTAAGAAATATGTGCCCCTGTAATATGCACAAAGATTCTCTTATGTGCTCTTTCCTCACAACTCACATGTTGATACTACTAATACATTGAAATAGTGCATATAATAAGTAATGTCTTGGCCCATATGACCGTAGTTAAAAAGCACCTGTATCCTCAAGCTGTGGTAAGGAGATGGAAGTGAGGGAAATTTTTAACTAAATAGTTACAAAAAAATCAACTGAATTTTAAATTTCAAATTGCCGAGTTTATTTAAAGTCCATAATTCACTTTTATTTTTCAATTAGCAAAAGTAGGGCCTTTAAAGCAAGGAAAAGTTTGGCTATAGACATATTAAGAAGGTTACATCTGCTCTACTTAGATTTGTACTCTAAGTTTTATGCTCATTATAACCATATACAATTAGGTTGTGGGCCTGGGTAAAAAAGGTGAAGGGATTAAGCAAAACAAAGAAACACATAGACACAGACAACAATATGGTGGTTACCAGAGGAAAAAGTGGAAGGGGTAGGTAAAAGAGGGTGTAGGAGGGCTAAATGCTTAATGGAAGGAAATTTGACTTAGGGTGGTGAACCTACAACCCAATATACAGGTGATGCATTATAGAATAGTACACCTGAAACCTATATAATGTCACCCCAATAAATTCAATAAATAAATATAATCATATACAATTATAATCATGTTCCTTTTATATTTGCCTTATTTATAAAGTTTTTCAAAGTAGTGTTGTTTTCTTTTTATTTATTACAGTATTTATTTTTTTATTAGTTTGCTTATATAGACCCAATTTAATCTCCTGAAATCCTGTTTGCAAAGAGCCAGCTTCCACAGAAGGATTTTAGTAAGATAAATATTCTCTTTTCCATAAAAGAAAAGGACAAAGTGTACTGCTTTAGTGGTTTGCAACCTAGATCTAGTAGGTTACAATGAGGTTAAACAAGCTACTTTGGTGTTTTCATGACTATCTATTCCCATACCTCTAATAGATTTTTTTTTTTTTAATCCTCACCTGAGGATATTTTTCCATTGATTTTTTAGAAAGAGTGAAAGGGAAGGAAGGGAGAGAGAGAATGGGAGAGATAGGGAAACATCAATATGAGAGAGACATATAGATTTGTTGCCTCCCACATACATCTGGACCAGGCGCAGGGATCAAACCTGCAACCTAGGTGCATGCCTTTGACTGGGAATGGAACCCGTGACCTTTCAGTGAATGGGCCAATCCTCTAACTACTTAGCAACACTGGCCAGGGCCTTAGAATATATTTTATAGTGACTATTCCACATTTTTTTAAATGAATAGGAATGAGCAGAAATTATAATTATATAAAAGCACTTTAAAATAATAAAATAATATATACTACAAAGCATTATTACATAATAATGATTGCTATTTTGAATGAATATCCAAAAGTTTTCAACAAGACTAACTCCATAAATTGATTTTTTTTTCAATTCAAGGTTTTGTCAATGAAGATAGTACAGTTACTTGAAATTAAAATGGAAGACATCATTTTCTTTTCTTTCTATTGAATGATATAGATAGAGATAAAAATAGAGATAGAAATAGAGATAGAAATAGAGATAGATGATATGTAAGTTGGCTTACTCAATATTCCAGTTAGCTGAAAAAGTGAAAGATTATATTTCTTCAGCGCCCTTTTACATTTTGATCCCACTCTATCAGTTAGATGCATCTATGAGATTTTAATACAGAATTAAATCATAGAGGGGAAAGAAATTGATTATAGGGAAAGTAGTTTTTGAGCGAGATGGTGATGTTATAGAATCAGAACCTACAGCAATGACTTTTTTCAGCAGTTAGCTTCCCATTCATCAGTTTTTGAAACTTTCCCACTTGCGACAGAAACAAATTGATTCTTGCCCTCTCCTCTGGCTCTTTAAAGGACAGACCAAGCACCTAATTTCCCACACTACCTACATATTTTTGCTAAAACTAGCTAGAGTAGATTTGTAGATTGTAAAAGATATTCAAAAGTTCTGTTGTATTTTGATATATTATATTTCATTGTTTGACTTTTCAGGATAGACCCATTTTATTCCAAATTTCTTTCATAGGAAAATGGCAAGGCTTTTATATGACTACAAAATAGACCAGCATTTGTCATCTCATGAACAAAATGAAATGAAAGTTTGAGTAGATGATTTCCAGCCCTCCAAGGAAATTTGACTACATTTGATGACTATCCTTTTACTTCTTGTGAAAACATAGTCAAATTGAATAGTTATGATTTTTTAAATACCATATAAGTTTGTTTTCTTCAGAGTTTTATAACTAAATTTTTTAGGTATATAGAATAAGAATATTAAAGATTATTCTCAAAGATATAGGATTACTACTGAGTAGTATCCTCTGAATGTAACTGAAAATTCATGGTCATGATCACAAGAAAATTATTTACTTTAAAAATTCAATAATTTTGTTGGCAAACAGAAACAAGTTATAGAACAATCATCTTCACTTTCATTAAATAAAAATCAAAGTAGAAAAAAGACGAAAAGGATGTTCCACAAAATATTTGAGATTGTCAAAGAATTTCAGAAATCAGTTTCATGAAAAACAGTTTGGGTAACTGAATTTAATAAACAATAAAAAAGAGATTAATTATTTAATCCTCTGGTCAGTGTAGATTTGTTGCTTTATTTATAAATATTACTGATTTGGCTAATATGGTGGACAAAATCTAAGGTAAATACCTCTTGGTATTAGATCTTAGATGAACCCTCTCCCCTTAAGTGTGGGTAGCAATTAGTCTGACATGACAGTCTGTAAGTAGTTAAATGCTACAAATAAACAGATGAATTAAGTACCGGATTCCCCAGTTAAGCATCCAATGATAGTGCAGTAAGGCTGACACCTCTGATTTCAACTTTGCAGGCAAATCAGCTAAACTGTGCCCAAATTCCTAATCCACAGAAACTATGAGCTAACAAATATTTGTTTTAAACCTTGAGATTTATTGTTATACTGTTTGTTACACATCAACAGAAAACTAATACAATTATTTTGGTGTAATTATAACATATTGCACCCATAGAACTAAACATTCGTTTGCATTCCAATTATTTATTTTATTAGTTTTTAAAATTAAGAGTGGTATTTTTATTCCCACAGATAACACTTTTGGCTTTAGTGACATTCAAATTCCTGTTACTATTTCTTAAGCAGTTCTTCTCTTTGTCTTAAAAAATCGTATTTTCTAACACTAGCTTTTTTTAATCAACCCTGGGCGTAACCTCCATGCTCTTTTATATCTTATTTGATAGTACATATTTTATTATTTCGTTACATAACATCAGAAGACTGTATGGTTATACTCAGTTCTACTTTGTATCCTGGAAAAAGTGTTCATCTTTCTAACTGGCTCCTGAAGCGGCGCTGCCAAGGTAAAAGTGGTTCTGACTTCACTCAGGTATTGCTTCCTTGCCTTACCAGTTTTCTTAGGCTGTTCTTTGCTGTCATATTTTTTTCTTTACAATAGAAAACAGCTGAATATAATGTTTCACTGTCTACTTTCTCAAGCTTTTGTATTCTTTTAGACAACAAAATAAACAGATGGTATACAAACCACATACATGATGAATAAAATGGATTGCATTATTTAGCACTCAATCATTTGTATTGTAAACAACTGATTTAACCAATCAAAAATTATATGCAGAAGTGATTCATTAGGAAGGTTTATACAACTAGTAGCACCCTGCACGAATCTGTGCACCAGTAGCTTGCCAGTAGCTTGCTGCTGCCCTCCAGTAGCTCTCTGCCTGCTGCCCACTCTCCTGTAGCTCCCTCTTATCCCTCTACCTTTCCTACAGCTTGCTACCCTGCCTGCTCCTCTAGTTCTCTGCTGCCTGCTTGTAGCTTGCTGCCCCACACTCCTGCTGATCTGTAATCCAGTTGTTATGCAGTGGGCCATTACACTTCACGTGCTTAAATGGGTTGTATGACATTGCAGAATCACAATTGTGTCCTTATCAAATGCTAACACCACACACTAATTGTTTGGTCATATAAAGCCATTTATTAATTCATATTAAAAGTTATTATAAAATGTTAAATATATAGCAAAGAAAATAATAACATAATAAACTCTATGAACAAATCACCCAGCTTCAATAATTACTAACTAATGCCAATCTTGTTCATTGAGCATCTTGACTTGTTTCCTCAAATTTCATACAACTCCATCAATAAATATCTCAATATGTAGTTATAAATCTAAAAAAGTAATTTCAATATCTCTCTACAGCTACCAAAATTAATACTTTTTAAAATTATTCTGCTAGTGTTCATATTTACAAATATCACAAAAATGTTATTTTACTTACAGTTTTTTATTTGGATCATGATCAACATAAAGTATTTTTAATCTATCATTTCCGATATGTCTTTTTCTTGAAAATTATTCAGTGAAGAAATTATGTTTTTTTGTCCAAAATATTTTTACACAGTCTAGAATCAATTGATTGCATCCCTGCAGTGTTATCTGATAGATTTCTACATGCATATTTTATATAAAATTTCTTCATAAAGCAGTTCTATGGGCTTCCATCAAGCAGACATGATATCTACTTGAATCTGATTTATGTTTTAAATGAACAAAGTGATAAAATTCAATTAATAATTATTTATTTGAAGATTTCAAAATTATGGGAGTGGGGGATGAGTTATTTCTGTGTGTTTAATTCTCTAAGAAAGTTTGCAAATTCTACCTTTTAAAAAGGAATTTTCATTCCTTTCAGCATGAGAAAAACAATGTGTGGTACTTATGTAAATTAATTTCATTTGTAGGTTTAAGTAAAATTACAATCAGTAAAACTCAACTGTACAGAAATTATGTAGTATTTTATTTCAGAATACAAAATGTATCATAAAAGCAAACCTCATAATATTGCAGAGATACACAAATAAGATTGGATTTTCACTCAAACTATACTTTTAATGCCAATTTTTATTAGCAGAACTCCAAGGGAATAAAAATGTATGAAAAAATGTGAATGTCTCTTCACCTTTTATTTATAATTAATTTTAATAACTAAAAACAGAAATACAGAAAAGAAAATAAACTAAATGTTGTTCTAGAGTTTATAAAATATTGTACAATTGGTGGAATGTTTTTAGTAATATATATTTCCTTTAAAATTACCACTTGAGCTAAGTATCTGAATATATGCAATGGAGCATGATAGATTTGCTAGTAGTTCTCATTTATTGTTTAATTTGAAAAGGGTGATTCATAACCCATTGCTTTTTTATAATGCTATTGTGAACAAGTTTTAAATAATAAACAGATTTCTACTGAGATTCCATAGTAGTTTCACAGAAAACAAAAGTTTTCATTGAAACAAAAAAGGCAATACTTATTTTATAAATTTTGTATCTTCAAATATATGGAAAAATTTTGGAGCTTTCATTATGTTAAACTAGTTTTATACCATATTATAAACAAACATATTTTTTTCTTTTTGTCCCTCTTAGGAGTATTAGAGAATTTAAAAAGTATTACACTGCTCTCCAAATGCAAAGTTAAAAAAACAACAAAAAATGTGCTAAATATTGTCACTTAGAGACACATTTGTTTCCCACACCCTGGAGATGATAAAGACCTGGACACATCTTATCTAATAAAAGAGTAATATATGCAAATTGACCGACCTCCACTATACCACAAGGCACGCCCAGCAGCCAATCAGAGTGAGCATGCAAATTAACTTAACCAAGATGGTTATGGCCACAGAGAGTAGGAAGGAGGCTGGTACCCCTGGTGATGGAGGAAGCCAAGCTTTCCCCAAACGCTGGCCAGCCCAGGCCTCCACTTAAGATGACAAAGTTTCAATGATCATTGCCATGGAGGGAGCGTTGGCTTCACTCCAGGCTACAAAGTTTCAATTGTAGAAGATAAGTAAAGACCAGATACTAGGGCCTCTGCTTGGGTCACCAGTGGCATGGCTGGCCTGCAAACCAACACAAGCCCCTCAACCAGGCCACCCCAATCCCCAAGGAAATGCCCACCCTGATTCAGGACACTCTTCAGATGGCCAACTGGCCCTATCCATGCACCAAGCCTCTATCCTATCTAATAAAAGATTACTATGCAGGGGTCACCTGCCGAGCAGCCGGGGATGCGGGGACCCAGAACAACGCTCTCCAATTGGCGCAAACACGCGGCGGAATCAGAGATCCACACGGCACATGGAAAGGTCAGATTTCACCTGGGATAAGTGCCTTGTGTGCTGTACCCGGTCGTGTTGTAGTTTCTAACTTTCAATCAACGTAGGAGAGAGAACTGCATAACCAGGCACCTGGAGAAGAAAGACCATGGGCAGAAAAAGAAACAGCCCACATAAGACAGAAAGGCAGGTTTCACCAGAAAAGGAAGTAAATGAAACAGAAGCAGAAATAAGCCTGCCAGAGAAAGAGTTCAGAGAAATGATCATAAGGTGGATGAAAAGAATGGAAGACAAAATTGACAATCTGAGTAAGAGTCAAAAGGAAATGAAGAAGACCCAAGAGGAGATGAAGAAACAGCAAGAAGAAATGCAGAAGAACCTAGAGGAGGTGCAGAATAATCAAGAAGAAATGAAAAATGACATCACTGCTATAAAGAATAAAATAAAAAGCATCAAAAGTAGACTAGAAGAAGCAGAGGACCACATCAGTGAGCTAGAAGACACAGCAGGAAAAAATACCCAAGTACAGAAGCTCCTGGAAAAAAAAATTAAAAAGCAGGAGGAGAGCCTAAGGGAACTTTGGGATAACATGAAACAAAACAACATCCGCATAATTGGGGATCAAGAAAGAGTGGAAACTGAATAAGGATTAGAGAACCTGTTTGAAGAAATAATGACAGAAAATTTCCCCAATATAGGAAAGAAAAAACCCACACAAATCCAAGAAGCTCACAGAGTCCCAAGCAAAATGAACCCCAACAAACCGACACCAAGACACATTAAAATTAAATTGGCAAACACCAATGACAAAGTAAGAATCTTAAAAGCAGCCAGAGAGAAACAGAAAGTTACCTACAAAGGAACCCCCATAAGACTAGCTACTGACTTCTCAACAGAAACTCGTCAGGCCAGAAGGGAATGGAATGAAATATACAAAGTCATGCAAAGGAAGGGCCTGAATCCAAGAATACTGTACCCTGCAAGACTCTCAATCAAAATTGAAGGTTAAATCTAAAGCTTCACAGATAAAAAAGGACGAAGGGAATATATTACCACCAAACCAGCAATGCAAGAAATGTTAAAGGGTCTGCTGTAATAAAAAGAAAGAGGAAGCGAAGAAGGAACTTGGGGGTAAGGACTAAAAATGGCAACAGATAAGTACTTATCAATAAGAACTTTAAATGTAAATGGATTAAATGCTCCAATCAAAAGACATAGAGTAACCGATTAATAAGAAAACATGATCCATATATGTGCTGTCTGCAAGAAACCCACCTCAGGAAAAGAGATGCACACAGATTGAAGGTGAAGGGATGGATGATGGTGTTTCAGGCAAATGGAAATGAAAAAAAAGCTGGGGTTGCAATACTTATATCGGACAAATTAGATCTCAAAGTGAAGAACATAACAAGAGATAAAGAAGGACACTTCATAATACTAAAGGGAACAATCCAACAAGAAGAAATAACTCTGGTAAACATATATGCACCCAATATAGGAGCACCTAATACATAAAAACAAACAAACAAAACTCTTGGAGGATATTAAGGGAGAGATTGACAGCAATTCATTCATTTTAGGAGACTTTAATACCCCACTGTCACTATTGGACAAATCCTCTAAACAAAAAATCAGCAAAGAAATATCAATCCTAAATGACTCACTAGACCAGATGGAATTAATTGACATCTTCAGAACATTTCACCCCAAAGCCAAGTAATATACATTCTTCTCTAGTGCACATGGGTCATTTTCAAAGATAGATCATATGTTGGTTCATAAGAGTAGTCTCTTCAAATTCAAAAAGATAGAAATCATATCAAGCATTTTCTCAGACCACAGTGGCATAAAACTGGAAATCAACTATAATAAAAAAATAGAAAGAAATCAAACACATGGAGACTAAACAGCATGCTATTAAGCAATGAATGGGTAACCAAAGAGATCTAGGAAGAAATAAGAAACATCATGACAACAAATGACAATGACAACAAAACAATAAAAACTTTATGGGTCAAAGTGAAAGCAGTCTTGAGAGGGAAGTTCATAGCCCTAGAAGCCTACTGCAAAAAACAGGAAACAATGGTAATAAATTACCTAACCCTACAACTAAAAGAGCTAGAAAGAGAGCAACAATAAAAACCCAGTGTAAACCGAAGAAAGGAAATAGTAAATATCAGAGTGGAGATAAACAACATGGAGACCAAAGAAACAATTCAAAATATTCACAAAACCAAGAGCTGGTTCTTTGAAAGGATAAACAAGATTGATGGACCTCTAGCCAGGCTCACCAAGAAGCAAAAAGAGAAGACCCAAATAAACAAAATCAGAAATGAAAGAGGAGAAATAACAACAGACCCTGTGGAAATACAAAGGATTGTTAAAAAATACTATGAACAACTCTATTTCAACAAATTGGACAACCTGCAAGAAATGGACATATTCCTAGAAAAATATAACCTCCAAAACTCAATCAGGAAGAATCTAAACATCTCAATAATCCAATAACTATGGAAGAAATTGAAGCAGTCATCAAAAAGCTTCCAGCAAATAAAAGCCTGAGACCAGATGGCTACACAGGAGAGTTTTACCAAATATTCAAGGAAGAATTAAAACCTATCCTCCTCAGATTATTCAAAAACATTCAAGAAGAAGGAACACTTCCAAACACCTTCTATGAAGCCAGCATCACCCTAATACCAAAACCAGATAAAGACAACACAATGAAAGAGAATTATAGGCCAATATCTCTCATGAACATAGGTGCCAAAATCCTCAACAAATTCTAGCAAATCAGATTCAGTAGCACATCAGAAACATCATACACCATGACCAAGTAGGATTCATCCCAGGAATGCAGGGATGATACAATATCTGCAAATCAATAAACGTGATACATAACATAAACAAATTGAGAGAAAAAAATTCACATAGTCATATCAATTGATGCAGGAAAAGCATTTGACAAAATGCAACATTCTTTCTTGATAAAAACTCTCAGCCAAGTGGGAATCGAAGGATCAACCTCAAAATCATAAAAGCCATATATGATAAAACCACAGCTAACATCATACTCAATGGGCAAAAACCAAAACCATATCCCCTAAGAACAGGAACAAGACAGGGATGCCCACTCTCCCCTCTCCTGTTTGACATAGTACTGGAAGTATTAGCCATTGCAATTAGACAAGAAGAAGAAAAAAAGGCATCCAAATTGGAAAAGAAGTAAAGCTGTCCTTATTTGCAGATGACATGATACTGTACATAAAAATCCTGAAGGACTCCATCCCAAAACTAATTGACTTAATAAATGAATTCGGAATGTAGCAGGATACAAAGTTAATGCCAATAAATATGTGGCATTTTTGTACACTAATAGTGAAATTACAGAAAGAGAGACTCAAAAAGCAATCCTATTTACCATTGCACCAAAAAAAAAATTAAGATGTCTAAGAATAAACCTAACTAAAGAGGTAAAAGACCTATATGTAGAAAACTACAGGACACTGAAAAAAGAGATAGAGGAAGATGTTAACAGATGGAAGACCATACCGTGCTCATGGATTGGGAGAATCAACGTCATTAAAATATCCATACTACCCAGAGCAATCTATAGATTCAATGCACTACCCATTAAAATACCAATGACATACTTTACAGACCTAGAAAGAATTCCTCATAGATTCATCTAGAACAAAAAAAAGACCATGAATAGCCACAGCAATCCTGAGAAAGAAGAATAAAGTAGGTGGGATCTCAATACCAGATTTCAAGCTATATTACAAAGCAACTGTTCTCATAACAGCCTGGTACTGGAACAAGAACAGACATATAGACCAATGGAATAGAATAGAGAATCCAGATATCCACCCAAACCACTATGCTCAGTTAATATTTGACAAAGGAGGCATGGTCATACAATGGAGTCAAGATAGCCTCTTCAACAAATGGTGTTGGGAAAATTGGACAGATACATGCAAAAAAATGAAACTGGACCACCAACTTACACCAAATACAAAAATAAACTCAAAATGGATACAGGACTAAACATTAGAAGGGAAATCATAAAAATATTAGAGGAATCCATAGGCAGCACAATCTCAGACATATGCCAAAAGAACTTCTTCACTGATACTGCTCCAAAGGCAATGGAAGCTAAAGAAAAAATAAACAAATGGGACTACATCAAAATAAAAAGCTTTTGTACAGCAAAAGAAACCATCAACAAAACAGTAAGAACGACCACTGTGTTGGAGAACATATTTGCAAATGTTATCACTGATAAAGGTTTAATCTCCAACATCTACAGCCAACTTATACAACTTAATAAAAGAAAGACAAACGATCCAATAAAAAAATGGGCAACGGACCTAAATAGAACCTTTTCAAAAGATGATTGAAGGAAGGCCAAGAGACACATGAAAACATGTTCAAAATCACTAATTATCCGAGAGATGCAAATCAAAATGACAATGCGATATCATCTTACACCAGTCAGAATGGCAATCATCAACAAATCCATAAAAGACAAGTGTTGGTGAGGATGCGGGGGAAAAAGGAACCCTTGTGCACTGTTGGTGGGAATGCAGACTGGTGCAGCCACTGTGGAGAACAGTATGTAGTTTTCTTTGAAAACTTAAAATGGATCTCCCATTTGACCCAGCAATCCCACTCTTAGGAATTTATCCTAAGAAATTACAAACACCAATCAGAAAGGATTTATGTACCCCTATGTTCATAGCAGCACAATTTACAGTAGCTACAATTTGGAAACAGCCTAGGTGCCCGTCAGCAGATGAGTGGATCAGAAAACTGTGGTACATCTACACAATGGAATTCTATGCTGCCATTAAAAAGAAGGAATTCTTACCATTTGCAGCAACCTGGATGGAACCGTAGAGCCTTATGCTTAATGAAATAATCCAGTCAATGAAGGAGAAGCACCACATGCTCTCCCTCATTTGTGGATAATAAAGAACATTGTAACTGATGAGCAAAAGGATAGATACAGAAGCAGTAAAGCATCAAACAGACTGTGATATTATAGCAGGAAGATTAAGGAGAAGTGGGGTAGATAAGAGCTCAATCAAAGAACTGGTATGTATGCATATAAGCATAACCAATGAACATAGACACTGGGGGGTTGGGGTATGCCTGGGAAGGAGGGCAGGGCAATGGGGAGGTATGTATACATGTAACACAATAAAAATAATAAAAAAAGAGTACTATGCAGATTGACCATCACTCCATTACACAAGATGACTGCCCCCATGTGATCAAAAGGTCCTGCCCCTGTGTGGACACAAGATGGCCACCACAAGATGGTCAACAAGGGAGGGCAGTTGGCAGGGGTCAGGCCTGCAAGGGAGGGATGTTGCAGGTGACCTGGCCTGCAGAAAAGAGCAGTTAGGGCAAACAGGCTGGCAGGGGAGCAGTTAGGCATCAATCAGGCTGGCAGGGGGGTGGTTAGGAGGTTATTAGGTTGGCAAGCAGAAGTGGTTAGGGGCAATCAGGAAGGCAGGCATGTGAGCAGTTTGGAGCCAGCAGTACTGGATTGTGAGAGGGATGTCCAACTGCCCATTTAGGCCCGATCCTACCTGGACATCCCTCAAGGGGTCCCAGATTGGAGAGGGAACAGGCTGGGCAAAGGACACCCTCCTCCCCTGCATACAAATTTTGTTCATCGGGCCTCTGGTAGATTAATAAGCCAATTCACTACTTGATAAGCATATTCTGTAATGTACTTCCTTCAAGTTTTACTAGAAAATTATTTTTAGTGAAACCTTTCCTGACCTTCCCTACTAAAAATTTCAACCCTATCGCCATTCTATCTCCCAAGATAATTCTTTATTCTTTTTACCATGTTTTTGTTTATCTGGAGCACTTATCATACCTTACCAGCTACTAGATACAGTATTTTATTTAACATCTTTGATTTCCATCTTTTCCCACTAAAATGTAAGCTCCTTCGGACAGTGATTTTTAATTATTTTTCCATTTTAGTTGACATATGCCCCACACTGAAAACCATTAGTTCTTATCAGCTTTCACTTAAAATAAATGAGTGAGTCCAATAAACAAAAGGTGGAAAATTTTATGGTAATTCAAGTTTTTTGCTTTGTTTCTTGAATCTTTGACCATAAATGACATGTTTGGTGTAACTGGTATTAGTGGAAGCCAGAATGCACCTGTCATTAAAATAATTTGCATGCGACTGACCAGAATATAAGTAATACCAAACTGGAGTCATTACTACAGATTCTATAGACATTAAACATTTCATAAAAACATTTAAAATCTTTTCATTTCATCAATAAAACTGTTCTTGAAATGTGTGAAAAAATGTTAAACTCATTGTTTCATACTTATGATTTACTATGTAATGACAACCATGTATATAAACTTGTATTTAAAAGTGGGCCCAACATTTAAACACTTTCTTTAAAAAGGAAAATATTAACTTTCTGGTAAAAATATGAAATTTAAGAATATTCATTAATTAAAATTAAATTTCAAATACTTAACTGACAAAGATTAAAGAACTTATAATTACTCAAATATTTTATTAACTAATGTACATTGACAACTTTTTGGAGGAAAAGTAAAAATATGTAAAAAATTTTCCATATGAATACCCTTCCATCAATCAGCTCTACTTGCAAAGATTTAGCCTAAAGAAATAATAGACTATGAGTAAAAAGATGTGTGTCCAAATATGTTTAATAAACATGCATCCTAAAAGAGAGCATTATTTATCAAGGAGTTATTTCTAAAATAAATTATATGAAAGTGATATAACATAAAATAATAAAAATAATTAAGTATTATATTTATCCTTTATAATAAAGGGGAAGGAACAGGACACTTATATAGGGTATTATTAGTAGAGAGGCGGTAGGGATAACTGATTTACACAATCCCTGAAGCACAATTCTCATGGTATTACAGAGGAAAAACTCTAAGCCCATACTTATTGGGATCATTTATTTCCTATCCCATGTTTTTATGTCTGAACTATGTAATTTAGGCAAGTTATTTTACTCACAGGATTGATGGGGATATTAAATGAGCAAATGTACATCAAAATCTCATGCTTGATACCTACATGTATAAGAGTTAACTATTATTTTTATTATTAAAATGAAAATTCTGTTTTGTTCACTTCTATGTCCCTGAATATAACTGTTCTTAATATTTTTGAATTATTTTAAATTAAAAATTAATACAAATATGCACATTCACATATATAGAGAGAATAAATTCTGAGAGGACACCAAAATGTTAATAGTAGTTATCACTATTTTATACATATATCTACAATAATAGAAGTATAATATGCTAATTAGACTGGATGTCTTTACAGATGACTTTCCAGTCGTAGCTGGGGCAACGAGGGAAGCCTGGGTCCCGGGTGACAGGGGGAAGCTGGTGCCAGCAGCCAGGGGAAGGAAAAACTATTCTTGCATGAATTTTATGCATTGGGCTTCTAGTGTGTTTGTGTGTGTGTGTGTGAGTATGTGTGTATATATGTGTGTGTGTGTGTATATATATATATATATATATATATATATATATAGTATATTTGAACTTTAAGAAGATTATACTTAAGTGTATCATGCACACACTGCTCTTTAGCCCAATAATTCTATTTGTTTAGAAAGGTTTAGGAATTATCTAAAAAATTATAAAACAAGTTTTCATAGCAGCCTTAATCACAAAAGGCAAAAATTGGAAATAACTTAGTTGTTCATCAATAAGAATAAATAAACAAAACGTGGTACTTTATCCATATACTGAAGTATCATAAAGAAATAAAATAAAAAAGAATGAACTACTGACTCATGCAACAACACATCTACCAATATTATCTATTATCTATCTATCTGTTATATATCTATCATCATCTAACATTTATCTATCATCTACCTATTATCTATCTATTTTTCTATCTGCTGAGCCAGATAATTTATATATACATATACTAGTGGCCTTGTACACAGATTTGTGCAAATTGAAAGGAAATTAATTAGAGGAAATATTTTAATATAGCTATTTCCCCTTTCTATACAATAGAAGTGTCAACCAAATTCACAATTGACAATGACAGATCAAAACACACCTGTGTGATTGGCACCAAGAAAAACTTTATATATATCATGCATGTGTGAGTCAACTTAAGTCTTTTATATGTATACAATAAACCTGTTTAATTACACCTTCTTTCTCATTTAGGTAAACTTTTTTAAGCTCAGTGAAGCACCCCAACTTCTGTTTCAGATAATTGTGAGCAACACAGCAGTAAATATCAACATGAAGCATATTATTATTGTAGATCACACAAGGAGGAGAACAAAGGGTAAAATATTTAAGTGCAACAATGTTTGGCTACATTCTGCACAGTGAGGAAACCTGAAATCATTTTCAAGGTCCACCATTTCTTACTTCTTTTCAGTTGGGTCAAGTTTCTAAGCTTTCCAAATCTCCATTTTCCAGCTAATGAAAATAAAATAGGATTCCACTGAGTCTCCTATATACCTACTTCTGGATTTCTGTGAGGATAAAATGAGATGAGGCATGGAAAAATGCTTCACAGACATTTGGTTAAAGTATAAAATATTTGCACCTGGACATAAAGCAAGTAGTGTTCCTGGTTGAAGAAATTCCAAGGAGGCTAGTCACTAGGGAGAGGAAGCTGGGTGTTGCTATGTGATATCATTACCTGTGCCCACAGTGACTATTTATGGGCTTGGCTGGGCTGTGGGCTACATTTTGTGCCATGGAGTCTTGGCAGTATTGGCTACAATTTGGTGGGCTGTTGCTCCAGGGTGTGGTAGGGCCTGGGTCCTACTTGGGGGAAGCTGAGTATTGCTTTGTTGGTGCTAAGTCCATGGTGCTGTTTCTCTGTAAATGGCCAGTGCATGTTATGGCAGCTCCTGCATTGAGAATCTGCATCCTGGTGGACAGTGGACATCATAGCAACTGGTCGGATGGTTGGACACTTAGCATATTAGCCTTTTATATATATAGATGCTATGATATCCTTTACATCAAGATTAATAAGAAAATAAAAACAATCTGCAGTGAAAAAAGAAAATAATGGTTATTTCATGGAAACAGGGCAAGGTTGTACTAGGAAAGTTATAAGGAAATTTCCTGGGGTTATAATAAAGTTCTATATCATGATGGGTTTCTGGATTACATGGGTGTGTGTATTTTTTAATGCATACATGCATCAAATATACACTTATGATTTATGTAAATGTTCCCACCAGAGAAAACATGAGTTGATATGCATGCTGACCTTATTTAGCAGAAAGTACATGATGAATTGAAGGATAAATAAATATATGGTAGATTTTTTTTTTTTTTTTAAGAAACACAGAGTAAAATGTTAGAATCTAGGTAATATTGTGCCTTTTTATGAATTGCTTCACAGGTAATGGAGGCATGTGATCACAGACCTGGAATATACTTTTAAAAATAATTAAATAAATAATATAATCATTTTTAGTGGATCACTTTTACATTTGGAATTCAATTAAGTTAATGTTTTCTTTTCATTATTCACAGAGATAAATTTAGTACTTCTCAGCACCAAGTGGGGCTTGGTAAAGGAAATGAGTGATTGAATGACTAACTCAATCTTACTTCCAAATTTCCCAGTACAGAGAGGGGGGGAAACTCATTAACATAGTTGGACATTCTATTATCTATATAATAAAAGCCTAAGTGGCTGTTACTGCAGAATGACCAGAACAAGTGGCCTCTATGATGCATACTGACCACCAGGGGGCAGATAATCAATGCAGGATCTGCCCCCTGGTGATCAGTTTGCTCTCACAGAGAGAGCACTACTCAGCCAGAAGCTGGACTCACTGCTGACGAGCACAGTGGCAGCAGGGGGAGCCTCTACCACTTCCATGGAAGTGTTAAGGAGCAGCAAGCTCAGTGTTAAGGAGTGAAGAATCCTGGATTGCAAGAGGGATGTCCAACTGCCTGCTTAGTCCTGTTCCCTATGGACAGGCGGTCTTATATCCCCCAAGGGTCCCAGGTTCGATTCCAGTCAAGGGCATGTACCTTGGTTGTGGGCTCATCCCCAGTAGTAGGTATGCAGGAGGCAGCTGACTGATGTTTCTAACTCTCTCTCCCTCTCCCTTCCTCTCTAAAAAATCAGTAAAATGTATTAAAAAATTAGTTTCTTGGCAGTTAGGATTGACCATGTGACTATTCTAGACAAAAAATAAAAGTCTATGAGGATGTTTCCAGAGAAGTGATTTTTCTCATATGTAATTAGGTATTTTATTAATCTACTAGTAGCCCATTATATGATATTGTGCACAGTATGCTACCTACTACTCCTGTGGGAGCCGGTGGGATCCGCAGCATGCTGCCAGCAGCTGTGCTGCTTCCACAGGAGCTGGGATGACCCGTGCCAATTCTCCAGGAGGCAGGAAGGAGCTGTACTGCTTATATGGGAGGAGGGCCTGCCTCTCCTCTCTGGGCCTGTGCTCGGCTGCAGAGTCTGGAGGCAGGTCCCCCTGTCCCTCAGAGGCCCTCCGTGGCCAGGGCGGAACTCTTGCCTCACTGCCAGAGCAACAAGGCAAGCATTCTGCCAGGCCGCTCACACTACCTGCTCTCAGCAGCCACCCCCTACAGGACTGGGGAACTCTGGTGGGACTGAGGGGACTGGAAGCCACCATCTTGTGGCTATGGGTGCTGCCATATTTGTGATGGAGTGAGTTAGTTTGCATATTACCCTTTTATTAGATAAGATAGTTTTCTAAGAAACCTACCCCACACAATATATATACATATATTTAATATATTTATATTAATTTATTACAGAAAGGAAGGGAGAGGGATAGAGAGCTCGAAACATTGATGAGAGAGACATTGATCAGCCTCCTCCTGTACGCCCCCTACTGGGGATGTGCCCGCAACCAAGATACATGCTTTGACTGGAATCGAACCTGGGACCTTTTAGTCCACAGGTCGACGATCTATCCACTGAGCCAAACAGGTTTCAGCCCAAACAAAATATTTTTGTTTAAATCAGGAATATGCAAACTAGAACCCTAGGATATATTGTAAGTAGTTTATTGCAATGCAGCAAATTGTTAATATTAAACTTTTAAAATCAAACTGTTACATCAATTTAAATGTATTTAATGGAATTTTAATACAAGAGCACTTTTATATTATATCCATTATCTATATGTTTAAAAAAATCATGAAAAATCACTTTTAAATCATTATAATTTTATAATTAGTTTATCTTCATTCTTGAACTTGCATTTCAATTTTACTTCCCCATAGTATTTTATTTAAATATAATACTAGAGGTCTGGTGCACCAATTAGTGCATTAGTAGGGTCCCTTGGGGTTACCTGTGGAGATTGGGCCCCAGGTCTGCAGCCCCACAACCCCACCTGGCACCTTGCTTTGGCCTGACACTGCCCCCTCATCTGCTCCATCATCCCACCTTTGGGGCTACTGTTTGGGGCAGAGCCCCCTACCTAGCTCCCTTAGTTTATGGGAGCCAGGTGGTGGCCCCACCTCCTACTGCCACCGCTGGTTGTGGTCTGCAGGGTAATTGACGGGGTGAACAGGCCCCAGCTCGCACTCACCTTGGCCTGGCGCTGCCAGCTTACCTGCTCCACTATTCCACCACGGTCCCACTCTAGTCAGAACCCATTGGATCAGAAGCACTTTCACTGCCACCTGCTGCCAGCTCCATGTCGTGAAGCCCACCATGTTCCATGCCACCCCACTGATGGTCAGCACACATCATAGCAAGGGATCAAACTTCTGGTCTCTTTTTTGAACTCCCAGTTGAATGACTGCCCAAGGGGATAATTTGCATATTATACTTTTATTATATAGGATTTTTATTATTGAATGTCTTCAAGTAATTATATTATTACATTTCTCTGACATACATTTTGGGGAGAAATATCTTACTACTATATGACTCTAGGAGTTACAAATGTTTTTCTAGATTATTTTAGCATTATACTTATAAGCACAAACATCCAAACAATGTAAATATATTACTTTGTTTGATAGAAAATTATTAAACATAAAAAGTAAAATGATATTTGAAATGCATCTTTTAATAAAAATGGATGAGACTGTGTTATTTCCCCCCACATACTTCATTATCCTTTTATACAGTCTTACTTATTACTTCTCAAGACTTGGAAAGGCAAAAGAGAGTACCAGGTTTAGTTTTGGGAAATACTGATTATTTAATTCTATTGTGGTATACAGATTTGTGTAGCTTTTTTTTTAAAAAAAATATTTTTATTGATTTCAGAGAACAAAAGCTGCAACAGAATAAGGGGAGAGGAATACACATTCACAGAAGATAAGGGAAAGCCACAGAGGGCAGAGAAATGTTGACAAAAGGGGGAGAAAGAGAAAAACAGATTTTCACAGTAAATAGAGAATTCTACCACTGAAAAAGGAGAAAAGGAGGGAGGCCCATGTGGGGTTTGAGCTTTGAAGCTGCTATGGTGACCAATAAGAAGGAAATATCAGATCACAAAGAATTACCGCTTTTATAAACCCTAGAAAGAGGAGCTTAGTGAGCTACATTCTTTGGGACCCCCTCCCTGTGTGGGAGTATGAACTTGCTTCCAATAAATTTCCACCTTTTAACTATGGCTTCATTTTTTAAATTCACCTGGACAAGAACCCAGGAAAGAAATCACCTTTGCTTCCTGCTCAGAAGAAACCACACATTTCAGTGTGGTTCCGTGTTTCACTTTGTTGTGTGGACTGGGAATCTTCAGAAATCAACCTCTGCAAGTTGAATGATGAGTGTATGAAGGACACATGGACTTGATCCCTTCCTCTAGTATCCCTTTATAATTTTGGAGACATTAACAGATACCCGCCAGACACTTAAACCTGGCTGCCGTCTTTTGCAGGCATTTCTCAGACATACTCTCCAGCATCAGTGCCAAACTATGCAAAGATAAGCTGGTAGTTGGACCGGGTTAGAGAAAGCAATAGGCTCCCCGTTAGGCAGAAGACAAAGTCTGTCCAATGACAAAATGAGTGCTTGGGTGCCTGCCCTGCTCCCAAGATCAAAGAGGCAATTCCTTCCTCTGGTTCAAGACTCTCAGATGTCCTTTATGGGAGTAAGGGCCAGGTGGAGGTGCTTGGTGTTAAAGTCCTAGGGCAGTCATCGGCAAACTACAGCTCTCGAGCCATATGTGGCTCTTTGGCCCTTTGAGTGTGGCTCTTCCATAAAATACCATGGCCTGGGCAAGTGTATTTTGAAAAAGTAGTATTAGAAGAAGTTTAAGTTTTAAAAATTTGGTTCTCAAAAAATATTTTAATCATTGTACTGTTGATATTTGGCTCTGTTGACTAATGAGTTTGCCGACCACTGTGCCACTGCGGTAGGGTATGAAGGTGGCCTCTGTTAGAGCTCTAATAGTAAACATAATTAATTCTGACCCATTGCTGAAATCGGTTTGGCTCCATGGGTAGAGCGTCGGTCTGCGGACTGAAAGGTCTTAGGTTCGATTCGGTCAAGGGCATGTATCTTGATTGCAGGCACATCCCCAGTAGGGAGTGTGCAGTAAGCGGCTGATCAATGTCTCTCTCTCATCGGTGTTTCTAACTCTCTATCCCTCTCCCTTCCTCTCTGCAAAAGATCAATAGAGAGAGAGAGAGAGAGAGAGAGAGAGAGAGAGAGAGAGAGAGAAATTCTTACCCATCAAGTGAGTGCAATAAGGGTTGGTCACCCAGTATTCTGGGTCTTCATGCCTGTTTTAGACAGCCAGGGAGAGAAAGTAAGGCATGTAAAAGGACTGAGATGATCAGAAGTGTCACTTTCTCTTGGAGTTCTGTCCATAAGCACCACACTTTGACCCACAACACAAGTCCACTCTTTGGCCCAAATCCCATTCAGGTTTAATGGGAGAGTTGTTTGCCTTTTTCTTCTGCATTCTATTTCGGTCAGCCACCTCACAGACCACCACCTCTGAGCTCTAGATCCCAGAACCTGTGTGAGAAAGAACAGGAGTAAAGATCACCAGCACTTCTGAGCACTCACTCCAGTCCACACTCGGTACAGGGTGATGTGGTAGTGAGAGAGAGAGGTAGGAAGGGACCTAGGAAAGCTTCTAGACAAGGGTTACATATTACCCAAGACACTAGGACACTTTATTGAGAACAGGACTAGAGGCATACAGCCCCTGAAAGGTTAAATCCTCCTGGAGAGGAGGACAGCTTGATTTATTAGCATAATAAGGCACACTCTTTTTGAGGCTAATAACAATTGCCTACCAGTGGGTATCAGTTTAAGTTTAGGAGGGCTCTGCAGACTCCTTGGAATTCTAAGCACTCTTTTGGTGACCAGGGGACAAGACATGTGTTCCCAAGGTTCCCACCCAAGTGTCCTGCCCTTAAAATTGGGTGTGAGGCGTCGGCACAGGACCCAAAACAGTGAACTTGGCAGTGGTGGAAGAGGCTGTCCCAAGGCTTGCCTTCAAGGTCCCTGGTGCCTGTGATGTCACAAACTCATGCCACCTGAGTTACAAGACTGGTGGGCCGGAATTCCTAAATCTAGGCTTGATGCCACCCCTTCTCTGGGGCTAGAGTGCAAGCTGGCTGCTGGCCATGACTGGCCATAGCAGCTGTAGGAGATGTTAAATTAACCCATTAATTACTAGGTTGCCTATCTCTTCTATTTATTGTGATATCTGTGAAATGAATTTAGAACTGTGAAATATCTTTTTGCTTGGTTATTTTGAAACTAAAATGTTTGGAATATGAACATAGGGTAAAAATTGTGGAGGTTGTGTAAGTGGTTGAAAAGAAGTTTTAGCTGAAGAAAAGTGTAGGTAAGGTGGTACTCCCAAGCATGTCTAAGTAAAATATGCAAATGTACACTAGCCAGAAAAGAGTGATATTTAAGAGTAAATTTAAGCTTAAAAAAGGAGAAATTTAAAAATTTCTTCCACCATTATGGAAAGAATAATTTGAATGTTTTTATTCAAGCATTAAATCTCACCATTACTAAGACACCATAACTAAAAAGATGTTGCTTTTATCTAATGTGTGCCTTGCAACATCAGCTAGCATATCTCTCTCCCAGGTATTTTTCTCAAGGAGAGATGTAAGTAAATTGGTTCTGTTTGAAAGAAAGTAAAAGTCTTTAAGGTGGCATTTTAAGGTTTGGGAATAAAAATAGTAAGAATAAAGGTTCAATAAAAATAAGAAGTTAAGCCAGTGAATAAGAGGTTATAACCACAGTAATTTTAAAGTAGTAATTTTGGCTGAAAATAGATTTCATCTTTTGCACATTTTTAGCAGTTCAGAGAAATCAGGCAGAAGATAATCCCTTAGTAGCAAGAGTATACATAGGAATAGGACTAGAGGTATTTGTGTTCTCCCTGGAGCTCTGGGTATTGGTCAAACTCCCCTTGGAATTTCAGTATGTACTTCAAAAATATTTTAACTCTCTGAGGCACTTTTAATCATGGACAAAGGGACTGAGGGCATCTCTGCTTGAGAATATACACCTTTATCTGAGACCTTACATATTAAGGCAACCTCTCACTCCTGCCTTGGGAGTGAGAGCTCTCTGCACCGTTGGCTAGGAGTAAGGATGGCCCCATCAGCAAGGGAAAGTCACAAAGGATGCTATACGTCCTTTGTGTGTGTGTGTGTGTGTGTGTGTGTGTGTGTGTTTTACATATAGGAAGTATATCATCCATACTGCAAAAAGACAGCCCCCTAGGGTGCATCCTTAAGAATTGGGATTATTTTTACCCACAAACCTTAAAGAAGAAGCACCTGATTTTTTTCTGCACTCAGGCCTGACCTCCGTATCAACTAGCGAATGGGGAGAAATGGCCCTCAGAGGGAAGCCTAACACCATCCTGCATTTGAATCTTTTCTGTAGGAGGGAAGGAAAATGGCCAGAAGTCCCATAGGTCCCTTTGTTCTAAGGGACAAGCCAGATCTATGCAAGAACTGTACACTTAATCCCTCTCTCCTTTCAGTATTAACCCAAAACCTGCCAAAAGAGAAGGCTCCAGTACCACCAGAGTCCTCTTGCCCTTTATCTGAACCTTCATGTGAATCATTTTGCCCCCCTTTTCCTGGACTTCCAAAAAAAATGCTTCCACCAGCAGAAAAGAAGATACCCAGGGCTGTCTCTACACCGAGGTCCCAGAGGGTCTCTCCCCGTGATAGAACAGGTGGGCAAATTTGGGTGTATCAGAATTCAGGCCCCTTTCAGTCTTGAGACAGAAAAGAAAAATCTGGATAAATTCTCAGATAATTCTTATAATTACATTGAGGCCTTTCGAAGCCTAAATAAAAAATTTGACCTATCTTACCAGAACTTAATGCTTTTTCTGGAGCAAACCTTGTCTCACACTGAGAAAGAGAAAGTTTTGGCGGAGGATTGAAACTTTGGCAATAATTAATATGTCTCTTGTGTATGAGACATTAAAAACCATGAAAAGAAAGAAAGGTACTTGAGGGTCTCAGGATGTCAAGTGGAAAATAAGACACTTTAATAGAAGGCATCAGGAGAAGCTAGTCTAAGCCTGTTAATTATTCCAGACTAACTACCATCAGCCAGGAGGCTAATGGAAACCCCTCCACATTGTTAGAGAGACATAGGGAGCCGTTGCTGAAGCACTCCAATGTAACCCCAGAATCATTAGAGGGGTAGTTGATTTTAAAGGATAAATTCATCATTCAATCAACCCCACAAATCAGGAGCAAACTACAAAAACTGTCTATTGGAGCACCTAGACCAGTGGTTCTCAACCTGTGGGTCGCGACCCCTTTGGGGTCGAATGACCCTCTCACAGGGGTCACCTAAGACTATTGGAAAACACCTATTTCCCATGGTCTTAGGAACCAACACACCGCTCCTCGGTGTAGCAAAATGTAGCAATGTAGTTTACTGTTGTTATATTAAGACTGTTACCCATACTATACCACGATTCAAGACGAAATTTCATTTATTTGTAATTAGAAATAAATATTTCACAATATATAATTACATATTGTTTTCGTGATTAATCACTATGCTTTAATTATGTTCAATTTGTAACAATGAAAATACATCCTGCATATCAGATATTTACATTACAGTTCATAACAGTAGCAAAATTACAGTTATGAAGTAGCAACGGAAATAATTTTATGGTTGGGGGTCACCACCACATGAGATGTCTTAAAGGGTCGAGGCATTAGGAAGATTGAGAACCACTGACCTAGACGATCTTCTGAAAGTCACCACCTCTGCATTTTGTAATAGACAAGGAGGAAGAGGATAGAAAAGAAAGGAGAACATGGCCCAAAGTAAGGCTCTTTGTGCTATGCTTTGGAAGAACAAGGGCCCCTAAGTCAGAGCCCAAAGTCTACTGGTCAGTTCTGACCACTTATTACAGCTATGGCCAGGTTGGACGTATGTGTCGGAATTGCCCAAGGGGTGTGGTAGACCCCGAAGCTTTGTCCCATCTGTCAAAGAAACCACTAGAAGTCAGACTGCCTCCAGAGATGGAGGTCCCCTGGGGTGGGGCTGGTGATCCAGCTAACCCCAAAAGACTAATGGGGCATTGAGTAACCCAACCTGGGTCCTCATAAGACTGTCATTTTCACCCAGGAGCCCTGGGTAAGCCTGATAGTTGAGGACAAGGAAATTAATTTCCTCCTTGATGCATGCTAGATCCACTTTTTCTATACTCCTCTAAAACCCTGGTCAGTTATCTTCAGAGGCTGTAGCCATTATAGGCATGTCTGGGAGGATGATAAAGAGATATTTTTCTCAGCCTTTAGTGTTCCTTTCCCATGTCTTCCTGATCCTGCAAAAAGCCTTATACCCACACGAAAGGCAATAGCCTCTCAAGCCTGAGGTTCAAGAAGGACTCAAGATTATAATAGGCAATCTATTTTAGAAGCCCCAGGTTTATTGAACCTGTGTTATAGTCCCTGCTATACTCCCATCTCAGGGGTACAAAAGCCTAATAGGGAATGAAGACTAGTTCAGGACTTGCAACTAGTAAATGAAGAGATGATTCCCATTCACCCCATTTCCAGCTATCCTATATGATAAAAACCTAATATGCTGTGTCCAGTCAACTGGTTGGCCGTTTAATCAATCAAAGTGTAATATGCTAATGATATGCTAAGGCTGCTCAACTGCTTGCTATGACATGCACTGACCACCAGGGGGCAGATGCTTTGATCAGTAGGTTAGCTTGCTGCTGGGGTCTGGTCAATTGGGACTGAGATGGACCAGACACATCATGGAGCCCTCCTGTGGTCCCTCCCTGGCTGGCCAACCTCCCTTGTCCCTCCCTAGCCCCAATCATGCACTGGTGGGTCCCTCGGCCTGGCCTGCACCCTCTTGCAATTTGGGAACCCTTGGGGAATGTCAGAAAACCAGTTTTGATCTGATCCCACAGCGGGGAACACTGTTCAGACAGAAGCCCAGCTCATGGACCAGGAGCAGTGGTGAGAACCTTTCCTGCTTCTGTGGCAGTGTTAAGAACGTCCAACTAATGGCTAAGGCCTGGGTGGAGTGTGCCTAAGCTGACAGTCGGTCATCCCTCAAGAGCTCCTGGACTGCAAGAGGGTGCAGGCTGGGCTGAGGGCCCTCCCACTCCCACTCCTCAGTGTGTGAATTTCATGCACAGGGCCTCTAGTGGAGAAATAACCTAATCCAGGAGGCCCAAAGGAGAGCCTCTCTGTTTTAGTCTGGGAACCTGAGACTGAGCAAACTTTTAAACAACTAAAGAGGGGCCTGTAAAAGAACTAAACTTTGAGCCTCCCAACAGGTCATCAGCATCAACTCCTGGATCCATCTGTCTCAAGTAAACCTTGAATGCCAGCACAGGAGGAGGATGAAGCTCTATTGCCATCAACTGAATCACTGGACTCCTACATGTGGGAGCCTCTAGAGCAGTGGTTCTCAATCTTTCTAATGGACAACCCTTTCTAAAGGATCTCCTGGAGAGTCTATGAGTGCCAGATTAGTAATATGCTCTGGCATTTCTGGATAACCATTGTTTTCATCTTTCTAATAGTTCTTATTCTGTCTTTTTATTAGTGTCACTGGAACCCTAGGCTGGAACCTGAAGGAGACCTTTTCTGCCCTTGCTGGAACCCAGAAATACCTTAAGATGCTCCTACTTACAGCCCTTTTCTTTATCCCTGATATAGCACGGTGTGTTACGAGCAGCCCAATTCAGGGTCAGATAATCTCAAATAAATTAAATATATTTATCTCACGTTCATTATTGTAAATTTTTTCAACAAAATTTAACACTTTCTTTTTTAAATTAGTGATTGGTATTTTTCTATATTTGCACATGAAAAGACAAAAGTTACCTTTTCCCCTAAACTTTCATGCATTTTTTATGGAAATTCTAGTTAAAAGCTAAGACTTTTCTGCCTCTTTTATTAAAAAGAAATATTTAAGTTTTTTCCATCAGGGTAATTAAATTGATATTTTTCACCTTCCTAATTAGCTTGCAAATTTTGGTAATCTTTGGAAATTAAATGTCTTTCAAACAACTCTTTGTAAAGGTAACAGAAAAGCATATACCCTGATCATAAGAATTGATGATCATGGATTCTTTGTTTGATAATAGAATCAGTAAGCAGCCATGTATAGTAAAAGAGTAACAGTGATTAGCACCAATACAAATTTCTTCTACTCATGTAATTATTTCCCTTTCATTTCTCATAAAATCCCTTACCTTCTCCCTATAATTGAGATATTATTTGGGTTTCTGCTGAAACTGTGCTCCCAGAATTTCACTTATTTATTTTTTATCCTAAATAAACACTTGTTATCTCTCATTTTGGCTTTTCATTTTTAGGTTAATATCAGCATGTTAGCAACTTTATCAGTTCCAGAACCTAATGTTATTTGGGACTGATAAATTTACTAACAAGTAATGCCTGCTCCTGTAGGAAAGTGACTTGTGGGGTGAGCATGAAGGTATTCAATTGATATACTATAAATGTATATGGGACCCTTTTGCAATTAAACTGCTTATAACTTGGGGGAAAAAAAATCCCTAAGTGCATGTGTGATTGGAACATAAAACAAACATTTGAAACTGTCTTCATTTCTGATGGCTTGGGCAGAAGAAAGATTGATAATGTTTTCATCCATTATCATGAGTGGAGTGAGCACTCAATGTTTACTAAAGTGAACTGAATTTTATCTAGATGATGTCTAGCAATTGTTTTATCAAAATTAATTTTACCTAAGACAATTAGCCTTTTCTAATTCTAGTCTCAGTTCCTTATCCTCTATAACATCAGTTATTCTCTGACTTATCTTTCTGTTTTGTTTGATTGGATAGTCTTTGAAGCACTTCAATTGCTTGCCATGCTTTCTCTTGCATGCTTTTAGTGTGTTATACTGCAGTTGATTTTTTTGTTCCTTTGCTAATACCATTGTAAGAAACATGCCTCTGATTTATCTTCATAGAAAAGAAACAGTATGTGGCCAAGCAGCTATTGAATTACTCAGAGCAAACAGATGTAGGGGTGGGGAGAGAGGATGAGAGCTGTACACGTAGCTGATAGCACATGTCCTATGAAGATTTCCCTAGACCAATGGTTGGCAAACCATGGCTCGGGAGCCACCTGTGGCACTTTGGCCCCTTGAGTGTGGCTCTTCTACAAAATAGGCTGGCCTGGGCGAGTCTATTTTGAAGACGTGGTGTTAGAAGAAGTTTAAGTTTAACAAATTTGGCTCTCAAAAGAAATTTCAATCGTTGTACTGTTGACATTTGGCTTTGTTGACTAATGAGTTTGCTGACCACTGTCCTAGACAAAAAGAGGTGGAGGCAACTAGAAAAGGCCCCTGCGCATTTTTTTTTAATTACCCAATGAGAGACAGCAGACCTAGGCAATATTAGAAAATAGATGATCAAGTAGTACTCAGCCAGTGAGGAACTGAGGAGGGTGTAAATTGAAGCATGGTGGTCCCTCCTTCGTAAACTGCTGTTTGAAACTGCTGTTTGAACTACTGTGTTATTTTTAGATAGTCCCTTATTCTGTAAAATAACTTTGTTTTTTAGCTTCAGTAATGGAAGCTAGCCATCTAAAGGGGCTGATACACTGATATTGATAATAATTCCCATATTCTCATGCCAAGTGTTTGTTCATTATGTATCCAAGGTTATAGGTGTGTATATAGATATGATATGTACTCAGGGTTAAAGTTATCTGTATAGATATGACAGATGTTTATTAGATATGATATATACTCAAGGTTACAAGTTGTCTGCAAAAATAACTTACACAAAGAACTAGAAGGATATCAAAAGGGAATACTCCTCTCTGTGTTTGTTCAGAATTTGACAGAGGTAATCTGGTCTGAACATGCATGCAATAAAGATGACTCCTAACTAATTGGCTCATTAAGGTGTCTTGTATAGCTCGCTGATTTGTGATACAACAAAATAAATAGGCTATGTCCCCTGTCCCACATGTGATCCTGTAAAATGGACGCCTGCTCTGGAAAATGTTAAAAGTTTCATTTTTGCCATAATTCTGTTTTCTGTCCGTCATTTGGAATTTGGACAGGTGAGCCATTTATCACATCTTCTATATTCTGAAAATATTTTTTTTCATAAGTCAAATTTTATGCAGCTCGAATTATTTTATTTATTTGTTCTATTGATTATTCTATTTTTTTGCAACCAAATTCAACATTTTTTTAAATTCACTGCTTTTTTAAATTCATGATTGGTATATTCTTATATTTGCACATGAACAGACAAAAGTTACTTTTTTCCTGAACATTTATCCATTTTCTGTGGAAATTTTAGTTAATGGCTGGAATTTTTCCATCCTTTTTTATTTTTAAAAAAATATTTTAGGTGTTTCCATTAGGGTCATTAAATTGATAGTTTTCACCTTCCTAATGTTAGCCAGCAAATTTTGCTAATCTTTGGAAATTAGATGTAGTAATAAAACATTGAGTACCAAGGCTAAGTAATCTCTACACATTATTTTATTATAACATCAAAAGAATTATATAGAATTAGTATGAATATACTCACCTTTCAGTTGACAAAACTGAGGCTAGATTTTTTTTTTTATTAATTTTTTATACATATCTCCCCATTGCCCCCCTTCCCTCCCAGGCATGCCCCAAGCCCCCAGTGTCTGTGTTCATTGGTTTTGCTTATATGCGCATACAAGTCCTTTGATTGATCTCTTATCTACCTCACCTAATTTTAATCTTCCTGGGGTAATTTCACAGTCTGTTAGAAGCTTTACTGTCTCTGTATCTATCCTTTTGTTCATCAGTTTATAATGTTCTTTATTATCCCCCAATGAGTGTGATCATGTGATGCTTCTCCTTCATTGACTGGCTTATTTCACTAAGCATAAGGCTCTCCAGTTCCAACCAGGTTGCTGCAAATGGTAAGAATTCCTTCTTTTAATGGCAGCATAGAATTCCATTGTGTAGATGATCTACTCATCTGCTGACGGGCACCTAGGCTGTTTCCAAATTGTGGCTATTGTAAATTGTGCTGCTATGAACATAGGGGTACATAAATCGTTTCTGATTGGTGTTTGTGATTTCTTAGGATAAATTCCTAAGAGTGGGATTACAGGGTCAAATGGGAGATCCATTTTTAGTTTTTTAAGAAAACTCCATACTGTTCTCCACAGTGGCTGCACCAGTCTGCATTCCCACCAACAGTGCACAAGGGTTCCTTTTTCTCCGCATCCTCGCCAACACTTGGTCGTTTGTTGATTTGTTGATGATTGCCATTCTGACCGGAGTAAGATGGTATCGCATTGTCGTTTTGATTTGCATCTCTTGGATGATTAGTGACTTTGAACATGTTTTCATGTGTCTCTTGGCCTTCCTTCTGTCGTCTTTTGAAAAGGTTCTATTTAGGTCCGATGCCCATTTTTTTATTGGATCATTTATCCTCCTTTTGTTAAGTTGTATAAGTTGGCTGTAGATTTTGGAGATTAAACCTTTATCAGTGATATCATTTGCAAATATGTTCTCCCATACAGTGATCTTTCTTGTTGTTTTGTTGATGGTTTCTTTTGCTGTGCAAAAGCTTTTTATTTTGATGTAGTCCCATTTGTTTATTTTTTCTTTAGCTTCCATTGCCTTTGGAGCAGTATCAGTGAAGAAGTTCTTTCGGCATATGTCTGAGATTGTGCTGCCTGTGGATTCCTCTAGTATTTTTATGGTTTCCTGTCTAATGTTTAAGTCCTGTATCCATTTTGAGTTTATTTTTGTATTTGGTGTAAGTTGGTGGTTCAGTTTCAATTTTTTGCATGTATCTGTCCAATTTTCCCAACACCATTTATTGAAGAGGCTATCTTGGCTCCATTGAATGTTCATGCCTCCTTTGTCAAATATTAGTTGAGCATAGTGGTTTGGGTGGATATCTGGGTTCTCTATTCTATTCCATTGGTCTATATGCCTGTTCTTGTGCCAGTACCAGGCTGTTTTGAGAACAGTTGCTTTGTAGTATAGCTTGAAGTCTGGTATTGAGATCCCACCTACTTTATTCTTCTTTCTCAGGATTGCTGTGGCTATCCATGGTCTTTTTTTGTACCAGATGAATCTATGAAGAATTCTTTGTAGGTCTGTGAAATATGTCGTTGGTATTTTAATGGGTAGTGTGTTGAATCTGTAGATTGCTTTGGGTAGTATGGACATTTTAATGATGTTGATTCTCCCAATCTATGAGCATGGTATGCTCTTCCATCTGTTAACATCTTCCTCTATCTCTTTTTTCAGTTTGTCCTGTAGTTTTCTGCATAAAGGTCTTTTACCTCTTTAGTTAGGTTTATACCTATGTATCTTAATTTTTTTGGTGCGATGGTAAATGGGATTGCTTTTTTAGTTTCTCTTTCTATAATTTCACTATTAGTGTATAGAAATGCCACAGAATTCTTAGCATTGATTTTGTGTCCTGCTACATTGCCAAATTCATTAATTAAGTCAATTAGTTTTGGATTGGAGTTCTTTGGGTTTTTTATGTACAATATCATGTCATCTGCAAATAAGGATAGCTTTACTTCTTCTTTTCCAATTTGGATGCCTTTTATTTCTTCTTGTTGTCTAATTGCAATGGCTAATACTTCCAGTACTATGTTGAACAGGAGAGGTGAGAGTGGGCATCCCTATCTTGTTCCTGTTCTTAGGGGAAATGGTTTTAGTTTTTGCCCATTGAGTGTGATGTTAGCTGTGGGTTTATCATATATGGCTTTTATGATGTGGAGGTATGATCCTTCTATTCCCACTTGGCTGAGAGTTTTTATCAAGAAAGAATGTTGCATTTTGTCAAATACTTTTTTTGCATCAATTGATATGACTATGTGATTTTTATCTCTCAATTTGTTTATGTGATGTATCACATTTATTGATTTGCGGATATTGTACCATCCCTGCATTCCTGGGATGAATCCTGCTTGGTCATGGGGTATCATCTTTCCGATGTACTGCTGGATCCGGTTTGCTAGAATTTTGTTGAGGATTTTGGCATCTATGTTCATGAGAGATATTGGCCTATAATTCTCTTTCATTGTGTTGTCTTTATCTGGTTTGGGTATTAGGATGATGCTGGCTTCATAGAAGGGGTTTGGAAGTGTTCCTTCTTCTTGAATGTTTTTGAATAGTCTGAGGAGGATAGGTTTTAATTCTTCCTTGAATATTTCGTAAAACACTCCCGTGTAGCCATCTGGACCCGGGCTTTTATTTGCTGGAAGCTTTTTGATGACTGCTTCAATTTCTCCCATAGTTATTGGACTATTGAGATGTTTGGTTTCCTCCTCCTTGAGTTTTGGGAGGTTATATTCTTTTAGGAAAATGTCCATTTCTTGCAGATTGTCCAATTTGTTGGAATAGAGTTGTTCATAATATTTTTTAACAATCCTTTGTATTTCCACAGGGTCTGTTGTTATTTCTCCTCTTTCATTTCTGATTTTGTTTATTTGGGTCTTCTCTCTTTGCTTCTTGGTGAGCCTGGCAAGGGGTCCATCAATCTTGTTTATCCTTTCAAAGAACCAGCTCTTTGTTTTGTTGATCTTTTGAATTGTTTCTTTGGTCTCCAAGTTATTTATCTCCACCCTGATATTGACTATTTCCTTCCTGCTGAGTACACTGGGCTTTTCTTTTTTTTTAATTAATTCTTTATTATTCATATTATTACATGTTTCTCTTTTTTTCCCTCCATAGCACCCCCCCACCCAGCTCCCACCTCTCCCTCTGCCCTTAGTTCCCTCCCATTGATCTCAGCCATAGGTGTATGATTTTTGTCCAGTCTCTCCCTGTACACCCTCACCCTTTCCCCCCTGAGAATTATCAGTCCACTCCCTTTCTGTGCTCCTAATTCTATTATATTCACCATATTATTCTGTTGATCAAATTTTTAATTCACTTAATTTTTAGATTTACTTGTTGATAGATATGTATTTGTTCATAATTTTTTGGCTTTTACCT
>JAAGEH010000032.1:26829429-26866231 GCA_011751065.1 Lasiurus cinereus
GCTTTTACCTTTTTCTTCTTCCTCTTCTAAAAGAGTACCTTTCAGCATTTCATATAATACTGGTTTGGAGTTGATGAACTCCTTTAGCTTTTTCTTCTCTGTGAAGCTCTTTATCTGCCCTTCAATTCTGAATGTTAGCTTTGCTGGATAGATTATTCTTGGTTGTAGGTTCTTGCTATTCATCACGTTGAATATTTCTTGCCACTCCCGTCTGGCCTGCATCATTTCTGTTGAGAAATCAGCTGACAGTCGTATGGGTGCTCCCTTGTAGGTAATGAACTGTTTTTCTCTTGCTGCTTTTAATATTCTCTCTTTCTCTTTTGCTCTTGGTATTTTAATTATGATGTGTCTTGGTGTGGTCCTCTTTGGATTCCTTTTATATGGGGTTCTGTGTGCTTCCTGGACTTGTAAGTCTATTTCTTTTACCAGATGTGGGAAGCTTTCAGTCATTATTTCTTTAAATAGGTTTTCAGTATCTTGCTCTCTCTCTTCTTCTGGCACCCCCACAATTCTGATGTTGGTACGCTTGAAGCTGTCCCAGAGTCTCTTTACATTATGTTCACATTTTTGGATTCTTTTGTCTTCTTGCTTTTCCAGTTGAGTGTTTTCTGCTTCTTTATATTTCAAATTTTTGACTTGATTCTCGCCTTTCTCTAGTCTGCTGTTAGGACTCTGTATAATATTTTTTATTTCAGTCAGTGTATGTTTAATTTCTAGTTGGTCCTTTTTCATCTCCTCTTGGCTCTCGCTAAGTTTATCCAACTTTTCTATCATATTCTTGAAAAACCTTGTAAGCGTGGTTTTGAACTCTATATCCAGTCGTTTTTTTCCTTCCATTTCTTTTGTTTGTGATCCCTTCCCTTGTCTTGGCATTTTCACTATTCCAGGTAAACTTCTGTGTTGAATTCAGCCTTATGATACCAGACTTGCAAAACCGAAGAAGCCCCTGTTGAGCTTGGGATGGGTGGAGTGTCAGGGCTTAAGGGACTGCCTTGTCTTCCAGTCGGCCCCACCCTCCACGGCCCCTGAGTCTCACTTGAGGGGGTAATCGCTGGAGCAGTCCTTGTGCGCGCGCACCCGCAGTGCCTCTAACCGCTGCCTTTCCAGTTCCCCTTGTGCATCAGGATCACAGGAGTCTAGGTCCCCAGGGTTTCACCTGAAACAGGGGCTTAGTGGACTCAGAAGTGGCACAGTTGGGAGGGTCTGTCTCCTGCCCACTCTTGAAAACCAGAGGCACAATCAGTAATTTGTCCTCCGCCCAGTGCAGTGTGTGACCAGACCTCTGATCTTTTGCGACTCCCCTAAATTTCCGTGCACCTCTCCCTTTTCACAGTCTAAACTCACCCCGTATGAGTTTCGGTTGGATCTGGGGTTTAGTGTCATAAGATAAGGGGTTCAATGTCGTTGGGAGTCTCCATTTTCCTCCCGCCAGAGAAAGCCAGCCAGGTACTCCGGCACCCACTCTCTCAGCGCGCATGTCTCCGTACCTCAGCTTTTTGCAGCTCCTCTGGGTTTCTGTGAGCCCCTCTCTTTCCTTCTAGCTGTAGAACTTACACTCAGCCAGCTTTCCTGTGGTTCTAGATGATGTCCATTCTGTCTTTTAGTTGTAGTTTTGAAATTGTTGTGCGAGGCAGCAGTGTAGGTGTTTACCTATGCCACCATCTTGGATTCTCTCCAATTTATACTTCTTAATAACTTCACCTTTTCACCCATTCTCCAACCTTTCTCCCACCTTAAAAAGACTCTTTTACATTTCTTGTAACAATAGTTTGGTGGTGATGAACTCCTAAATTTATCCTTTTGTTGTCTGGGAAGCTTTTTATCTGTTCTTAGATTCTAAATGAGAGCTTTGGTAGGTAGAGTAATCTTGGTTATAAGTTCTAGCTTTTCACTACTTGGAATATTTCTTGCCAATGCTTCTATGTCATGATTTAGTTTTTTTGTTTGTTTGTTGTTTGTTTGTTTTTCTTCTTATATTCAACCAAATTACCACTTTAAGAGTCTCATGTAGTCTCCTGAATCCTTGACATAGTAAAATATTTAACAATTTTGTTTGGCAAAATGTTAATGAGTTATTATTCAATCCACAATGTCAAAGTAGATATCAATTTTTCTTTAAAGAAAAGGATAGGAAGTTTCTTACCTAAAATGAAGGCATAATCACATAATTTTTAATTTCCAATGTTACATTAAATGAGTACTTTGTTATCATAGGCAACCACTAGTGACAAGTAATTAGTTTTAAAAAATAGATTGGCTTTATAGTCATTTAAAGCCCCTCATTATGTCTTACTATAGAGTGACTCACCTTTATCATTGTAACAACCAGAGAAGAAGCATCTTTAAGATATGAACTTTCCCAGGCACACACAAGTGTTGCACATGATTCAATTTACTCTGTTCCAGTTCTAAAAGCTCAGCAGATTTCAGCATGTGTTTTCAGGCAGTGTAATTTCCTGGTATTCATTTTTTAATTAACTAGAGGCCCAATGCATGAAGATTCGTGCAAGAATGGGCCTTCGTTCCCCTGGTTGCCAGTGTGCCAGTGCCACCTTTATTCCTGCTGGAGCTGTCTTTCTCTAAGCCAAATACTGATGTCACTCTTTTGTCTAAGTTGGTATAAAGTATATTACTGGCCAGCCAATAGGTTGCTGCTACTGCTGCTGGGTGAGGCTGCTTAGTTGGGCTACTGTGTTTGTATAGGTCCTATGTTAGAGGCTGCTTTTACGTAGGGCTGCTTTGTGTTCAGTGGCTACTTGTTATGGCTCCTGTATTTGCTATTGTATTAGCAAGGACTGCTTTATAAGACTAATTTGTCTGATGGCTCCTTAGTAACAATGGCTACTTGGGCTACAATAAAGACTGTCTTACATGCTTATGACTTCTCATATTAACTTCTCCATCTTTTACCCAGTGTTCATGAAGGTCCAGTTTCTGGCAGGGGAACTGTGATGATGAGATGACACAGTTAGTGTGGTTGAGCAGGATAAAGGACTGAGTACACCCCAACAACTGACACAGCAAGCAGAGTCAAGGAGAAACTTACTCCAACATTAGTACATTGAGACTAGATTACCTTAAGAATTTAAAAAAAATGCTCTTAAATTGATGACATTAACGTGAGAACAGGCAGAGTCATCAAGAATGTTCACATTGTGTTCTCAGTTTGTAACCTCATGCCTGGTTCAAAATAAAATGTTACATAAATGTGTTGAATTAATTAATATTTGAAAGATGAAGCCTAAATGAAAAGGAAGCCTAAGGATAATGTTAAACTCAATAAACTAAGATGTAAAGCTAGTTAATAAAAACAATCAAACTGCTTTCCCATTGACTAACTCACAAAACAAAATAAATAAATAATAAATAAATAAATAAATAAATAAAATAAAAAGAAATTCAAATGTAAAGAAAAAAAAGTAAGAAATCTGACCTCAAAATTACAACCAAACAACAGGGCAACCATCATTCAGAACTACCTGGAACCTAATTAAGTGGAAGTTTATAACTAGGGATATAAGAAACATGTCACATCTAAACTTGTAGAAAGAATGAGGATCACACAGGCTAGTACCACACCCACATGTGGTGATTAAAAATCTAGAGGGATATATAGACTGCAGAGGACCCCCCTCCCTACCGCCCCAGCCTGAGGAGCGAGGAGTTCTTATGCCACACCAGGTCCCCCAGCCCAGGACTCAAGTTTCAGGAAGAGAAGTCCTCATAATTTCTGGCTGTGAAAACCAGTGGGCTGAATGAGATGGAGGGTTTCTGAGGATCCTGGCAGTTCCTCTTAAAGGGCCTATGCACAAATTTAACCAGAACCACTCTATCTGAGCTCCAGAATAGGGGTAGCAGCACCAAAGACACCAGGGATATAAAGAAAGAAACTGAATTATCTGATATCAAGGTGAGAGCTAAATGGGAAGCTTTCTCCATGAAAGAGGTACTGGCAGAGGCCACTGATCCTTTTCTGAGCCTTCCCCACACAGATCCCATAGGTGGACTCCATATTTGATTCTCCATCAATCTGGCTATTGCTAGTCACTTACCCTGCTGAATGCCTGAGACCTTGCCCCATCCAAATTTTGGGCATACCCAAACTTTCCAGGGTCTTAATCCATAAGAATGGCCTGTCTTTTCTCACACTTCTGACTTTCTTAAAATATCTCAAACAAGCAGTATCTGGACTCAGCATCCCTTTTACTTTTTGCTAAGTGGCTCCAGACCTGGCACTAGCAGCTTGGCCTGTCCTGAGCACTTCCAAGCCCAGTTCAAGTAATAGCCATCTACAGATAACCCTTCTGATAGCCATGGGAAGAACAGAGAGTGACTGATCTTGACCTGTACCTCCTGGGAAGCCCCAGAGTTCACACACATGGTAGACAGTTTCAGACCATGTCAAAGCACAACTCAACTAGCTCCACAAGAGGCATCTCAAATGGTGGACTCAGTAGACATCAGAACCCCAATGAAGTAAGGCCTATTCTGTGGGATTGATCCATTCACAGCTGATTCTCCACAATTGTTGCATCCAGTCCTTACAGCCAAGTGGCCTAGGGATAAATCCCTCCCATTGATACAAGAAACAGGGAAGCTATGCCATTAAACACTACAGGTCACCTACTACATTAGTCCACTCTACCATGCCCTGGAGATATAGAAAGTCTACATAATACATATAAACAAGCACCAGTAGGCTGCCAAAATAAAGAGACAAAAAAAAAATCCCCAAATGAAAAAACAGAACAAAACTCCAGAAAATGAACTAAACAAAATGGAGGAAAGCAATCTATTAGATACTGAGTTCAAAAGGCTTCTCAGTGAACTTAGCAGAAGAGTAGATGAATTTAGAGAGAACCTCAACATCATAAAAAAGGACATGGAAACCATAAAATAGAACTAGTCAGAAGTGAAGAATACCCTAATGGAAATGACCAAGTATTTACAGGTAATCAACATTAAAGTAGGTAAATCTGAGAATCAAAACACCAATTTGCAGTATAAGGAAGCAAAAAACACCCAATAAGAACAGCAAACAAAATCAATAAATTGAGCATCTGGGACATTTGCAACATGTGGGTGCTGGAAGGAGGACAAAAAGCACACGAACATGAAAAACTATTTGAAAAAATAATGACAGAAAACTTTTCTAACCTATAGAAGGAAATAGACATACAAGTCCAGGAAGTACAGAGAATCCAAAACAAAATGAATACAACGAAGTACACCAAGACACATCATAATTAAAATGTCAAAGATTAAAGACAAAGAGTGAATCTTGAAGCAGTAAGAGAAGAAGTTGGTTAGCTACAGTGGAGCTCCCATAAGGCTGTCAGCTGATTATCAACATAAACTTTGTAAACCAGATGGGTTTGGTAAGAAATATTCAAAGTGATGAAAAGCTAAGAACTACAACCAAGATTATTCTACAACCAAAACTACCATTTAGAATTGAAAGATATATAAAAAGCTTCTGAGACAAGAAAAAACTAAAGAGGGTCATCATTACTAAACCAGTATTACACGAAATGTATAAGGGTCTTTAAGAAGAAAAATAATATAAAAAGTATAAACAATAATATGGCAATAAATACATACCTATCAATAATTGAATCTAAAAACAAGATAAATGAATAAGCAGAACATAAGCAGATTTATAGATAAAAATAATATTTTGATGGTTGCCAGATGATAGGAAGTTGGATAAAAGAGGTAAAGGGATTAAGATATATAAATTGGTAGAATAAAATTGGTAGAATAGTCATGGGGATGCAAAATAAAGCATAGGGGATATAGTTAATAATATCCTAATCGCTATGCAGGTGTACTATTAATAGTGCAGATTTTGTAATCAAAGAAAACAGGATAATTTCAAGAGAAATATCAAAAGTCCTTTATTCAAAGTGATATACATTGCTAGCTACACATTTCCCTCATCTTTCAGGTAATTTATGGATACTATCCCAATAGAATTTTTCTTGTTTTTGAGGTAAACATTTCAGTGACCCAATTTTCCACTTCTTCATATGTTTGAAGTGTTGCTCAGAAAGTGTGTGTGCTATCAATTGGAACAAGTGGTAATCTGAAGAAGCAAGGTCTAGTGAATAGGGTGGGTGGGTTACTACTTCCCAGGTAGGATCTTTTAATGTGTCTTTAAATGGTTTTGAAGTGTGTGATGGTGCATCATCATGGAGCAAAATTACTTTGCCATGTCTTCCTGCACATTCTGGTCATTTTATGACCAAAGCATGGTTCAAATTGATTATTTGTTGTTGGTAGTGATTAGTATTAATGGTTTCACCAGGTTTTAGAAGAGTAAAATGCAAATTGCCCATACCTCCACTACACCCACCACCATGCCCACCAGCCATTACCCCCAGCCAATCAGAGAGAGTATGCAAACTAACTCAACCAAGATGGATATGGCCACCGAGAGAGGAGGAGGAAGGCTCAGGTTGCCCCTGGTAATGGAGGAAGCCAACCTTTCTGCAAACCCTGGCCGCCAAGGCCTCCGCTTAAAGCAACAAAGTTTCAATGGCTGTGTAAGCAGAAGGATTGGTTCCTCTCCAGGCTACAAAGTTTCAATTGTAGAATATAAATAAATTCCAGATACCAGGCCCGCGTTCAAACCACAACAGGCCCCAAGGGAATACCCACCCTGATCTGGGACACCCTTCAGGGCAAAACAGCTGGCCTCCACCCATGCAGTAGGCTTCTATTCTAATAAAAGAGTAATATGCAGATTGACCATCACTCCAACACACAAATTGACTGCCCATATAATAAAAAGATCCTTCCCCCATGTGGACACAAGATGGCCACTATAAGATGCCCAACAGCTGGGAGGTCAGTTGGGAGGAACCAGGTCTGCAAGGGAGGGCAGTTGAGGGTGATCAAGCCTGCAGGGGAGGGCAGTTAGGGTGACCAGGCCAGCAGAGGAGGACAGTTAGGGGTGACCAGGCCCAGAAGGGAGGGAAGTTGGGGGCGAACAGGCTGGCGGGGGAGTGGTTAGGGGTTGATCAAGCTGGCAGGCAAAAGAGGTTAGGGGTAATCAGGAAGGCAGGCAGATGAGCAGTTGGGAGCCAGTAGTCCTGGATTATGAAAGGGATTCTCAGGTAGGATCAGGTCTGAACAGGCAGTTGCACATCCCTCTAGGGGCCCCAGATTAGAGAGGGAGCAGGCTGGGCTGAAGGACAACCCCCCATTTTTGTGCACAAATTTTGTACACTGGATTTCTAGTATATAATAAAGAGGTAATATGCAAATTGATCATCACTCCAACACACAAAATGGCCACTCCCATGTGGACACAAGATGGCCACCACAAGATGGCTAGCAGTGGAGAGCAGTTAGGGGAAACCAGTTGGGCAAGGGAGGGCAGTTGGGGGTGACCAGGCCAGCAGGGGAGGGCAGTTAGGGAGACCAGGCCTGCCAGGGAGGACAGTTAGAGGCAATCGGGCCAGCAGTGGAGCAGTTAGGTGTTGATCAGGCTGTCAGGGGTGTGATTAGAGAGTGATCACACTGGCAGGAAGGTAAGCATTTGGAAGCCAGCAGTTCTATGTTGTGAGAGGGATGTCTGACTGCCCAATCCTGGGATAGGGCCAACCTGGGCAGTTGGGCATCTCTGGAGAATTCTCAGACTGGAGAGAGAACCCTCTTCCCGCCCCACCTTATATGAATGTCATGCACCAGGCCTCTAATGAGAACATAAACCTCAATTTTTATCTCCTTTGAGTTATTATATGATACTAGAGGCCTGGTGCATGAAATTCATGCCCTGGGGCTGAGGGTCCCTCAGCCCAGCTTGCACCCTTTTGCAGTCTAGGAGCCCCTGGGGAGCAGGCTTAAGTCATCAGTCTGCCACTGCTGCTGCATTCACCAGCTGGGAGCCTGGCTTCTGCCTGAGCTGCGCTATTGCTATGAGAGTGCATTGACCACTAGGGGTCAGCTCCTGCAATAAGCGTCTGCCCCCTTGTAGTCAATTCACATCCTGGTCATTCTGCAGTTGAGTCAATTTGCATGTTATCCTGTGTCTAAATAAGATAGGATTAATGATTCATTGTAAAGAGATGAGTATGGCCCCCAAAAGACAGTCACTAAAATCCTTATTCTAAGATGTGCTAGAAATTTCAAATGAGATATATTATACGTACACATATATATGCAAATATATATTTGTATACATTTATACACAACTATTTGTGTGTATACATAATATCAAATAACTGATACATTCTAATTATTGGCATTTCTCCTTTTCACTTTTTAAAATTTATTTTTCTTTATTCCTTATTTTTTTAATATTAAAGAGTTTTTCTGGCTGTCCCATCATCTTTCAGAACATTCAGATTGATTATAATTCTTAATAAAATAGAATTTAAACAATTAAATTCCATTAATATATCAATTCACTTTATATCCGTAAAAATAATAATGAATTAGGAGACAGTATATTATGGTCACAAATTTTGAAAGACCCTGATTACATTTTATGTTTTAAATTAAAAAAATGCTTTAAAATAACATTGACATTACATATTATATTAGTTTAAAATATACAGAATAATTATTAGACACATATATAACATACAAAGTGATCTTAATAAATCTAGTACCCAAACCACCCCATACATAGTTATTATAGTTACATTGATTATATTCCCTGTGCTGTACTTTATATCCCCCATAACCAATATGTACTTTGTAATCTTTTCACCTTTTCAACAAGCTCTCCAATCCTCTGCCATCATTGTATCTATTATTTTGTTTCTGTTTTGTTTTTTCATTTATTTTGTTTCTTAGATTCCACAAATAAGTTAAATTATGTGGTATTTGTTTTTCTCTAACTGACTTATTTTACTTAGCATAATAACCTCTGTGTCTGTCTATGATATCACAAATAGTAAGATTTCATTCTTTTTTATGACCAGATAGTATTCTATTGCATATTTATATCATATCTTCTTTATCCAATTGTCTACTGTTGGACACTTAGATTGCTTTCATATTTTGACTATGATAAATAATTCTGCAATGAACATAAAGATGCATGTATACTTCTGAATTTGTATTTTAGAAATGAGAATTCTGGGTTGTATGGTAGTTTTATTTTCTTCATTTTTTGAGGAACCCTAATACTGGTTTCCACAGCAGCGTTAGCAATCTTTCATCCCATCAAGGCTGCACAAGTGTTCCCTTTTCTCTAAATCTTCATCAAAACCTGTTGCTTGTTTTATTGATGATAACCATTGTGACAACTGTGAGGTGATATATCATTGTGCTATTTGCTTTTCTCTGATGATTAGTGATGATGATAACATTTCTATTGGTCATCTATATGTTCTCTTTGGAGAAATGTGAAAGACCCTGGTTTTAATTCAGTGTTTATTAGTCTTGTAAACTTAAGTAGTTTATAAAACTTTTGTGCTGCAGTTTTGTGATCTATGAAATGTGTATGGTATTATTTGTTATGACTATTTCAAATGAGCATTTGAAAACACATTAATTTTTATTAGAAAATTTAAAAGTAGCTAGTATTATGAACATAAATATTATTAAATCTTATAATAAAACAAATAATAGAGCAGAAATAAATTCTTTATTTTATATATTCCATTGTATAAATTTCAGTGATTTCTTAAATATTTTTCTATGTAAATACATTTTTATTAGTTTGGTTTCCTACATATTTAATTTAATTCAACAAATATTAATTGAGCACCTAATATATGCCAATTTCTGAAACTGATATAGCAGGGAACATAAAATTAATAATAAGTAATGCCTGCTCTTAAGGAGCTTACAGCCTTTATTAAGGAAACAAGATAAGGATACAATAGTTATGATAGAAAGCAATATCTCTATTGCATAAGAGAGGTGCCTAAGGTGTTAAGAATGTCAAGAAGGGTATCAAATACAAAAATTATCATTTGACATGAATGTTCAAAATGGATAGAAGTTCTCCTACCTCTCCACCAAGATCATAACCTAGAAATAACTTAAGTCAAGTGGAATAGTCACATAAGTTCAAAGATTTGAAAAAGGCTGAATATATTTCAGGAAAGGTATTTTTCTTTTTCAGTAAATTTGCAATTGCAGTGATCTGGCAAACTACACTAGAAACATTTAAGAAAATTTGTGGGTATACACTTAGGCATTAGTACCTCAATGAGTATGTAAAAAGTAGACATTAAGAATCCCTGATTTGGGCACTGATGTATTGACAAATCAGTCTTATAAAGAAGTGGGACTATATTTAGAAAGACCAAGTCTCTGTCTAGACAAAAGACAATTTAAATCATTTTCTGTGAAAGCATGATGGAGTTTAAAAAGGGTTAAAATGACAGAAGTGAGGAGGCAGTACTGATTAAATTAGGACACAAAGGATATGGAGGCAATGATGATTATACATCTTTTGAACATTGCTGAAAATAGATTACTAAAAAAATGGTAGCATGTTGGTGGCCAAATTAATGAAATGGAGAACTCAGGAGAAGAATATCGGAGTTCAGAAGAATTTGATTTTTCAGTGATTAAGAGGAAATCAATGACTTATTTGGACAATAGATAGTAGTACTCAGCATAAATCTATCTAAAAGATGCAGGCCTGGCAGGCAATTTCTCTTTCAATGGCAGCCGCTATGGAAAACATTATGGCGGCTCCTCAAAAAATTAAGAATGGAATTACCAATCATTCTTCTTATTATTTACTCCCCAAATTTGAAAATATTTATTTGCAAAGATATATGCACCCCTAAGTTCATTGCAGCATTAATCATCATGGCCAAGACATGGAAACAACTAAAGTGTCTCTTGCTAGATGATTGGATAAAGAAGAAATGGAACATATATGCAAAGGAATAGTATTCAACCGTCAGATATAGTGAAATACTGCTATTTGTGACAACATAGTTACATCTTGAGATTATCATTTTAAGTGAAATAAATCAGAGAGAAAAAGTCAAGAATCATATAATTTTACTCAGATATGAGATATAAAACTGAAAACAACAAATTAACAAACAAAAAGCAACAACAAATAAAGCTCATAGACACAAGCAGGAGTATAGTGATTACTGAGAAGATTTGACTGGGAAATGGGTACAGACTGCAACATACAGATCATGTATTATAGAGTTGTACACTGGAAACATGCCTTCTTATTAACCAATGTCACTACAATACATTTAATTAAAAAAAACTGTTAAAGCAACTAATAAAAGATGCAGGTCTTAAGAATTTGAACATCATCTATTGAAAAATTATTCTGATTAAAATAGATTGTGGGAAAATACTTATAGTTAAAGATGGAAGAAAGAATAGGTGGTATGCAGACAATAGATAGTATCCAAAATAATCAGGAAAAGCCAGCAAACATGAAAACATATACCAACAGTGGTAGTAAAAATGTTGGTAATTTTGAAATTTCAAAAAATATGATGAACATTATAAAAAAGAATAAAGTGGCCAAAGTGAGAAAATTTTTGTAAGATCTTTGGACTTGGACTCCAAAAGATCAAGGTGGAGGATATATAGTCATTTAATTTTGCCTAACAAATATCTGATTACCTGCTCTGAATAAAAAGAAAATGGTTAGCAAAATAAGCCTATTTTCTCTGACTTCATAGAGCCTACACTGCAGTGAGGGAAACTCAGAATAATAATAAATAAATATTCAATAAACATTTGAAAAAAAAGCTCTCAAAGAAAATAGAGGTAATATATAACAGAAGAAACTGATTTTGTATAAATAATGAAGGAAGGATTCCCAGAGGAAGACCTGTACAAACTGAGATCTGGAATGAACTTGGAAAAAAGGGGAAAGAGGTTATTGGTTATCTGAGATATAGAAAAGCAGACACATCGGCCTTGCTATGGAGGCAGCATTGGAGAAACTGAAGAAAGCTCTGTGCTGAGTGCAGATTATAGATTAGGTAACATGATTGGTAATGTGTTGGATTAGTATCCAGCAAACAAAGGAGATGAGGCTGGTGGGTGAGAAGCCAGATCATTCAAGTTTTTATGCCACTTTAAGAAACTCAACTTTTTTTTAAAACTATTTTTAAATATATTTTTTTATTGATTTCAGAGAGGAAAGGAGAGTGAGAGATAGAAACATCAATGATGAGAGAGAATCATTGATCGGCTGCCTCCTGCACACCCTCTACTGAGGATCAAGCCTGCAACCTGGGCATGTGCCCTTGGCCAGAATTGAACCTGGGACCCTTCAGTCCACAGACCGATGCTCTATCCACTAAACCAAACAGGATAGGGCTGGAATTCAACTTTTGTTTGGAAAGCAGTGAGAAGTCATTAAAAGGCTTTAAGAAGGAGAGTGAACTTACATTTATATTTTAAGGTAATCATCTAAGCTAAAAGGTGAAAAATGACTGGGAATGGTAGTATCAGAAAAAGAAGTCTACATTGAGAAGCAAATGCTTGTGTTACCTGTATCCTCTGGTAACTGTCTATGGTAGTAACATCAGAGATTCAAAATATACCCAGGAGCCAAAATAATCAAGTAGTGAAGGATTGGCTATAAGGGAGAAAAATGGGGGGGTATCAAGGTGGATTTCTGGCTTGTATTATAATGACTATTGGTGCCAGTCGAGACATAAGCAATATTGGAGGAACAGCATTATTATTAACAGCACCAATGTAAAAGAAGGTTTTGAAATTTTTATTCAATTGACATAGTGAAAAACAATTAATTCGTCCGCACAATCATAGTCTTATGCTGACCAATAACAAGCATTAATCAGATATTTGGCTGAGATTATGTATGTGTGTCCATGGAGTTTATCTCTCTATGCACAGTTAAGTAGGATGAGGTTTGAATCTCTAGGACTGGCTTCATTAGCACAGGCCTAAATCAACAGAGCTAAGTAGGCCAGAAAGATGAAAAGAAATGTACTCATTGTGATGGAGATTACTTTCACATACAGTGTACCATTTTTCAGAACAAATAAATACAGTTGAGAGCCTCTAGTTAAGAACAAAATTAGTGTGCAGGAGAGAAAAGATAAAGTGAAAAAATAGTCTTGAAGAACATGTACATTACATTGTAAAATAGAAATTCTGCATATTTCTCCTGGCAATGGAAACACTTGATTATTATTCATAATTAGTGTTCATATTATCATTTCCATTTTCTTACAAACAAGATTTTCCCTTTTTCAATTAAATATTTCCAATCTAAAGTTTGCCTCATTAAGTAGACCATATTTTGACTCTATACTCTTACTTTACTGCCTCTGACAATGAACAGCAAGTGTGGTTCTGCCTTTGATAATTATCCTGCTTTCACTCCCTGCCCATATCTAAGATCTCACCAGGCAGACACAGTGGCCTCCTCACTGTCTTTGTCTTCATGGAGAATGTCTAAAGCTATACTTTCTAGGCCAGCAAAATCTAGAAAAAATTAGCCTTTGAACAACAAAGCAAAAGTTTAATTTTCTATACACTGAACCTCTTCTTCCTTTTCTAGTCTCAACAATTTTTTTCAGACTACAAAATTAATATATGTTTAGTCTCAAAAGACCCAGAATCCAGAAATAAAATAGAAAATGAAACTTTTCTAAATCACACCTTTAGCTGGGAAGAATTATACATATTTTTATAAATATACCATACTACATGTAATGCTATGTATATTTTGAACCTAACAATATATAGTAGACATATTTATATGTTGCATGAAGTTTGAGCCCATTTGTGAAAGAGAGTCTTCATTCTTTCTTGCATAAATAAACCATTGTCATATTTGGTTCCTCAGAAGTAGTTCTTTGAGACAAAGTTTCAGTGCAATAATTTATCTGGAAGGCAATTCCAGGAAATTCTAATAGGGATAGGAGGAATTGATAAAAGGAAGAAAAGGCTTGAATAACAAATCTCTCTTAATCTAAGGACCACTATGGATAATGAACTTGGTCTTACTGTTTGTAGAAGAGGCACCACAGTCTTCTCTGGTGAAAAAGCTGGGGTTTTATGCACTGATTAAAGGCTGCCAGTGCAGAGCAATAAGGAGGCTAGTTGGGGTTGTGTTAATGTCTGGCTCTTTTGAACTAGAGTACAGAGGTAAGCCTGGCTTCTGAAGAAATCCCTCATGCAATTGGCAGTTCTCAGGCTGTGTTTACAGCATCAAAGCTGAAGTAAATAATGGAAAGAGCACAAATATGCCTTATTCGATCCTTCCATTGGACATTTAGATTGTGTCCGATTTTTCACCATTATAAACTGCTATGATATTCAAATACATGATTATGTGCATGGCTGTCTGATTTTCCATGATACAATTCCTGCAAGTAGAATTAAAGAATAATTTAAAAACTTAAAAGAAGTATTCTTTGGGCATGTTTTAGGATGAAGAAAGGCAACTTTATCCTTACATGAAAATTTTTATAGGGTGGACATACTGTGTCATATAACTAATATTGAATGGACCACTCAAAATTTAGATTTAATATTTAAAATATCTAAATTGTTAGTTTCATTTATTTATTTTACACCTATCATTGCTATGATAAAGTATAAATATTTTTGAAATAAAATACTAACATAAGAGGACTTAAAATTTGTCCAATTTTTCCATCTTCAGATATAGACAATATTTTTTTAAAAGAACAACAGAGAGAAAAATCTTTATTACCTGGGGCTAGATAGCAAGTTCTTAGACTTGATATTACAAGTGCAATACCCCCATAAAAATAAAATAATAAGTTGGACCTCACCAAAATGAAAACTTTTTGCTTTACAAAATATATATGAAGAGGATGACATGATAAGATACAGACATGGAGAAAGTACTTTAAAGCCACATATCATCCAAATGAAAAAGAACTCTCAAAACTCAACAGTAAAAAAATTTCAATTAGAAAACAGAAAAAAAATTGGCCACTCAGTGTGTGTGTGTGTGTGTGTGTATACATACTGAGTGGCCAGATTATTATGTGTTCAGAGATCATAATAATCTGGCCACTCAGTGTATTTCCAGGAAATTATGCTGAATGTAAAAATTCAATACCCAAAACTTACATAGTTGTATGGTAGAGTTTATATAATATTTTTGAAATGACAAAACTAAAGAAATGGAGAGCAGATTAGTTGTTGCCAGGAGTATAGGATGGGTTGGAAGGGGAAAAAGCAGGAGAGAAGCAGGCGTGGTTATAAAAAGGCAACACTAAAGAGATTCTTTTGGAGATTGAACTGTGTCTTTACTATGGTGGTAGATATATGAACCAACAAATGTAAGCAAAATACATAGAACTAAATACACATACACACACAAGTATAGATGTTATTACTGCGGGAAATTGGGAAAAGTGGACACAGGATGTCTCCATATTCTCTTGTACTGCATGTAAATCTATATCTAAAAATAAAAGCTTACTTTAAAAAAATGAGCAGGACTTCTGTCTAAAATGTAAATACATAAGTAAATTTGAATGATAACTTTGAAGAATGCCAAACTTGTACCCATTCACTAAAAAGTTTCTCATCTTTTTAACTTATTTTTATAACCTACAGTAAAAAATATTGTATAAATATATGTATAAAATATTATATCCTAAAATTAAAAAAATAATTTACATTTTTAAGTAATTTTAGGGGTTTAATTCATTTGATATCTATGATGTGCACTGACCACCAGGGGGAGGATGCTTAATGTTTTTTATGTCAGATAAGTAAAATCATTAAAAATTATAGAAAATTCTTTATTGTCTATCTTCAATGCAATACATGGAAAAGGAAATGAGTTACCATGGAGATGAGTAATTAAAGAACTTACTGTGAAAGATATTGCCTTATTCAGTCAATATTAAAGAAACAACAAACAAACACTTCTCTTTACCAGATACAGTGGTACCTCGAGTTATGAGTGCCCTAACATACGAGATTTTTGAGATATGAGCCCTCGAGCGAGCGATTTTTGCTTTGAAATACGAGCAACATTTGAGATAATAGTAATCCTGCGGATGGGCTGGCTGCACACGACCCACCAGTTTAACGCAACTCGAGCGTCTCATAGTTTCCCACGCCTCAAGGTTACGGAACAAATTAAACTCGTATCTCGAGGTACCACTGTACTTGATATGCACTGCTCTACAATCATGACTTTATGAGGTGGGTAGTATTATTACCATCCATTTTTATAGATGAGCAAAGACTTATGCAATGTTTGTTATCTATAAATAAAAACCTAAGCAACTGTTACGACAGGATAACTGGCCAGTATCTATGATGTGCTTAATGCAGGAGCTTCCCCCATGGTGGTCAGTGCACTCCCACAGCCAACTTCCTGGAGCTGGCTACCCACCCATGGTCACCTTCCTTTGGCCAGTGAGCCCTGAACATTGGCCATGCTGAGGGACCCCACCCATGTATGAATTCATGGACTGTGCCTCTACTATGTCAATAATGTTCTAAGTGTTTCACATATGTTAGCTTAGAAATTAAATAATACAATACCCCCTTTTACAGATAAGGGAACGAGGAAGATTTTGTAGCACTGAACTCTGGAACTCTGACCTCGCTGAAATGTCTGCTGGAGCTCTAGACACAGGGATTTTAAGTCATCAATTCAAGGTCACACAGGTAGTAGTGGTATAAATTAGGATTGGAACTTACATTCTTTCCACTACACCAATGTTTATTACAAGTAAAATTATTTAAGGGTTTCGTTTAAAAATACATGTCTTCTCAGTTCCCTCCAGGTCTATTGACTAAAAACCTCAGGAAACTATGTTTGTAACAATCACTCTAGAAGATTTTAAGGTTCATTAAAGTCAAAATCCAAATGCATCATAATACATGAAATAGTTCCCCTATCAAGTGTGCATAAAATACTTATTATAATTTTAAATGATGTTACATTTCATTAATTTTAAGATCTATTTTTTCATAACTTAATATCTCTGGGGTAGCATTGCCTATTATAACTGATGGTATTTTGCAATTATAGTAAAATATGTTTTTTTAACATTATGAAAAATAGTGTTGTTTTATATTTGATATAGTACAGAAGAAGTTCACCAGATAATGAAATAAAAATATATTGTTTATTAAGCACTGTTTTTTTCAGTCCTGGGTCACACTGTGAAAAGGTGCCCACCTACATGTTATTAGAGGCAGGGTGATGGGAAAAGGACACAATGTGAATAACACCTAGATTCACATGTGCCATGGAAAAGTCACTAATCATTATGGGTTAGAACAGATGAAGTGATATGTGTAAAGGCAATTTGAATATAATAAATAATTATATATGCTATTATTAATGGCATTTACTAGTATGAATGTGCATATGCACAGACTTGAAGCAGCTTATTAGAGAAAATGGAAATAATTTAAAATGCTCATTTACAAACATGGCACAATGCAGTGTAATAGACATTAAGATTCTTTACTGTTCTTTCATGAAGAATAGCAAGCATATGAATAAGAAGTTAGTGTTCACTAATGCTTGCTCTGCTCTAGGAAAGTAAGTGTTTTACAAATTCTTTTTCATTTGAGCCTCCTGGAAATTCTGTGAAATGCACCATATTTTTACTGTTGCACTTAACCCTGTTTTAAAGGAAACTGTGTTAGGCACCTTTACTAAGCTGAATAAATTGATCTAAAGACAAAATGTTACAGAAAGCCAATGAACAGAGGCAGTCTGAAACAGGAACTTGTGTGCTGTCGTATATCTCAAAGGAACATTTACTCTAGGTTAAACTACATCAGTGAATCTACATAACCCGGAAGAAGAAAATAAACAGAGAAGCCAGGCAACCACAGTCACTGCAAAGGAAAGAAGAGAAAGCATGAGGAAAACATGTTAAAATATATGTATAAATCTTCATCTCTCTATCCTTCTCCTTTCCTCTCTCTCTTCAAACGTACTTGATCTGGACATTTTATTTTCATTTTTTAGGTTATGGGTCTCTAAAAACTGCATCTGGTTATGTAATTTTCTTTTTCTCCCCTTTCTCCTAATGGAACACTCTAATTTGATTATTTTCATTTTTAAAATACATTATCCATATCGAATTCCATTGCCTACCTCCCTCCCCTCTCTTCCCGCCCCAGAGATGACCTCATTGTCATTTATGTTTTTATTTAGGAAGCTCTATTATTTTTCTCTTTGAGCCTTTGCATGCATCTGGCAGTCTGACATTTTTCTTTTCCTATCTTTGCTTTATGTACTGGATATGTACTCTGCAATTGTCCTCAGGAAAACTGTGAAATTAATGTAGTCCTTGAAACACCACACCTCTCCTCTTTGCATTCTCCTCCTGTTCCTAAGCCCCTTCCAGTAGGTCCAGTGATTTCTCAGTCTATTTTGTTAGATATTGGAAGACTGTGAACTGACCAAATGTTGACCCCAAATATTATAGCTTAAAAGAAGGCTACATAGACAAAGCAACATAAGCATTGAACTGCTGGGTGAGGAATTGCAGACCCCAATGTGGGATGTAGATTCAGAATGCCTCTGCTTCCAACATCCTCAGATACTCCTGCATTTGAAAGAACATTTGCATATATGCAAAATACCAGGCTTGTACATGATATTATAGAAGACTTGATCAATGAGAAAGGAAAGATGCATGTTTATTTTATTAAAGAATTATAACTGACACTGCATTACTTAAGTTAATTTTTGTGGGGTTGCTATGTACTAGCACTATACAATCTCTTATTTTGGGCTCATTGGCCTGTTGAATTGTGTTAATTTTGGAAGCTAACACATGAAATTCAAAGCAGAAACAAAATAAAATAATAAAAATAGATAGTCCTTTCTAATCAACATTGTTCCTAATTTTGAAAATTAATTTGTTTCACATCATTTTGTTATGTGTAAGAATCTAATTTTGCTACCTAAAATATTACCCTGAACTAAATAATTATCTTATCATTTGTATAATGTATTTTATTTTAATAGCATTTTACAAGAATACTTTTTCTCTATCAAAAACTGAAGCAAATGAAGGGAATAAAAATAGAACTTTCCCTTGTTAATCATTGTTACAATTTTAGTGTATGTAAATCAAATTATTATACAACTTGAATATATTTGCATATTTAAGTATACTTCATGTGTAGTTAATGATAGGATCCCAAGAAATATCTACTACAACAAACTCTAGAAAAGAGTTAAGTCTTTGAATTTAGCTACACCTCATATGACCTCTCTATTGTAAAATCAAGTATAATATTTTATATAGTATTATTCTCATATATAATGATGCCATCTAACACAAGACATGCAGAATTAGTCTTGTTTTCTTTAATTTAACCATATAAGGATTGTTTGCAAAAATATTAACATTTTTCTTTTTAATAAGAAATGTAATTTTCTGTTAAGCTGGAAAGTTAGTTTGCAAATACTTAAACTGATGTTTCAATTGCATTGACTCCTCTTTTTTTTTTTTCAGTACGTAGGAGGTATCTTCTGTCCATGAAATTTCACTGACATTATAACTGAAGGATGACATTGCTCCTTATTGCCTAGGTTCATTGAATAAGTATGTTCTAAATATAGTTCTAAATCATGGATTAATTTAGCAGTCATTAATTTAATAATCTCTGTAGAATCTAGGTAAATTGAAAGTCCTTAAACTTGTAAAAAGTCAGAGTCCTTGCCATGGAGAAGGCTATGATTTCATCTGGGAAGCAGATAAGCAGACAACTAAAGGCAACACCATTGCCCTGCCGTTGGTGTGGCTTTGTGGTTGAGTATTGACCATTGAACCAAGAGGTCTTTGGCTTAATTCACCATGAAGAGACATGCCCAGGTTGCAGGCTCCATTCCCAGTTAAAGGCTTGTAGGATATAGTCAATGGATGATTCTCTCTCATTCATGTTTCTATCTCTCTATCCTTCTCCCTTCCTTTCTCTCTAAAATCATTAAAAAACAACAACAAGGATACTTTAAAGGAATATAAGCACTGCAGTATATAAAATATTGGTAACGTCTTTAATTTTACTATCAAACTAAACAGCTTATGGAGAATAAACAGTACTTGGACATGTAGTCTAGCGAGCAGCCGAGCTGACTTTTAAATGATTAATAGATCTGTTAATGTTGATTGTATTTGCATTTTCACAATTTTGTGGATATGTTTAGAGATATAATACCAAAGATCAAGAGAAAACTAAGCTAAATAGGCAGTAGAAAAACAATGCTAAGCAAAATAGTTTTCAGGATTCCATTTATACATTGGTTCACTCAAATCATTGTCAAATAGTATTACTTGTTTCCCTCAGAAAACCTACATTTGGCCTAATGCCCCCATGAAATATGTGATTAAAACCATCATCCTCAATAACATTGGAGTTCTTAAGCTGCAGTCAATTATTTCACATATCATATACTAGTAGAAGACCAGATTTATTACATTGAGCCATAATTCTTAAAGCACAATTCGTTCAGGAATATTATAGTGCTTACTTGTTTAATACAATCTTATAAATGATCCCTCACAAAGAATGTAAAAGTCAACAAATATCTTCAATGGACTAATTGTGTTTCACTGCAGTGTTCAATCTATAAAGCTTTTTAATAGTGAGAGAAATGATGGATTTTCATTTTAATTTGCAAATATAATTGCCATTTATATATCTTTCTATTTCTATCTTAAGTTCTTCTTGACAGCAGAAATTTTCCCCAAACACTAAGAGTATTTAACATAATTTTATTTATTGAAAGAAAATTCAAGGGGAAAAACAAAACAAAACATACAACTATCTGAAACTATTTAGTCGAAGGGAAATATCAAAGGAAAAGTAAGTTAAATCTAAACTTTGAGATCTGCAATGTATCTAATATTCAATATAAACTTAATACAATGTATATTTGATTAAACCTAACACTTAAATATACCAATGAGACTCAAGAAATAAAAATATCTTGGAAATCCAGGACAACAATTAAGAGCTATAGAAAACAAACTGAAACTAATGAGCTAATCACTAGTTCATAGAATTTGCTATCATTTCATTGAAAACTAAGGATACATTGTGGCCCAATTCATGTAAAATTAGTACAATTGAAATTAAATTCAATCAGTTATAAATATTCGCTTGTGAATACTATTTCATTTTCTACACAGAGTTTAACCTCTACCCTATACAAAATTTTGAATTCCAATTTTTTTGTTTTTAATATACTCAATGTGGGTTCAGGGTAGTGTAATCACCACTCACAATTTATTTAGTTTTATATTAATAATTTCAATTAAGTAGTCCATTTACAAATATATGGATTATTTATTTCTCCTTAACTTTCACTTCTATTTATAAGCAGACATAAACATATAATGGATTGATTCTGAATTGACATATTTCACATTAAAATTTCAAGTCTTTAAGTCTTACATTTTCTATGTAATAACATACATATTTATTTATAAATATTATGTATATTCAGGAAAAAACTTTTTATATCAGATTTGAAAAAAGGTCTGATCAGTCTGTGGTAGCTTTTCTCCTAAGTTGAAGTAGAAAATGCCAGAGACATTGCTTTTTAAAAATAAGCACTAAGAAAACTAAGTAAACTAGTTAGCTACAAAGGGAACATTGTAGGAAGGAAAATAGCTTGGGATTGAACCCTATGACTTCATTGTTTTCACAGAAAATGTAATAACTCCTCATTGACATCAACTACCCAGTTGCAAGAAGAGTATACCTTCTGCTTTGAGACACAGACAAAGCAATTAGTAAGTAGTCTTCAACCAAGAAACAAAAAAAATGAATTGAGTAAATTTTTTCCAGTCTACATGTCTCTTGAAAGGCCCTGATAGTCGAAAGGCACATTAAAACAAAACAAAAGAAACTAAAAAAACTTCAAAAGAGTTTTTTGATAAAGAACATGCATTAAAAAGAATCCTCTGAAATAACTTACTAAAATCAGATTAGCCTGTCACCATCTTTTAAAATCACTTAAAAAAACAACAACAGAGTAAGAAAAGTACCACAGCCCATTTCATACAATTTCAAGTGCCGAACTAAATTAATTGTTCTCAAATTACACATTTTGACAAATAAGTTTATTATAGTCTTTAAAATAAAAATGCATGTTTGGTGAAAAGTTAATACAGTTGTCACTCATATTTTGTCGTATTTTAAAATATGAAAGTAATGAATGACATTATTTGTACTATCTATAGCATGATAAAAGTGACTAGCTGTTTTATGATTCTGATTATCATGGTTATCATACTTTATTGCCATGCAAAGTCAATTCTGTGATGTATGTGAAGTATCATTAGTTTAGCCTATTTCATGGTATTGTGCTATACAATGGATCTTTCAAGTCTCAAAGAAAATTTAAGCACATGAAATTGAAAAAAAAACTTAAACCGGGGATACATAGCATATTATAATTCTTGGTAGAGCTAAAAAATATGTAGCAGGAAACATAAAAAAAACCAGGAAAATATATTCTTATATTCAATAGACATATTGAATATAAGAATATAAGAGAAAATTCAGATTGTAAAGCACAAAATAAAAGTTATGTTATTTTTAAGTAATGCACGACTATTTAATAAAAATTCCACAAAAACGGGGCCACTATTACTAAAGAAAAATAATATTGGGCATGATTTGGGACTTCTGAAAACTTTAATGAATTTTGCTATCTAAATGTCATCAGTTTTTGGATGCAGTATAATTTTATATATCACTACATAGAAATGCCATCAATAATAATTCAAATAGGCCAATTATAGAGATGTTAAAATGTGGAGAAACAAGTGTCTTTGAAATGATGAAACAAAGTAATGCTCCTAATTAATCAAGGATCAATTACTGGCAGTAGGAGATTATGTAGGATAATCTATCTCCTGGAAATTAAAATCTCCACTGCCTGATGCCTTCCTGTAAAAGAAGAAAAGAGATTGACATCCATCACACTTAAAATATGTTATAAAAAAGAAAAGGGGGAGGGGGATATATTAGTGACTTCAACTTATAATAAACATAAAAATATTAGGGAAAGGAAGCCAGTTGGTAAACAGGTAAATTGTCATTATTATCACTAATATTAAAGAAGAGACTACTTAACACAAGTTACATTTATTTCACTTATCCTAATTATAAAATTCCTGCATTTTATCCATTGACTTTCAATTAAAGCAATGAAACATTTGATCTAGAGTGAAAAACATTGATTCTAATTATGTTTATTGGTTTACATAAATGATCTAGAACCCACTTGAGATATATACTTTGTTACCATATCAATAAATATGATTGCTTTGCAATTCTGATTGCCCTTTGTTCTTGGCACTCATCAGCAATTTCTTAAAAATTTAATCAAAATTAACTTTGAAGTACCAGCCAGTTCTCATGAACTTCTAAAGCCTTGTGTGAAAGATAATAGAGTCTTAATACCTTATTAATGTTTAATAGTAGGATTGAAACTTTCCGTTATAGCTATTTCTTTGTGTAGGTTTACTTAGAAGAAAAAGAGACTTATTTTCCTGAAAATGACATATGTATATCCAAATATTTTGAATGTATGTTTTTTTTAGTTTTTTTTTTTTGTAAAAGCCTCACTCAAAAGTTTAAGAAAAGAAGGCAGCAATGAACTAAGCTTCTGTTTAGATCTAAAACCTTTTTATTGATATTACCAGCAATGAATGAGCAGAAAAATCAATAAAAAAGATGGTCTACTAATACGGGATAATGGAGAAAAAAAGTTAGTTGCCACACAAAATGGAAGGCAAAATGAAGGAAAATTTAGTATACATTAAGCTAAGTGCCTCAAATATTATTTATCTCTTTGGCGTGACTATACTTTTGAAAAAAACAGCAACACAACAATATGTCTGATTTGTTCAAAAAAGTCATGAAATTCATTTTTTGTTTATCCATTTTAATTTAAAGGATTTGGCTTAGCTCAATTTTATCACTACTTAGATTTTCAAATTAGTCCCCTCTTTAACTATGAAAATACACATTAAATTCCAAGTTCATATTTGTTTCATGTTTTACTTTCAAAGATTTGACTTTTTTTACATGTATGACAAAAGTGGGAGAGTGCATCAAAATTTCTATTAAAATTTCTTTCTGTAAACATTAAGGTACATGAAGCACTGAAGGTGTATCCCATGGTGACATAACAGAAATTGTATAGCTATTCTCATTTTGGTGATAAGTGAACATTGCTCAACAAATACACATACTGCTTTTCATACCTTACGTGGAAAGAGGCTTTATTGAACATAGCTGAAAAGTTATCTTTTAAGGTGAATTACTGAATTTGCACAAACATTTCTATAGATTTAAAAAAAATCAAGCTGTGTCATGTCCCCACTACATTTTGTTGTGCTTTTTATATTAATATTTGAAAATGTTATAATTTAATACTTATATCCCAATTACTTGCATAACCAGTTTTTAAAATCCTGTGGTGTTGATAGAACATAATAATAATAATAATAATAATAATAATAATATTCTTTAGAGAAAAGTCTTAAATGAAGTTAAAAGCTGAGATAATTTAAGGAAAGAGATCTTTAAATTTTCATAACCAACAAGTTTAAGTGAAATTTACAATGCATTGGAAAACTGGCTGGTTAAAGGTATGATTTATCCGCAGGTAGCTCAAAATTATTTTTACAGGTTTTTTTTTTTCTGTAAAAGTGTTTTTTAATCTTTGTAAAATAATAAAATAATATTTCACAATTTGCACAGAGTCTGACTTAAGGGCAGAGGCATGTTACCCTCAGTGTTTAGAATAAAGCCAGATTTTTCAGGCCCAGTTCCGCTGTAGAGTTTGTATGCACTGAAATCACAAACATTTTCTTGTTCCCTCTAAAGCTAGGGCCAATTTCACTTCAAATGGAGGTTAGAGTAAAAAATTACTCTTGCGCTGAGTATTATCCTAACCTTTTGCTCTGGTTGACCCATTTAATAATCTGGAAGAAAAAAAGTTGCTCCCTTGTGTGGTCTCAGTGGACGTTACTTTCTAATGGTAAATAAGCTGAAAGGGCATGGCTGTCTGGTCAAACAAGTTATCTCCTCTACATGGGCTTACACAACAGCTTCGGTCCTTTCTTCTTCTTCAGAAGCGGCTTTGTTGTCTTGCCTGTAATTTGCATGTGTAGGCTCTGCAGTTAGTTTATAAAATAGTTTTACACAAACCACTCTTAGCAGTGCAAAGCTTCTGAGCTTGAAATTATTCACGCTTGTTTCATTGAAGGCACTTAGTTTCCATGGCAATTTATAAAAGATGGTGGTTTGGTTTCTTCACTTGTACAGATGACAGTTTGGGTGTTCAAGTGGCCAAGAGCAAACTCTGATAAGCCTGTGTATTATGTAAGCCCAGGTTGACTATCCTGGAGAGCAGTGCATGCAAAAAGAGACAGCATACAGTTATCTAGCATAGCATGGGAGGAAAACAAATACAAATTATAAAGGTAGGATGGGGATAGGTGGGGAGGATGAATGTTTTAAATAATTCTGAATTCAGATTCTTTTCAAGGAAGGGTAACAACCAAAGGTAAAAGGGCCTACATTTATTGAATTCTCTACGTAAAAGCTTTTCCAAAGGAAAATAAATGCCAGCTCTTCACGTACCCTGTTTACAGTGAGGTTTCTGTTGGCAGGCCATTATGTTTCCATGGTAACAAGCAAACTATTCATTTGAAACAAAACCAGCCAAGACTTTGTGCTTTGACAAGAATTTCTATAGCTCTTTCCCCCCCCCCCAGAGTTCAACCAGATGACACTGTAATAATTTTAGCCACAAAAGCACCTGAAGGTCTCTTCTCTACTCAGGTCAACACTATCTTGTATATGCAGTTTGGAATAACTTACACTTCCATGACATCGTTTTATCCCCAGTGTTTAAAAAATTTGTTTTTATTATTTTATTTTTGAGTCAGTAGTCAGTGGAGGAATCTTTGGTAGTTTGTTTTTTCAATGTCCATTTACAAAGACTCTTCATGCCAGTGCCTGGTGAATCTTTTATAGCCTCTGCCAGGATAAGGTCACCTTCGAGGACTCAGGATAGAGATGAGGACAATAACTGGAAAAAGCCATATATGTACTAAAATTCCAGCAGCACCATCAACGGAATCTAAAAATATGGAAAACAAATGCCAAGAAACAGCCAAACAAAAAAGTAAGTATTCCATGCAACAACCAACTCCACTTCGGTTAACTAATGAAACATTATTTGTATACAAAAACAATTTTGGATTTTTTTTTCTTTTTGGTTTTATTTACCAGCTTTATTTCCAAGACAAGTGAAAAGGCTATCATTTTAATATATGGTTAGGCACTGGATAAACATATTTGCAGATTTAAATTGGTATAAAATGGTATAAAAACTGATTGTGTAAGTTTGTAGCTACACTCAACTTGAGTTCTGCTAGCCACATGAAAGCATGTACACATAGAAAATTCTCAGCTTACACCCCCTGCTCCCCAGCCTTTCAGAAATGTTTAAGCTTAAAGACAGAGAAAAACTACACTAGATGAAAACTGGGAAGAATTGTTATGGGTATTGAAATTAGCTACTGCAAATTTACTTATTTCAGAAGTAAATTATGTTCTCTTGCTTTCATCATTTGGGAAGGTTAATTCACCTTATTGAATTTAATTTATAATATTTTTCAGTGATTAAGTTATCAAATGTAAATTTTCTTTGTAATATAGAAACTACCTTTGGTTAATATGTTACTGTCATTGATTCATGTTATGTAATCCAGAGGAAATCCCAGTCCCTCTCAGGAGAAAGCATGCTTTTCTGTGCATTTGACATACTTACTTCATTTGAGCTATTAGTTTTCTAAAGCAAGATTAGTCAGACACAGGGTGAAATTTATAATGTATTACTTGAAATGCTAAATGTAATGACAAGAAAGTAAATCTCTGAGCAAAATGGCTCATTGTTATATACAATTTTAGTTTCTCTCTTTTTACAATGTTTAAAAATGTAATCAATTGAATTCATATGAGACAGTAATCACTGGATAGCTGTACAAATATGACTTTCAACAACTGGACTTATATAATTTCTTACTAATTATACTCAATTAACAAAGACTCTGATTTACTCTAGACTTAATACAAAATTGACTTTCATTCTTCTTTTGAATGTGAATAATTGATGGTTTTATTTTTATAAATTTAGTTTCACTGATATCTCTTTATGTGACCACAAAAGTAAAGATTCCAGATGGTCCTATGAAAATCTTTCAATTGAAAAAATTTGTAATAGGAATGATTTGAGGTTTCTCAACTTTAAATGAACAACATGAGGATTTTAAGAAGCAGCTCAATACATAATTCTGATCTTTTTGCATTATTTATATCTCTTTTATATAAAAATTGATTTGTAGTGAAAAATCACATTTGAAGACATCATTAAACCATAATATTCAAACCGGAGTAAACCTGAAACCAAATTACCAAAAAATTGATTGTGATGCAGGTAGAAGGAGATTAATTATACCAGAAAAGAAAAAGAAAAAAACAAGAAGAAGAATAAGAATAGGGCTAGCCCTAGCCAGTTTGGCTCAGTTGATAGAGAGAGCATCAGCCTTTGGACTGAGGGGTCCCAGGTTCAGTTCTGGTTGGGGTCATATGCCCAGGTTGTGAGTTTGGTCCCCAGTGAGAGGTGTGCAGGAGGCAGCAGATCACTGATTCTTTCTCATTATTGATGTTTCTCTCTTTCTCTTCCTCTCCTTTCCTCTCTGAAATCAATAAAAATTTATTTTAAAAAATAGGGCTAATCCATTACTTAATATAGGGTATCCTCCAAAAAGTATATATATATATATATATATATATTTTGAATAATTATAGAGGAAGTGCTTATTAAAACACATTTCATTCTCAAAAATGAGCTATTAGCTGTTAAAGTGTGTGTACATTTTTGGGAAAACTCTGTTAGGACTGTTTAAAATAATAAACTTGTTAAAATGTTTAACAACCATGAAACCTAAGCTATATTTTCGTAAACTGGGATAATAAAAAGCAGCATGTCTGAATAAATATATGCTGACTATATAGATTAATTAAATATTTTAAGAAAAGTTGAAAACCTCTGAAATTAATAATATCAACTAAAATATTTTAAAAACCTAATTAAAAATCATAAACCTACATCAAAATTATATTCTTTCTTAGGCTAAACAAGCATACAGCCAAATTTAATACTTTTCTTTTAAGTTATCCTCAAAATTTTAGCTTCTTAAATATAAGAAATTCTAAATAACAAACTAAAAATAAATGTTTAGAATATATTAATTTGTAATATTAATGTTACATTGCTTTAACATTTCATCAAACCAATTCAATAAGAGACACTTACTCTTAGTCGTTAGGTCTTGTTTTGCACATTCTCCTTCTGCAATTGATACATCATCAATGGCAATGTCACCTTCTATGCCAGGACCTCGAATACCTTCAAAAATGAGCTGCAAATATGAATAAAACAAACCTAAATGTAGAGCTTCAATTTAATTTCTATTGAGAAATTTATGAGCAAAACAAAATTGTCAACAATCCAAACATCTTTTATATTCAATAGTCTTCAAAATTCTTACTTACCAAAACCAAAATATCTTAATAAAAAAAAACAAAAACATAATGGGATATATCTTGCATAGTATAAGTTTTTTTTTTTTACAGCAAAATCTCTGCATTGGTTTTAAAACAATGCTACACTTAGTTGAATCCTAGTTATTAATAGAGTAATATGCAAATTAACCATACCTCTGCTATACCCACAAACCATACCCACCAGCCATGCCCACTAGCCAATTAGAGCAAGTACACAAATTAACTCAACCAAGATGTCTACTGCCACTGAGAGAGCAGGAGGAAGGCTTGGGTTGCCCCTGGCAATGGAGGAAGCCAAGCTTTCCATACACCCTGGCCAGCCCAGGCCTCTGCTTAAGGAAACAAAGTTTCAATTGTAGGAGATAAATAAATTCCAGATACCAGAGCCTCTGGTTGGGTTTCTGGGGGTTTGTGGCCAGCTTGCAAACCACCACAGGCCCCTCACCCAAGCCACTCCACACCCCAAGGGAACACCCACCCTGATCCAGGGTAACCTTCAGGGCAAACCAGTTGGCCCCTCCCCATGCACCAGGCCTCTATCCAATCTAATAAAAGAGTACTATGCAGATTGACCATCACTCTTACACACAAGATGACTGCCCCATGTAGACATAAGATGGCCACCACAAGATGGCCAGCAGGGGAGGGCAGTTGGCAGGGACAAGGCCTGAAAGGGAGGGCAGTTGAGGGTGAATAAGCCTGCAGGGGAGGGAAGCTGGGGGTGACTGGGTCTACAGAGAAAGGCAGTTGGGGGGGACCCAGCCCTGCAGGGCAGGGCAGTTAGTGGTGACCAGGCCCACAGGGAGGGCAGTTAGGGGCAAACAGGCTACAGGGGAGTAGTTAGGGATCAATCAGGTTGGCAGGGGAGTATTTAGGGGGTGATCAGGCTGGCAGGCAGAAGCAATTAGGGGCAATCAGGAAGGCAGGCAAGTAAGCAGTCGGGAGCCAGCAGTCCTGGATTGAGAGAGTTGTCCAACTACCCATTTAGGCCTGATCCAGGTTGGGTCTAAACAGGTAGTAGGACATCCCTCAAGGAGTCCCAGGTTGGAGAGGGAGCAGGCTGGCCTAAGGGACACTCCCCTCCCCCTTGCACGAATTTTATGACCAGGCCTTGAGTGATATAATAAAATACCTACTACAAACCCTATTACTTTTCATTTTCTGGGGTAAGGAAATTTTTTTGTTTGAGTAGTATTTCTCTAAAAAAGATTCCCTCCATATTTCTCTATGTTATGCATAACACCAGTTTTTGTTTTTTGTTTTTTTTTTCTTTAGAAATGTTTCAAGGAATGAATCTGTTCAGGGTTCTCTACAATGGTATTATATATTTTGGAGCCCAGAGCAAGGATTTATCATATCTAGTAGCAACCTTTGGAATTCCAGAATATAGAACAGTGGTTTGCCCTGAGACTTAATACGTGTGTTGAAAGAATAGAGGAGTAAAATAAACTTCCTTTTGCAAATTCTGGATACCATGTGAATATAAGGACAATTAGAAAATTATTATAGCAATTATTTTATTTATAGAAACATAATTCAAAATTTTCTCTACAACCAATTAATCATTTTTGTTTTGTTTTGTTTCCAGTTAAACCTTTTAATCTGTTAGATACTAAAAGGCAACTTATGCATTTTGTGACTATCATCCTAGAAAAAATTTCTACATGTCAAAATAAAATATCTGTTTTGGTCTTTCCAGAGAATAATTAGCTTAATAAAAAGAATTTCTTTATTTTTTATTTTTAAATAAATTTTGTTGATCTTTACAAAGAGGAAGGTATAGGGATAGAGAGTTAGAAACATCTATGAGGGAAAAATATTGAATAGCTGCCTCCTGGACATCTCCCTACTGGGGATGTGCCTGCAACCAAGGTATATGCCCTTGACTGGGATCAAATCTGGGACCTTTCAGTCCACAAGCCTACACTCTATCCACAGAGCCAAACCAATTAGGTCATAAAGAACAATTTTTAACATCAAGCTGATGTGTGCTTTTTAATACAATTTCTAGCCTTTTTTCATTGCAACAACTTAGGGTGAAAGTCTATTTATATGAATACCAAAATTATGTTTTACTATTTTATCTTTGGGAGTATCTTAATATGGCTTCTTAAATGCAAATCTGTAGTGATTTTCACAGAATTTAGGCATTATTTGAGAAGCAACCTTTGACCCACTGGCCTCTGATATGTTATTATAATTTCACCAGAGGCCCAGTGCATGAATTTCATGCACCGAGAGATGTCCCTCAGCATGGCCTGCACCCTTTCCAATCTGGGACACCTCTGGGGATCGGGCCTAAATAGGCAGTCGGACATCCCTCTCACAATCCAGGACTGCTGGCTCCTAACCACTCGCCTTCCTGCCTGGTTGCCCCTAACCACTTCTGCATGCCATCCTGATCACCCTCTAATCACTTCCCTGCTGGCCTGATTGACACCTAACTACTCCCCTGCCAGCCTGATTGCCCCCAACTTCCCTACCTGGCCAGCCCGATCACCCCCAACTGTCCTCCCCTGTTGGCCCGCTTGCCCCCAATTGCCCTCCCATGCTGACCATCTTATGACAATGTGGAGGTGGTCCTCTTGTGGTGGCCATCTTTTGATGACATGGGGATGACCATCTTGTGATGACATGGGGTGGCCATCTTGTGACATGAGGGTGTGGGGGTCAATTTGCATATTACCTCTTAATTATATAGGATTGATTGAAATAATTGTAAGCAAATGAATTAGTTATCAACTTTAGTATTGAGTCCCTGTTTCCACTTAGATATCATCCATAAGTATAAGAATAATTTCCATAACTTGAAGGAGAAAAAAATTGAGAAGTTTTGACTCATATTTAATTTCTATAGAAAGATTTTCCTGCTCACTTATGTTGAGGTATGTCAGTAAAAAGTGCCCAAAGCCATTTCATAGAAGAACACCAAAAGTTCCTGTATTACTGAAGCCATAAAAAAATTTCAGGCCATTGCTAAACTCTTCTGAACATGGTTGGCAGTATACAGATGCTCAGTCCACAGCATTGTCAAAGCATACTTTGGCTGTCTGGAAATAATGGCTTACATATGATTTGTGTTGGTATTTTGAAAGGTATCTGGAAGTGGCCAAACAACCCTCACATGACTGTTTAAATCACAAGTGAGAATTAAAAAAAATACCCAGGGAACAAGGTGGCCACCAAGAGGGCCTGGTGGTGAGGCTCTTGGTTGTGGAGGCATTGCCAGGGTGAGCTTAGGGGGAAGCCCCTCATGTCGAACCCTTGGCTGCCCTGATGGCAGGGGGGGTCCCAACCTGGCAGAAAAAGTTAGGATTGTTTATATCCTGCTGTCTCTGTGCTTCCCCTCCCACATCCCTGTGAAGACCTTGCAGAGGAGCTGACACTTGAGTGAATAGGCTCTGTGTATAAGGCAGCAAACTGGCATGAGAGGGCGAGCTGGGACATATTTGGAGTCCTCTTGGCCAACCATTCTGACCTAAGAAGGGTTCTGACAGATTGTGGCTTTGAGTGACAGCCTTTCTGGAAAGACTTCCCTTGCCTGGCTAATTGAGTTTCACTGTGATGAGGAGGTGAAGCTGGAAGTGATTGAACTGGTGGAGTTGGCCTAAGAGTCCCGCAAGTTTGACCTGAACAGTCCTTGGAAGCTTGCCCTGCCTATCCCCAGACACTGAGAGTCTCAAGCTTGAAGCCCAAGACAAGAAACTCGAAACAAATTAGCTTCAGGAAGGCATATGGATACTAGAAAATACTTCATCTATAATTGAGTGTCAGTGTAAATAAAATCCTACTTGGATTCACCAAATAAATAAATACCCATATTATACTAGTAAACATTCAAGAACACTGAATATGGAAAAGCAGTAATTTTTATGACTGCACCATATTCTACCTTATAAATATTTATTTAACAAGTACCTATTGCAACTGCTAAACATTAAAATTATTTTTAGCAAAATTAGAACAAATTCAGAATTGCTAAAATTGAGGTGAATAAATATCAAAACATTTTTATATACACTTATTTAGACCAAATGGATATTTAAAGTCATTAAAAACTGCCCCTTTAGCACTCTATCTGTGAGAGGGCATTATCATTTTTGCTTAACCATGTGTTTTTAAATATATTTTTATTGATTTCAGAGAGGAAAGGAGAGGGGGAGAGAGATAGAAACATCAATGATGAGAGAGAATCATTGATAGGCTGCCTCCTTCATGCCCCCTACTGGGGATGGAGACAGCAACCAGGCATGTGCCCTTGACCAGGAATCAAACATAGGACCCTCCAATCTACAGGCCTATACTCTATCCACTGAGCAAAATCAGCTAGGGTAACCATGTGTTCTTAAATCTTTTGGATTGATATCACTTATTTGGTAGAGAATCAATGTTAGAATAAATCAGTGGTTATTCTCATCCCCTTTATAGATTTAGGTATGTGATGTTGAGTTTTCTCTCCTGAAAATAACAGCATAAATGAAATGTTATCTTTTGGCCATAAGACTAATAATTTATTGAATGTGAGTAAAGTGATGTCATCACAGAATTTTTTCTATGTGGGTATTTTAAGGGATTGAACTGAATAAAGTGTATATTTCTGACTTAAATGTTAATTCTTGAAGGAACAGGAATACATCATTCAAGAACATATTTTTTGGTAAAGAGGAAAATTCTTGAGTCACCAAGACTTTTCATTTTAAAAGATGGAGAGCCGGAGGAATCCAATATGGCGGCATAGGTAAACACCCACACTGCTGCCTCGCACAACAATTTCAAAACTACAACTAAAAGACAGAACGGACATCATCCAGAACCACAGGAAAGCTGGCTGAGTGGAAGTTCTACAACTAGAGGGAAAGAGAGGGGCTCACGGAGACCCAGAGGAGCTGCAAAAAGCTGAGGTATGGGGACGGAGACACATGCAAGGAGAGAGCGGGTGCCGGAATATCTGGCTGGCTTTCTCTGGCGGGAGGAAAACGGAGATTCTCAAAGGCATTGAACCCCTTATCCTACGACACTAAACCCCAGATCCAGCTGAAACGCATACGGGGGGAGTTTGGACTGTGAAAAGGGAGAAGTGCACGGAAATTTAGGGGAGTCACAAAAGATCAAAGGCACTGCGTGCGGGACAGACTGCTGATTGTGCCGCTGGCTTTCTCCAGTGGGCAGGAGACAGACCCTCCCAACTGTGCCACTTCTGAGTCCACTAAGCCCCTGTTTTGGGCAAAACGCTGGAGACCTAGACTCCTGTGGTCCTGGTGTGCGAGGAAGCTGGAAAGGCAGAGGTTAGAGGCACTGCAGGCGCGCGCTCACAAGGACCGCTCCAGCGATTACCCAGTCACGTGAGACTCAGAGGCCATGGAGGGCGGGGCCGACTGGAAGGCAAGGCTGTCCCTTAAGCCCTGAGACTCCACCCATCCCAAGCTCAACAGAGGCTTCTGCGGCTTTGTGTCTGCTATCGTAAGGCTGAATCCAACACAGAAGTTTCCCCGGCATAGTGAAAATGCCAAGACAAGGGAAGGGATTACAAACAAAAGAAATGGAGGAAAAAAAATGACTGGATATAGAGTTCAAAACCACGCTTATAAGGTTTTTCAAGAATATGCTAGAAAAGTTGGATAAATTTAGTGAGACCCAAGAGGAGATGAAAAAGGACCAACTAGAGATGGAAAAGGTCCAACTAAAGATGAAAAAAGACCAACTAGAAATTAAACATACACTGACTGAAATAAAAACTATTATACGGAGTCCTAACAGCAGACTAGAGAAAGGCGAGAATCAAGTCAAAAATTTGAAATATAAAGAAGCAGAAAACATTCAACAGGAAAAGCAAGAAGAGAAAAGAATCCAAAAATGTGAAGATAATGTAAGGAGCCTCTGGGACAGCTTCAAGCATAGCAACATCAGAATTGTGGGGGTGCCAGAAGAAGAGAGAGAGCAAGATACTGAAAACCTATTTAAAGAAATAATGACTGAAAACTTCCCACATCTGGTAAAAGAAATAGACTTACAAGTCCAGGAAGCACACAGAACCCCAAATAAAAGGAATCCAGAGAGGACCACACCAAGACACATCATCATTAAAATACCAAGAGCAAAAGACAAAGAGAGAATATTAAAAGCAGCAAGAGCAAAACAGTTCATTACCTACAAGGGAGCACCCATACGACTGTCAGCTGATTTCTCAACAGAAACGATGCAGGCCAGATGGGAGTGGCAAGAAATATTCAACTTGATGAACAGCAAGAACCTACAACCAAGAATAATCTATCCAGGAAAGCTATCATTCAGAATTGAAGGGCAGATAAAGAGCTTCACAGAGAAGAAAAAGCTAAAGGAGTTCATCAACTTCAAACCAGTATTATATGAAATGCTGAAAGGTACTCTTTTAGAAGAGGAAGAAGAAAAAGGTAAAAGCCAAAAAATTATGAACAACAAATACAAATCTATCAACAAGTGAATCTAAAAATTAAGTGAATTAAAAATTTGATCAACAGAATAAACTGGTGAATATAATAGAATCAGGAGCACAGAAAGGGAGTGGACTGATAATTCTCAGGAGGACAAAAATCATAAAGCATCAAACAGACTGTGAAATTACAGCAGAAAGATTAAAGTTAGGTGAGGTAGATAAGTGATCAATCAAAGGACTTGTATGCATGCATATAAGCAGAACCAATGATCACAGACACTGGGGGTTTGGGGTATGCCTGGGAGGGAGGGGGGGCAATGGGGAGATATGTATAAAAAATTAATAAAAATTAAAAAAAAAGATGGAGAGCCAAAACCAGTTTGGCTCAGTGGATAGAGCGTCAGCCTGCAGACTGAAAGGTCCCAGGTTCGATTCCGGTGAAGGGCATGTACCTTGGTTGTGAGCACATCCCTAGTGGGAGGTGTGCAGGAAGCAGCTGATTGATGTTTCTCTCTCATCGATGTTTCTAGCTCTCTATCTCGCTCCCTTCCTCTTTGTAAAAAATAAATTAAAAATATATTAAAAAATAAATAAAAGATGGGAGGGAAAGGAAGGGGAGTGAACACTGCTCATAAAGTAAAATGCAAGGTTTACAATATAGCCATGGCAAAGGGAAAGGGATATGCTTTGTGTGTGAAGTGAAATGCTAGTGAAAAGGAGAGTAAGGGTAGGTTAGAAGGTTCTGCAACTGCTCACACAGAATTTAAACAAAAGCTGAAGTCAGAATTATTTTACTGGAAGGGAAGCTTGAAAAACAGGTTTCGGAGAATATAAATTCTCCAACTTATCTAGGCAAAGGTGAATAGACTGTAAAATTAACCACAGTGTTTTTTATTTAAAGTCTATAATTATTTTCAATAAATTCTTGTAACCTAGAGGTGAGTCAAGATAAAAAAGTAACAGAGTCATTCATAGACACAGTGGGTAGTGAAGGCTTGGGTGGGAGGGAGGTTGGAGGGGAGAGGGAGAAGAGTGGAAGGTGGCAATGGGGGGGGAAGGAACATATGTAATACTTTCACCAATAAAGATTTATAAAAAAAATAATAGGGTTATTTGAAAAATGAAAACTAAAATATATAAATCATCAAAATCATTCCTGTACTTTCAAAGTTGCTTACCTTGTCATTCCTCATAGCACTTCAAAACTTGCCTTACACTTTATATGTTAAACACTTTAAAGCAGCAAAGGCACATCCACAAAAATAGAAAAAAATGAAAATCTAAATCCTCCTACTTTCCCTAATTTCTTTTCTCTTTGTCTCTCTGTGCAGCTTCATCCAAACACAAGATGAGAATTAAGCTTATGCTACCAATCAAGTCCCAAGGCAGAGAGGGTGTGAAGGCAGCTAACACCCTTTTTTAGGGTCAGATAGAGAGAGCGAAATATTCAACGTGATGAATAGCAAGAACCTACAACCAAGAATAATCTATCCAGCAAAGCTAACATTCAGAATTGAAGGGCAGATAAAGAGCTTCACAGAGAAGAAAAAGCTAAAGGAGTTCATCAACTCCAAACCAGTATTATATGAAATGCTGAAAGGTACTCTTTTAGAAGAGGAAGAAGAAAAAGGTAAAAGCCAAAAAACTATTATACAGAGTCCTAACAACAGACTAGAGAAAGGCAAGGATCAAGTCAAAAATTTGAAATATAAAGAAGCAGAAAACATTCAACTGGAAAAGCAAGAAGAGAAAATAATCCAAAAATGTGAAGATAATGTAGGGAGCCTCTGGGACAGCTTCAAGCATAGCAACATCAGAATTGTGGGG
>JAAGEH010000032.1:26871231-26975363 GCA_011751065.1 Lasiurus cinereus
CCTCCACATCATAAAAGCCATATATGATAAACCCACAGCTAACATCATACTCAATGGGCAAAAACTAAAACCATTTGAGAGAGCTGGTAAACCTTTGAAGGTAAACTTTAGTCGATTGATTGATGTAATTTAATATGTGTGTTCCCTGCCTGCTGGCAATATGTTGATTCTGTTTGTGTAGTTGGCTGAAAAGCAAACATACAAATCATCAGAAGTCAAAGTGTCATGTGTCCGGAGGACTGCTTTTGTCTAGACCATTCTCTCATATGAATACTTCATCCTTTGGTGATCATGAATGAATTGTTGCAGTAATAAAAGTTGGCTGTTTTAAAAATATATTATTTATATTTATCTGTACAACTATGTGTAATATAGTTTGTCACTATATAGAATCAATCGATTACTTGCTATATAAGCATGGTGGGTATTTCATTTCTTGTGTGGAAATAATCATGGAATTAGTAGTAGCTGTTACTAGAATAATAAAAATAATTTCTGACAAATAAACTCTTGGTTCAGTTATAATCAGTGTTTTTAATATTTATTTGTAATCTTTTGATGATGGGAAATTTCATCCAATCGGTCAGAGAAATACTGTAGTCTGCCTCAGGGCACTATCTGAGGAGAAAGGAAAAGGTTTTGAGTAGTATGTTTGTTTTCTATCAATTTCCACAGCAGCTTTGCTATCAAGAAGCTATAGATTGTTTTACTTGACTTGATTCTTACAAAGAAATTTTTATTGCATTCTTTTGTTTATGCTCGGAACCCCAACTACAATTACATCTTTGACTTATTATAATAACACTCAAGGCCTGGTGCACAGAATTTGTGCACGGAGGGGAGGGGTTCCCTGAGCCCAGCCTGCACCCTCTCACAATCTAGGACCTCCCGGGGGTTGTTCCACCACTAGGGGGACTGGGCCTAAACTGGCAGTTGGCCATCCCTCTCACAATCCAGGACTGCTGGCTCTTAATTGCTTGCCTGCCTGCCTCATCACCCCTAACTGCTTGCCTATCTGCCTGATCACCCCTAACCCACACTGCCTTGCCCCCACTGCCACGGCAAGACATCTGGAAGGTCGTTTGGCTGCCTCATCTAATTAGCATATTACACTTTTATTATTATAGATTCTGTAGGTTCTAATAAACTCATAAGAGGCTTGCAGGATAAGTAACCCTTTACTGTTACTTTTAAGAAAATATTTTCTTGACTGTAAGGTAGATAACAGAAATAAAATGCCTACATATTAAATTCAAGAATGCACCATGACCAAATGTTTAAGAGTTTATAAAAATAAATCCTTATCTTTTTCTCTAACAAAATATAAGAAACTCAAACAATTAATTATAATATGATGTATCTCAACTTGGCAGAAATGACCTGTATGAAATGGAAATAATATAAAGTGCTATCTAATTGAATAGATTAGATTATGTACTAATTTTATGAAATACCATCATAATTCTGACTACTATTATATTACAGAGATAAAACTGTTAGGTCTGATTAAGCAATTGAATTGATCCCCCTCCCCCAGGAATGGGCTTTTTGAGATATTTCACGATGGACATTCTCTTTGCTGAGACCACAATTTCACTTCTGTGACCACATTCCAGTATCTCCCCTCCAGGTATGCACAAAGAAGTCTCCCCCAGAAAAAGCCTGCCAAAAGTCATTTAAATGCCACCAATACCTGTTACTGGGTGCTGGAGCCATCCAGGCTCAGCCACCTGCTGTGCAGATGATCAAATAAATTCGTAATCCCTCACCATTCTGGCCTTGTGCATTCCTTCTTCGATGAGCTAATATTTGGTGTCAAAACCTGGGAGGATTCCATGGGAATGGGGGGCCATCATCTTGGACCCAAGAAGCAAGCACCCCGAGTTTGCTTCTTGGAGAGCAGTAGGCAGCGACAGCTTGTCCTGGGCTTACCTCTGAATCCTACTCAGGTGATTGGATTGCCAGCCTCAGTCAGGCATTCCTTATTTATGGGCTTACCCCCACCAGCTAGCCAAGGAGGCCTCTGGACTGGAAATCTCTCCTTCTCCATTGCTGACCCTCCATTCCACACCAGCCAATCTTCTCTAGGTGAGTGATGTTCCACAATTCCCCTCGTCTCAAGTTAATCTGCCTACTCGCTCTCACTGACTTCTCAAATTTTTTTTTATCTCAAAGTCCTAGCACTAGGCCAGAAGACTCCTCAGCCATTTGGCTTTGGGTCCTTCTGGATTGGGGATGCCCAGTTCGGAGGGTCACCTCTCATTTCTCGTGGTGATTTGTTTAGCAGCAGGGATGCCAGCCCTAAACAGTCACCTTTGGATTTGTAGTCTGTCACTCACCCTTCCTCTCTCGTGGGTCATGCCACACTCCCTCTGCAGACTTGCAGCAGGGGAAATCATGCCAAATCATCTCACTTTATTTTGTAACACTGTTTGGACACAACATAAACTAAATAACAAGTCTCAATGGTCTAAAAATGGCACTTTTAATTTTAACATACTAAGCAATTTAGATGATTTCTGTCACTGTAATGGAAAATGGTCAGAGATTCCCTACATCTACGTCTTTTTTAACTTTCAGTTCCAGTATTCTCTCAGTCTTGCTCTTCCAGATTTTTCTTCTTCACACAAAACCTCTTACCCCTAAAACTTCTGATTCTGAGACTACTTTTGACCCAGCACACCACTGACCTTCACCTCCTTAAACACCTCTTCCATCGCCTGCAGTAGATTCCCAAAACCCATACCCCCTAACCAGCAACTGCCTTCTCCCCAAGCTCCTGAGAGCCCAATTCCTGAGAATGTGAGCTCCGAAACAGCCTTTCCCATCTAACATTCATTCTTACGCCACCCAAAGATCACCTTCCTCAACAACTTCTTCTATTCCAGTGCCCATTCTACCCCTGAGGGAGGTATTAGGAACTGAGGGTATTGTGGTCAATTATGACAAACTTAATGAGATCACTCAGGGCCCTCACGAAAACCCAGCTCTCCTTCTCTCCTGCTTCATGGAGGCCTTACTGAAAATAACTACCTTAGACCCCACCTCCCCAAAGAGAACCCTTCTTCCTGAAGACCCATTAATATCCCAAACAGCCCCTGACACACACCATAAACTTTGAAAAATAGACAGAGGTCCACAAACCTCTCAAAAATACCTCATTAACCTGCCCTTTAAGATCTTTAATAACAGAGATGGGGAGACCTAAAACCAAAAGCAAAAGAGAGATCGGTTCAAGGCTGAGGGCCCAGAGGAGGCCTTCTAGCTCCTAGCCAGCACCCTCATGAAACCCAAATGAAGTGCCGGTCTTCCAACTGTGGTTAAGTCAGGGGCTAAGACTCCTAGGGCCCATGCTTCAAATGCAACAAGGAAAGAACTGGGCCAAGTCCTGCTTAAATCCAAGAGCCCCGCCTGGGCCCTGCTCAAGGTGCAGAAGGGAAGGCCACTGGAAATCAGACTGTAGTGTGGCTGCTTCAAGTTGGATTTCAGTCAGTCCAGCAAGGCCGTCCTCTGGGTCCAGTTTGGAACTCTCAGACCTCCTGGGACTGGCCACCGAAGAAGCTGTCCAGACCTTAACATGGCTCCACAGACTTACATCACCAGGACGGAGCCTTGGATAATGACTGTGGTGGCAGGTAAGCTGATCTTCTTTTTACTTGACACTGGGGCCACTTATTTTGCCCTTGGGACCCTTGTCCCCTCCTCAGTCTCTATTATGGGATTTGATGGACTAGTCTCACAGTCATTAGCCACCTTACCTGTACACTGCATCTTACTAAATTCCCCCATTCACTCTTTTCTCATCCTACCTTGGTGCCCAGCCAAGGCCACTGTGCATCCCCTCATAAAGCCCAGTTGTCCCAAACCAAAGTAACCTATCTCAATTTCACTCTTTCACCCCATAAGGCCAAGCCATTCCTTGGACTGTGAACACCTTATCTCCTTATCTCCTCCATGACTGTCCCCTCCTCTGAATAAGAATGGTCTCCTTTCTTGGGCTTTCAGGATACATTCACCTCCGGGTTCCCAACTTTAGTCTTCTCCCACTGAGCAAAGGGATTACTCACCAATCCTTTAGATCCCAAGGCCAGCATTCTCACCCCTTTAACGATCTGAAAACTGCTCTGACCTCAGCTCCTTCTCACTCTCACCCCCCACCCTACCTTTCCTAAAGAACAGCTTTCTTTACTGCACATGCTTATTTAACAGTCTGGCTATTATCAGAAGCTGAACTCATTATCTTCCAAACTTTAGCATGTTATCTCTAAGGAAAAATCTGGCAATTTTGAATCCAAGCAGCTAGAGGCCTGGGAACAGGCTGCTGGGCCTGCTTCCTCCTCCCCCTACCTTTTCTTCTACCTCATATGCCTATACATAATTTTCAAAAGTCTTTTGGTAACTTAAAGGCTTTGGAGCATTACTGGATTAAATAATAAACATCTAAACATTTTAAAATAGCATACAATACTGAAACATTGATTGCTAGGCATGTTTTAATTTGACTGCTCTTAGTTTTTATTACAGAAGTTCTCTTGTACTTTGTTGAAGGCATATTTTCTTGAAAGTAAGAGTACATTTAATGTGTGTTTATAAATGTTAATCTAAGAAATGCTGGCTGTTTACTTTTTGGTAGTCATTGGAAAATTAAGGTTTCTAAGAGTGAAGAATTCTAATTCATTTTTAAAGAAAAAAGAAAGGAAAGGTCTGTACAAGTTGGTATGACAGCAAGAAAGAATATTAGAGTAGATATACTTGATGGAAGGTCTGAGGTATGGCTATGCATTTTTGAAGGACATAGAAAGAAGGTTTGAAGGCTAATTTGAAAGTGTGAAATTTAAAAATATATATATATTTTATTGATTTTTCACAGAGAGGAAGGGAGAAGGATAGAGAGTTAGAAACATCGATGATGAGAGACATCAATCTGCCGCCTCTGCACCCCCCCTACTGGGGATGTGCCCACAACCAGGATACATGCCTTTGACTGGACTCAAACCTGGGACCTTTCAGTCCGCAGGCCGACACTCTATCCACTGAGCCAAACAGGTTTCAGCTGAAAGTGTGAAATTTTTGAAGGTTGTATATAGGATGAGAAGGAAAAGAAAAATGTTGAGGGGGGGATAACCTGGGATGATGGGGGCTGGCAGGACTGAGGTGAGGGAGAGGAGGTGAGTGAGGGGACAAAAAGAGAATGTGTGGATGTGTGATTGAGTGAGGGGCAGTTGAATCTTGCAGGAGCAGTGGGGGATGGCAGTCCAGGCTCTCTTGGATGGGGAGACACTGCCATCAAGGCTTTCACTCCCCGGACTGTGGAACTCTGGCACGGAGCCCAAGCCATCTTGAAGGGAAATAGGGCCTTTCTTTGGGAACTCACCAACACCACCAGCTAGACAGGCAATGGAGTTGCCCTGTGACCCAACAGCCACTCCAGCCAGAGTCCTGAAGACCCGTGGACCCTGCATTCCTGTGGACCCTGCATTCCTGCGGACCCTGCATTCCTGTGGACCCTGGGACCTCTGCCTCCAAAGTAGTGAGTGCAACCTGCCCCTCCCCAGCGACATCAGCACCGCCGCGGCAGAGGCCACACAGGGGTCCAGGCTTGCGATCTCACTGGTTACCGTGTGCACCGTGTGCAGCATGCCTTTACACTAGTTTCCAGACACCCTAGTCCCTGTGTTTGTGCGTCAAGGTCACCCCGGCTGTGGTTTCAGCTGTGGTTACACACTAGTCCCCGCCTGCAGAACTCCTGGATCAACACGTTTGTGCGCACCTCTGCACCAGGCCTTTGCTCCAGCTTGCAGATGCCCTAGTCCCTGTGTTTGTGCATCAGGGGCTAGTCCCCGCCTGCAGAATTCCCAGGACAATGCATTTCCTTGCATGTCTGCAGAGGGCCTTTGTGCCAGATTGCAGACACCCTAGTCCCTGCATTTGTGCATCAGGGTCACCCCATCTGTTGCACCCTAGACCCTGTGTTTGTGTGTTCTGGTCTCCTTGTCTGTGGCATACTCTCCTATCTGGTTTGTGGAGCCCCCTGGTCACCGGTATTTGAGGTGTGCACTCTAGACTGCCACCCACGGTGGGTTTTCAGCAGAATGTCTATGATGGTCCACCCCCTAAACAGTGCCTGGGAGCCCTTGGGAGCCCCCACAGGTGTGATTTTTTAACTCTGGACACCACAGTCACGCCTCTCTATGCTGTAGGCCCCTGAAATATATCACCCCTTGGTGCCACTGTGTATCCCTGCTGGGCACGCGTGATCTCAATTAAGGGTGCAAAACAGCAAAAATAGGAACACTCCTCTCCACGGCAGCTGACTTTTAGACACCACAGTTGTGCTGCTCAAGCTTGCAGATCTACATTAAGAGAACCCAAATAGCTCAAGTAGGAAACTACAATAAATTAACAAACACAGGAGAACTAAGAGAATACACCAGTAACACCATACCTCCCCCACCTCAAAAAAAAAACCCACAAAAAACCTTGAGTATTAAACAATTGAATCTACTATTACAAGAAAACATGGGAAGACATAAAAGCAATCCCCAAAGGAACAAAAAAGAGGAATCACCAGAAAGGGAGTTAGATGAAATTGAAGTGAGCAGCCTTTCAGAGAAAGAGTTCAGAGTATTGGTTTTAAGGATGTTTAAACAGATGGAAGACAAATACACACAAGTCAACGACAATAGCACACAACTCAATGAAAACTATAAGGAGCTGAATGAGAATGTCACCAACATGAAAAGAAACCAAGAGGAGATGAAGAACGGCATAGCTGCAATAAGGAACACAATGGAAGGCCTAAACAGTAGACTAGAAGAGGCTGAGGACCGCATCAACAAATTAGAAGACAAGGTAGAAAAAAACACACAAACACAGCAACTACTGGAAAACAGACTTAAAATACAAGAAGGGAGCCTAAGGGAGCTTTGGGACAACACAAAAACAAAATAACATACACTTAATAAGGATATCAGAAGGAGTGGAAGAAAAGGAAGGAATAGAAAACCTATTTGAAGAAATAATGACAGAAAATTTCCCTCAAATTGGCAAGGAAAAAAATATGAAAGTCCAAGAAGTACACAGAGTCCCAAATAAGCTGAACCCCCAAAAACTGACACCAAGACACATCATAATTAAATTGACGAACACTAACGACAAAGTAAGAATCTTAAAGTCAGCCAAAGAGAGGCAGAAAGTTACCTACAAGGGATCTCCGATTAGAATAGCAACTGATTTATCAACAGAAACACACCCGGCCAGAAGGGAATGGAATGAAATATATAAGGTGATGCAACACAAGGATCTGAACCCAAGAATACTATACCCAGCAAGGCTATCATTTAAAATTGAAGGTGAATCAGGAGTGTTACAGACAAGGGCTAAGAGAGTTTATCACTACCAAGCCAATAATGCAAGAAATGCTAAAGGGACTGCTGTAAAAAGAAGAAAGGGAAAGGCAAAAGAAAACAAAAAAGGAAAATAACACAAACACTAAGGAAAAATATGACAACAAACATGAACTTGTCAATAATATCATTAAATGTAAATTAGTTAAAAACATTATATGCACTTAATACAGGAACCCCTAAATACATACAAAAACAAACAAAAAAAAACTCCTGAAGGATATCAAGGGAGAGATTGACAACAATACAATCATAGTAGGGGATTTTAATACACCACTGACATCTCTGGACAAATCCTGTAGACAAAAAATCAGCAAAGAAATAGCAATTCTAAATAACTCACTGGATTAGATGGACCTAATTGACATCTTCAGAGCATTTAACCCCAAAGCTACAGAATATACATTCTTCTCAAGTGCACAAAGGACATTCTCAAAAATAGACCACATATTGGGTCATAAGCAAAGTCTCCCCAAATTCAAAAAGATTGAATTCATGTCAAACATTTTCTTAGACCATGATGGCATAAGATTAGAAATAAACTACAATAAAAACATTCCAAAAAATTCAAACACTTGGAAGTTGTATAGCATGTTACTAAACAATGATTGGGTTATAAATCAGATAAAAGAAGACATTAAAATTTTTCTGGAGACTAATGGCAATAAAAACACCACAATGCAAATGCTATGGGACACAATGAAAGCAATGCTGAGAGGGAAGTATATAGGTCTACAGGCCTACCTCACAAAACAGGACAAAATAGTAATGAATCACCTAACTCAACAACTCAAAGAATTAGAAAGAGAGCAACAAGAAAAGCCCACTGTGAGCAGAAGGAAGAAAATAATAAAGATCACAGCAGAAATGAATGACATAGAGACCAAAAAAACGATACAAAAAATCAACATAACAAAGAGCTGGTTCTTTGAAAGAATAAACAAGTTTGATGAACCTCTAGCCAGGCTCACCAAGAAGCAAAGAGAGAGGATCCAAATAAACAAAATCAGAAATGAGACAGGGGAAATAACTACAGACCCCACAGAAATATAAAGGGTAGTTAAAAAATATTATGAACAACTCTATTCTAACAAATTTCACAACCTGGAGGAAATGGACAGATTTCTAGAAAAACACAACCTTCCAAAACTCACACAGGAAGATTCTAAAAATCTCAACACACTGATAACTAAGAAAGAAACTGAAGCAGTCATCAAAAAGCTTCCAGCAAACAAAAGCCCAGGGCCAGACCGCTTCACAGGGGAATTTCACCAAACATTCATAGAAGAAGTAAAACCCATTCTTCTCAGACCATTCCAGAAAATTCAAAAGGAGGTAACACTTTTAAACTCCTTTCATGAAGTCAGCATCACCCTAATACCCAAATCTGATAAAGATAACACAATGAAAGAGAATTACAGACCAATATCCCTCATGAACATAGATGCCAAAATCCTCAACAAAATACTAGCAAATCGGATCCAGCAATAGGTCAGAAAGATCATACACCATGACCAAGTAGGATTTACCCCAGGGATATAAGGATGGTACAACATCTGCAAATCAATAAACGTGATACATCACATAAACAAATTGAGAGATTAAAATCACATAGTCATATCAATTGATGCAGAAAAAGCATTTGACAAAATCCAAAACCCTTTTTTAATAAAAACTCTCAGCAAGGTGGGAATAGAAGGATTATACCTCAACATAATAAAAACCATATATGACAAACTCGCAGCCAACATCATACTCAATGGGCAAAAACTGAAACCATTCCCCCTAAAAACAGGAACAAGACAGGGATGCCCAGTCTCACCACTTCTATGTAACATAGTGCTGGAAGTATTAGCCATTGCTATCAGACAAGAAAAAGAAATAAAAGGCATCCAAATAGGAAAAGAAGAAGTAAAACTGTTCTGATTTGCAGATGACATGATACTGTACATAGAAAACCTTAAAGACTCCATCAAAAAAATATTAGACTTAATAAATGAATTCAGCAATGTAGAAGGATACAAAATTAACACCAAGAAATCTTTGACATTTCTATATACCAATAATGAAGTTACAGAAAGAGAGACTAAAACAGCAATCCCATTTACCATCGCACCAAAAAAATTAAGATACCTGGGAATAAACTTAACTAAGGAGGTAAAAGACCCATACGCAGAAAACTACACAACTCTAAGAAAAGAGATAGAGGAAGACATAAACAGATGGAAGCACTTACCATGTTCATGGATTGGGAGAATCAATATAATCAAAATGTCCATTCTACCCAAAGCAATTTATAAATTCCTTGCAATCCCCATGAAAATACCAAAGGCATACTTCACAGACCTAGAATGAACTTTCCAAAAATTCATCTGGAATAAAAAAAAGACCCTGAATAGCTGCAGCAATCCTTAGAAAGAAGAACAAAGTAGGTGGGATCTCAATGCCAGATTTCAAGCTGTATTACAAAGCAACTGTTTTCAAAACAGCCTGGTACTGGTGCAAAAACAGACACATAGATCAATGGAATAGGATAGAGAATCCAGAAATCGACCCAAACCACTATTCTCAATTAATGTTTGACAAAGGAGGCACGAACATACAATGGATTCAAGACAGTCTCTTCAACAAATGGTGTTGGGAAAATGGACAGAAACATGCAAAAAAATGAAACTAGACCACCAACTTACACCATACACAAAAATAAACTCAAAATGGATACAGGACTTAAATATAAGATGGGAAACCATAAAAATACTAGAGAAATCCACAGGCAGCAAAATCTCCTACATATGGGGAAGGAACTTCTTCACCGACATAGCTCCTGGGGCAATGGAAACTAAAAAAAAAAATAAACAAATGGGACTACTTTAAAATAAAAAGCTTTTTCACAGCGAAACCATCAACAAAACAACAAGAAAGCCCACTGCATGGGAGAACATATTTGCCAATGATATCAATGATAAGGGTTTAATTTCCAACATTTACAGGGAACTCATACAATTTCACAAAAAGAAGATAAACAACCCAATCAAAAAATGGGCAACTGATCTAAATAGGCACTTCTCAAAGAAGACAGAAGGAAGGCCAAGAGACATATGCAAACCTGCCCAAAGTCACTAATCATCACTGAGATGCAAATCAAAACAACAATGCGGTACTATCTCATATCTGTCAGGATGGCTATCATCAACAAATCAACTAAGGACAAGTGTTGGCAAGGATGCGGAGAAAAAGGAACCCTCGTGCACTGCTGGTGGGAATGCAGCCTGGTACAGCCACTGTGGAGAACAGTATGGAGTCTCCTCAAAACACTAAAAATGAAATTTCCTTTTGACCCAGTGATTCCACTCCTAGAAATATAACCCAAGAAATTAGAAACTCCAATCAGAAAGGATATATGCACCCCAATGTTCAAAGCACAATTCACCATAGCTAAGATTTGGAAACAGCCTAAGTGCCCATCAACAGATGATTGGATTAAAAAACTGTGGTACATCTATACAATGGAATACTATGCTGTGGTAAAAGAGAAAGAGCTCATACCATTTGCAACAACATGGATGGAGATGGAGAGCATTATGCTTAGTGAAATAATCCAGGCAGAGAAAGACAAATATCTCATGATCTTACATATCAGTGGAATATAATGAATGACATAGACTGATAATCAAGATCAGATCTAGAGAATGAGAAACATCAATCAAAGCATCAAACCCCTGGGAAGGTTGGGGTTGGTGGGAATAAGAGGGAAAGAGCAACAAAGGGACCTTCGTACATGCGTATGAGCATAATCATTGGACACAGACAATGGGGAAGGTGTGGCAGGAGAGGGAATCCATACAGTGGTCTCCATAACCTTAAGAGAAATTACTTCATGAGACAAAGCATTTTAAATGAAATTCTGTAACATGAAAATCATTTTGGAAGGAAATAAAGACAAGTTTCCTTCAAACGTTATAAGGATGGTAATTGAAAGTCAATATATTTGGCCTCTTGAGCTAAGGTAAGTATTCTGTGTTTTTGCCTCCCTGAAAAAGTTTATATAGTTACAAAAAGAAATTGTCAGTCCATTTGAAATTGAATTGCCATGGCCTAGAGCAAAGAATATCCTTGCATGATATTATCCTACAATAAGATTTAATTTTTGACATTTCACAACAGCATATTGTACAACTACCCCAAACAAATGTACAAACTAATTCTTTGGATGTTTAGCAGCAATTTAAAAAGAGGACATGAAAGGATTTAATTCTTTTCAGAAGGAATTGAGGCACTGGGAAGGCACTTGAGCATTCTATACTGGCCCTCTTTCCTCTTTTGCCAAGAGGGACCCTCTTCTCACAACCCAATGGCCCTCAGCTGTAGCCTGAGCTCTCTATTCACATTGAGGTGAAGCCTCGAGGTGGCTGGTATAATGTATCTGTCTCTCATCAAATGGTGTGAGCTGGGCCCTCCCTGGAGAAGGAACCTGAATTCCCCGAGATAAGTGTACAGTGCCGGGGCCCCCGCCAGCAGGCGAAGGGATCCCCAAGGCAGGTGCTGGGCGTGGAGGCCATAAGGGCATAGGCTACCCAGGAGACAGACCTGAACCTCACAACACCCTGCTTGGCCCCTGAGGATGTCTGGTTAGCCAGAAATGGGTAAGATTCCTCAGGGAAGGAACAACCTAAGACAGGCACAGTTGCAGAGGGGCCATCAGGAGAGAACTTAGGGATCAACAGAGGTGGGGCACAGACCCTCACCCCCCCACCAACCTTGCAGGGGTCTGAATCTTCACCCCTTCTGAAGGCGGTCTCCTGCCCCCATGGCTACCTCACTTCCCATTCTCAGCACAGATAGGGACCCAGGTAACAGATAGAAACATGCCAACAGCAGCTGCCTTATATTTAAATTCAGCCTAGCACTAGGAATGCTCATTGCCAACTCAATGCAAATAAACCTTTCCACTAATATATACAGGGTAATCTAAGATTGTTGGTAGAGTATTAAATTTGACATAAAAGAGTTATCAAGCTTTCAGATTTAAATTGGCAAACTGAAATAAGCGAACACCCAAGAAAATTTAAGTGTACTGGACAAAAAGCTGTTTCTAAAGTATTAATTAAAATTTCTATTGATAGCTCATATCATGGTAAAATTTCTTAATATGTAATGAACAGAAAACAGGCATATTTGTGTGCAAAAAGTTAAAATTTAAAGTTAACAAGATTGCATAAAAAATTTTACAAAATTCTCCATTAATCACAAAAAAGGGGGCGGGGAGTAGGATAATAGCATGTAAGGAAAAATATCTGGTAAGTAAATTACATTTAGAAAATTTTCACTTTAGAAAATTAACTTCCATTTGTAATGCTAGTAGCAAGACACCCATGAAAAACACACATGGTGTCAAAATAAGCCAAAGGAAAAGCGGGTAGGCAAAAATAAAAAGGACCCCAAGTCAATTTTATAGAAAAGATTCCTTTATTAACGTTTGGTCGAAAATATGTTTATATACTTTCAGAAAACAACTCCAAGACCAAGTGGACTCCTGCCACAGAGAGGAACTGACAGGTGTGCGCCAACCACAAAGGCAAGAGGAGAAATAGTCCGCAGATGAAAGACGCTGATGACGCCTTGCCATGTGAGCAGTTAGCAGCTGAGCATCGCTACAGGATGCCCAGGACCAAACCAGAGAGGGTCGGACTGGCATTGCCACCATTTGTCCACTATCCAGATACCATTGATGACATGTACACATAAGGAACTGTCTGACACTGAAACTGGGACTCAAAGCTATCGGACATTGAAATTGGGACTCAATCATTTTTCTTTTGCTCTGGTGGGTTTATTTCTAGCCTACAGGGGCAAGATGTTTTTAAAGACAAGAATCAAGGGGTTGAGGGGGTGGGGGAGGAAGCAGATGCAGAGGCAAAGAAGCAATGAACAGACTGTTGTGCTACAGTGGGAAGGCAGGGGAAGTTGGGGAGGAGGGGCCTATAGGAGATCAATGGAAGGACTTGTATGCATGTGTGTGTGGGGATAGACAGTGGATACAGAGCAATGAGGGAAGGTGGATGGGGGGAGGAGACGGATGAGGGCATGTACTGGGGAGTAGAGTGGGTAATAGGGGAAAAATAATAAAAAATAATAATAATAAATAAAAATATACTGATATCACACAAAAAATAAATGTTGAAAGAAAGACATAAGTTCTAAAGTTAATTATTTAAAGTTTAAACAAAAGCCAGACCATTTGCTGATTTATAACCTGCCTGTAATTAAAAAGCCCTTATCTCTCCCCCTGACAAAGACAGAAAGGAAGTGGGAGAGGAGAAAAGAAAAAAAATATATAGGGAGGGTGGGCATTTTATTCAGAGCCATTTTACTCTGAGCAAGAAAGCCTGAGGTTTCAGTCTCCAAGCTTGGCTTGATAAGGTTGCTGAATACTTCTTAAGCTAAACCAGAATATTCAGCAGTGGAATTTTAAGATAGAAGTACAATGCCCAGCCTGCTCTTCAGATTATCTGGGGGTGGGGGTGGCACCTGTATTTCAGGTATCAAATGTTTAAGTTTGCTTACTTTGCTTTTCAATAAAGGAACATAGTTTAATTGCTTGATAAGTTAGCAAGTTACTTTTCACAATATAATCAAGGTCTCAAATAAACTTATTCACCTGAGAAGCGAATATTTTATAAGCAATTGGTTCTAGTAAAGCCCAAAGTAAAATTTGCATATATATGCAAATGAGAACTAGTCAAAAGAATGCTCTTTAGAAGTAAATTTAAGTTTAAAAGGAAGAAATTTAAACATCTCTTACACTACTTTTTACAGTGTAAACTAAAAGTTATTATTCAATCATTAAATCTCATCATTAATAATATATCATAAAAAAAAGTTACTTTTACTTGAGATGTGTGCATTGCAATATTGGCCAGCATGTCTCTCTCCTATCTGTTTTTTCTGGGATGCAACCAACTTGGTTGCTCTGTTTGAAAGAAAATAAAATTCTTTAATGTAACAATATTAAGGTGTAAAAGTAAAAACAGCAAGGATTAAGTAAGGTTCAGTAAAAATAAGAAGGTAAGCCAGTGAATAGGAGATTATAACCTCAGGAAATTTAAAGTGCTAAATTTGGCTGGAAATAGATCCTACTCTTTCCCATACTGTTAACGAATCAGAAAAATCAGGCAGGAGAAAAACCCTTTAATAGCAAGGGACAAAACTAGAAAAATAAAAACTTTGCCCTTACTGTAACCAATCCTCTACTAGCAAATAACTGGTCAGGCAACTAAGACCCCCTAATCTAAAACACCTAATCCTTTCCTCCCTAAAGATAACATCTAGGTCTTGGTTGTATTTCAGCTTGTCACTGGGTGCTGGAGCCATCCAGGCTCAGACATCTGGTGTGCCAATGATGGAATAAATTCATAATCCCTCACCATTCTGGCCTCCTGTGCTCCTCCTTTGGCGACCTAACAAAAACCATGTGTCTTTCCTCTTCTATAATTACAAAGGCATTTGATTTAATTGCCATGAAAAAGGAAGTAACAACATCTACATTCTTGGGGAGAAAATGTTGAAGTTTAGGTCTCCTAAAACACGGTTCAGATTATGGAAACCCCATACATAATAAGGTTGATATTTAAAATGATTTCATTGAAATGACAAGTTTAAAATTTAATGTTTTCACTTGTACGTCTATGCAATTCAGAAAACTTGGTATGTAAGAAATACTGCATAATCAGAAAGCTAACACTTGTTTTGTAAATTCAAGTGGAAATTAAATATATATATATGTGTGTGTGTGTGTGTGTGTGTGTGTGTGTGTGTTAATTTATGTATTAGAATTATACCACACAAAATAATTTTGGTTCATGAGATGACAATTTCTTACATACATATAATGTTTTAAAACATACACATAGCTATAGAGGTTAATACAGAGACAGAGATATAGATGATGCTATCGAAGCTTGTATTCAAATGTAATTTCTCACTAAGAGAAGAAGAGCTACATGCAGCACTAATGAGAAAAAGTAGAGGGGGAGTCAAATAATACAATGCACCTCTGGTAATCTGACTTCAGCGTTTATGGTTCTTCTGCAAATGTTCACAAGATTATTTCTTCCTGAGGAGAGATACATTACTTCTGGTCAATGTTGCTAAAACAAATACAAAGTCTAAAAATGCAGTTTGAAAACTGACAGAATACATTATTAATTAAATGTAAATTAACATTAATACTTTTACCTTTCTGTTTTTAACTGTGTCAGCAAGTAATCGAACTAGCCTCAATCATTAAAAAGGGGGTTGGAAGAGAGTCACCATTATAAATCAAGTGGGTAGCCTCAGCTCCTTTCCTGGGGAAGCTCTACAGATACGAAAGTAACTAACTTCCGAAGACTCTGCCAATCCAATTTGCTACATAAATGTCAACTCGTTCTAATCTGAAATAGTATCATGAGAGTTTAATTGTTGGAAAAGACAATAAATAGATAGCACTGTGAACTGCAATGGAAAAATGTTTTCAGTGTTTTCCTCTGTTTAAATCATTGCTATGGAATTTGGTATAGAATGCCAGATATGTATCTACATGAGGTTGTATTGTCTACTTAGGAGGACCATATTTTCCAGATTAATACTAACTTTAGTTAGATAAATATAAAGTTAGCATGACTTAATGCTAATTATTAGTGTGGTTTAAGACAAATGGTCTCAAACTTATTTCTAAATCTTGAAATTAGGATATAAGAATAGAAGATCTCCAGAATTACTTTCACTTATAAATAAGAAAATAAAAAGACAGCCTTTTATGTCTCATGGTGTCTCTAGAAAACATTTGGAATATATTATGAAATGAGTAAGGTACTAAAATAATCTTACCTAATAATAGACAAACATGTAAATTTACTATTCCTCCTTTATGCCGACAGCCAACCAGAGGGAGCATGCAAATTTACCCAACAAAGATGGCAGTTAATTGCGTATGTAGGCGCCCCAGTGGCCTGGGTCCCAGGAACATCCTTGGCACCCAGATCACTCCGAGGTAGGCCTGGGCAGGGCCCGAGCCAGCAATTGGTATGCACTACAGAAAAAACACCTTTTCTGACTGCTCATTGGCTAAGCTTACTGTATGCCACTTGTAATATTCTTACTAACTTGGGTTATAAGAATTCTAAAAGATGATCTAAGGTTTTTCCACTGCTGGAGAAAAAAAATGAAGGTCCACTGCTGGAGGGCTAAGAAATGTCATATCCTGCCCTAGCTGGTTTGGCTCAGTGGATAGAGCCTCAGCCTGCCGAGTGCAGGGTCTGGGTTCAATTCTGATCAAAGGCATGTACTTAGATGCAGGTTCCTCCATGGCTGGGGCCCAAGTTAGGGCTCATGCAAGAGGTAATCAATCAAAGTGTTCCTTTCACATTGAGATTTCTCTCTGTCTTTCCCTTTCTCTTCCACACTTTTTATTTATTTATTTATTTATTTAATTTATTTATTTATTTTAAATATATATTTTTATTGATTTTTTACAGAGAGGAAGGGAGAGAGATAGAAAGTCAGAAATATCGATGAGAGAGAGACATCTATCAGCCACCCCCTGCATACCCCCGACCAGAATAGAACCTGGGACTTTTCAATCCACAGGCCGATGCTCTATCCACTGAGCCAAACCGGTCTCGGCTCTTCCACACTTTTTAAAAATCAATGGAAACATATCCTTAGGTGAGGATAAGGAAAGAATAAAGAAAGAAATATCATATCCTATGAAAGACACATCTTCATAATGCCTAAAGAAAGTTGTCATTTTTTCATGGTGAAGGGACTGGAGTCCATGTTGATGAAAATACCTTGGCGGCTGCAGTGACTGGCAGTGGTTATAGCAGTGGGGTGATGGGGCTGGTGCCTTCCTCTGATCAGCCTGGTTGCCTCCCACAAATGGGGTCCAGACTGCGGCTTAAGCCCGCTCCCACAGGGAGCCATCAGTAGGATATCCCCTGATGGATCCCAATATGTGAGAAGGGGTAGTCTGGGCTGAGGGACCCCCTTCACCCCAGTGCCAGGCCCCTAGTGGTTAAATATTTTCCTTAGTATATGTGACATTATAAGACTAACACTATATTAATTTTATTTTATTGGAAAATTTTTTCTAGTTATTCTCAATCCAGCACAATATATTTTCATTACACACTTTGCTCATATTAAATTAATTCTAGAAGAAAGTCACAGAAGAAATTTCACTGTGACAAAACATATATTTGCCTGAAATGGACTACAGAAAAATTTTATTTTTAGATAAGCAAACTAATTGGACACACTCAAAGGACTTTGTAAGTGATGATTTTTTAAAGTGTTTATGGACCAAACTAATTTAAAGGCATGCAATTCCAAGAAAATAAAATAAGACGTGTTAGTGAATCAGAGGCTCAAAGTAACCTATATGTCATTTAGAATTCTAAGAGAAAAGAGATATCCTTTCCACTTGAGTTAAAGACATCTTAGTATGCCACAAAGCATTTGAATAATTTTAAAACTTATGAAAACATAATTTATATGGTGATAATATTCTATACAATTGTTACCATGCTTTCCTAGTAGACATTACATATTAAAACAAGCATTTTTTTAAAAAAGCTTGATAAATTATAAACAATTTTTGAGTAAAAATACTTTTTCTATAAAAGTTCAAAGCAAGAAATCCCAAAATAAAACAAAAACAAACAAAAAGGATAGAATGATGTCTATATTAGAAAATGAAAGAACATAGACATTTAAAAATGATTTTATATATCTTTATTTCTACTGGTAATTTAAATAGCTCAGACATACATTGGTTTAAAATCTTTACTTTCTAACTTTCTTCCAGCCAAGATAGACTACCAGGAGATGGATATATCCTCCTATCTGAAACAACCAAATAACTGAACAGGATTTATGAAATGATGATGCTCAGGACACTAAACATCAGGTAATGAAAAACAGTGATTTTTGAGAGATGGAAATAAAATAGCCTTACTACTGCACTATATAGAATTTGTAGACCACGCTGCAAGAGAACAAATGTGGAACCTGGTAGAAAATCTAAGTTGAGAAGATGGAGCTCAGAGTCCAAGGAATCTGTGGCATCTGGAGTGTGCAGATGGAATACCAGCAAAGAAAGTGTTGCTCAGAAGAGGGATCTGCAGAGGGGCTCTATCGCATATTCAGAGAAGTATTGATTAGGACATTAATGTGAGAAAGTACCCAAACCTTGAAAACAACCAAAAGGATGTATTTAAGGTAGCAGTACCAGCTCACACAGCACTTGGAAAACTACATAAGCCATGAGGCATTGTCTAGGGTACTCAGAAAAATAATTAGCCCTAAAACCAAACACTGCTCTGGTCTCACCCCACCAATCTTTTTTGTTTGTTTTCTTTTGTTTCAATTACAGTTTACAGCCCATATTATTTTGTGTATCATAGTGGTTAGACAATCATATACTTTGCAAAGTATTACCCTGATATGTCCAGTACCCACCTGGAACCATATATAGTTAATACATCATTATTGACTATATTTTCTATGCTGTATTTACATCCCTAAGTCTATTCTGTAACTTCTAATATGTAATCCTTAATCCCTTTACCTTTTCATTTGGTCCCCCAACACTCCGCCCCTCTGTGTTTTGTTAGTTTATGTATATTGTTCTTTAGTTTCCATATATGAGTGAAATCATATGGTATTTGTCTTTCTTAACTGACTTATTTCCTTTAATATACTAACCTCTAGGTCCATTCATGCTGTCACAAATGGTAAGATTTTATTTATTTATTTATTTTTTTAGCCAAACAATATCTCATTGTATGTATGTACCACATCTTCTTTTTCATTCATCTATTAATGGGCACTTGGATGTCTTCCATATCTTGGCTATTGTAAATAAGGCTGTAATGACTATGGGGGTGCACACATTCTTTTGAGTTTCTTTGTATATATACCCAGAAGGAGAATCACTGTGTTGCCTAACAATTCTTAAAAGCAAGGCCAACAATGATAAAACTGTTTCTAAGGAACTACATCCTCAAACAAGCTCAAGAATACTGCCTGGCCAGTGTGGCTCAGTGGATTGAATGTTGTCTTGTGCACCCAGAGGTTGCTGCTTGGATTCCTGGTCAGGACATATGCCTGGGTTGTTGGCTCGATCCCCACTAGAGGGTATGCAGGAGGTATCTAATTGATGTTTCTATCTTTTCACCCTCTCTCTCTAAAAAAAACAATAAAAACATACATATATTTTTTAAAAAGAATAGTTATGGAAATACAAAAGTTTCTAGTACCTATCAAGATAAAATGCACAGTGTCTGACATCTCATCACACTATCAGGCATGTGAAGGAGCAGGAATATAATGATTTGTAATGAGGAGAAAAAAACAATAATTAATCAAAACCAACTGAGAACTGACATAGATGTTAACATTAGCAGAGCATGGCATTAGAACAATTATTATAATACTAAAGGTTCGGTGCACAAAATTTATGCATGAGGCGGGGGTTCCCCTCACCTCAGCCTGCACCCAATCCAGGACCCCTCAGTGATGTCTGACTGCCGGTTTAGGCCCAGTCCTGAGGGTAGGGCCTAAATAGACAGTTGGACATCCCTCTCACAATCCTGGACTGCTGGCTCATAATTGTTCACCTGCCTGCCTGCCTGCCTGGTCACCTTCAACTGCTCCCCCTGCTCTCCTGGTCACCCCATGCAGCCTGGTGTTCAGTCAGTTGGTTGTCCCTCACTTAACAACCCCCTGTCCCAGCCGGCCTGGTTGCCCCACACAGCCTGCTTGTTTAGTCCTTTGGTCATCCCTCACTAATTTCCCTGCCAGCCTCGTTGTAGGCAGCCATCTTGTGAGTGTGTAAGGGTCAATTTGCTTATTACCTCTTTATTACATAAGATGATTTCATGTTCTAAACATTAACCAGAAATATGGGAAATATTTTTGAAAGATTCAAATTGAGTTTATAGAGATGAAAAGTACAATGGCTGAAATGAAAAATACACAGAGTAGTATTAAGGGCAAATTAGATATTTCAAAAGAAATATTAGTGAATGTGAAGACAATAAGAACTATCCAAAATGGAACACAAAGAGAAAGAAAATTCAGAATTTAAAAGCCTTAATGAGCTGTATGTCATCTTTAAGGGGCCTTATATGTGTGTAATTAGAGTCTTCAAAGAAGAGAGGAGAAGCAAAGACATTTAAAAAACATTAGCTGGAAAATCCTTACATTTTATCAAAATTATAAATCCACAGATCCAAGTAGTTCAATGAGCCCAAGCACACGAAAATGAATAAAACTAAGCAAAAGCACATCATAGTCAATTGTTCAAAACTAGAGATCAGAAGAAAATTTTAAAAATAACCAAAAGAAAATCATTATCTATAGAAGACTGCATAGAGTTTCAGCATACATATTACTGGAAACAATGCAAATAAAGGCTGCAGAATGGCATCCTTGAAGTTTCTAAAGAAAAAATCTAGAACACTATACTGAGGAAATGTCTTTCAAAAAGTAAAGGTGCTACAGACATTTTCAGAAGTACACAAGGTGAAAAGAATTCATGTTTTGCAAATCCACACTACAATATATGTTAAATGAAGTTCTTCAGGAAAAATAAATTTGATACCAAATGGAAATGTGGATCTACAAAAAGGAACAAAAAAGCACCAGAAATAACTACTTTGGGCACCGACTATGCAAACCCAGTGTGATTTCTCAGTTGGAATGGAGAAGGTAAAATTCTCCAAGGTCTGATTCATGGTGAATACAGCTTTACTCATTTGAACATTCTTGAACATCTGCTTTGAACATTCTTGTAAATCTCTTTTTATGAATTTAATATGTAAATTCATAGGTTGTGGAAAACTTGTAATTTGTAGTGAATAGCAAAATGTTTTGTTCTGAAATTACACTGACCACATACTTCCTGGTAACAAAAGACTAACTCACATGTATGTGTGTATGTATGTGTGTATTTATTTATTTATTTTTAATTAATTAATTAACTAAATTGTGGCCAAAGAGTTGGCACAGAGTTTCTTTGTCTTTTTAAAAAAATCTTTATTGTTGAGAGTATTAGAGATATCCTCCATTTTGTCTCCCCATTGCTCCCTCTATCTGGTCCCCACCTCACCCCAGGATTTCACCATTATTGTGAGTATTATGCTAAGCAAAATAAGCCAGTCAGAGAAAACAAAATATCACCTGATTTCACCTGTATGTGGAATTGAATGAACAAAATGAGCTGCTGAATAAAATAAAACCAGAGGTATGGGAACATGGAACAGACTGAGGAATCTTAGAGAGAAGTGTGAGTGGGTGGGGTGTGCAGGAAGAGATGAACCAAATAATATGCATATATGCTAATTCACATCTTGAAATCTCCTTTTTAATCAATAATTCTGGGAACAGGATGCAATGAACTACGTTTGGTCAATTAACAAGAAAAGCAATTTCTTTCTATAACATTGCAATCTCCAATTTGGAACTGGCACTATGGTTCTTGTCTCTTCTCCATATGAATCCCTTCTCATTGCTTATTTTGAAGGAGGCATTCCCTATAGTATTCTCCCTGCTGCAACATCCTGAATAAATAATTCATTCACTTGAAAAAACATAACAAAACCTATACCATTTTTAAAATTAAAAATGAGGAGAAAAAAACAATAATTTCCAGAATATGTAAAAAACTTGTTAAACTTAATACCAAATAATTAAACAATCCAATCAAAGAGTAGGCAGAGGTCCTGAAAATACACCTCTCCCAAGAAGACATACAAACAGCCAATAGAAATATGAAAAGATTTTTAACCTTACTGGCAATTAAGGAAATGCATATCAAAACTACAAGTTACCACCTCACACCTGTTAGAGTGACATTACCAACAAGACAAGCCATACCATTTTTAATGGGAAAAATTATAGAATAAAATAATTACTTGCACAAATCATATAATAATTTAATGTCTGCCTGTAGGTCATTCTATTAATTCTGAATAATGAATAATTTAATTAAGATAATAGTCTTACCTAATTTCTTTACCACTGATGCACATTTCTTGAGTGGAAACTCTAATGACCAGTCCATTGGACTCAACCTGCGTATTTGGATTCTATTGTCTTTAAACTCTGTGGGTACCAAACTTTTTTGGATCTTCTTTATTTCAACTCTAAAAAACACCATAGATCAAACTCCTCTTCCATAGTTCATGTTAATGATTGGTTAGCCTTTGGCATGTTTCCATCCTTTAATCACTGTTCACATATGTCTACTTTTCCTTGGGAATACCAACCACTCCCAGAGGTTCATGTAGCTCATACAACCTGCTGACTCACAAACATGTATATCCCTCGCTTCAGATAAACATGTCCAGCAACCTTCTGCACACATTTAAAAAGATTTTCCATGGGCATTTTATATTAACACTAGAGGCCCAGTGCATGAAATTTGTGCATCCGGGGAGGGGTCCCTCAGCCCAGCCTGCCCCCTCTCACAGTCTAGGAGCCCTCAGGGGATGTCCTACTAATGTCCTGATCAGGGAGATGGCCACCTGATCAGAGGAAGGAGCCACCTCCAGCACCCTGCTGCTACTGCCGCTGCCAGCCACTACAGACACCAGGGTGTTTTCATCAACACAGACTCCAGTCTCTTCACCATGAAAAAAATGACAACTTTCTTTAGGCATTTTCAAGATGTCTCTTTCATAGGCTATGGCATTTCTTTTTTCCTCCTTCCCTTCCCTTCCTTCCTTCCTTCCTTCCTTCCTTCCTTCCTTCCTTCCTCACCTGAGTATATTTTTCCATGAATTTTTAGAGAGCATGGAAGAGAGAGGGAGAAACATCAATGTGAGAGGGGTACTTTGATTGGTTGCCTGCTGCATGAGTCCTGACTTGGGCTCCACCCATAGAGGAACCTGCAACCTGGGTACATGACCTTGATCAGAATCGAACCTGGAATCTGTGGTCTACAGGCTGAGGCTCTATCCACCGAGCAATCCAACTAGGGCAGGATATGACATTTCTTAGCCCCTCCAGCATGGACCTTCATTTTTTTCCTCCAGCAGTGTGGTGGAAAAACCCTAGATTACCTTCTTGGATTCTTATTACCCAAGTTACCAAGAACATTGTGAGTGGTGTACAGGAAGCTTAGCCAATGAGCTATAACTGCTGGTGCACTGTCTTCCAGTAAGTGTGGGCCACCCTGTGTGTTGTGTCTCTGCTCCGGTACCATCTGTGTACTCAGCCTCCTGAGGCTGATGCACAATATTTGTGCACTGGGGGATGAGGGGAATGTCCTCAGCCCAGTCTGCACCCTCTTGCAGTCAGGGACCCCTCAGGGGATGTCTGCCTGCTGGTTTAGGCCTGCTACCCCCATGAGGTCCTTAGTGCTGGATGTGAGAGAGGCTCCTGCCTCTGCTGCTGTACTCACCAGCCTTTAGACCAGCTTCTGGCTGAGCAATGCTCCCCCTGTGGGAGTGCACTGACCACTAGGAGGCAGCTCCTACATTGAGCATCTGCCCCTTTGGTCAGTGTGCATTATAGTGAACATTCCACCATTTGGTTAATTTGCATATTAGCCTTTTATTATATAGAATATAGATGTCCAAGATAGGAGTAAACATGCTTCTCTCTGAAGTGTATATTTTTTCCTCTTTTCATTATTTAAGGTAATGTGTAATACAAGCATTACCCAAGAATCCCTGGTTAGAAAGTTCTTAGTCATTCATGGTTATTCCCCAAATTTCCAACGTAAAAATGTTCTACTGTTTTTTACACTTAGATATAATCTTAATGTTATCCACTTTCCTTTAAACCACTTCCCTAGTTTTTCCCTTCAGCATCCTTTTTGGTAATCTAACTGGTTTGCCAGCTTAATTTTACCTCCTTGAATCAGTCTTCCATATAACAATCTGAGTGATATAGCATGTCATGCCTTAAGTAAAATTGTTCATGCCTTCCCATTGCCCAAGCCTCTTAGATTCCTTAACCTCATCTAACAATAGCTTTTGCTTCATTTTTGGGAACCAAGTCCCAGAAAAACATATCTCTGTTTTTCTGGCAAATGCCGTGGCATATGACCTCGATGTCTTTGTTCATTCTGAACTCTGCTGCAATCTTAATGCTAGCCTTTTCTCTGCTTTGCAATCTCTCTCTTCAGTTAAGGTTTCACCTCATACTGTCAGCTTTTCCTGACTCTTCTTTATAATCTTTCTGGCTAGGTATGCTCATGGAAGCTTTTGCATATTTCTGTTACTTCAATTATACAGTATGTGATATGTGTCTTTAAATGCATGTTTATTTCTATGATTCTGAGGTAAATAATAATTTTTAAATCTTCATGCCTAGCAATGTTTTTGGCACACAGTAGTGGAGCAATTAATATTTATTGAAATGTTTTCAATGATAAATGATTGTCCTGATGGTGCTCAATAAAATTTATTATATTAATTTTTATGGCAGTAAGAAATTATCCTGAAATAAATACACATTAATATAACTATTTTATTAAATAGATTAATTTACATACATATTTAATAATTTTATGTTGGGAAGGCAGTCATGTAGGAAGCAAAAATATGTCTAGAAAAATGAACTTTTTAGAAAGAAGAGATCTTTGATTCCAATAGAGGTATGCACATTTTAATATTAAGGTTACTTTTATCATCAGTAATGCTTTGGTGTTCTGTCTCCCCAGTTTAATTTGGTTTAATGATATATTGCCAGAGATTCAATTTTCACAATTGTATTATCTTCCATAGAAACAAAATTACTCCCAGGGTTTATGATTTCAGTAGCTATTATGTGTTTGTAGATATTCAGCTAGTCTTAGTCATTATTCTTTATCAATGTGAGCAACTGGATTCATTTTTATCATCCTGGTTTGATTTAGAAGTGCAATTTCTAAATAAAAGTCATTAGTGTTTTATAAATTAAGTGACAAAAAAAGAACATTCCACACATGCAGAAAGCATAATGGGAGCTGTCAGATTTGCCATATTCTTATTGTATATGCCATGGAATGCATCAAAAAATTACCAGTAGAAAAATACTTTACCTGAGTATATATAATATACTCTATAGTTACATAATATTATTGAAATTACATTATTTTCTTCACTGAAATTGTTTCCTAAAATATTGTTTTTAGCCATCATGACCATTTATATAGTCATTAAAATTCCATTATGTATTTTCAGCTAACTCTCAACTTAATCTAAGCCTTACTTATTTTCTATATAAAAACAAATAAAAATAACATTCAATTTCTCTGACTTTGTGATAAGTAACTGAAATGACATTACTTCATAGAGAGATACATTTTGCTAAAGTATATATATACAGTTGCATCATGTAAGATTCAGACAGCTTAATTGAGAATTGATTATCCAGCTTTCATTATTATAAGAGCCTATTTTATTTGTCTTCAGGGAACAGAATACACAAGTGAATTTTTTTAAGAAATAGATTACATTTACTTCAGGCAAATTGTTTTATAGACTATTATTCAAACATACTACTTCACAGATGTTAATCAATAAGGAAAGGGCATTTTCTCTTTATAAAACAGCTTTTATAACTAAAGAAAGTCTTAATTATCTGATTTTGGGGATAATAATATCGAAGAATTTCTGAATATTAATATTCTAAAGTTTCTTGAAATATCTGCCTTTAACCCTATGCTTATGAGCCATAAGCAATCTATGTTCAGAAATTTTCTTACCTGAAATGAAGTAATTGGATATATATTAACATGAGCCTCATTCCATCGTTGTCCTTTATTTCCACTTGAAGACCAGAGTGGATTCTCCATTGTTGTCTGCCCTTTCAAACGTAGATAAACATTTAAAACACCTAAAAATAATAATGAAATTTTATTTTATACATTTTCTTTGCTTCTAATGTGTTTCTTCTTGACCAAATACTTTAAAATGAAATTTTGCAAAACATTCTAGTGTCCTCTCTTCTCGTCCCCTCTCATTTCCAATCCTGCTGTTACTGGCATGCATGGCAGGCCTCTAAATATGACAGTACCCAAATCCTTAGTATCTGTGAATGTTACTTTATCCGACATTGCAGGTTTTGCAGGTGTGATTAAGTTAAGGGTCTTGGGTGGGAAGATTATATTAGGTCATCTGGTGGGTCCTAAGAGTAATCACATATATCATTATAGGATGAAGGCAGAACGAGATGTGATGCAGGAGAGAAGGTCACATGAGAGGAAGAGAAGCTGCTCTGCAACTTCATCTGAAGATGGAGAAGGATCCACTGCCGAGCACAGCAGCCTCTAGAAGTTAGAAAGGGCAAGGAAACCAATTCTGCCCTGCAGCTGTTACAAGGAACCAGCCCTGTGAACGCTCTGATTTTATCCCATTATACTCATTTTAGATTTCTGTCCTCCTGAACTGTAAGATAACAAATTTGTGTTCTTTTCAGCCACAAACTTTAGGGTAACGTATGTGTTTCAGTAGAAATAGGAACTATGATAACATGTAGTCATGTACTGACTTGACTGACTTGCATAAAGTCTGACTCTAATCATGTCTACTTACCAATTAGCAACTCTTTTTATGTTTACTTTATCCAAGTCTCATTTTTCTTCTAAAAGTTATTTGAAATAAAAAATAGCTTTGCCTCATGATTTGATATACTGCTTTCAGCAGTATCAAGTCCTGCTTATAGTAATAATAGTAATGATGATGATATATGTGTTGAATACTTCAGATAAAAAATTAATCCTCTCAATAATCCTATGATATTCTTACTATTACCTCCATTAGAGAACATTACTCCAGGGCAAACTTCTAACTATTATGAAAGAGCCTTCTGCTTTTCTTTATTTGCCAGGAATATTTATGAGGTCTATTTAATATGACTTAAACTTTAATACAGTGGTACCTTGAGATACGAGTTTAATTCGTCCCATAACCTTGCTCGTATATCAAGTTGCTCATATCTCAAAGCAAATTTACCCATTGAAATCAATTGAAATGCCATTAATCCGTTCCAGCCCCAAAAATGCCACCCCAGTTCTTGTTACATGTTTTTGAATAAGAAAAATGTATTTATAAATGACAAATATTGTATAAAAATATAATAAATGAGAATGCAAAGGAATAAACTGGTTTTATAAAGTGTATTTACCTACTGGTTACACTCTTAATGCTACACTTTATCCCTAAACTGAATGTAACTAAACTAATCTTCACTGAACTTAATTGCTACTGGTCTTTGCATTTTTGGCCGATTTAAAAAAAAACAACACGTGTCCAACGAGGTTTGCCTCTTCCTCACTTTCAGAATGTTTCTGAAATGGGTGAGGCAAGTTTCATTGAACAGCTCCGATGCACGACCAGTAGCAACTTTTTCGGGGTGTTTCTTTTCCACGAAGTGTGACACCCGCTCCCACATTCCTAAGACCTCCTTTATCTCACTTGTAGAGATCTCCTCCATCTCTGGCTCCTCCTCAAAACCAATTTCTTGGAGAACCTCCGCATGTTGCTGAGACTGCAACTCTTGTAACTCCTCCGTGGTGAGTTCCAGAGAGTGCTCCTCGACGAGCTCATTCACGTCTCTCTCATCCACCTCCAGGCCCATGGATTTTCCCAGAGACACTATCTCCTCCTCCACTGGCACCTCGGGTTTGAATCCTTCCAAGGTCCTTTCGACTACGGCCTCGGGCCACAGCTTCTTCCATGCAGAGGTCAAAGTCCTCATTGTAACACCCAGCCAGGCCTGATCAATAATTCTGAGGCATATCATGATATTAAAGTGGTACTTCCAGAACTCTCGAAGGGTGAGGTTTGTGTTCTCCGTCACCTCAAAGCAGCGCCAAAACAGGTGCTTGATGTACAGCTTTTTAAAATTAGAAATCACCTCCTGATCCATGGGCTGCAGGATAGGAGTGGTGTTGGGAGGTAGGTAGACAACTTTATAAACTTGAAATCTTCAAGGAGTTCATCTTCGAGGTTTGGTGGGTGAGCAGGAGCATTGTTGAGGACGAGGAGGGCTTGCATGGTTAGGTTGTTTTCCTGTAGATATTTCTTCACAGAAGGGCCGAAAACCAGGTTTACCCACTCCACAAAGAACTGCCTGGTGACCCATGCCTTCGGGTTTGCCCTCCACATAACTTGCAGTTTACCTTTTAAAATCTTATGTGACTTAAAAGACTCTGGGGTTTTCCGAATGGTAGACGAGCAGAGGCTTGATCTTGCAGTCGCCGCTCGCATTGGCGCTCAGTGCGAGAATTAGCCTATCCTTCAAGAGTTTGTGGCCTGGCATTGCCTTCTCCTCTGCCATGATATAAGTCCTATTCGGCATCTTCTTCCAGAAAAGCCCTGTCTCATCACAGTTGAAGACTTGCTGGGGGATATGTCCTTTGGCTTCTATCAGTTCGGAAAAAGTTTTGAGGTAATCCTCAGCTGCCTTCACATCCGAACTTGCTGCCTCACCATACTTGACCTTTTCCTGAAGTTATCAAACCAGCCTCTACTGGCTTTAAATGAGTCTTTCGATGCTCCGTCTGTGGAAGTGCGCGGGGTCTGCTCCAGCAAATCACCGTAAATCGCTTGCGTCTTCTCGCATATGATGCCCTGTGTTAATGAATCTCCTTTAAGCTGCTTCTCCGTCACCCACACCATCAGTAGATTCTCCATCTTTTCATGGAGAGAGCTATGGAGCTTAGAAATTATCGTAACACCCTTAGCTGGCGTTATACCCTTTATCGACTCCTGTTTAAGCACAGTGCATATGGTTGAAGTACTACACCCGTATTGCCTCGCCAAGTCAGCCACTCACACACCTTGCTCATATTTTTCTATGATTTCACACTTTAATTCATCATCGTCTTCTGAGCACTGACCTTTCCACTTACTTTCTTCGGACCCATGGTTATAAAAAGAAATGTGATAAAGTATGTAAACGCACAAAAGATGCTTCGACAATGAGGTAAACAAGCACACTGACTGAGGAGTGGGAAACTATGAGATGATCGAGTCGAGGTATACTGGTGGGTCGTGTGCAGCTGGCCGATCTGCGCGATTACTCGTATCTCAAATGTTGCTCATATTTCAAAGCAAAAATTGCTCGCTCGATGTCTCGTATCTCAAAAATCTCGTATGTTAGGACACTCGTATTTCGAGGTACCACTGTATTCTCTAATGCTCTTCGAAAGAACTATTTGACTCCCCATCTATTACCTGTTGTCAACTCCATAAGCTGCTATGTTGCTATCATGTAAGCATTGGCTTTTTCCCAATCCTAATACAGGAACAGACTGGACTTCTGGCAAAGGCTCATGGGGAACCCCATATAAACTTCTTGAGTCAACTCTGAACACCTCCCTTCTTTCTGTTAACCAAACTCATGGATTCTAACTACTTCAGCCGTCCAGAACTCTGATCTCTGCCTCCTAAACTCAGTGGGACCTCCACATTCTGCTCAAATTTCAGGGCCCTGTGCCAGGCCCAGGAAATTGTCCTCAGGCAGAAAACTGGACTCCTATAGAGATCTCATTCCTATTATTCCACACATCTCAGTCTTGCCCTGATTCTTTTCTAGGAAAATATTTTTTGAAAGCAAATAGATTTTTCCCATTTCAGTAGCTGTTTATGACAGTAGAACTTATCTGGAAAAAGTTACTACTGTGTAACTTCAGACACCTTAATTTTGGGAATTTTTGTATTATTTTTAAATGTTTACAGACATCTTCCTGAGTGTGTGTGTGTGTGTGTGTGTGTGTGTGTGTGTGTATTTATTGCATATAAATACTGAAAAGCAGAAAAGATAATATAAAAGTTACCATTAAATTGATAATTCAGAGGTAGCCTCCTTAATATTTTCATGTATATTCCTTCAGGTATTTTTAAATGTGTACTTTTTACAGTTATATGGTGTACAGTATTTTATCTTTCAGATTTTTAATGCCATTTTGTCTAACTGTTCATACAGAAGATCACACATTCATATTATACACATATAAAGAAATATGAATACCCATTTTTGAAACAACAACAAAAAGTACATTCTTCACATCACAGCTGCCACTTACTAGCTGAGTGACCTTGGCTTAGACTCTTAATCTTTCATCTCAGCCTATGCTGGATTAATGGTATCTGACTGGTTTGGACTGTGATATTTTCTACAGATTTCTCCTTAACACTACTGCTTTTCCAGATATATTAGTTATCATTTTTTTTTCTTTTTGGGGTTATTTCTTAAATGCAATGCCTTAGCTTTTTTTTTTTCTTTTTACCTAGAAGTCCTACAATAGCTTGCATTTAATGGATGATGACCTCTCTAAACTATCAATGTAATACAAGTTGTTCCATATAAAAATCACCAATAGCTACTTCACCAAATGTGAGTTGCTAATGTAAATAGATGGCAGTGAATGAATTACTATTTTATATGGAAGTCTTATTTCTCTTGGGTAGAATGAACTGTTGTTTTGATTGAAGTGAAAGGAATAAATCCTGTCATCAAATCAATACATGGAAATTTTTGTTATTATTAATAAAACTAGAAGCCTGGTGCACGAAATTCATGCATAAGGGGCAGGGGAGGGGTGTCTTTTAGCCCAGCCTGCTCCGTCTCCAATCTGGGACCTCTTGAGGGATGTCTAACTGCCCATTTAGGCCTGATCCAGGACCCTTCAGTCACTGGCCAATGCTCTATCCACTGAGCCAAACCAGCTAGGGCTCAGTTGCATTTTTATGAATGAATAATGAACTATCAGAAAAGAAAATGATCCCATTCACAATTGTTTCAAAAAACAACAAAAAACTAAGAACCAATTTAACCAAGGATATTAAAAAAACCTGTTTTTGGAGAGTTATAAGAAGATATAAATAAATGGCAGCGTTATACTATGTTCATGGATAGGATGAATTAATATCATTAAAATGTCCATACTACACATAAATCTATAGGTCCAACACAATTCCTATCAATATACCAATGGTATATTGCTCAGAATAAGAACAAAAACTTGTATAAAATCATGAATGTCCCTGTATAGCCACAGCAGTCTGGAGAAAGCAGAACAAAGTTGAAGTAAGCTGGTATAAAACCATACTACAAGCCACAGTAATAAAAACAGCATGGTACTAGTATAAAAACAAACATATAGATCAATAGAACAGAAAAGAAAGCCCAGAAATAAACCCACAATTTTATAGTCAATTAATATTTTACAAAGAAGGTAAAATCGTGCAATGGAATAATAATTGGTGTTCAAAAAATTGGACAGATATGTGCAAAAAATGAAAAGAATACCTTCTTAGAACATACACAAGAATAAACTCAAAATTCATTAAAAACTTAAAAGTTAGACTCAAAGCCATAAAAATTCTAGAAGAAAATATAGAAAACATAGGCAGTAAAATCTTGAATATTTCTAATAGCAATATTTTTTTTTCTGATTTATTGCCTGGAGCAAGAGAAACAAACAAAAAAATAAACAAGAGGGCCTACATCAAATTAAAACCTTCTTTCACAGTAAAGCAAACAATCAACAAAATGAAAAGACAATCCCCTGAGTGGGAGAACATATTCACTGACATATTTGATAAGGGCTTAATATTGAAAAACATTTTTTCAATTTATTTATTATTTTTTATACATATCTCCCTATTGCCCCCCCTCGCTCCCAGGCATAACCCAACCCCCCGTGTCTATGTTCATTGGTTATGCTTATAAGCATGCATAAAAGTCCTTTGATCTCTTATCTACCTCACCTAACTTTAATCTTCCTGCTGTAATTTCACAGTCTGTTTGAAGCTTTACTGCCTCTGTATCTATCCTTTTGTTCATCAGTTTATAATGTTCCTTATTATCCACAAATGAGTGGGATCATGTGATGCTTCTCCTTCATTGACTGGCTAATTTCACTAAGCATAAGGCTCTCCAGGTCCAACCTGGTTGCTGCAAATGGTAAGAATTCCTTCTTTTTAATGGCAGCATAGAATTCCATTGTGTAGATGTACCACAGTTTTCTGATCCACTCATCTGCTGACGGGGACCTAATTGTACTTATTGTACATTGTGCTGCTATGAACATAGGGGTGCATAAATCCTTTCTGATTGGTGTTTGTGATTTCGTAGGATAAATTCCTAAGAGTGGGATTACAGGGTCAAATGGGAGATCCATTTTTAGTTTTTTGAGGAAACTCCATACTGTTCTCCACAGTGGCTACACCAGTCTGCATTCCCACCAACAGTGCACAAGGGTTCCTTTTTCTCTGCATCCTCACAAACACTTGTCGTTTGTTGATTTGTTGATGATTGCCACTTTGACCGGTGTAACACGGTATCACATTGTCGTTTTGATTTGCATCTCTCAAACGATTAGTGATTTTGAACATGTTTTCATGTGTCTCTTGGCCTTCATTCTGTCATCTTTCAAAAAGGTTCTATTTAGGTCCATTTTTTTATTGGATCGCTTATTTTCCTTTTATTAACTTCTATAAGTTGGCTGTAGATTTTGGAGATTAAACCTTTATCAGTGATAACATTTGCAAATATGTGGTCTTTCTTGTTGTTTTGTTGATGGTTTCTTTTGCTGTGCAAAAGCTTTTTATATTGATGTAGTCCCATTTGTTTATTTTTTCTTTAGCTTCCATTGCCTTTGGAGCAGTATCAGTGAAGAAGTTCTTTCGGCATATATCTGACATTGTGCTGCCTGTGGATTCCTCTAGTATTTTTATGGTTTCCCCTCTAATGTTTAAGTTCTGTATCCATTCTGAGTTTATTTTTGTATTTGGTGTAAGTTGGTGGTCCAGTTTCATTTTTTTGCATGTATCTGTCCAATTTTTCCAACACCATTTATTGAAGAGGCTATCTTGGCCCCATTGTATGTTCATGCCTCCTTTGTCAAATATTAGTTGAGCATAGTGGTTTGGGTGGATATCTGGGTTCTCTATTCTATTCCATTGGTCTATATGTCTGTTCTTGTGCCAGTACCAGGCTGCTTTGAGAAGAGTTGCTTTGTAGTATAGCTTGAAATGTGGTATTGAGATCCCACGTACTTTATTCTTCTTTCTCAGAATTGCTGCAGCTATTTGTGGTCTTTTTTTGTTCCAGATGAATCTATGAAGAATTCTTCCTAGGTCTGTGAAATATGTTGTTGGTATTTTAATGGGTAATGCATTGAATCTATAGATTGCTTTGGGTAGTATGGACATTTTAATGATGTTGATTCTCCCAATCCATGAGCATGGTATGCTCTTCCACCTGTTAACATCTTCCTCTATCTCTTTTTTCAGTGTCCTGTAGTTTTCTACATATAGGTCTTTTACCTCTTTAGTTAGGTTTATTCCTAGATATCTTAATTTTTTTTTGGTGGGATGGAAAATGGGATTGCTTTTTTAGTTTATGTTTCTATAATTTTACTATAAGTGTATAGAAATGCCACAGACTTCTTAGCATTAATTTTGTATCCTGCTACATTGCCAAATTCATTAATTAAGCCAATTAGTTTTGGAATGGAGTCCTTTGCGTTTTTTATGTACAATATCATGTCATCTGCAAATAAGGAAAGCTTTACTTCTTCTTTTCCAGTTTGGATGCCTTTTATTTCTTCTTCTTGTCTGACAGCAATGGCTAATACTTCCAGCACTATGTTGAACAGGAGAGGTGAGAGTGGGCATCCCTGTCTTGTTCCTGTTCTTAGGGGAAATGGTTTTAATTTTTGCCCATTAAGTATGATGTTAGCTGTGGGTTTATCATATATGGCTTTTATGATGTTGAGGTATAATCCTTCTATTCCCACTTGCTGAGAGTTTTTATCAAGAAAGGGTGTTGGATTTTTGTCAAATGCTTTTCCTGCATAAATTGATATGACTATGTCATTTTTATCTCTCAATTTGTTTATGTGATGTATCACATTTATTGATTTGTGGATATTGTACCATCCCTGCATTCCTGGGATGAATCCTACTTGGTCATGGTGTATGATCTTTCTGAAGTACTGCTGGATCTGATTTGCTAGAATTTTGTTGAGGATTTTGACATCTATGTTCATGAGAGATATTGGCCTATAATTCTCTTTCATGGTGTTGTCTTTATCTGGTTTTGGTATTAGGGTAATGCTGGCTTCATAGAAGGTGTTTGGAAGTGTTCCTTCTTCTTGAATGTTTTTGAATAGTCTTAGGAGGACAGGTTCTAATTCTTCCTTGAATATGTGGTAAAACTCTCCTGTGTAGCCATCTAGTCCTGGGCTTTTATTTGTTGGAAGCTTTTTGATGACTGCTTCAATTTCTTCCATAGTTATTGAACTATTGAGATATTTAGATTCCTCCTCCTTGAGTTTTGGAAGGTTATATTTTTCTAGGAAAATGTCCATTTCTTGCAGGTTGTCCAATTTGTTGGAATAGAGTTGTTCCTAGTATTTTTTAACAATCCTTTTTATTTCCACAGGGTCTGTTGTTATTTCTCCTCTTTCATTTCTGATTTTGTTTATTTGGGTCTTCTCTCTTTACTTCTTGGTGAGCCTGGCTAGAGGTCCATCAATGTTGTTTATCCTTTCAAAGAACCAGCTCTTGGTTTTGTTGATCTTTTGAATTGTTTTCTTGGTCTCCAAGTTGTTTATTTCCGTTCTGATCTTCACTATTTCCTTCCTTCTGCTTACACTGGTCTTTTCTTGTTACTCTCGTCCTAGCTCTTTGAGTTGTAGGTTTAGGTAATTTATTACCATTGTTTCCTGTTTTTTGCAGTAGGCTTGTATGGCTATAAACTTCCCTCTCAAGACTGCTTTCACTGTGTCCCATAAATTTTGTATTGTTGTGTTGTCATTGTCATTTGTTGCCATGATGTGTTTTATTTCTTCCTTGATCTCTCTGGTTACCCAGTTTTTGTTTAATAGGATGCTGTTTAGTCTCCATATGTTTGATTTCTTTCTATTGTTTTTATTATAGTTTATTTCCAGTTTTATGCCACTGTGGTCTGAGAAAAAGCTTGATATGATTTCTATCTTCTTGAATTTGAAGAGACTTTTCTTATGACCCAACATATGATCTATCTTTGAAAATAACCCATGTGCACTAGAGAAGAATGTATATTCTGTGACTTTGGGGTGAAATGTTCTGAAGATGTGAATTAATTCAATCTGGTCTAGTGTGTCATTTAGGATTGATATTTCTTTGCTGATTTTTTGTTTAGAAGATTTGTCCAGTGGTGACAGTGAGGTATTAAAGTCTCCTACTATGATTGTATTGCTGTCAATCTCTCCCTTAATATCCTCCAAGAGATTTTTTATGTATTTAGGTGCTCCTATATTGGGTGCATATATGTTTACCAGAGTTATTTCTTCTTGTTGGATTGTTCCCTTTAGTATTATGAAGTGGCCTTCTTTATCTCTTGTTATGTCCTTCACTTTCAGATCTAATTTTTCAGATATAAGTATTGCAACCCCAGTGTTTTTTTTTTCATTTCCATTTGCCTGAAATACCTTCTTCCATCCCTTCACCCTCAGTCTGTGTGCATCTCTTTTCCTAAGGTGGGTTTCTTGCAGACAGGAGATATATGGATCATGTTTTCTTATCCAATCGGTTACCCTATGTCTTTTCATTGGAGCATTTAATCCGTTTACATTTAAAGTTATTATTGATAAGTACTTATCTGTTGCCATTTTTAGTCCTTACCCCCTAGTTACTTCTTCGCTTCCTCTTTCTTTTTATTACAGCAGACCCTTTAACATTTCTTGCATTGCTGGTTTGGTGGTAATATATTCCCTTAGTCCTTTTTTGTCTGTGAAGCTTCTGATTTCACCTTCAATTTTGATTAAGAGTCTTGCAGGTTACAGTGTTATTGGATTCAGACCCTTCCTTTGCATGAATTTGTATATTTCATTCCATTCCCTTCTGGCTTGATGAGTTCCTGTTGAGAAATGAGTAGCTAGTCTTATGGGGGTTCCTTTGTTGGTAACTTTCTGTTTCTCTCTGGCTGCTTCTAAGATTCTTACTTTGTAGTCGGTGTTTGCCAATTTAATTATAATGTGCCTCGGTGTCGTTTTGTTGGGGTTCATTTTTCTTGGGACTCTGTGAGCTTCTTGGATGTTTGTGGGTTTTTTCTTTCCCATATTGGATAAATTTTCTGTCATTATTTCTTCAAACACGTTCTCTAATCCTTGCTCAGTTTCCACTCTTTCTGGAACCCCAATTTTGCAGATGTTGTTTTGTTTCATGTTATGCCAAAGTTCCCTTAGACTCTCCTCTTGCTTTTTAACTTTTTTCTCTAGAAGCTACTGTCTTGGGTATTTTTTTCTATCTTGTCTTCTAGCTCACTGATGCAGTCCTCTGCTTCTTCTAGTCTACTTTTGATGCTTTCTATTGAGTTCTTTATAGCAGTAATGCCATTTTTCATTTCTTTTTCATTATTCTGCATTTCTCTTAGATTCTTCTGCATTTCTTCTTGCTGTTTCTGCATTTCTTCTTGCTTCTTCTACATTTCCTCTTGGGTTCTTCATTTCCTCTTGTGTCTTCATTTTCTCTTGGCTCTTACTCACCATGTCAAATTTGTCTTCCATTCTTTTCATCCACCTTATGATCATTTCTCTGAACTCTTTCTCTGGCAGGCTTATGTCTGCTTCTATTTGGTTTATTTCCTTTTCTGGTGATACCTGCCTATCTGTTGTATGCAGGCTGTTTCTTCTTCTGCCCATGGTTTTTTTTCTCCGAGTGTCGGGTTATGTAGTTCTCTCTCCTACGTTGATTCAAAGGTACAAACTACAACACGACCCAGTACAGCACACAAGGCACTGAACAGAAATGTAGTCACGATGTTAATAATCACCAATAAGGTGACCACCAATGAAAGACAAATTAGGGGTAAGTAGAGAAAGAGGAAGAGGAAAATGAGGAAAAAAGAAAGGAAAGAAGTGCCAAAATCAAATTGGGAGAGGGAGAAAAAAAAAAATAAACTAAAAATAAAATAAAATAAAATAAAGGAGAAGTAGAAAAAGGAAAGAGAAAGAGAAACAAAGTCAGAGAGAAAAGAAAGCAAATAAGAGAGAAAAGGGAACAAAATATAGATGTCAGGAGAAAACTCCAATAGAACAGGCACTAATCCCAATAAAGGCCAGCAACCAGTACCTAGAGATTAATACAACCTGCAGATAACAACTGGTATTGAGGGAGGAAAGGGAAAAGAGAGGTAAAAAATAAAGCAAGCAAAAACAAAATAAAACAAGCAGAATACGCTAAATCAGTCTCACAAAAAAATACAAAAAATCGGTATAATCACTGTTCAGGCAAATAGTAACAAAAGGATATAGAGAAAAAACAACTTTTTGGCTAGTGAAGACAAGAGGAGAGAGGTTTGTATGGACTTGTAGTAGGGGATTTGAAATTAGATATATAAATGGGGTGAAATTTTAACCAGGTAAAGAGAAAGAATAGGGGGGATCTAAAGTTGGAAAAGGGAAAGAGAAACAAGACAACAAAATGGGGAACATTAGCAGGAAAGTATTGGCATAAAGGTAGATTTGAATTGGAGTAAAATTATGCTAAGGGAAAGATGAAAATAGAATGTGGAACTCTAATCCTGAAGTAAACTAAAGAGAAAACAAAATGACACTTGTTTTTATCCAAAAAAGGTAAAATACTAGTAGTAATTAATAATACTAGTTTAAAACCAAAATGTAATAATTAAAAAGGTAAAATCAATTGAGGTGGAAAGAAAAAAATAGTCTTTTAATTCAAATATGTAAAAATGAAAAAAAAATTTTTTTAAAAAGGAAAAAGAAAAAAAAATAGAATGGTCATTCACTTCCACTATTATTCTGCTTTGCCCTCCTGTTTCCCAGTAGGGAAGGTATTGCAGTTCCCTGTGTTCCACTGTTGGTCTTTTAATCTCTTTATTCTTCTGTGGTTATGTGAGAGTCAATTTGTGTGTCATCCACTGGGTGGTAGTGTTTCAGAATTGACCTCTGAGACAAAGCACAGCACCCCTCTGGGCTGTGCTCAGATCCTGCTACTCTGTGCTTTTCAAAGCCGGTTTGTGGGGATTTTGCAGCCAGGACACTGTAATAACTCCCAGGCTGTCCCTCTGCCTCAGACAAAAAACGAGTTGTTTTCCAGAGCTCCCCTCTGTCAACAGCTCCGAGAGTTTGCCTCCACACTTAGAGATCATGCCCTGCCCACCTCTGTGGACCTCTCTAGAGGCAGCTTTCCCTCAGCCCGGCTCCCACAGTGTGCGCATCTCTGTTCTGAGGGGCAGGAGACTTCACCTTATCCCAGGCGAAATCTGACCTTTCCGTGTGCTGTGTGGATCTCTGAATCCGCCACATGTCTGTGCCGATTGGAGAGCGGTGTTCTGGGTCTCCGGCTGTTCAGTGGGTGTTTCAGCCAACTGCAGCTTTCAGACCGCCGCAGACATCCACCTCCCTCTGCAAGATGGCGCGGTCTCCGCGTTCTTGCTGGTGGCTCTGGCTGACAAAAACCCCATGGCATTGGGGCTGCCTGGCCAGGAGAGCCCTGTCCAGCAGTTCCCTGCTTGCCAACAAACACTCCCTGTGCGACTCTCAGCTGCTCTCTCTCCCTCTGCCCAGTGACAAAGCTCCAGACGCATCCATCTATTCCACCGCCATTTTTCTCCCCCCAATATTGAAAATTTATAAGGGACTTATTAAGACTCAATACCAAAAATAATAAACCCAATTAAGAATTGGGCAAATGACCTGAATAGACACTTCTCCAAAGTGGACATACAGATGGACAAAAGCCACATGAAATGATATTCAACTTCACTAATCAATCAGAGAAATGCAAATTAAAGCCATAAAGAGTATCATATTACTTCTGTCATAATAGCTATCATTAAATCAACAAACAAGTGTTGGTGAGGATGTGGAGAAAAGGGAACTCTTGTACACTCTTAGTGCTGCCACAGATGGAGTTATCTCAAAAAATTAAAAATGAAACTGCCTTATAACTTAGATTTATATAAAGACACCCAAAACACTAATTCAAAAGAATATATGCACCCCATGTTCATTACAGTATTATTTACAACTAGAGGCCCAGTACATGTATTCATGTACTGGTCGGGTATTTTGGCATGGTCTGTGGGGATCGGGACAAAACCGACAGTCCAGCATCCCATGAGGGATATAGTAGTTCATGAAGTGGCAGGCATCCAGGAAATAGCCTGAGCCCAGGCCAGGCACTATGCTGCTCCCACTCATTCTAGCCCTGCTGCACTTGCTGCCACCTCCACTCAGTAGGCTCTCTGCCACTCCGCTGTGGTCTCCATGAGCCTGTCCTAGGGTAATACCGGCATGCCCATGACCAAGAAGAGGCCACAGGCTTGCACCCAGTTAGTCCCAATGCAGGTCCCAATCCCAGTCCTGGTCCAGATGGAGAAGGGGCACACAGGGAGATTGTCTGTGGGAGAGCCTTGTGCCGCAACAGTTGTATCCTCCAGCTGTGAGCCTGGTGTCTGGCACTCGTCAGTCAGCTGAGCTACACTCTTTCTGTGGGAGCACACTGACCACAGGCGGCAGCTCGTAAGTTGAGTGTCTGCCCTCTGGTGGTCACTGTGAGTCTTAGCAACCAGTTGAATGGTTGGATGATTGCCCAGGCTTTTATATATATAATACTAGAGGCCTGGTGCACAAAATTCATGAATGGAGAGATTCTCTCAGCCCAGCCTGCACCCTCTTGCAATTTGGGACCCCTCGGGAGATGTCCAACTGCTCCTAAGCACTCACCTGCCTGCCTGATTGCCCCCAATCACTCTACCTGACTGCCTGATCACCTCTAACTGCTTGCCTGCCTGCCTGCCAAATTGCCCCTAATTGCTTCTGCCTGCCTGTCTCATTTTCCCTTACTGCTCGCCTCCTGCTGGTTACCCCTAACTGCTTCTGCTTCAGCCCCTGCTGCTGTGGCTTTGTCTGGAAGGTTCTGTGGAATGATGTCTGGAAGGTCATTTGGCTGTCTGATCTAATTAGCATATTATGCTTTTATTAGTATAGATATAGATAGTCATGATTTAGAAGCAACCCAAGTGTCCATCAGTAGATAAATGAATAAAAAGCAGCGGTACATTTATGCAATGGAATACTACTCAGCTGTGAAAAAGATAGGTGTCTTATCTTTTGTAACAGCATGGATGAACTTGGAGAGTATTATGTTAAGTGAAATAAACCAGAAGGAAAAAGACAAGTACATTTGATTTCATTTATATATGGAATCTAATGAACAAAATAAACTGTCAAACAAAGTGCAGAGTCATTGATACAGAGAACAGACTGACAGGTGTCAGAAGGCAGAGGATTGGGAGCTGGTTGAGAAGAGTGAAGGGATTAAGGAAAAAAAAAGAAGATTCATGAACCCAGGCAACAGTATGGTGATTACCAGATGGAAAAGGGTATGGGGGGAGGAAGAAAAAAAAGAAAGGGGAGATAAATGATAATGGAAGGGGATGACTTGATGGTAAATACACAATACAATATACAGACAAAGTATTGTAGAATTGTATACATGAACTCTGTATACTTTTATTTACCAATGCCAATAAATTCAATTACAAAAAGAGAGAGAGAGAAACAAAGGACTGGTAAGTGAGAGATCAAGCTGGCTTTAAAGGAAGATGGGAGGGTGCACTACTTCTCTGAGTATGCCTCCCATGTAGTTTTGAGTTTAAAAAGTATACCAATATTCTACATATTAAAAAATAACATGAAATCAATAAGAAAGAAAATACCCAAACTGAAAGCAAACTGAAACAAATAATATTTCACATGAATTTAATAATCACACTGGAGAGAAAGAAAGAGCAAGAGAGGAAGGAAGAAAAATATTTTTAAAAAAGGAAAGGTGGAAGAAAAAAAGAAAGGAAGGAAGGAGTATGGGAAGGGAATGTAATCCAAGTAATTTATAAATATAGTACCTGATTATATATTTTCAGTTTTAAATGAGATGGGGGTAGAGAAACAACTACTAATCAATCTGAACTTATTATGCTTGCTGATTAATGTGGTTATAGGTACAGTAATACAGAAACTATTTTATCCTATATAGTAAAGAGGTAATATGCAAATTGACCATCACTTCAACACACAATATGGTCACCCCATGTGCTCAAAGACAGCCGCCCCCATGTGGACACAAGATGATTGCCTCAGATCGCTGGCAGGGTAGAGCAGTTGTGGACAATCAGGCCAGCAGGTTAGGGCAGTTGGGAGGGACAAGGCCTGCAAGGGAGGATAACTGGGGACAACCAGACCTACAGGGGAGGGTATTGAGGGGTGACCAGGCTGGCAGGGGAGAACAATTAAGGGTAATCAGGCCTGCAGGGGAGGCTAGTGAGGGGTTAACAGGCCAGTAGGGGAGGGCAATTAGGGGAAATTGGGCCCAGGGGGAACAGTTAGGCATTGATCAGGCTGGCAGGCAGAAGCGGTTAGGGGTAATCAGGCAGGCAGGCAGGCAAGCAGTTGAGAGCCTGGAGTCTTGAATTGTAAGAACGTTGTCTGACTGCTTATTGGGATCAGACCTAATGGGGCAGTCAGACATCTCTCAAGGGGTTCCAAATTGGAGAGGGTGCAGGCTGGTTTGAGGGACACACTCCCCATGCACAAATTTTGTGCACTGGGCCTCTAGTCTATAATAATAAAATGAAAATATGCTAATTAGACCAAATTTCCTTCCTGGTGTCATTCTGGACATCCTTCTGGACAAAGATGGGGCTGGAGTGTAGCAGTTTAGGTTCTGGGTGCCAGAGGGAATCCAGTGGTGGCAGCTGGGGGAAGAAAGGGCTATTCTTGCACAAATTTTTGTGCATCAGCCCTCTAGTAGGTAGTATAAAGTTGAATGAGTAAATGTGTTAGCAGCCAGGGTTCACACAGTGAAAGAAGGAATGTACAAATATGGAATGAGGAAAAGTAAGATCTAACATTATGGGTATGGACTGAAATTTTAAACATTTGGTGTAAATTCATGATTTCTGAAATATATGCGGTATATGCATGTACACATGTGTTTATGTGCACATATATGTGCACATATGTATATATCATATGCATGTGTGCATGTATTTTATATGTATATGTATGTATGATTGTGTATGTGTACATACATATATATATTTCCCTATATACACACTCTGGCTTATCTGCTGAGAAGGCTAAGAATCAATCCCCAATGGCAATGTGTACATGGGGCACCCAGATTTTGGTCTTTAATATTCCTTACTAAAAGGTGTCTGGCACCATCATCTAGAAATCAGCTTATTGTCTGACTTCATGGCAAAGAATGAAGGTTCTAACTAATAACCCTAGTGAAACCTCCAACAGTGCAGTCAGAAGGGAGTCCTGCCCAGAAGAGGGACCGAGGAGCTGAAAGCCTTGACTACTTCCCAGAAACAGGCTGGTCTGGGTAAACATAATGGCAACAACCAAGGGACAAAACTTATCTAATTGTAAAGTTCTGAGACCATGGTCCTCTTACTTTGTGTATGTTACTATGTTCTTCTGAACCTGAAATAGTGAAAACAATAAAAATAAAGTAGTCTTATTCTTATGAAAATCAATAAAGTTTTTCTAAAAGAATAAATGCTTAAAATTATCTAATAAAAAATAATAAGGGCAGGTATTATTTATAAGAAAAAAACAATAGACGTATAGCTGATTGAAATAAAAATTTCCAAATACATTATAATTTAATTATTATTCTGATGTATATAGTATTAATGTTATTCCATTATTCTATTCAATGAATACAAACTATAGATTCAATGGTATGTTTTAGAGATATTTCAAAAGCTGTATCAATAGACAAAAGATTTTGGAAGATCCTTTTCGCAGACAAGGTTCCAGTTTTTAACTTTATAAAAGAGAATTCAGTGCTAAAAGTTATATACACTTATACTCAGATCATCTTGGTCAACAAAATGAGAACTTGTGAAACAGAATAAAGTGATTCAAGAGCAGTTAGACTCAGCAAAGTTGATTCAGCACATTATTACAGTAAAAAAAATTACAAAGTGAATATGATGGATTGTGTTAATATCCTTTAAAAGTAATTTTAAATCCTTAGAGGAACTATGTTTATGCTTTAGTAGGCACCAAATATCAATAGGTATGAATTTAATTATCCCCAAGGATTATGTAGTTCCATGACACAACTTTGAAGTTGCTAAACTAAACTTTTTCTCAACCTTTGTTTCCTAATCCTCATCTTTTGATCACCATTCCTTAAGAGTCAGGTCCTAGAGCTAGACAGTACTTTGCTCATCTCATCCTTATGGATTACAATGAAAAAAGGTTAAATCATCTAAGTGTGGCATTATCTCTTGAGCAATAAGCAAAGGAGCATTGTGCAATAGTATGATTCTTATTTTAATATTATTTTATATAAATTACTGTATAAAACATAATGTGCATAAATATCTATAATAATAAAAGCATAATATGCTAATTAGACTGGACATCCTTCAGGACAACCTTCAAGTGAAGCTGAGGCTGCAAGGGAAGCCTAGGTCCTGAGTGCCAGAGGGAAGCCAGTACCGGCAACCTGAGGAAGGAAGGCCTACTCTTGCACGAATTTCGTACTTCGGGCCTTTAGTTACATATAATTACCTTACATAATGCTCTTCTTTCATTAAGTTCTTCACATAATGTTACTTTTAAATATTTTACCTTAGATACTTATTTTATATATTTTTATGAATAATTTAAATGTGCCCTAAAATGTGCATATATGTTTTCTACAGATACTTGAAATTACCAAGTTCATATAAATTAATTTATAGCTTATTTTACTCCAAAGCCTTGGGGTCACTTGCATATAAATCACATTTTTATTCTAATCAGTAATAGAGACTCATTAATTTCAGTTTCACATTTAATGAAAGATGAGGACATTCCATAATGATCTAGCCCCAGGCAAAAGCTATGCATATTGATAGATAATTGTTAGAATCATTTGTTTTGTACACACAGACTAAAGGAGGAAGTTATAAAATAATTTTCTGCTTGAATAGAAAGGGCTGCATACATACATTTTTTCAATATATAATTGCAATGATATCTTAAATTTTAAAATGTTCGTTAATTTTATGCAGCCAATAGCAAGGCTTCTGGCATCAAGTTTCATCTCTATATGAGTGTCCAATAAATTTTCCTAAAACATAGCTTTTCCTCTGATATAGTTCTACTATACTCCCTAATCTGCCATAAAAACAGTATTCCCCATTCTCCACCATAGCTTCTTCTATGTCTCAACATTGTTTAACCTGATTATTATTTACCTCTCTTGGAAGATAGTTTACATTTCTTCTCCTTTAGAGAACCTTTAACTTTTCTGTTCTCACTGTTCTCTCCCTTGTTCAACCATAGTATGAGCCCATTATTCATTTTGATGTATATTACTTTCTGACTTTGATTTTACTCCATAATTCATTATCCCAAATAAATGATAAACTGTTAGATGAATTAGAACCTTTAAGCATAATTCTTTTATCCTCTATTGAACTTTAAATACCACTAGGTATATAGCATGTGCATTTCATCCTATTGAACAAAAATGAGTAAATTTCAAGACCTATGGGTAAAAATACACATCACAATAGATATATATTTTCAATGGCATTAGTTTAAAAAGTTTGGTACATTTGGTAAGGAACACAACAGTGAATCCATTTCCTGATCATTAATTCAATTGATGAAATAATATTTTTACTAATTACACTAAAATAAGACATATGTTTTGAAACACCAACATTTTTCAGTCATAGCATTAATTTGGTTTAAACATCTTAGCTTCTACTATACATTTTCTAAAGGCCCATTATGAATAAATAATTAAACATAAGGAGAACAAATTTGGAGGTAGTTAGTGGTTTAAAACCAGACACTTACAAGGTAAATGAACTAGTTATTATACATGATCTTATTACAAAGTCTGTGACAGATATCTGTGATATTTATAAGTGGTAATAAATCATGGCTAGATTCTATCCCTATTAGAATATATATTAATTAAACAAATTAATTATAAATTATTATGAATGTCTTCTACTTAAAACATTATTTTTACACTAATGACATTGGAATTATCAACATTAAATATAAACAGGACTTCACTGGAAGTATTGACTAATTCTAAACATCAAGAGTGACTTAATATCAATTATTCTCAAAGAGCCCATGGTTTGGGAGCTATTTTCTAATTTTTAAATGGGGAATACTAAATAATATTGTCTATTCCCTCAGCCACTTAGGGGTTAATTTTTGCAAGATACTTAATTCTGAAAATTTATCAGAATGTAAGTATCTCAAAAGTATATGTTGTGGAGAGCAGCTGTGTTTGGACAGGTTCAAGTCTCAGTCTAATGAAAGAACATGGTCCTCTTGTGGTAGAGCCACGTGCAGGTCCCAGCTTGGAAGGAAAAGTCCTTTTAGCACAATTATAGCCAAAGGCTATGATTGTAAGCTTGACCTTATGGTCTGAACCTTTGGTCACAGGTGGCTGAATGATGTAGGCTGTAGGAGATGTAGCAAGTGCTGCCAAAACAAAGCTTAAAAAAGTTCTCAGGTGCATGTAATTGAGTAGATTAGAAACCTTCCAGAACATTGTAAACATCTTGACTATGTCCTTACTTTGCCTCATGGTATCTGACTATAAAATAAAGACTGGTCATTTGTGCCACTGTGAACATCAGGGTGCATATATCCTTTCTGATTGGTGTTTCTAGTTGCTTGGGATATACAGTATTCCTAAAAGTGGAATCATAAACACAGACAACAGGGAGGTGAGGGCATGAGTGGGGGTGGGGAGCAATGGAGGGAAAAGGTCACATATGTAATACCTTAATTGATAAAGAAAAAAGATAAAATAAAGACTGGGCTTACAAGCTGTGGCACTCTCTCCATATGAGAACAGTGTCACAGCTGGCCCCAACTATATTCCCTTCTCTGTCTTCTTTAATCCTTCACTGCCTCTCCTCAGGTTCACCACTGGTCTTGCTGGATGCAGTTCAATATATTGATTCTGCTGATATCTTCCTATAGTCAATGTAGTCAAGATTCTAAAATAATGACCCCTTATTTTAAGATTTTTTAAGGCTCAAATTGTCTCTAATATGGTATCTAAACCCAAGGGAAAATATGTGAGAAAATTTCTTATTTGAAAGACATATTTGAGATGTAAGCAAGGATCTCAATTTGTAAACTCTAATCCGAAAAAATATATGGCCTTTGATAAAAATAAGAATAAAAATCAGACTCCTAAATCCATGCAAAAAGATTGTCACCCTTGTGATCTCCATATCTTCTATAAGAACATTTAAGTCCACAGTTTAAAATTTTTGAATGCCAGCATTCAGAAAGCTTCAATGCAAAGGGTAACCTGCGATATCCTATTGAGACAAATTAAGTTAAAGGTTAATTACAGATTTATTAATTTTTATTTTTACATTCCATTAGATCATAATAAAGTGGCATTTGGGCCATATTATTTGAGCACAAAACATATATTTTGTTCTCTAATGTATTATGATCAGTCAGTTTATAATTTTTTTATTTCAGTAAGTTTTATATTTTTCTAAAAGTATTAAGTAAAAATATTGCCCATTATATTACTAAGAGTACTTTTAAAAAAGATACATTTATCTTTGTTTATGTGACACTTTTGCTTTCCTCTCTGCTTTGGATGCTAGAGCACTTAGCTTCAAATTCAAATTAAGTCAATGATTCACTTCAACGCTTCCCCAAATCTGTCTATGGCTCTTGATGAAGACCTATGTTTCCAATCTTAATGTCATACTTTTAATTCTTTACTTTGTTATTCTTTTAGCACTCAGAAATAAGCTGTTCTCAAGCAGCTTTACAGTGTAGCAGAAATCGTAGTAACAAATATAATAATCACGGTGTGCATTACGGGAAAAGATTAATCAAGAATATAGAAAAGAATATCAGATGTCATTCACTTGGATTTTGAAGGAACTATGTGAATTACTAAGATGACTAAAGAGGAGAAAAGGTACTTATTCTCTCACACAATTAAAAAAAGTATTTGTTTAATTTATAAATATTTATAGGGTAGATAAATAAATATTTATACTTGTAAGGCACTGTATGATGGGGAGGTACATTGTATCTGTTCTCCCTGCCCCAGCATACAGTTCAGCAAGACAAAGACAACCAATGAAGATGCCCCAGATACAATCAGCTCAATTTGAGGAACTTCATCTGTGAATGGGATAAACTATAGAGCCAGAGGGGCAAACATCCTTGAGGTCATTATGTTACTAGTTTTAGAGGATGAACTTTACCCCAGAGACAATGGGCCAGCGAGTAAGGACATCAATTAGCAGAGTAATTCAATAATATGTACATAAAGTGCTGGGGAGTTAAACTGAACATTATATTCTAAAACACATTTCAAAATGCTGAAGATGGATATCCCAATCTCCAACCTCTCCAACTCATTGCTTACCAGTTTCTGCTTCCATTTGCCAGGCCCCTAAAATAGTCTACTCTTTTAAAGTGCAACCTTTGCATTATTTAACAAAGAAAATAGAGTCTCTTAGGAAGACAAATTTCATGTCTGTTTGCTGTTCTTACATTTAGCAATATATTAAAAAGCACATTCTTATTTCCAATCCTAGTGGAAGTGACATTTGCTCCCTCTTCACAGGTAATTCCCTTCTGAACACTAATAATTCTCATCTCTTCAAAAAACTTGCTTCCCTCTGATTTTTCTATCTCTAAACTTACCCTTTTCATTAATGAATTTCTCTTAAACTAGGCCCTTATAAAATCTCACATATTTTACTTTATCAGATCTTTCTCACTCTCAATATTCATGGAAGTGGACTTCATTAACAAACTTTTTTCCTTGCCTCCATTTTGTTCCAAATTGAAATTAGCTTTCTGAAGCCAGAACTTGATTGAAACTTCCTTATCAAGTTCAATGAATGTATTCATAAGTGTCTTTTGTATCTTTATTTTTAATTCCTTGGTATAATGTAATGCTTATATTTCACATTATCTGTTTAGAAATAAATGAAGTACATATTTTACTGAGTTTTAATAAGCTTTTGTCATATCCTGTGGCCTAAATGAGGTTCAATTTCTTTGCAAGAACATTAGAAATTCAACTGGCTGATCAAAAGGCCTACAGGATTGCTGAAATAACCTTATATTATTGTCAAAAGCTAGCTATTATATAATATAGCATATACATCAACAAGTAGTTTAAGGATAACACATTATACCTTTTATTTATTTTTTCCTCAATCGATGTTGATAAAATATTTAACAATAAATTATAACAACATGACATACTTCTAAATGCTGCATAGTGATTTCACCTTCCTATCATTAACACTCTTGTGTAATTTCTTACCCTTGAATGTGGGTTGGAATTATCAACTCAGTTATAATAAATATAACAAGGCAGAGTTATAGGGTGTCAAGTCAGAGATGAGATTATAAAGTCTTCAGCATGTGTTTTCTCTCTCATGGGTTTCTTGCTTTGGAGGAAGCCTGCCGCCATGCCATAACACAGTCCTATGGAGATGTCCATATGGCGAAGAGATGAGAGGGGCCTCTGACCAATAGCCAGCAATAAGTTGATATCCTTATTTTAACCCTTCAAAGGAATGAGCCTACCCAAAACCAAGGGAACAGTCATAGATATGTATCTTCTCCAAGTCAAATATTCAAATCAGTCTGCCTTACACCTTTCTTATCTGCAATTTTATGAGAGGCCTTGAACTATAGGCATCCAGCTAAGCCATACCCATGTTCCTGGCCCACAGAAACTGTGAGATAGTAAATGTTTATTGCTTTCAGGTACAAAGTTTGAGGGAAATTTGTTCTTCAGCAACAAATAATAAACACACTTGACTTTATTTAAAAGAGGAATCTCTTTTCTAAGTAATGTATAACTGATTATCAATTCTTATATTAATAAAAATTTAAGACTCTTCTCAATTGTCTACTATCCATTAGTTACAATTAAAAGCAAGGATTATTTATGGTTACTCAAGAAGTAATAACTGTGATTATGCTATTAGAAATTCAGGACAGAGGGAAAAATGGCGGAAGAATAAATGGACTTGTCTGGAGCTTTGTTGCTGGGCAGAGGGAGAGAGAGCAGCTAAGAGTCACACAGGGAGTGTTTGTTGGCAAGTTAAGAGTCAGTTATCCTCCAGGAGAAGGTGGGGGACTGCTGGATGGACCTCTTCTGGCCAGGCAGCCCCACTGCCACAGGGTTTTTGTCGGCCGGAGCCACCTGCATGAACGCGGAGACCGCACCATCTTGCAGAGGGAGGTGGATGTCTGTGGCGGTCTGAAAGCTGCAGCTGAATCACTCAACAAACAGCTGGGGACCCAGAAAACTGCGGCAGACTCAGAGAAGATCTACACGGCACACAGAAAGGTCAGATTTTGCCTGGGATAAGGTGAGGTCTCCTGTCCCACAGAAGAGAGATGCGAACACTGTGGGAACTGGGCTGCAAGAAAGCTGCTTCTGGAGAGGTCCTAGGATGTGGGGCAGGGCGTGATCCCTAAGTGTGGAGGCAAACTATTGGAGCTGTTGACAGAGGGGAGCTCTAGAAACAACTCATTTTGGTCTGAGGCAGTGGACAGCCTGGGAGTTATTACAGTGTCCTGGCTGCAAAATCCCCACAAACCGGCTTTGAGAACCACAGAGTAGCAGGATCTGAGCACAGCCTAGAGGGGTGCTGTGCTTTGTCTCAGAGGTCAATTCAGAAACACTGCCACCCAGTGGATGACACACAAATTGACTCTCGCTTAACCACAAAAGAATAAAGAGATTAAAAGACCAACAGTGGAACACAGGGAACTGCAATACCCTCCCTACTGGGAAACAAGAGTGCCAAGCAGAACAATAGTGAAAGTGAATGACCATGCTATTTTTTTCTTCTTTTTTTAAAATTTAATTTCATTTAATTTTTTTTATTTTTGCATATTTTAATTAAAAAACTACCTTTTTTTCCCTCAATTGATTTTATCTTTTTATTTAATACATTTTTGTTTCCAACTAGTATTATTACTACTACTATTTTACCTTTTTGGAAAAAAAAAAAAACAAGTGTCATTTTGTTTTCTCTTTATTTTACTTTGGGATTAGAGTTCTACATTCTATTTTCATCTTTCCTTTAGCATAATTTTACTCTATTTCAAGTCTACCTTTATGCCAACACTTTCCTCCTAACTTTCCCCATTTTATTGTCTTGTTTCTCTTTCCCTTTTCCACTTTAGATTCTCCCTATTCTTTCTCTTTACCTGGTTAAAATTTCACCCTACTTATATATCTAATTTCAAATCCCATACTACAAGTTCATACAAACATCTCTCTTCTTTTCTTCACTATACAAAAAGTTGTTTTTCTCTATGCCCTTTTGTTGCTATTTACCTGAATAGTGATTATATCGATTTTTGTACTTTTTTGTGAGATTGTTTTAGCTTATTTTACTTGTTTTATTTTGCTTTTGTTTACTTTGTTTTGGTTTATTTCTTACCTCTCTTTTCCCTCACCTTCCTTGATACCAGTTGTTATTTGTAGTTTGTATTAATCTCCAGGAACTGGTTGCAGGCCTTTGTTGGGATTAGTGACTGTTCTATTGGAGATTTCTATTGAAATCTATACTTTGTTCCCCTTTTCTCTCTTAACCTTTTTCTCTTCTCTCTTTTTTCACTTTCTCTATTCTACTTCTTCTCCTTTTTATTTTTTTTAAATTATTTTATTTTTTGTTCATTTATTAATTTTTTTCTCCCTCTCCCAATTTGATTTTGGCACTTCTTTCCTTTCTTTTTTTCCTCATTTTCCTCTTCTTCTTTCTCTACTTACCCTTAATTTTTCTTTCATTGGTGGTCACCTTATTGGTGATTATTAACATCATGAATACATTTCTGTTCAGTGCCTTGTGTGCTGTACCAGGTCGTGTTGTAGTTTGTGCCTTTGCATCAACGTAGGAGAGAGAACTACATAACCAGACACCCAGAGAAGAAGACCATGGGCAGAAGAAGAAACAGCCCGCATATGACAGATAGGCAGGTATCACCAGAAAAGGAAGTAAACAAAATAGAAGCAGAAATAAACCTGCCAGAGAAAGAGTTCAGAGAAATGATCATAAGGTAGATGAGAAGAATGGAAGACAAATTTGACATGGTGAGTAAGAGCCAAGAGGAAATGAAGAAGACCCAAGAGGGAATGAAGAAGAAACAAGAAAAAATGCAAGAAGAAATGAAAAATAAAATCACTGCTTTAAAGAACTCAATAGAAAGCATCCAAAGTAGACTAGAAGAAGCAGAGGACTGCATCAGTGAGCTAGATGACATGGTAGGAAAAAATATACAGGTACAGCAGCTTCTAGAAAAAAACTTAAAAAGCAAGAGGAGAGACTAAGGGAACTTTGGGATAACATGAAAAACAACAACAACCGCATAATTGGGGTTCCAGAAAGAGTGGAAACTGAGCAAGGATTAGAGAACCTGTTTGAAGAAATAATGACAGAAAATTTCCCCAATATAAGAAAGAAAAAACCCAAACAAATCCAAGAAGCTCAAAGAGTCCCAAGCAAATGAACCCCACAAAACCGACACCAAGGCACATTATAATTAAATTGGCAAACACTGACTACAAAGTAAGAATCTTAAAAGCGGCCAGAGAGAAACAGAAAGTTACCTACAAAGAAACCCACATAAGACTAGCTACTGATTTCTCAACAGAAACTCATCAGGCCAGAAGGGAATGGAATAAAATATACAAAGTCATGCAAAGGAAGGGTCTGAATCCAATAATACTGTACCCTGCAAGGCTTTCAATCAAAATTGAAAGTGAAATCAGAAGCTTCAACAGACAAAAAAAGACTAATGGAATATATTACCACCAAACCAGCAATACAAGAAATGTTAAAGGGCCTGCTGTAATAAAAATAAATAGGAAGCGAGGAAGGAACTCTGGGGTAAAGTCTAAAAAATGGGGACAGATAAGTACCCATCAATAAAGACTTTAAATGTAAATGGATTAAATGCTCCAATTAAGAGACATGGGGTAACTGATTGGATAAGAAAACATGATCCATATATCTGCTGTCTACAAGAAACCCACGTCAGGAAAAGAGATGCACACAGATTGAGGGTGAAGGGATGGAAGATGGTATTTCAGGCAAATGGCAATGAAAAAAAAAAAAAACCACTGGGGTTGCAATAATTATACCTGACAAATTAGATCTGAAAGTGAAGGACATAAGAAGAGATAAAGAAGGCCACTTCATAATACTAAAGGGAACAATCCAACAAGAAGAAATAACTCTGTTAAACATATATGCACCAATACAGAGCACCTAAATACGTAAAAAACTCCTGGAGGATATTAAGGGAGAGATTGATAGCAATACAATCATAGTAGGAGACTTTACTACCCCATTGTCACCACTGGACTTAATACTCTAAACAAAAAATCAGCAAAGAAACATCAATCCTAAATGACTCACTAGAACAGATGGAATTAATTGACATCTTCAGGACATTTCATCCCAAAGCCACAGAATATACATTCTTCTTGAGTGCACATGGGTCATTTTCAAAGATAGATCATATGTTGGGTCATAAGAAAAGTCTCTTCAAATTCAAGAAGATAGAAATCATATCAAGCATTTTCTAAGACCACAGAGGCATAAAACTGTAAATAAACTATAGTAAAAACAATATAAAGAAATCAAACACATGGAGACTAAACAGCATGCTATTAAACAATGACTGGGTAACCAGAGAGATCAAGGAAGAAATATAAAACATCATGGCAACAAATGACAATGACAACACAAAAATACAAATTTTATGGGACACAGTGAAAGCAGTCTTGAGAGGGAAGTTCTTAGCCATACAAGCCTACTGCAAAAAACAGAAAACAATGGTAATAAATTACGTAAACCTACAACTCAAAGAGCTAGAAAGAGCGCAACAAGAAAATACCAGTGTACGCAGAGGGAAGGAAATAGTGAAGATCACAGCAGAGATAAACAACATGGAGACCAAGGAAACAATTCAAAAGATCAACAAAACCAAGAGCTGGTTCTTTGAAAGGATAAACAAGATTGATGGAACTCTAGCCAGGCTCACCAAGAAGCAAAGAGAGAAGACCCAAATAAACAAAATCAGAAATGAAAGAGGAAAATAATAACAGAACCCACCGAAATACAACGGATTGTTAAAAAATACTATGAACAACTCTATTCCAACAACTTAGACAACCTGCAAGAAATGGACATTTTCCTGGAAAAATATAACCTTCCAAAACTCAATCAGGAAAAATCTAAACATCTCAATAGTTCAATAACTATGGAAGAAATTGAAGCAGTCATCAAAAAGCTTCCAGCAAATAAAAGCCTGGACCAGATGGCTACACAGGAGAGTTTTACCAAATATTCAAGAAAGAATTAGAAACTGTCCTCCCCAGACTATACAAAAACATTCAAGAAGAAGGAACACTTCCAAACACCTTCTATGAAGCCAGCATCACCCTAATACCAAAACCAGATAAAGACAACACCATGAAAGAGAATTATATGCCAATATCTCTCATGAACATAGATGCCAAAATCTTCCACAAAATTCTAGCAAATTGGATCCAGCATTACATGAGAAAGGTCATACACCATGAACAAGTAGGATTCATCCCAGGAATGCAGGGATGGTACAATATCGGCAAATCAATAAATGTGATACATAACATAAACAAATTGAGAGATAAAAATCACATAGTCATATCAATTGATGCAGAAAAAGCATTTGACAAAATCCAACACCCTTTCTTGATAAAAACTCTCAGCAAAGTGGGAATAGAAGGATCATACCTCAGCATCATAAGAGCCATATATGATAAACCCACAGCTAACATCATAGTTAATGGACATAAACTAAAATTTCCCCTAGAATAGGAACAAGACAGGAATGCCCACTCTCACCACTCCTATTTGACATAGTACTGGAAGGAGTAGCCATTGCAATTAGACAAGAAGAAGAAATAAATGGCATCCAAATTAGAAAAGAAGAAGTAAAGCTGTCCTTATTTGCAGATGACATGATACTGCTCATAAAAAACCCGATGGACTCCATCCCAAAACTAATTGACTTAATGAATTTGGCAATGTAGCAGGATACAAAATTAATGCCAAGAAATCTGTGGCATTTCTATACACTAATAGTGAAGTTACAGAATGGGAGACTCAAAAAGCAATCCCATTTACCATCGCACCAAAAAATTAAAATACTTAGGAATAAACCTAACTAAAGAGGTAAAAGACCTATATGTAGATAACTACAGGACAATGAAAAAAGTGATAGAGGAAGATGTTAACAGATGGAAGAGCTTACCATGTTCATGGATTGGGAGAATACATCATTAAAATGTCCATACTACCCAAAGCAATCTATAGATTCATTGCACTACCCATTAAAATACCAACGCCATATTTCACACACCAAGAAAGAATTCTTCATAGATTCATCTGGGAAAAAAAAAAGACCACGAATAGCCAAAGCAATTCTGAGAAAGAAGAATAAAGTAGGTGGGATCTCAATACCAGATTTCAAGCTATACTATAAAGCAACTGTTCTCAAAACAGCCTGGTACTGGCACAAGAATAGACATATAGACGAATGGAATAGAATAGAGAACCGAGATATCCACCCAAACCAATATGTTCAACTAGTATTTGCCAAAGGAGGCATGAACATACAATGGGGCCAAGATAGCCTCTTCAATAAATGGTGGTGGGAAAATTGGACAGATACATGCAAAAAAATGAAACTGGACCACCAACTTAGACCAAATACAAAAATAAACTCAAAAATGGATACAGGACTTAAACATTAGAAGGGAAACCAAAAAGTACTAGAGGAATCCACAGGCAGCACAATCTCAGACATATGCCAAAAGAACTTCTTCAGTGATACTGCTCCAAAGGCAATTGAAGCTAAAGAAAAATTAAACAAATGGGACTACATCAAAATAAAAACTTTTGCACAGCAAAAGAAACCATCAACAAAACAACAAGAAAGACCACTGTATGGGAGAATATATTTGCAAATGTTATCACTGATAAAGGTATAATCTCCAAAATCTACAGCCAACTTATACAACTTAATAAAAGGAAGATAAGCAATCCAATAAAAAAAATGGACCTAAATACAACCTTTTCGAAAGACGACAGAAGGAAGGCCAAGAGACACATGAAAACATCTTCAAAGTCACTAATTTTCCAAGAAATGCAAATCAAAACAACAATGAGATACCATCTTATACCTGTGAGAATGGCAATCATCAACAAATAAACAAACAACAATTGTTGGTAAGGATGAGGAGAAAGAAGAACCCTTGTGCACTGTTTGTTAGAATGCAGACTGGTGCAGCCACTGTGGAGAACAGTATGGAGTTTCCTCAAAAAACTAAAAATGGATCTCCCGTTTGATCCAGTAATCCCACTCTTAGAAATTTATCCTAAGAAATCACAAACAGCTGAGTCTGTTTTGGCTCAGTGGATTGAATATCGGCTTGTGGACTGAAAGGTCCCAGGTTCGATTCCCGTTGGGGGCATGTACCTTGCTTGTGGGCACATCTCCACAGTGAGGTGTGCAGGAGGCAGCTGATCGATGTCTCTCTCTCACCGATGTTTCTGACTTTCTATCTCTCTCCCTTCCTCTCTGTAAAAAATCAATAAAAAATATATATTTTTAAAAAAGAAATCACAAACACCAATCAAAAAGGATTTATGCTCCCCTATGTTCATAGCTGCACAATTTACAATAGCTACAATTTGGAAACAGCCTAGGTGCCCATCAGCAGATGAGTGGATCAGAAAACTGTGGTACATCTACACAATGGAATTCTATGCTGCCATTTAAAAGAAGGAATTCTTACCATTTGCAGCAACCTGGTTGGAACTGGAGAGCATTATGCTAAGTGAAATAAGCCAGTCAATGAAGGAGAAGCACCACATGATCTCACTCATTTGTGGATAATAAAGAACATTGTAAACTGATGAACAAAAGGATAGATACAGAGGCAGTAAAGTATCAAACAGACTGTCAAATTATAGCAGGAAGATTAAGGAGAGGTGGGGTAGATAAGAGATGAATCAAAGACTGGTATTCGTGCATATAAGCATAACCAATGAACATAGTTACTGGGGGTTTGGGGTATGCCTGTGAGGGAGGGGGGGTAATGGGGAGATATGTATACATGTAACACAATAAGAAAAAAGGAAATTCAGGACACATTGATTTTCAATATGAATTTCCCAAAGAATCAATAAAACTGATAAATATATTTATAAAACCAGTGACTAAAATGCACCAGGGCTTAAGATGAATAAGTGTCTCAAAACAATATTTCCAAAGAGAGAAAATTTCAACTGCAGGCAGCATCTCCCTCACCTAGTCCTAATTGATTAATTAATATATAGGACAAACACATTTGCCTGGATTTCAGTAAGGAGCATTTTTTTTTTAAGAAGCAGTCTAAATTGTACTGATATTAAATTCCACAAAAAGCTGAAACTGGTTTGGCTCAGTGGATAGAGTGTCAGCCTGCAGACTGAAAGGTCCTAGGTTCAATTCCGGTCAAGGGCATGTATCTTGGTTGAGGGCACATACCCAGTAGGGGGCGTGCAGGAGGCAGCTGATCGATGTCTCTCTCTCATCGATGTTTCTAACTATCCCTTTCCCTTCCTCTCTGTAAAAAAATCAATAAAATATATTAAAAATAAATAAATAAATTCCACAAAAAAATCTCATAAAGAATTTAACTAATGGGTCTGCTTAAATTGGGATCCCGGAAAAGGTAGGCAATGGTCCAAAATTTCAAATTCTAATCTAAATTTGGGAAATTAGGACATGATGGGGGAAGATTTTTAGCATCTTATTTTGCAATTTGTAAGTAAGTCATATAAAAGTCAATGATGGTATCTTTTTATTTTTTACTAAAGTTGATTTAATGCTGTGTGTTTATAAACATTTTTTTTCTTAGTAATGATTTACTTTAGAAGAAGAAATATAGTAATTCATGCCACCTCACCTATATGTTGTCCATACATGTGATAAAAGAAGCTGAAACAATACGCAGTGTTTGTGGGTCCATAAGGGTTTTTGGGAGCTATGCTGAAGACAGGGCTGAGAAGTCGAGCTTTTTCACCTTCCAATCTTGGTCGTGATGTCTCAATGTACATATAAAAACCTTTAAAAATATGAAAGAAAATATTTAAACATATTGTTATTATGTAACATGAAATTTGAAATTGTTAATAAGTTTTAAAGATTTTATACAAGTATAGATTGATAAAAGTGTTGGCACCTTATTTATGAAATACGTAAATGTATGATATATAAAGAATAAAGGATTTACATATTTAAAAACACTCTAAAATGTGTAAAAATTTAAGACAAAATTAGAATTTTAAACTTAATTTCAAAGTAATAATCCTAGTCTGTCAACTATATGTGTCTGAATTCTGAAACAAAATTAATGTCTACAAACTTTTGAAATACCTGAATTATTGTGCAAAACTTTTAACATTTTATTCCACAATCGTTTAATCTATAGCTAAGTGTTCTCTTGCCTTTTATATTAATGACATTTCTAACATCCCAGGGTTGGGGTATGTTTGTTATTAACACATTTCATTCCCTCATACCTTCTTTGGAGCCACTACGATCAGCATTAGGTCCTGTATTTGGAGTATATTTTGTATTTCTTGTTGCAGTACTTTGCTTTGTCCAGTCAAAATTATCTGTATCATCTTGTGTGAACAAACAAATGTTACCATCTTCAAATCCACAATGAAATTCTCCTGTTAACAAATTTTAATTAAGGTGGTTATTATTAATTAAATTGCAATATTCTTATAGGAGAAATTTAAATCATTATACAGCAATAAAATAATGCAAAATTTTATTGCAGTAATGAAATCAGAGACATAAGAGCCATAATTGTGTACAAGATTACAACTAGACATAAAATGATTTTGTTTTAATGAAAAATAAAACTAATATATAAATCAGTCTCTTGTTTAGAAAATCATCTTTTAACTTACCTGGAAGCATATTAAAGCTGCATACATTGAGGTTATAACACTGTGTCTTGAGATGCTTTCATGTCTATCCAATTTGCACAAATGAAAGTTTACTTATGGGGAGCTAATGACAAATACTTTTTAAATGGTAGTTATATTTCATACTTTACATGAATATGGATTTGCTTGAAATTCACTAGAAATGAGATAATGAAAAAACTTTATGAAGGCTAGTAGAAGGACTGAAATATTTTAAATGCCTATTGCATGCTGATTTTGACCCAAGTTCAGAGAGCTTTCTTCAACTGCCCTGAAAAGAGGGTAGTAGTAACAATTCTAAGTATCACAAGGTTTTCTTACGGAGATGTACCCTGTTTGATATATAGAAGAAAATAAAGAAGATGATAATGTCCACTAGACACAGAATTTAAATTATCCTTATTTTATAAAAATTTAATGCAATTTATATTATTTCATTCACACACAATACAAATCTATGCAATCACAATAACACTAATTTGTCAAGCTCACAGAAAGGAAACTTTGGCCTAGTTCAACTAGAAAAAATAAAGTCAAAACAGTACAGATTCCTTGGAAGTCATAGAACTATAATATCTAAGAACAGAGATTCCCATTGGTTTTGTTCCCTCTTCTTTACTATGGGGTAGACTTATCAGTTATTATTGAGAGTGGGACCTTTGCAGTTGGGATCATGTGCCTGAATCAATCTTCATGTTTCTTTATACTAACAATGAACTATCTGAAAAGGGTTTAAGAAAAATTAGTATTATTAAAATATTCATAGTACCCAAAGTGATCTATAGATACAATGCAGTCCCTACAAAAATAGCAATAGCATCTTTTTATTTAGAAATAAACTTTTTTTTCTAAGCTTCATGTGAAAACAAACATGAGATCCAAAGTTGTCAATACAATTATGAGTAAGAATAAAACTGGAGGCATTTTAAAATATATTATAAAGTTATAGTAATCAAAAGAGTTGTGGTATTTGCACACCATTGATGGGAAAGTAAATTGATGCATCATAGAAAATAATATGGAGGTTCCTCAAAAAAACTAAATATAGAACTACCATATGATCCAATAACATGTCTAATGAGCCTGCACCCAAAGAAAATTAAATCAGCACCTCAAAGAGATATGCACTCCATGTTCATTGCAGTATTATTCACAGTGACCAAGTTATAGAAAACAGCCTAAGTGTCCATTGATAAATGAAAAGATAAAAATTGTGGCAGCATATTCCATGGGATATTTTTCAGCCTAAACAAATAAGTCTATCCCTCCAACCCATCTAATAAAAGAACAATATGCAAATTGACTATACCTCCACTACCACACACACCAGCCAATCAGGAGCAAGTATGCAAATTAACCCAACCAAGAGGGCTGTGCCCATGGAGAGAGCATAAGGCTTGGGTTTCCCTGGCAATGGAGGAAGCCAAGCTTTCTATCTGCTCTGGCAGGCCCAGACCTCTACTCAAGGCTACAAAGTTTCAATTACAGAAGATAAATAAATCCCAACAAAAATGGCTGTGGCCATGAAGCCAGCAGGAGGCTTGGCTCTGCTCAAGGTACAAAGTTTCAATTATAGAAGATAAATAAATCCCAGATCCTAGGGCTTCCACTTACTTCGCCGGGGGTGGGGGGGGTGGGTAATGGCCAGCCTGCAAACCATCTCTGAGGGCAAGCCAGTCAATTAGCATATTCCATCTTTATTAGATAGGATATTCTGATTAAGAAGATTTGCAGGGAGTATAAGCATTTCAGTGATTCAAACTCAGCACATTTCTGTATAAGCAATATTCTACACAAAATATTTACTTAAATATGTATGCCATGAATCTTACACTAAACCATACATGACTACCTGGTGCTATCAGTTGAAGACCTAATGTTGATGATAGAACTTAGTTATAATCATGGGTAGATATCTTTTAGGTAAAATATGAAATTCTTTAGTTGCTATTTTGGAGTCATAATAAAAAATATTTTCACTTTCTTAATTACATATTATATACACAGAAAAAATATCTTAAAACAAAGGTAAAGATTGAAGGTTTTAGCTTATAGATCTTCTGTCAAAACTTTCTTTTTCGGTATTATTAAAGATTGTGTGTAATTATTTTTTATGGAATCATTTAAACATATATTTTGTATAATTTATTTAGCCTTTTTAAAAAATATGCTTGTCTTTAAAAACAAAAAAGGAAGTATTTAAGTTTCTAATAGCAAGATTAAGCTACAACACAGCTTATAACAATTTAATACTTGCCTATAATTTTATATATGTCTAAACTTTCATAATTAAGGTTACTAGTATTTTATATATGATCTAAGTTGTTTACGATGAATTTGAGGGAAACATAACAAATATATGAGTAATATATTTTGGATACCATGAAATGGATGAAAATATATAAGTAATCTCAATAATTCATTGCTTCTGTAGATATACATTTTACAGTGAAAGACCTATTACTACAGAGATTTTTTGAAAAGTTGGCAGGTAATATGAAAAAACACACACCCTATACTATATAGAAACATTTTAATTTTATGGTTATCCTGTCAATTTATATGAGGTAATTATATATGTATGCAAAAAGTCTATTCATGAAAATAGTTATTGGAATAAGAAATACCTTCATAGATAATGAAAATGCACTCATCTATAAAATCTTATCAAAAGTCAAGGTAATTAAAATATTAAAATGTTTCAAAAATTAAAAAAATATAAAGTCCATGATTTTCACAAAATGTGGAACTACAGATTGACTATTTCTTGAATTTTCACTAGTTTTCTAATTACAACAGGATTTTGAAAGGTTTTCAGAGACTACATGGACATAAATAAATATATTTAAAATATTCTTCATTACCTGTTATCCAAAATTTTACTTCCCTGAATCATTTTCAGTATGTTGGGGGAGAGATCAACAAAAGGACTTCTATACATGCATATAAGCCTAACCAATGGACACAGACAACAGAGGGGTGAGGGAATGAGTGGGGGCATTGAGGAGATATTGGGGTCATAAGAACACATATGCAATACCTTAATCAATAAAGAATAAAAAAAAAGAATGAAAACTCAGTAATAAGTAGCCTGATGCCCAATAGTCCTCTAGTCCAAAGGTTGGCAAACTGTGGCTCAGAAGCCATATACAGCTCTTTGGCCTCTTGAGTGTGGCTCTTCCACAAAATATCATGTGAGGGCATGTACATGCAGTGCGATTGAAACTTTGTGGCCCATGTGCAGAAATTGGTTTTCAACTCTCAAAAGAAATTTCAATTGTTGTACTGTTGATATTTGGCTCTGTTGACTAATGAGTTTGCCAACCACTGCTCTAGTCCAATGACCCTTTTTTCCTGCCTACCCTCTTCCTTTTTATTTTACTTTTAAGCTTTACTGAGGTATAATCCTAATATATAAAAGCCCTGGGTCATAATGACCAGTAACAACTGGATGCTGACCAACTGGAAGCCAGTGCTGGCCCCATCCCCAAGCAAGTGGTAAGGGCAATCAGGGAGGCAGGCAGAGGGGTTAGGGATGATCAGGTAGGCAGACCATCAGTTAGGGGTGATCAAGTAGTAGGTGAGCAGGTAAGGGAGATCAGATAGGCAGACAGCCCTTGCAGGGTTGGCCCCACCCACCAGTAAAGAAAGAGGAAGGCCCAGGTCAGCCAAGCCATTACATCCCAATCTGTTGCCTGCAGAGGGAGGCCACTGGTGGCAGGAGAGGAGGGGCAGCACTGCACAGATAGCAAGCAGTGGCAGTTGTGGTGGTGGAGCCAGCTGCCTGCAGCCCAGGGAAGGAGAGCCCTGATAAGCCCTGATCTCAGGCCAGGCCTCAGGACCCTACCCAAGAGGTCCCAGATTGTGAGAGGGTGCAGGCTGGGCTGAGGGACCCCACTGAGTACACAGATTTTTGTGCACCAGGCCTCTAGTTGACAAATAAAAATTGTATATTTAAATAGTTTAATATCTTGGCTATTTTGAATAATGCTGCAATAAATTTGGAATAACAGATGCCTCTTAAAGATTGAGATTTCATTCCCTTTGTATTTATAATAAGAAGTGGGATTTTTTTTTTAATATCTGGAGGCATCTCCATACTGTTTTCTTTAATGGCTGTTAAAATCACATTGCTGCCAACTGTGCACAATGATTAATTGAAGGGATTATCCTTTCTCCATTATGTGTTTTTGGCACCCTCATCAAAAATTAGTTGACCATAAATTTATGGATTTATTTCTGAGGTCTATATTTTATTCCATTGGTCTAAATACCAATTTTTATGCTAGTACTATAGTCCTTTGATTACTATGGCTTTTGTAACATATTTTAAAATCAGAATGTGTGATGCCTCCAACTTTGGTCTTGTTGCTCATGATTACATTAATTATTTAGGATCTCTTGTAGTTCCATATGTATTTTAGGTTTGTTTTACTATTTCTTTAAAAAATGCCATTGGTTTTTCATAGAAATTAAATTGAATTCATAGATAAATTTGTTTAATATAAGTATTTTTTATTTTTTTTCCTTTTTATTAATTTTTTATACATATCTCCCCATTGCCCCCCACCCCTCCCAGGCATACCCCAACACCCCAGTGTCTGTGATCATTGGTTATGCTTATATGCATGCATACAAGTCCTTTGATTGATCACTTATCCACCTCACCTAACTTTAATCTTTCTGCTGTAATTTCAGTCTGTTTGATGCTTTATGATTTTTGTTCCCCTGAGAATTATCAGTCTACTCCCTTTCTGTGCTCCTGATTCTATTATATTCACCAGTTTATTCTGTTGATCAAATTTTTAATTCACTTAATTTTTAGATTCACTTGTTGATAGATATGTATTTGTTGTTCATAATTTTTTGGCTTTTACCTTTTTCTTCTTCCTCTTCTAAAAGAGTACCTCTCAGCATTTCATATAATACTGGTTTGGAGTTGATGAACTCCTTTAGCTTTCTCTTCTCTGTGAAGCTCTTTATCTGCCCTTCAATTCTGAATGATAGCTTTGTTGGATAGATTATTCTTGGTGGTAGGTTCTTGCTATTCATCACATTGAATATTTCTTGCCACTCCCGTCTGGCCTGCAGTGTTTCTGTTGAGAAATCAGCTGACAGTTGTATGGGTGCTCCCTTGTAGGTAATGAACTGTTTTTCTCTTGCTGCTTTTAATATTCTCTTTGTCTTTTGCTCTTGGTATTTTAATTATGATGTGTCTTGGTGTGGTCCTCTTTGGATTCCTTTTATTTGGGGTTCTGTGTGCTTCCTGGACTTGTAAGTCTATTTCTTTTACCAGATGTGGGATGTTTTCAGTCATTATTTCTTTAAATAGGTTTTCAGTATCTTGCTCTCTCTCTTCTTCTGGCACCCCGACAATTCTAATGTTGGTATGCTTGAAACTGTCTCAGAGGTTCCTTATATTATCTTCACATTTTTGGATTCTTTTCTCTTCTTGCTTTTCCAATTGAATATTTTCCACTTCTTTATATTTCAAATTTTTGATTTGATTCTTGCCATCTTCTAGTCTGCTATTAGGACTCTGTATAATATTTTTCATTTCAGTCAGTGTCTCTAGTATGTCCTTTTTCATCTCCTCTTGGGTCTCACTAAATTTATCCAACTTTTCTAGCATATTCTTGAAAAACCTTATAAGCGTTGTTTTGAACTCTATATCCAGTAGTTTTTTTCCCTCCATTTCTTTTGTTTGTAATCCCTTCTCTTGTCTCGGCATTTTCGCTATGCCGGGAGAACTTCTGTGTTGGATTCAGCCTTATGATACAAGACTTGCAAAACCGAAGAAGCCTCTGTTGAGCTTGGGAGGGGTGGAGTCTCAGGGCTTAAGGGACCACCTTGTCTTCCAGTCGGCCCCGCCCTCCACGGCCCCCAAGTCTCACGTGACTGGGTAATCGCTAGGGCAGTCCCTGTGCCCAAGCACCCGCAGTGCCTCTAGACCGCACCCCTTCTGGCTCCCCTGCACACTAGGACCACACAAGACTAGGTCCCCAGGGTTTCGCCCAAAACAGGGGCTTAGTGGAATCAGAAGTGGCACAGTTGGGAGGGTCTGTCTCCCGCCCACTCACAAAATCGAGCGGCACAATCAGCAATCTGTCCTGTGCAAAGTGCAGGCCTTTGATCTTTTGCGACTCCGCTAAATTTCCGTGCACTTCTCCCTTTTCACAGTCCAAACTCTCCCCGTATGAGTTTTGGCTGGATCTGGGGTTTAGTGTCGTAGGATCAGGGGTTCAATGCCTTTGAGAGTCTCTGTCTCCCTCCCGTCAAAGAAAACCAGCCAGGCACTCCGGCACCCGCTCTCTCCACACGTGCGTCTCCGTACCTCAGCTTTTTGCAGCTCCTCTGGGTCTCTGTGAGCCCCTCTCTTTCCCTCTAGTTGTAGAACTTCCACTCAGCCAACTTTCCTGTGGTTCTGGATGATGTCCGTTCTGTCTTTTAGTTGTAGTTTTGAAATTGTAGTGCAAGGCAGCAGTGTAGGTGTTTACGTATGCCACCATCTTGGATCTGCCTAATATAAGTATTTTAACAATATTAATTCTTCCATTCCATGAACACAGATGTCTTTCCATTTAGTTGTGTTTTTTTAATTTCCTTCAACAAGTTTTTGATTTCTTTGGCTAAGCTTATTACTAAGTATTTTATTCCTTTTTGTTATTGTGAATGGGATTTTCTTAATTTCATTTTCAGATAGTTCATTGTTAGTGTATAGAAAACCACCATTTATTGTATGTTAATTTTGTATTATCCCATTTTATTAAATTTATTCATCAGTACTAACTTTGGAATGATATCATAGGTAATTACATTTTTTTTTTAGTTTTAAATGGTTTCCAAAAGATAGGCAGATTTTCAAGTATACTACCTATAATAATAAAAGTGTAATATGCTAAGGAGACTGGACAGCCAAATGAGCTTACAGGCATCCTTCCAAGTGACCTTTCAGACAAAGATGGGGCTTTGGCAAGCTGCAGCAGCTGCGAAGGCCAACCCCCTACATGAATTTTGTGCGTTGGTCCCCTAGTATAAATATACTTATACATGCATTTTATATTACATATATATTTATACATACACTTATATTATTGTATTATGCACATATATTTCATATATATACATGTTATCTTGTATTCATAACCTCTAATGTACAGCAAAAATGTTCAAAAGATAATTTTCTCAAATTTTTAAATTTCAACAATTTTATAGACTGCAGAACCTAAATCAAACCACATATACTTTTCAAAAAATGTATATATGATTTCATATATTTTCTGTTTGCCACAGTCGAGCTACAGGCTAAAGGTCAGGTTTGGTCTGAAGGCACACTTCCTGACAAAATGAGCAGTGTGTTAGGAGGACAACGGAGCACTGCTGATGCATATTGGAGCCTGTAGAACATGGTTCTCTTGACCATTAACCATCTTTCCTGTCAATTAACATTTTCATTCAAAAAAATTACAAAAAATAGAAGGCTTTTGTCTTTTAAATTTGACTAATTTTTTAGGTGTAATGAAGAATCAGACTGACAAAATGTTATGAAATTATATATTTTGGGAATAGATATTTTGGATAAATTCACTAAAGTATTATGTAAGTTGATAAAATACAAAAGAACATTTAGAATTAGTATAATTTGTTGCCAATATATAAAGCCTCATATCACATTTATTATCTTTAAAACATAATACCTATTCATTATTGTCATATAATTAATTTTTACTATTAAGAAGATGGTTCAGGCATATTATCCTATATAATAAAATCCTAATATGCAAAATGACCAAACAGCAGAACCACTGGCCGCTATAACGCACACTGACCACCAGGGGAAGCCACTCAATGCACGAGCTGCTTCCTGGTGATCAGTGCGCTCCCACAGGGGGAGCACCACTCAGCCAGAAGTTAGGGCTCACAGCTGGTGAGCACAGCAGAGGTGGTAGGAGTTTCTCCTGCCTCTGCAGCAGTGATAAGGACCCCTCAAGTGGTCCCAGAATGTGACAGAGTACAGGCCAGGCTAAGAGCCCTCTCATATTGCATGGATATCTTGCACTGGGCCTCTAGTAATTTATAATTTGGCCAACATATATTTCAAATATTTTAAAATTTCATTATCAAGACAATAATCATTTTTGAAAGAAATATTGCTAAATTATATTATAAGAATTTATTAAAATAATTAAGAACATATAAGATTTAGCAGCATTTTATTTTCAGAAATAAGTCATATTCAAAACAGAAGTACTTAATTTTTTAACTTTATTTTTTCTCATTTAGATGTTTTCCTGAACTATTTAATTTTCACTTTCTCTTCAACTTCATTAACAATATAATTACTGGAAGGTGTATTTTAATTAAATGTGGAGGATAAACAATAAGTATATTGTAACTAACTGAAATATTACAGTAAAATTATATTAACAGAAAACAAGCTTTCTAGGACTTAGTGCAAAGAGATTTAACTACAAAGAAGCAGAGGGAAATTTTAGGAGTGATGAAACTTTGTGGTTCTGGTTAAATGACTATGTATTGGTCAATAGTTCTTAAATGTCTTTAATAGTGTGGCTTTTACCATATGTAAATCAGATCTTAAAAATAAATGACAAAAATTAAAAATAATACAAATAAGATCTCAGGTAAAAGTAATCTAACTCAAGAAAATAAAAAATGAACTTTCCATAGCAAAAATTTAAAACAAAACATTACCATCTTTTACATGTTGGCCTATTTACTTCTCTTATTAATAATGTCTGGCTAGTTTATTAAGAACCTGAATCTATAAATGACTTTATTTGATAAAAAAAAAGGTATATGTTTTTAGGACCTGAAGGTAAAATCAGAGTTAAATAAATTAATTAATAAGAAAAAAATGTAACTTGTCAACAACATAAAAATAATTATTGATAACTAACATGAATCATTGTGTAATATTTAGTAAAAATCTTATTTTAAACAATTCTCAGCTTCCATCATATTGACTCTTCACTAAAAAACAAAAGTTACACAGCTAATGGAAAGCTTTGAAATAATAGGTTATGCTAGAAATTGTTTTAAAAATAAAAAATCCAATCTTTGACTACATGTACTAGTAAAATGCTTTCTGAGGAAAAGATATTGGTAACTACGACCTAACAGTTCCAAGCTTTTTAAAGAAACATTCACAAACTGGTGTGTGTGTGTGTGTGTGTGTGTGTGTGTGTAGTGTATGTGTGTGTACATGTGCACACACTTACATATACAGAGTGGGGCAAAAGTAGGTTTACAGGCACAACTGTAAACCTACTTTTGCCCCACCCTGTACATATATACACACATACTAAAATGTATGTACATATTCTTCTCTATATGAATTATCTAAAACTTAATTTTATTGTTAAAAACTTAATATTTTTGTAACTACTTTGAATGGAAACTCATGTCTACTGCTCACACAAGAGTAAACTGATGTCATATAGTTACTGACCAGGAAATCAGTATATATTCTTTAGTGAAATGAGAGTAAAAATATTTTCAACCACTAGGATAAAACTAGTAAAAATCTGATGAGTAAAAAAAAAAAAAAAAAAAAAAAAGGAAGCATTCAAATTCTAAATTGTCTATCTCCATGACACACTTCTGGCTTTTGTAACTTTTGAGCAGCATACTCCAGACACACTGAGCTTTTGATCAGTTATTATCTGCATATGACCTCTATTTCAATGACAGGTATGCCTTTCTTCACCTTCACCTAAGCGACCTTTATTCAACTCTCAGGCCCAGCTCAAATATTGTCTCTATTCTAAAATTTTCTCATTTGCTAAGTGATTAATATATATATATATACACACACACATATAAAGAGCCAGGGTTCCTAATGACTAAGGCTGACAGAACACCGGAAGTCACCCAGCACTGAACTGCAGCCGCTGCTGGTGCAGTGACCCAGCACTGACTGCAGAGGGGGCTGTGGATTGGGCTCAGAGAGAGGCCGGCAGAAAGAGAGAGAGGCAGGGTCTTATCTGCAGCCTGCATGGCTCTCCAGGCTTTGCCAGCAGCTGCACCTCCGTTTCTCTCTGGTCGTCCTCCAGGGCTGCTGATTAGCCCTACCTTTTCGATCAGGCCCAAAGATAGGCCCAGAGATGCTGACTGGCATAGAAACCAACCAATGAAAACCAAATCTGGGTAAAGTGTCAGAAGCCAATAGCTGCCTATGAGGCAGAGTTTTTGACACTGAGTGGCATAGAAATTAACCAATCAGAAGCAAATCTGGGTGAACTGTGAAGGCAGAACCTAAGGTGGGAGCTGAGGAGGGTTTATTTGTTGTTTTTGTTTGTTATAAAATATAAATTATTGATTTTTTTACATTGATGAGAGAGAGACATCAATCAGCTGCTCATGCACACTCCCTACTGGGTATGTGCCTGCAATGAAGGTACATGCCCTTGACTGGAATTGAACTTGGGACCCTTTAGTCTGCAGGCTGACACTCTATCCACTGAGTCAAACCAATTAGGCATGAGGAAGGGTTTTAAGGGTAACAGCTGTTTGGTATAAGATATAAGAAAGTGATTCAATTTTTCATGGCTGGTTTTGTAGTATAGTGCATATGGCTGGCTATCAGTCCAGATATAGGGATTATGTGTTTTTGTCTGTTAAGAGAATCTCCTTCTGCTGAAAAAGGCTCCCCTTCCCTCCCCATTTGAGCAATCCTATCCTATATAATCTATCTACACTACTAAAAGGGCAATATGCTAATTGGACCACGTCTACTGGCCATCTTCCAACATTCAACTTCCTTCCAGACAAAGAAAGCTATGGTGGTAGGGGCTATGGCAGAGGCAGTTAGGAGTGATCATGCGGGCAGGGGTGGACAGTTAGGGGCAACATCAGGACAGCAGGGGAGGGCAGTGTGGGGGCGAGATCAGGCCTGCAGGGGAGGGTAGTTGGGGGTGAGATCAGCCTGGCAGGAGAGAGCAGCTAGGGGTGATCAGGCCAGCAGGGGAAAGCAGTTGGGGGTGAAGTCAGGCTGGCAGGGGAGGACACTTGGGGGCAAGATCAGGCCAGCATGTTTAGTTGTCTGTTCGGTTGCAAAGGTTGCTTAGGCTTTTATTATTATAGATTGAGATAATCTGTGAGCAAACACTCTATCTACTAGTTATTTACATATCTATTTCTTAGTAGATAAGAAGCTGTTTAAAATTTTTTTCTTGAGTTGAAATACTTATAAAATTTTCCTGTATCTAGTTTTAATCTTCCCATGACAACTCTTTTTAAACATTTCTACTTAGTTTGCAGAGAACCTACTTTAAAAGGAATTATATTCATTGTAGTAATTAACTAGCAATAGTACATGGGAAGAAGACAGAGAGGTTCTTATTTAAAACAATTAATTCTTCCTGAAATTGTCATGCATTTGTTCTCTGAACAAATTAACATTTGAACATCTGCTAAATATCAGGTGCTGTGATAGACACATAGATAGTAAGATATAAGGAGAAATTATAAACAGATATAGTTTTTAAATATTTTATAATCTACTGGAGGATTATCTCATCACACAGATAAAGATAAATTATGATGGGAAATCAACAAGAGGAAATACTTAGCGGAGCAAGATGTATTTGTACTAAATCATACAAAAAAGAAAACAGCAAAATGTTGATAATAGTACCCACTTTAAGGGGTCATTTGTGATGACTAAATAAACTTTTATACAGGAAAGAAATATGTAAACAATAGAAATCTATAAAATATTCAAAATATTAGCCAGTCTATTTTAAACCAATATTAAACTTTGAATATGGAAAAATCGAGTTAAAGAGGATCTTTAGTAGAATATATAGTAAGAACAGAGATTCCATAGTTTTGTCTTTGTTATACTAGTATAGGAAATGAAAGACCATTGCAGAAAAAGAACTACAGTAAAGTGAGATAAAAAGAGTTGGACATTTTCTTTCCTAATATAGGAAACAGAGAATTTTGGATGAATGGGAGTCAGAGTGCAAAGGGGCTCTTCATTCTTTTATTAGCCAAGAACAATATATTCCAACATATAAAAGCAATTCTTAATTTTAATGTGAAATATTATTAAAATAATGGTGAACAATTTATAATCTTTTTTTCAGATAAGATTGGGATACAAAGTAGTGATCTATTAAAAATCTTTATTTTTTACGTCCAATCCTCACCAAGGGATATGTTTTTATTGATTTTTGAAAGAGGGATTGAGAAAGAGAAAAACATTGTTTTAAGAGAGAAACATTGATCAGTTGCCTCTAGTCGGCACCCTGACTGGGGATCAAACATGCAACTTAGGTATGTACTCTGACTGGGAATTGAACTCACAATATTTTGGTATATAGGATGGGATGACACTCTAACCAACTGAACCAATCAGCCAGGGCTCCATGAAACATCTTGTTTAAATCATTCAAATACCAATTTTCTAAATAACAATAGTCTTTATGAGTAGAATGTAAAAGTAAAAAAAAAATAAAAATAAGAAAAATAATAACAGTAAAACGATACGTAAGGCCACAATAGAAAAAATGGTATATAGAAAATATATGGTATATAGAAAATGGTATATAGAAAAAAATGGTATATAGAAAAAAATAATTTCACAGTTACACAAATAATAAATATTAAGCAAGTTGAAGTGAATGACTCCATATTTAGAAAAAATATTAAAGTCAATATTAATATTAAATAATTTTCTTTATACCCATATCCTTGGAACTTAAAATTTACATTTAATGTTGGTTTTATTGATTCTTAGCCAGTCTATTTCAAACCTAATAAGAACAGTTGCTAAATAGTATTCATATGTTTATGCATTTTCTATTTTTCTTAAGTATAAAATATAATGTAATTTTTAAAGTAAAAATGTACTTACTCAAATGAGGATTAACAGGAGCTGCAAAAAAGCAAAACATGATGTTAGCGTGATTTAAATGTCTTTTATCAATAAAAGTCTAATCAGTATTTCATAGTTCTTTACTCAAGCTTAATGATCTTACCCACTGTGACCATGGGGAATTATATAAGCAATCCATTTTGTTCAAGGGAATTGAATAGACCCCACTTTGGAGCTCATCCTGAAAGTACCCAAATATCCATGTTTAATAGCATGTGGAAGTTTTCATCTTCAAAAAAATGGAGTTCCTGATCTTTTATATCTTAACCAGTTTTAAGCAAAATGCAGAAATCAAAACTGAAGGTGACAGTAGGACAATATATAATGCAGATATTTTAATAATGCAAGCAATTATCCCACAGAGAGTACACTTTAGTTTTTTTTTTACTGCTATTTACTTCTGGTGAAAATAAAATGGTATATAGGAAAGTAAAGCAATCTTCATATCACATTATGTATGCATCCAAAAACAAACTGCCACGTCAGTGTTACTTTGTTTAATTACATTCACACACAGGTGCACACACACACACACACACACACACGAATAGTTTCAAATGTTAAGTAACACATTTGCATTTTTGTGCACCAGAAGATATATTTATCTTAAAAAAAGATAAAAAAGGAACAATTGATTTTTTTAAGTATGTATTTTTATTGCATTTTTAGACTGAGAAAGGGGGAAGGAAAGAGAGAGAGAAATATTAATTGACTGCCTCCTGTACACCCTCCTGGATGGAGCCTACAGTCTAAGCATGTGCCCTGACAGGTAACTGAACCAGCAATCTTTTGATGCACTCAACCAACTGAGCCACACATACCAGGGCACCAATTGTTTTCTAGTTGAAGAGTATTAAACACTTTACATTTTACTAAAACAATAACTAAAATATATCTAATCTAAAAGACAAACTGTATCTGTATATATTGAATAATCATTTATCACTTGAAAAGAAAGTTCCATTCTGTGTGAAAGAAAGGATTATTGTAGTCTACCAAAATTACAATGGGCAGTGATTCTAACCTGCAAAAGTTTATGTACTCTACTGTTAATTCCTAGTGTTAGATATTAACCACTTATGTTAAACTTTGGACTTTACTAGTGAAGTATAAAAGTCAATAAATGAATACACATGTACAAAACATGTTTGTATGTAATTGTTACATTAGTACATTGAGATTAATTTTAATAAAGTGAGTTTGTCTCCAGAAGACAGACCCTTCCAATTACTTTAGGTGTTTTATTATTCTGTATTCCCCATTAAAAATGATGAAATAAGTAACATTGTGAAGGGATTATACATTCATTAATTCCATTGAAGTGGAGAAAAATTATTGTTTTTCTTACAAAATATCAATGTATTTTAATTGAAAGTTAATTTGTAAAAATAAAAATTTCATAATTAAAATGATATAATATTGTCTATCTTTCAAAAAAATAAACATCTCTGAATTATAATTTAATTCTAAGAAATAATTCTCAACTATAGGTAACCTCTGATTATTTTATTTTTATTTTTCAATTACAGTTTACTTTCAATATTATTTTGTATTATTTTCAGTTGTACAGCAATCATTTCCTTAAAAAGTGTTTCTCCCAATATTTCCAGTACCCATCTGGCACGGTACATAGTTATTGCAATATTATTGACTACATTCTCTATGCTGAACTTTACATCCCCGTGACTACTTTGTAACTATCAATTTTTACTTCTTAACCCCTTCACTCTGTCCTCCTTCCTTCTCCCCCTTCTGGAAACCACCAATCCACTCTCTGTGTCTGAGTGACCAAACTCAATTTTAATTGTCTTCTCATATGACATTTTTAGTCATAAAACTCACTAAAAGTAACACAAGTGCCTTGTGAAAACTTGCCATTCTAAATTCTAAATAATGAAATGGGTTTATTTCCTTATTTCAATGTAATTTGATTTCTAACTTCATATAAATACAAGTATACTGTTAATTTTATTCCAACCTATATTAAATTAGTAATTTTAATGAAATGTTTACAATTTTAATAGGTATACTTGAGAATATAAAGATAATTAAAAATTAAAATTAAGCATAATATTTATTTTCCATATTTATTTTTATTTTTGTTAATACTCACCTGAAGATATTTTTTCATTGATTTTTAAAGGGAGTGGAAGGGAAGGGAAGACATACACAGAGAGAAACATTGATGTGAGAGACAGATCTATTGGTTGCCACCCTACACTCATCTGACAAGGGCCAGGGATTGAACCTGTAATCAAGGTAAGTGTCCTTTACTGTAATTGAACCTGGGACCCTTCATTCTGCAGGCTGATGCTCTATTCAATGAGCCAAACAGGGCCTCTAATTTTTTTATTTTAGTTTGTTGCCTTATATCCTATATAATACAAGCCTAAAATGCTAAGTGTCTGTTTGTTCGACCATTCGATCAGTTACTATGAGGGACACTGATCATCAGTGAGCAGACACTCTGATGGGTAGGTTAGCTTGCTGCTTGGGTCTGGCAGATCAGGACTGGGTGAGATGGGCCAGACATGCCCTGGAGCCCTTCTATAGTCCCTCCTTAGCCCCAGTCGTGCACCAGTAAGGTCCCTCCAACTGGCCTGCACCCTCTTACAATCCATAACCCCTTGAGAGATGTCAGAGAGCTATTTTTGGCCTGATTCCAGCAGGAAAGGCCAAGGAAGCTCACAGGTGCTGGAATTTGTGCACTGAGCCTTTAGTTTTTCTATAAGACCCACTGAGTTCAGAAAAAATATTTTTCTATATCACTTTAAGATACAATAATTTCTAAACTTAGTAAAGAAGCCTAGATACTCTGTCATTGAGTGATGAGCCCTGGCTCTATTGAGTTTATAGTTTCATAATTGTTTAACTTTATAAGACACCAAAACTTTCTGAATCGAATATCTTCAACTTTTAAATAAATAAATATTAATGTGTAGTTTCTAATACCTCTTCATATTAAACAGTCCAGAGTTTTATAACTTGGTGGTAAGGAAAATAAACATTAGATAAGAGGAAATATTCTATTATTTACCTACCACCCAAAGTCAAATCATCTTCTGTTACCATATACTTGACAACTTTAAACTTTACTACTCCCCACCCCCTTTGGGGTGGTGGACACACAATGCAATATACAGATCATGTGTCATTGAAATACAAACTTAAAACTTATATGATCTCCTTAACCAATATTACCTTAATAAATTTAATTAAAAGTAAAATAAAAGATAAGAGAAGATAATAATTTATATTTTAAAAACATATAAAACTAAAACTTTAGAAAAATATATTGAGATGCTATCTAATTATCTGTCCAATTAAATAATGGTAGTGATTAAAGAATATTGATTGTATTCTACATAAAGTATAAATATCACTAACATTAAAGGTATATTTTCAAAGGACACATTTAAAAAAGATGGAGTGATTCTAATGCTTTTACTTTCTTTGATATTTAATGAATATTCCACTCTACATTACACAAGGTAACACAGAAGTAGGTTTACAATTGTATGTGAAACACAGTTTATTCTTATATTGTCATTTATTATTGTATTATTTTCCATACAAGCTACTGTAAATCTACTTTTGTCTATTCTCTATATCTTTTTAAAAATATATATTTTATTGATTTTCTACAGAGAGGAAGGGAAAGGGACAGAAAGTCAGAAACATCGATGAGAGAGACATCGATCAGCCGTCTCCTGCACACCCCACACTGGATATGTGCCCGCAAGCAAGGCACATGCCCCCAACCGGAATTGAACCTGGGACCCTTCAGTCTGCAGGCCGATGCTCTATCCACTGAGCCAAACCGGTCTCCGCATATATCTTTTTTTAAAAATATATATTTTATTGATTTTTTTACAGAGAGGAAGGGAGAGGGATAGAGAGTTAGAAACATCCATGAGAGCGAGACAATGATCAGCCGGTTAGCGCTATTCTCTATATCTTAATCTTTTCATGAAAATTGAACAACATACCCAATATACCCTGATTAAGGAGAAAAGAGTGAAGAATAAGAATGGTTTAATATGAAAAATAAATTTTAATGAATTATTAATTTCACTTTACTTTTTATTTATGATAGTATTCCCCCTTTTTTACATAGAAAAATATACTTAATGTAAAAAAGAATGGAGACGTTCAACTGCAAAAATATACATAGTATTATCTTTTTAAGTCAAACTCTGATGACAAAAAAAGAATAATATTTAACTGGATTAATGAAATAAATATGAAATATATTGACACTGATTTACTCAAGCCTGGACATAATAGGACAGTTCTGGAGCTATCCATTGCCATTGTTTATACTTTTTAAGAGTCTCATACTCTACCGACTGAGCTAGCCAGGCACTTTCTGTTTATACTTTTTAGATAAAGTTTTTGATCAATTATTTTACAATTTTATACTAGTTTTAATTTTTCTCAAACAGGACATGTAAATAGTTAAGAAATATAAAATGTATGTAGTTTATAAAGACACATTGTCACATACAGATTCACATGAACTATAGATACGTTTAATGTTAGCAATATAAAGAAAATAATGACCAAAGAGTCTACTAAGATGCTCTTCAGCAATAGGTTAATGGATAAAGAAACTATAATACCTCTGTACATGGGATATTATTCAACAAGAAAATGAAATAATTATCAAGCCACAAACAACATGGAAAAATTTAAATGTGTATTGCTCAGTGAAATAAGCCAGTTTGAAAAGGCTGCATGCTGTATAATTCCACAATTTTGGAAAAAGCAAAATTGCAAATAAAGAATGAGATAAATGGTTCTGAGGGATGGAAGAAGGGATGGCCAAATAGATGAAGCAGAGTGACTTTTTAGGGGAGTGAAACTATTCTGTGTGGCTTTGTAATGGAGATAAATAACCACACACTTCTCAAAATCTATAGAACTGTAAACACAAATCATAAATCCTAATGTAAACTATTTACTTAATAATAAAATGTCAATTTCAGTTAGCCAATTGTAACAATTCTTCACTTAATGTTAGATGTTAATAATTAGGGAAACTGTGTTGGAGGAGAGGGCATATATAAGAGCTGTCTAGACTTCCTTCTCCATTTTATGTAACCTTAAAGTTATTCTAAAAAAATAATAAAGTCCTTTTTTATATATATTTGATCACATTTGCTAACCTTTAAATGATATAAATTTTTAAGCCATCAAGAACTTGAAAAAACTAAAATGCAGAAATATTTGCATCGTAACTATGGGATAGAAAAAAGGAACATTGCTGACATAATTGAGTAGATTTAATGTTAACTAAAACATTATTCTATAGCTCTACATATATAATCAAATATTACCACCTAGGATTAAATAGTGTGGGGTTTTTGTGGTCACTTAGATGATGATCCAGTAAATCAATATCTTTTTGTTTATATCTAAATTTAGTAGATAGTTGCATGCTACATATTACAGATAGATTAATTTAAAAATAAATACTTTTAAATAAAAGGTTACTTACCACTATATTTGATGACACGAATTGTTGAATCTCCTTCGCCAAATTTGGTAAGAGGGGTTAGTCGGACTTCATAAGCTTCTGGTTTAATTAGTTCAGTCAAATTATATGTGATTAATTCTCCCTTTTGAATATTTCCATTTATTTTAATCTCTTGTTCCCACCAACGCTGTTGTCCAGCCTGAAATCAAAATAATTATGGAATAATGTTCTTAGTATTTTCTTCAGAGGTACTTAATTGTGTTGTAACCAAATAGAGGCAGGCATTCCGAAATGTTATTAAGTAAGAAAGAACTAATATTATAAATGTGTTTTATTAAAGTTAAAGTTTTATAATAAGCATCAAATTTTGCAGATGTTTGCAGGTAATCACCAAATTATCACAGAATAACCTGGCATATAAACAGATTTAAAGTCATCTAATTTAAGCGTCAGAGAGATATGAGACAAAAGTCTATTGAAATCTCATCTGGAGACTTGGAGATATATTACTTTACTTATTACTTAACATATTTATAGTCAACTGGTCTTTGGCAAAGACAATGAAATGGAGCAAAGATAGTCTTTTAGCAATTTTTCTAGAACACTGGGTAACCACATGCAAAATACTGAATCTAGACACAGACATTACAATCTTCACAGCATGTAACTCAAAATGAATCACAGACCTATAAGGAAAACACGAAACTACAAAATTTCTAGAAGATAACATAGAAAATTAAGACACTGGGCTTGGCAATAACTTAGATACAACACTAAAAGCACAATCCATAAAAGAAATAACTGATAAACTGGACTTCTTTAATTAAAAAGTTTCTCATCTACCAGAGACAATATCATGAGAATAAAAAATAAGCCACAGGCTGGGAGAAAATATTTGCAAAAGATAAGCTGATAAAGAAAAAGACCTAGGAGAAACCAAGATGATGGCATAGATCAACACCTAAACTGCTCCCTCTCACAACAATTTCAAAACTACATCTGAAAGATAGAATGGACATCATGGAAAGCTGTCTGAGTGGAAATTCTACAACTAGAAGGAAAGAGAGGGGCTCACAGAGACTCAGAGGAGCTGCAAAAAGCTAAGGTACTGAGACACACGTATGGAGAGGATGGGCAGCAGAATGCCTGGTTGGCTTTCTCTTGCAGGAGGGAGACTGCACTGAACCCCAGTTCTGGATGAGACTCATATAAGGGGAGTCTGGACTGTCATGAAAAGGGAGGAGTGCACAGAAACTTATGGGAGCCACGAAAAGGCAAAGGTCTGGAGGCACATGAAAAGGAGTGTGCACACAGAGGTCTGACTGCTGATTGTGCTGCTGGCTTTCTCCAATGGAAAGAAGACAGAACCTCCCAACTGCACTGAAATCTACTTCCGATTGCACTGAACCCCATTTTCGGTGAGACCCTGAGGACCCTGACTCATATGGGGCCCCAGAGTGAACAGAAACTCAGGGGATCCACAAAAGGCAGTGTTCTGGAGGCGCGTGAAAGACAGAGGTCTGGAGGTGTACACGCGCATGCACACAGAAAGGGCTGCAACAATTACCAAGGGACACAGACTCAGGGGCCGCGTAGGGCAGGGCTGACGGGAAGCCAAGGCTGTTTGCTCAGCTCTGAGACTTCATCCCATCCAAGTTGAACAGAGAGGCTTTTGTAATTTTGCAAGTCTTGTATCATATGGCTGACTTGAGCACAGAAGTTCTCCCAGTGGCATTTTAGACACAGCTGATCCTCAAAACCTATTGACTTGGAGGTCAATTCCCCCCAGTGATACCAACAATAATCAAGATTTAACTACAACAAGGCTGTACACACAGTCCACAAAGGGGTGCACCAAGAGTGTCTACCTCAGTTAACTGGGGAGGCAGAGCTAGTGGGCCATATAGGACACTAGCACACAAAACTACTTTACCAACTCAGGGAAGCACCGAAAATGCAGAGACAAAGGAACAGATCACAAATGCAAGAAATGGAGGAAAACAAATGACTGGATATAGAGTTCAAAATCATGGTTATAAGGTTTTTCAAGAATTTCCTAGAAAAGATGGATACATTTAGCGAGACCCAAGAGGAGATGAAAAAGGACCAACTAGAGAGGAAAAAGGTCTAACTAGAAATTAAGCATACACTGACTGAAATAAAAAATATTATACAGACTAGAGGAATGCAAGAATCAAGTCAAAGTTTGGAAATACAATGAAGCAGAAAACTCCACTGGAAAAGTAAAAAGGAAAAAGAATCCAAAAATTTGAAGATAGTGTAAGGAGCCTCTGGGACAACTTCAAGTATACCAACATCAGAATTATGGGGGTGCCAGAAAAGAGAGAGCAAGATACAAAAAACCTATTTGAAGAAATAATGACTGAAAACTTCCCACACCTGGTGAAATCAATAGACTTACAAGTCCAGGAAGCTCACAGAACCCCAAACAAAAGGAATCTAAAGAGGATCACACCAAGACACATCAGAATTAAAATGCCAAGAGCAAAAAGCAAAGAGAGAATATTAAAAGCAGCAAAAGAACAACAATTCATTACATACAAGGGAGTACCCAAAGGATTGTCAGCTGATTTCTCAATAGAAACTAGGCAGGCCAGATGGGAGTGGCAAGAAATATTTAAAGTGATGAATAGCAAGAACCTACAACCAAGATTACTCTACCCAGCAAAGTTATCATTCAGAATTGAAGATCAGATAAAGAACTTCACAGATAAGAAAAAGCTAAAGGAATTCATCAACACCAAACTAGTATTATATGAAATGCTGAAAGGTACTCTTTAAGAAGAGGAAGAAGAAAAAGGTAAAGATAAAAATTATGAAAAACAAATACATATCTATGTTAATCTAAAAATCAAGTGAATAAAAATATGATGAACAGAATAAACTGGTGAATACAATAGAATCAGGGGCATAGAAAGGGAGTGGACTGACAATTCTTAAGGGCCAAGCAGTGAGATAGGTGCAGGGAGAGACTGGACAGAAATTATACAACTATGGATGAGGACAATGCAAGGGGAGGTAAGGGAGGAGAGTGGGATGGGAGCTGGATGGAGGGGCACTATGGGGGAAAAATGAGGAACAAATATAATAATCTGAACAATAAATATTTATAAAATAAAAAATAAATAAAATTACCAAAAAAGAACTGTTATAAAAAATATATGGAGATCTCTTAAAATTCAACTATAAGAAAACAAATGATGTTTTAAAGAATGGGCCACAGGTTTTAATAAAAAAAAGATGCTTTCCATGAAATATTATAAGAAAAATGCATTTTTAAACAAAATTGAGTTACCACTACACACGTATTAAAAAATTCAATATCCAGAATACTTACAACACCAAATGCTGGCAAGCATGCAGACAACTAGGAACTCTTATTCCCTGCTGTTGAGAATGTCAAACAGTACAGCCACTTTGGAGAATAGTTTGGTAATTTTTTTCTTTTCTTTTTTTTTTTTTACAAAACTAAATATGCTCTTTTCGTATGACCCAGCATCTGTGCTCCTTGGTATTTCCCCAAAGAAGGTGAAAACATATTCACATAAAAATCTGCACTTGGACATTTATAGCAGCTTCAAAACTTGGAAACAATTAATATGTCCTTTAGCAAGTAAGTGCAAAAATAAATAGTACTACAACCAGACAGAAGGATATTTAAATCTATAATGAAATGAGCTGTCAAGCTATGAAAAAACATGAAGGAATTGTAGATGCATATTAATAAGTAAAATAAGCCAATCTGAAAAGGCTACATATTCCATGATTCCAGCTACATGACATTCTGGAAAAGGCACAAATATGGAGACAATGCTTGCTAGGGGTTAAGTGAGAGAGAAGGGTAAATAAGTTGAGCACAGAGTATTTTTTGGACAATAAAATTACTCTGCATAATGATATAATGGGGGATACATGTAATTATAAATTTTCCCAAACCCATAGAATGTAAAACACCAAGAGTGAACCCAATGTAAACTACGGATTTTGGCTGATAATGATGGGTCAATGTAAGTTCATCAATTATAACAAATATACCACTCTAGAAGAGGATGTTGATATTAGGGGAGACTGTGCAGCTTTGGGTAGGGAGTATATTGGAAATCATTTTACATTGTGCTCAATTATTGCTATGAACCTAAAACTACTCTAAAAATGTAAGCCTAAAAAATTTCTTGTACCACTTTTGTAAATTTCTGTTTTGTATACATTTTCAGTTTTCTTTTATTTATGTAGCTATTATAAGTAAGTATAGTTGCATTATAATATGTATCTGATTTTTGTGCACCTGATGACTATAGCATCAGCATAAACTGATAATTAAGTTTCACATTAGCCTTGGCTCCCCTTGTCTCCCAAGTCCTATAGGGTGATACCCAAGCACCTAGTTGATTTTACACATGACTTGGGTTTGTATCACATTTGAAAAACTCTGAGCTTACGAAAGCTTAGTATTTTGTAATTGATAGTAACCAAACCTGCTCCTGCATTACCTAAAACAAAGACATTTATATTTATTACACCAGACATTAAACAGACCTTCCTTTGGCTCCAGAAGGAGACACTATGCAAATGTTTGCTATGCAAATGAACTTGAAAAGAGAGGCTGAAATAAAAGATAGTCTCTGCACAATGATAAGTAAAAAAAAAAAAAGAAAATCAAGAAATCCACAGAAAACTCATCTAAAAATACAGTCTTGCTGAATATGCAGAGTGGTATAATCATGGAGAACAATTTGGCAGTAAAAACAATATCATAAATAAGAACAGATAAACTCTTGTACACAAGGAGACAGGAATATTCATGGCATAAAAAACAAAAAATAATCTAAATATCAGTAAGAGGTAGAATAATTAGATTGTTTACTCTTCATAAAATGTAATACAAAATGCAGAATTAAAAGTGAACCCAAGATACATCATCATGAATAAATTTTGCAAAATTAATAAACAATTTAAAGCAGGAATATTATTAAATTTAAGTTTAAAGCATGCATTTTGAAAAGGAATATATGAATGTATTATATATATGAGTGTGCATATGTATAAAGAAATACAGAAAATAGTAAATGCTAAGTACAAGATACTGGTCACATGGATTAGGAGAGCATTGGGATGAGAAAATAGAATTGTGAGGGTTAAAAACACTCTATTTGGTGTTGGGACACGGGGAGATTGCAAATGATGGCTGATCATAATGCCTGTAATATTTGTCTTTATTTTTTCAGAAAATTATAGAATAAGAGATAGGCAACAGTGGATTTTCTTTTTTCTTTTTTTAAAAATATATTTTATTGATTTTTCACAGAGAGGAAAGGAGAGAGATAGAAAGTCAGAAACATCAAGGAGAGACATCGATCAGTCGCCTCCTGCACGCTTCACAGTGGAGATGTGCCCACAGGCCAGGTACATGCCCCCAACCTGAATCGAACCTGGGACCTTTCAGTCCGCAAGCCGACGCTCTATCCATTGAGCCAAACCGGTCTCGGCAACAGTGGATTTTCTTAAACTCTATTTTCTCTGAATTCTAAACCTGTGCTCTCTTGCATTACTTCCTACATCTCCATCTGTGGCTTATCTCATTTTCTTACAGAGGTGCTTTTCCTTTTCCTGAGTTTGAAATATAGATGGTATTTAAAATTTTTATGTGATGTTTTAGATACTCTGTATTAGTTGTTCTCATATTTAGTCATGCATGGGAGTCATGGGGCAAATTCCAACACCAATGCTTAAACACCAGCATTTCTGCTTCAAAGAAGTCTAGAAATATAATTTTTCAATGTGTTTAGAAATATAATTAAAAAAATGATCTTCTTTACAAGAATATTGGATGCTGATGATCCATTTGATGAGGCACAGTTCAATCTTGCTACACCATCTCATTAATATTAACAGCTTTTTCTAACACCTCAACATTGATTACTCTTTTGCTTACATATTCAGGTCAGATAATTAAAAACAAGAAAACCCTAATCCATATATAAGTCCTCACTATGTGCCAGCACTATATTAACTGTATTACACTTATAATTACATATAATTTGCCATGACTCCTAGCAGATAGAAACTAATACTAGCCCTATTTTATAAAATAGGAAACTGTAGCAGAGAGAGGTTAATGTGAGTCTCCTAATGCTGTATAGATCGGGAATAGTATCTGAAAAATTTGTTTACAGTCAAATTACTCTTTCTGGCATCTCTTTCCCCATGCTTCCTTAATATTTATCTCTCCCTTATTTATTTTTTACCAGAGCCAACTTAGTTATAATACTGTTATAATATTTTTTGCACATAGATTATAAGGCAGACATAATTTCTTATTAATGTTTTTACCTACAGTGTCTGCTCTTTAACATGGTAAAGTTGTGATGAGATTAAATTCCAGGATAGTGTATATTTAACTAGCCCCCAAGGAGTACAGCATGAAATCCAATTCAGTTAATAGTAACTGTATCCAATCACTGAGTTTAAATACTGGTAAAATGGACATAAAATCTAATTGCATGGAAAGTACTTTACTCATGCATAGCTGATGCTGATACTACAGAATTTCTATAAATTTTTGGGGCTAAATATTCTACAAAGTAGTATAATGTAAATGAAAATTTCATTGTTTTTAGGTTTTCAAATTATGTGCATTAAATAAAGGCAAAATACTGTTATTTCAAAAGCTAGATCAAAAACATATACAGAATAAATTGACTTTTTATTACCTAGAGGCACACAGTTTAATCAAGGTATACTTTTCTGAATATGTATAGTACCTCCCAAGGAGAGACTGTGGGTATTACAGAAGTAATTTTAGTTGGCAGACACATTGATGTCATTATACTTATTACAAACTTTGGAGTGCATACCTTTATATGTGTATTAAAAAAGCAACAACTTTCATTCTATCTTTAATTTAAAGCTTAATGAAAGTATATACTTCGGCAGTTGAGGAATGAGCAATAAATACTTCATATTATATCTCAGTGAGCTGTGTAAATGTAAAAATGCAAAATCTAAAGGCAATGTTTGCCCACAGAAAATGAAATATTTGTCCACTGTTTGTAGATAATATGGCTAAACCCTCACAGAACACAGACTGAAAACATAACCGAACTGATAGTCCAAGTACAGACCCATTAGAATGTTGATTTGAAAGTAATGTGTTGAACATTTATTTATCATTTATATTTTTTAAAATTTCCAATTAACTTTTTATTTTTCTAAGAGATATACTCCTTTCACATGATTTAGGGGGTAACTTCAAAATCTAAAAATATACTACAAGGAGGCATTTTATGAAAAGGTGCTGTTTACTGTTTTTTACCACTGAGGATACTTAAAAGGCAATTATTGCAAAGGTTTCAGAAGGACAAATCATATTTTTGCTTTTTTTTAATTTTAAAAGGAACAAACTTATTTCATTAAAGCAGAAGGCTACAATAGATTCTAAAATGTGAAAGGAAAAATAATGGCATCTATTCCTTCCCTTCTGGGTTGCAAACCATTTTCAGAACTGCAAGTGAGAACCTAAAGGAGATGAGGAAGTACACCAATGAATAGCAGACTTACACACATATGTGTTCCATTTGCTGTGCAGTGACCCTGTAAGAGAGATATTGATATGCTCAGAGGAAACTTCCATCTGTGCTACACTGCTAGAAAAAATAAAAGCTGATCTTAATAACTCAGGTACTACATGACCTAATATATACTGTTATGATTATCCTAGAGTAAAAACTAGCTAAGATAACATTTTAATGGGTTAGAATGTAATTGCCTTATAACCTCAGATAAAAGTGACATGGGTTGGGGAGAATCCAAGATGGCGGCATAGGTAAACACCTACACTGCTGCCTCGCACAACAATTTCAAAACTACAGCTAAAAGACAGAACAGACATCATCCAGAACCACAGGAAAGCTGGCTGAGTGGAAGTTCTACAACTAGAAGGAAAGAGAGGGGCTCACGGAGACCCAGAGGAGCTGCAAAAAGCTCAGGTACGGAGACGCGAGCGAGGAGAGAGCGGGTGCCGGAGTACCTGGCTGGCTTTCTCTGGCAGGAGGGAAACGGAGACTCTCAACGGCATTGAACCCCTTATACTACGACACTAAACCCCAGATCCAGCCGAAACTCATACGGGGGGAGTTTGGACTATGAAAAGGGAGAAGTGCAAAGAAATTTAACGGAGTCGCGAAAGATCAAAAGCCTGGTGGAGCACAAAGCACTGTGCGCAGGACAGATTGCTGATTGTATCGCTGGCTTTCGCGAGTAGGCGGGAGACAGACCCTCCCAGCTGTGCCACTTCTGACTCCACTAAGCCTGTTTCGGGTGAAACCCTGGGGACCTAGACTCGTGTGGTCCTGGTGCTCAGGGAAGCCGGAAAGGCAGCGGTTAGAGGCACTGCGGGCGCATGGTGCACAAGGACGGCTCCAGCCATTACCCAGTCACGTGAGACTCAGGGGCCGTGGAGGGCGGGGTGGTCGTTTAAGCCCTGAGACTCCACCCCTCCCAAGCTCAACAGAGGCTTCTGTGGCTTTGCACATCTGGTATCATAAAGCTAAATTCAACACAGAAGTTTCCCAAGCATAGTGAAAATGCCAAGACAAGGGAAGGGATTACAAACAAAAGAAATGGAGGAAAAAAAACGACTGAATATAGAGTTCAAAACCACGCTTATAAGGTTTTTCAAGAATATGCTAGAAAAGTTGGATAAATATAGTGAGACCCAAGAGGAGATGAAAAAGGTCCAACTAAAGATGAAAAAGGACCAACTAGAAATTAAACATACACTGTCTGAAATAAAAACTATTATACAGAGTCCTAACAGCAGTTTAGAGAAAGGCAAGAATCAAGTCAAAAATTGAAATATAAAGAAGCAGAAAACATTCAACTGGAAAAGCAAGAAGAGAAAAGAATCCAAAAATGTGAAGATAATGTAAGGAGCCTCTGGGACAGTTTCAAGTGTACCAACATCAGAATTGTGGGGGTGCCAGAAGAAGAGAGAGAGCAAGATACTGAAAACCTATTTAAAGAAATAATGACTGAAAACTTCCCACATCTGGTAAAAGAAATAGACTTACAAGTCCAGGAACCACACAGAACCCCAAATAAAAGGAATCCAAAGAGGACCACACCAAGACACATCATAATTAAAATACCAAGAGCAAAAGACAAGGAGAATATTAAAAACAGCAAGAGAAAAACAGTTCATTACCTACAAGGGAGCACCCATACGACTGTCAGCTGATTTCTCAACAGAAACGATGCAGGCCAGACGAGAGTGGCAAGAAATATTCAATGTGATGAATAGCAAGAACCTACAACCAAGAATAATCTATCCAGGAAAGCTATCATTCAGAATTGAAGGGCAGATAAAGAGCTTCACAGAGAAGAGAAAGCTAAAGGAGTTCATCAACTCCAAACCAGTATTATATGAAATGCTGAGAGGTACTCTTTTAGAAGAGGAAGAAGAAAAAGGTAAAAGCCAAAAAATTATGAACAACAAATACATATCTATCAACAAGTGAATCTAAAAATTAAGTGAATTAAAAATTTGATCAACAGAATAAACTGGTGAATATAATAAAATCAGGAGCACAGAAAGGGAGTAGACTGATAATTCTCAGGAGGACAAAAATCATAAAGCATCAGTTTGTGACATTACAGCAGAAAGATTAAAGTTAGGTGAGGTAGATAAGAGATCAATCAAAGGACTTGTATGCATGCATATAAGCATAACCAATGACCACAGACACTGGGGGTTGGGGTCTGCCTGGGAGGGAGGTTGGCAATGGGGAGATATGTATAAAAAATTAATAAAAATTAATAAAAAATTTTAAAAAAATTGACATGGGTTTTAAGATGTACTGTTATCTTAATACTACATTAGGGGATAAAGAGATAATAAATAACATAACATTAAATGTACCATATTTCTATTTTCCACTAACTAATAAGGTTATGCACCTATCCATTTAAATACATACCCTTTCTTTTGTTATTGCTACAAATTTAAGTCTCATTTACTCCACATTCAATATACATTTTTCTGAATTAGAGTCACTTTTTCAGCCTCTGGAAATATTTTGTTTTTCAAACTTTGCTTATTATAGTAATGCTTTTAGAAGTGACATCATATTTTTAGATATACAGATATTTAATACTTTTGTTTCCCATTCCTCTTTGGAGGCTTATATTTTTATGTCTAAGGTAAAGCTAAATAGCTTTTTTTGAAAGCTAGCTTGAAGCTTTTGACAGATTGATTTATGACTAATCCTTCAGTGGATTATATCAACATCTCCTAACATTAAAAATGTGCTATTTCCTGAGGTATGTGGGCAACATCTGTTTTTAATTGCATTTGCATTTTCACAAGCATGATAGGCCATTCTAAAGTACAGAATATCTTTTGTCTTTCAGTGTAATCGTAATGCAATATTAAGGTTTTTAGAAAGCATTAAGGATCTATGTTTAAATCAGAATTTAAATAATGCAAATAATGCAACTGTGTTAGATTGACAGATGTCTATATATAGCAAAGTTTATATATACAGAGACAATGATATATATCTGTTAAATAACTTACTTAATTGCCTAAATGATGGCAAATTTATTTGAATTACTAACATATAATGTGCTGGAAGCAAATTCCAGTAGTTAGCATAATAATAAATGTGAGTTCATCAGAAGGCTGATGGACAGTTTCAGCAGGGCTGAAAATCTGCATATATTATTGCCTGCGGCTGGAACAGCAAAGGTAATTCCCTTGACCTGATAATTTTTTTTATTGTTTACCAAACTTTACTTTGATATGTATATCTGCTTTGCTAGAGGGCAAGAATAAAAAGCCCTGTGTATGAAAATTCGGGGACCTTAGTCACTAGGACTAAATTTCTGTCTGGCCCTCCAAATGCCTTCCAAATTCATATTTCTTCTCTAGCCTCTTCATTCATTTATGCACAGCCCCTTTTCCAGCTTCCTGAGCCCTAGTAGATGATGAGAAAGACCTCTAGCAATAATGGATTCTAAATATGAAATATTAAAAAGGTGTACTGGGATTGAGGAATTCTAGTAGTTCTATCTTTCAGTACAAATGACCTGCTATTTTGTTGTAATCTTATTTTATAACATTTAGTAACAGTCACAGTGTCACTAACACCATTTGACTTGAAAATATATCCTCATTATTGAACATAAGTAAAGGGATATATGTGTTTATGTATATTTCAATTTTATACATCCATAAACATAATACTAAATGTTACCTAATAGGGTTCTGAGTTAATAGTTGGGGTTATAAAGTACTGACAAAGGCAAAATGAGCTCTTTTTCATCTAAACAATATTTGAAGAAGAAACTATTTGCATACTATTTTTAATAATGGCTAAGGAATGAACCATAATTTTTCTGAACATTGACTTAGATAGTTTGAAAGATACATGATGTCTGCATACTCTGATTTCAGAGGTAAGGCTCAGAATCATATTACAGCAAGGCATTGAGAAATGTTAGCTATATTAAGTAGCAATTAGAAAAAGTATGAATTTCATAATCACTGTTTGCATCTCCTAAAAATAGAATATACTTTATCTTTCTGAAATTGAAGTTGATTTATCTCATTTCTGATGATGGAAAACTATTTCTTACCAATTCAAGTTAAACTCAACCCATTTAATATTTGAACTTGATGAACTAGGGCTTAAACTCAATCATTTCAAGCAATGGGTGCTACCTGGGGAAATACTTAAAATGGGGCAGGGGTAGAGGAAGCCTATTCCCCAACGTAATATCATTGTCAATGCCAAGAGCTTGGATTATTTGTTTCTTACTAACAGTCTCTCAGACTAACTTCATCTGGCCTTTCTAGTCCTGTGCTAACATCTTTTGTTTATATCTTTGGGACTGTCTTGACCCTTGGTCAATATATCTATAACTTTTTTAGACAAACACAGGTTCTTTAAATCTAATCTGCCTTTGATTTTATTATTATTATTTTTTTGTGTGTGTGTGTGTTTGTGGGGGGGGGGGGAGGGGGTAGCAGGGAGTGAATCTTGACTGCTTCCTTGCATTGCAGTGATGTGAAAAACCAGTTGGGTTCCAGGTCTGAAAATTAGCCTCAGTTGTCCTACTTTGCTAGTCAAGGCCTCCTCAGGCAGCACTGAGCTTCTGGGAAAGTTGTGCAGTCTTCATGAGCTACATGTGGGAAGTGAGCCACACTGTTCCTACTCCAGTGGGTTGAGATATCTCTCTCAGGGAACTTCTAGGGCTTATTCTATTACTTTCCTCTCACTTTTACAAAAATATTTCCCCTGCCACATGATTCTGTGTATTTGCATTACAATTTCTCCTAGTGGTTTTATTCCTGACATGAAGACTTCGATAATTCAACACTTTTCTATCTCAACAGCCTCCTGCCCACTCCTAATCTCACAAACTCCCATTTGATTTAAATCCTAGGCTCTCAAAGCTACTGTTTTTGCTTAGATATTATAAAATTGTTTCAAAGTTCATTTGCTGTGTTTTTAGTTTTGTGCTAGTATGTGTTCGTGTGTTTTCACATTCTTTGACCATGAATCTCTGCCTCTTCTACTATAATTTTAAATAATGATAGAGCAGTTGATAAAATAGAATTAGAAAAAATATTAGAAATGCATATTCCAACTGCTCTTTATAAAGTTTTTAATTTATGTAGTATACTACTAGTCTGCATTTAGCTTTGAATGTCTTGAATGTCATTCCCTATAGTTTTCTAATTTATATTCCTGAACACAAATAGTTACCTGATTACAAAACAAAACAAAATATCACCCCTCAGGTAAAGACAGCATGGAGTGGGCCCATGGTTTCTGTGGATTTCTCAGTTTTTGTTTTTGTTTTTTTCCACGCAGTTTGGAAGTTTTCTTTCCTTGTCTATCTTAGTGAGCAGCCCTGCTGTCTAGAAGGATGTGATGCAGTTAGAGACGCATTGTAAACATTGTTGGTATAAAAATGAAACACCTTGCAACTATATTTCAAGAATGATTTTTTAAAATGAGAACTTAACAAGCACATAAAACAAAGTTTTGAATCACAACCAAATGAAATATTCTTGTTTGTTGATTATAGAAATGGAAAAAAATAGAAGAAGAAAAATGGAGGATAAAATTGTCTAAATATATTAAGATACTATAATTTTAAGTTCAAAAGGTAGTTCCAGCCCCAGCCTGTGTCTCTCAATGGTTAGACCACCTGTCTGCATACTGAAGGGTTATGGCTTCCATTCCTGGTCAAGGGCAAGTACCTGTGTTGCGGATTGGATCCCAGGCACCAGTCTGGAGCATGCGAGAGGCAACCAATAGATGTGTCGTTCTCACACTGATGTCTGTCTGTCTCTCTATCTCTCTCTCTGTCTCCTCCTCCATTTCCTATAATACTTGCGTTGCTCTCACAATTTTTTTTCCCAATAAATGTGTACTTTATTCATATTCCCTAAAGAAATGATAAAGGATTGTTAAACTAAGAAAGGCCTGGTTAGATGAATCCAGTTTGGCTCAGTGAATAGAGCGTCAGCCTGCAGACTGAAGGGTCCCAAGTTCGATTCCGGTCAAGGGCATGTACCTTGATTGCGGGCACATCCCCAGTAGGAGGTGTGCAGGAGGCAGCTGATGGATGTTTCTCTCTCATTGATGTTTCTAACTCTCTCTTCCTCTCTGTAAAAAATCAATAAAATATATAAAAGAAAGAAAGGAAGGAAGAAAGAAAGAAAGAAAGAAAGAAAGAAAGAAAGACCTGCTTATATTGAACTGAATTACATAGCAATGGGTGACAGATTAAGATAATTAATCTACCTTTAGAAGGAGGGTTAGTCCTACAAAAAGCTTTTGATTTTGTGAGTCCTCACAATTTAAGAGAATTCAGATTCCATTTTTGAATTTTATTTCAGCACTCCAATAAATGTATGCTGTGCTTATATTGAATCTGTGCTCATAACTGTTACATAAATCATTAAGTGACAGCATATTTCAATATTGCCTCAGGGAAGTGTTCGGGTGTGTTACTGGCATATTCCTTCAACCATGCATTTATTTCTTTCAACTCATTAAAACAAAACAACAACATTGAAAACCAACCAAGAGACCACATATAACAAAAAATAGTCATTCTTTAGCAGGTAATGATAAATTGCTATGGAAGACAAATTGGTTTCCTATCAAGTTCGGAAATAACACAGTCTAATTAGTTTCTTGTCACGCTCGAGTCAGCAGATGAAAGGATACCTTGATCTAAATATTCATTATTTATTTCAAGCCTAATAAATTGGAATTAAGCAACTCAGTAAGCTTCTTTCTTTATAGTTAGCTTTTCCAGGATATGCAAATAGATCATGACTAAGGGTTTTTATATTGTCAGTTCATCTTTGTATTTTCTGATAAAAGGGGATCTTAATTATTTCCTTCAATTATATTTATGAATAACCTGGTTATCACTTTACATCTCAAAGATGTTTTACTAATTCTATGTTCTGGATTAAATACTAACACTTTTACATTACCATCCTTTAAATGCCACTTGACTCTCCTACTTCTCAACAATAGTTTCATCTAATAGCCTTGTAAGCTCCTTACTTCTAGTGAATTCTGATTCCAACCATCCTACATTTGCCACCAAAGTACAGAAATATCTTGTTTTATTGTTTTCTACTTTACTGTGTTTCACAGGTATTATTTTTTTTCAAATGTAAGGTAATATCTTTCACCATAAAAAGACCAAAACTTGCTTTATTGTAGTTTTCACTTTATCATGGTGATCTGAAATCAAACCTACAGTATTTCTCAGGTATGCTTGTAACTCAGTTGATTGGGGTGGTTGAAACAAAACCCACAACTTCCCTGAGTTATGCCTATTATTTAATTTTAGTCTCCTGCTCAAATAATTGAGTGATTATTCTTTAGTAATAGTATTTATAATAGATAACATTATTGAACTCTCACTTTGTACTTTGTTCATAATTCATTGTAACTAAGTTAAAATCTACAATGTCGCCATGAATATTTTGGAAGTTTCATTAGGCTACTTTAGCTTGATACTACTTAAATAGTTATGTCCTTATGATATCAACTTTATACTCATAGAGAGAAGCCTTAGGTTAATATATTTTTGTAAACTTTAATATAAAGTGATGATATATTTCCTTCAGCAAGGGAAAGAAAAGAGAAAAAAAATGAGACTACATCAAACTAAAATGTTTTTTGTTAAATATATTTTACTGATTTTTTTACACAGAGGAAGAGAGAGAGATAGAGAGCCAGAAACATCAATCAGTTGCCTCACGCATGCCCCCTGCTGGGGATGTGCCCTTGACCGGAATCAAACCAGAGTCTGCAGGTTGATGCTCTATCCACTGAGCCAAATAGGTTTGGGCCAAAATAAAATGTTTTTGCACAGAAAAAAAAAATCAACAAAATGAAAAGACAACTCATTGAAGGGAAGAACATATTCACCAATAGTACATCTGATAAAGGATTAATATAAAAAAATTACAAAGAATTGGTATAACCCAACATGAAAAAACACAAAACAATCCAAATAATAAATGAGCAGAGGACCTGCATAGATACTTCTTCAAAGAGGAAATACAGATGTCTAATAGAAATACATAAATCACTAATCATAAGATAAATGCAAATTAAAACTATAATGATAGAGCACCTCACACCTAGAGGATATTATTCTAAGTGAAATAAGTCAGAAAAATACAAATATCATAAGATTTCACTTATATGTGGAATCTAAAGAGCAAAATAAACAAAATAGAAACAGAATCATTGATACAGACAACAAAGTGATTATTACCAGAGAGGAGGAGTTTGGGTCTAGGTAAAAAAGGGTTTAAGAAGTAAATACTGATAGTTACAAAATAGTCACGGGAATGTAAAGTACACCATAGTGAATACAGTGAATAATATGGTAATAACTATGGACTGTGCCAGGTGGGTACTTGAAACATTTGGAGGAAAGGGGATAAAAGAAGGGTCAATTTTGCATAGTATTGCCTAACCACTAAGCTGTACACCTGAAACTAATACAAAATAATATTGAATTGAAAAATAAAATTTAAAAAAGAAAATAATAAAATAAAATTTTAAATGTATTGATATACTATAATTTTAATTCAATTATTGATGATAGTAAAAGTCCTAATCTTCAAAGTTCTCAAATTATAGGGTTAGAAGAAAAATCAATAAAAAAACAGCAATGTTTACACAAATGTATAAATAGAGTTTGGTGTCTCTTCATTTTGGATTAAAAAAAATGTCAGTAATATATCCTTTTCACAGAAAACGTTGCACAACAGGACTGACTAATACATTTCATTCATTCATTCAAATACACCAAACCAGGTTCTTGTGAAAACAAACATAATGAGAAACCAAGCTCTTTATATATGATACTGGAGGCCCGGTGCATAAGATTTGTGCACTGGGCAGGGAGGCGGGAGCGGTACCCTTAGCCCAGCCTGCGTCCTCTCGTAGTCTGGAAGCCCTCTGGGGAAGTAGGCCTAAGCTGTCAGTCAGACTTCCTTAGTGTTGCTGCGGAGGTGGCAGAGGCTCCAGTTAAGGCTGCTGTGCTCATCAGCCTTGAGCCTGGCTTCTGGTTTTCTGGCTGAGTGCATTGACCACCAGGAAGCAGATCCTGCATCGAGCATCTGCCCCCTGGTGGTCAGTTAACATCATAATGACCATCGTTGTACCCTTTGGTAGATTTGCATATTATCCCTTTTTATTATATAGGATTATTGTTAAATTGAGAGTGGAAGGGAGAGTAGATAAGAACATGAAATATTTGTAAAATATATTCAAACACAGTTGAAATGTGTTTCAAACTCTTGTACATTTTTTCTGAGTCTTAGAAAATCTAGATTGTGAAATATTCTGAAATATAAAGTATGATTCTTTTCTGATTTTTATGGCGAATGAGATAAAATATCTAGAGGAAGGTCACTGAACTGCTACTTCCAAATCCATCCCAAGTCCCCTTATTCTTTGACAAAATAATCCAATATTTAGTTGTGCTACATTTCTGAGCCTCTCTTTAAACAAGATGTGGTCATGTGACCTAATCTTGGCCAATGAGATGCAAGTAGAGTTGCTGCATGGCATTTCTATGGAGGATAATGAAGACAGCCTAATCAGCCAGGAAAGGTACTTATTAATATTTTTTTCAAAATTTCTTTAAAAAATACTTTGGCTTTACTCTTGATTCTAGTCTGTGATTCATTTGTGAAGGCTTAATCATCATTATCTTAGGTCATCAGAGAACCTCATGCATGAAGGTCACACTCTCTGATAGCAGGAAAAGAAGTTTAACTGTAAGTACTGTGGAACACATGTCATGCTGAATTACTGATGTTTAAACTGATTCTTTGTGAGAGAAAAATAAACAACTATCTCATTTAAGTTCTTATTATTTTTCTATATTCAATTATATGCAGCTATACATAATCTTGATCATTACAGATCCAGCAATTTGATTTTTTCTCAGACACCTTTACAAAGAAACACTGTTGATTTAGTCAATGCAAAATTTAAAGTACATATTCTAGACATTTTAATAAATCAGGTTATGATTTTATTAATATTGCTTTTCATCAAAGATTCATTTTGCAAAATTTCAATATAAATTATGTCAAGATAAAGGCATCCAGATAATAAATGAGGAAGTAAAACTGTCATCATTCACAGACAACATGATATTGTAATAGGAAACTCTAAAAATTACTCCAAAAAGCTGCTAAATTTATTACATGAATTTGGAAAAGTAGCAAATTAATACCCAGAAATTGATGGTAATTTTATACACCAATAATGAATTCTTATAAAGAAAAGCTAAAAAAATCCCATTTACTATTGCAATGAAAAATATAAGAAACCTAGAAATAAACTTGAACAAGGAGGTAAAAGATCTGTACTGGAAAAATTATAGGACATTGAGAAAAGAATAGAGGAAGATACAAACTAGTGGAAACCTATGTCATGTTCATGAACTGAAAAAATTAAAATCATTATAATGCATATACCACCCAAAACAATCTATAGATTTAATGCAACCCCTATTAAAATTCCCTCAGCATACTTTTACAGATATAGAACAAAAAATACACCAATAGCAATAGAAACCTTGAGAAAGAACACAGTTGGAAGGATCACAATACTAGATATCAAACTATACTACAAAACCACTGTAAACAAAACAGCCTGGTACTGGCACAAGAGGAGGCATATAAGTCAATGGAACAGAACAGAGACCACAGAAATTGACCCACATCAAAATGGTCAGTTAATATTTGAAATAGGAGGTAAGTGCATATAATGGAATGAAAACACACTCTTCAATAAATGATGTGGAAACTGGACAGATACATGCAAAAACATGAAACAAGACCACCAACTTACACTATACAGAAGAATAAACTAAAAATGGATAAAATACTAGATTGTAAGTTGTGAAACCATAAAAATCCAAGAAGAAAACATAGGCAGTAAAATTTCAGACATCAGAATTTTCACTGATTCAATTCTTAGGACAAGAGAAACAAAGGGAAAAATAAATAAATGGGAGTACATCAAATTAAAAAGCTCTGCACAGCAAAATAATACACCCTCAAAATATAAAGAGAGCCCACTGTATGGGAAACATATTTGCCAATGATAGATCTGATTAGGGGTTATTTTCAAAATATATAAAGCACTTACACAAGTCAACAAAAGGAAGACAATTCAATTAACACATGGGCAAAATTCCTGAATAGATACTTCTCCAAAGAGGACATATAAATGGCCAAGAGACATATGAAAAAATGCTGCCACTAGTTATCTGAGACATGCAAATAAAAATGACAATGAGCCAAAACCGGTTTGGCTCAGTGAATAGAGTGTCAGACTGCGGACTAAAAGGTCCCAGGTTCAATTGCAGTCAAGGGAATATATATACCTTGGTTTAGGGCACATCTCCAGTAGGGGGCATGCAGAAAGCAGCTGATCGATGTCTCTCTCATCAATGTTTCTAACTCTCTATCCCTCTCCCTTCCTCTTTGTAAAAAAATCAATGAAATATATTTAAAGAAAATGACAGTGAGATATCACCTTACACCTGCCAGAATGGCTACCATTAATAACTCAATAAACGAGTGCTGATGAGAATGTGGAGAAAAGGGAACCCTACTGCACTGCTGGTGGGAATGCAGACTGGTGCAACCTCTGTGGAAAACAGCAGGGAGGTTTCTCAAAAAATAAAAAAAAGTGGAACTGCCATTTGACCTACAGATTCTAGTTTTAGGACTATATAATTAGAATTCTGAAACACCAATCAGAAAGAATACATGCACCCCTATGTTCATAGCAGCACTATTTACAATAGCCAATATCTGGAAACAGCCCAAGAGCTCATTAGTAGTTGAGTGGATAAAAAGCTGTGGTATATTTACACCACGGAACACTATACAGCTATAAAAGAGAAAGATCTCTTATCCTTTGAGATCCTGGAAGAACCTGGAGATTATTATGTTAATCAAAATAAGTCAATCAGAGAAAGACAAGTATCACATGATCTCAATTATATGTGGAGTCTAATGAACAAAATAAACTGATGAACAAATAGGTCCAGAGACATGGAAGCATGGAACAGACTGATATATCTCAGATACAAGTGAGGGGATGGGATGCAGGGAAAAGACTAACCAAATAACTTATAGCCCATGGAGAGAGAGAATAGTATGTATAGTGAAAGCCTGGGTGGGGTGGAAGGTGTGCAGAAGGTGATGAAGGGGAGAAAGTGTGGCCACCTGTAATAACCTTAACAATAAAATAACTTAAAATATAAAATATATTAAGGTAAAATAATAGCACTTTTTCATTTAGTTATTATCCAACAATTCTGTGTAATAACAGAAAAATCTTAATGGAATAAAACAATGAATTTATTTCTTGCTTGTTTAATTGTAGTTTGGTTGGGTTGCAGTTTATATAAAGTAAAATTGACTGAGCTTGTGTCTAGTTATGTGTTGAACCCACATCAGCTCCAAATATCTCTTATTCTTTTTAAAGGACCAAGCTACCTAAAACAGATTTGTCTCATTGATGAAATCAGATGGTCCTAGAGAGTGAGCTGAATCATGCAAGGCCTTTTAGTGCCTAGGCAGAAATAGCATCTACCATTTCTATATATTCCTCAATGACAAGAGCAAATCACATGACCAAGTTCTGTGGGTATAGGATATATTCTTCCAAAGAAATCTAGGATTGGGAAAAAATAAATTTTAGATAAGCAATAACCTAATATCCAAAATGTTGTATGAGAACATTAAGTGTATCACACATTTCCAACAGACAAATTTTCTTATTAAATGGAAAGTATAAAAATACTTCAATTCTTGGAATTTAAACTAAAAGTGTATTTTACTGTCATATGATGAAGGCTTTTAAAAGCCTTCATCACATATCACCAGTGAAAACAATAATTTTAGAATCTCAAATTTACCTTTTTCTAAGAAAATGACAACTACTATAAGTGTTTAGTTAAATATATGTATTTTCTATATGATAAAACTAATTCCAATTTTGGGAAAGAGACAGTGACTGAAATTATATGACAACTCAACTTTTCATTAGTAAATGAAATCAATGAAATATATTTTAAAAAAATGACAGTGAGATATCACCTTACACCTGCCAGAATGGCTACCATTAATAACTCAATAAACGAGTGCTGATGAGAATGTGGAGAAAAGGGAACCCTTTTACATATTATTGAAACAATAATATGTAACAGTCTTTGTTTAAAAAATGCTATGTACATTCAACTCAAAATAAATTATTAATTTATTAATTGAAGCAACTAAATTTTTATTACAGAATAAACATATTAAATTTTTTTCAGACAGCTCATTGATATGATATCTATATTTATCCATATGTGAAGCCCATATCTATGTTATTGCTATTTATTAACATATTTCATTTATATTTATAAAGCATATAATCTAATAATCAATCTCTACTAAAGTACTATACCCATGCTTCAATATTACTTTAACTTGATATTATCTTTATATTTATACCTTTTATTCCTTCCAGTTTCCATAAAAATGCCATAATCATTAGTGTTTTTAAAATATTGCTTTTGAAAGCAGAGAAGCAAAAATATGTTATGCAAAGGTATATATTAAAGTCATTTGAAATTTTAAAACTACATTTTCAATAACAAATGTCATTTTATTTTATTTAATGAAACATTTTGCACACTATTATTGATTTATTATTTCATTCAAAACCATTTATTGAGCACATATTAGCGAAACAAATACAAAATAATATTTGTTTATTTATGAAACTTAAAATCTAACCTAGTAATTATATAATTGAATTGTTGTGAGAATCAAAGTTAATATAATTTCTGATTTTGAGTCTCTGTTTTTTTCTGGATAAATGTAATTAAAAGTTGATCAATCCTGTATATGTTTTCAAAGAACCAGCTCTTGATTTCATTGACCTTTTAATTTTTTTTAGATTCTCTTTCATTTAGTTCTGCTCTGATCTTTATTTCTTTTCTTCTTCTCATTTGGGAGTTTATGTTTGAGTCTATGTAAAGAATCAAAACAATGTTTAGTACAAAGTAAAGGTTACATAAATGTTAGCTAATACAACAACACTTATATTCTAGTCCTATTACTAAGATACTATTACTGAGAGTCAATGGGTATGTATGTGGAAAGGGTACAGTGAGAGATATTAATTTAATTATCACTAAAATGTATAATTATAATGTAAGAAAGTATAACATGTTTAATATGGAGATCTGGTCTTCTTTGGAGAATTGTAATCATCTTCATTTTCTTTTATTGGAAAATTTACCTAAGTAAACTACAAATATATTCTAAATTTAAAGTAAAAAAATGAAACCATAAAAATATTAGAAATAATAATCTGAAATTTTCTTTAGATTTTTGACTATACCATTTTTTAAGAGGTCTTATAATTTAGAAACCATAATATGGAAAAATTTAATTGAATGGGTTAACAATGAGCTCAAAGAAGAAATCAAAAGCTACCTTGCAACAAATAAAAATGAGAACACATCAATCCCAAATCTCTGGGACAGAGAAAAAGCAGTTCTAAGCAGGAAATTCATAGCATTATAGGCCTACCTCAAGAACGAAGAAAAAATTAAAATATACAATTTAACTTTGCAGTTAATGGAACTGGAAGAAGAACAGCAAACTCAAACTCCCAAATGAGAAGAAGTAATGAAATAAAAATCAGAGAAGAATTAAATGAAAAAGAGTCTAAAAAAATTAAAAGGTCAATGAAATCAAGAGCTGGTTCTTTGAAAACATAAACAAGATTGACAAACTTTTAATCACACTCATCCAGAAAAACAAAACAAAAGAACAACAAAAAAACAGACTCAAAATCAGAAACTAAAGAGAAGTAATAACAAATACCAAAGAAATACAAAAGATTGTAAGAAAATATTATGAATAAATACATGCCAATAAATTGGACAATCTGGAAAAATTGATGAATTCTTAAAGACATACAATCTTCCTCAACAGAATCAGGAAGAACCAGAGAATCTGATTAGAAAGATTACAACTAGTGAAATTGAAGCAGTAATAAAAAACTCCAAACAAACAAAAGTCTTGGACCAGAGAGCTTCATAAGTGAAATTTTGCTAAACATTCAAAGAACTAATACTTTCCCTATTCCAAAAAATTTAAGAGGAGGGATGACTCCCAAGCTCATTTTAGGAAGCCAGCATTATTCTAATTACAAAATCAGATAAAGACACTACAAAGAAAGAAAATTATAGGCCTATCTACCTGAGGAACATCTATATTAAAATCTTCAACAAAATATCAAATCAGATCCAGAAATACACTTCAAAGGTAATACACCATGACCAAGTGGGATTTATTACAGGAATGCAAGGTTAGTACAATATTGGCAAACCAATAAAGGTGATGCACCACATAAGCAAAATGAAGGATAAAAAAACACATGATCATATCAATAGAATCAATAAAAGCATTTGACAAAATCCAGCACCCATTTATGATGAAAATGCTCAGCAAAGTGTGAATAGTGGGACTATACCTCAAAAAAGGAAAGTCAAGGGAGGGTGGGCAGGTGGGAAGAGATCAATCAATGTACTTGTACACATATATGCATAACCCATAGACACAGAAAATAAAGCAGTGAAGGCCTAGGATGGGGGGCGAAGGTAGTCTGGAAGAGGTTAATGGGGAAAAAAGTGTACATATGTAATACTTGCAACAATAAATATTTTTAAAATAACAAAAATTTAAAATATGCCCCATAAAATAATTTATAAATGAGAATATAAGTACATGAACAAATTTTACCAAAATAATATGACATAATTCTTTTTTTAAAATTTATCTTTATTATTGAAAGCAACAAAGATATACTGATTTTTTTCTTCATTGACTCCTTTCAGTCCCCATCCCCCACCCCCCACAACACACACACACACCTCAGACCTTCACCAAACTATTGTCTGTGGAGAATTCTTTATATATATGAAATTGGCAGAAATTGGTTATGAACTGGATATAAAAAATAAAGCAAAGGAAGATGGCAATAATTATCCTCAGTTTTTCTCTGGCTTAAGCAATGGGATAGATGATGAGTGTACTCAGTGTAATAGGGACATAGAAGGAAGATCAGGCTTAAGATAGAATAGGTTGAGATTTAGACATATTTGAGAGATAACTCTAGCATCCAAGTACAGATTTGTCAAGTGGATAAGTCGAGAGAGGTAACATTGAAAATTTGAGAACATTATTCATGAATATGTTCTTTGGTAAGAAAAAAATGTAGGTAATGACAAGCATATATTATATCACTCCATTAAAAAAATGGGGAAGAAAGAGATTAAAAGCAAATACTCCAGAACAAAATTGAATGGAGAGTAGATATTTGGCATAAAAATGAAATATTATATCAAGTTCAGGCAAGTAATTAAGACAAAGGTGTCAATCATTTTAGTTAGATAATAATAAAAGTATTGAAATATGATATAAATTTTAGCTGGCATTAAGCAAAGGTAACATTTAATAATCAATGATACAGTTCTCAATAACAAATAAATTTAAAAGGAATTTTGTCCCTCTCCAAAACCAACCCTGGAGATACCATAAAAAAAGAAAGAGATTAATGGGTTTGAGTAGAAAATTGCAGACCCCACATGAACCTTCTAAGACTTGTGGGTGCTTTTTCATGGTTTTCTTCTATTTCAAATGTCTCTTTGTGTTGTTTGTTCATTTTATCTTTATTAAAAGTTATGCTATAATGTTGCTCACAGATAATTAGAATGTTATTACAAAATCCTAAGGGCATTTCCTAACAAGGTTTGTTAAATAGAGATTTAGGACAGAAAAGCCATACAATTGAGTTGAAATGTTTGAAAAGCAAAAGGCTGCAGTGTAGTTAAGAATTGAATACCACTTAAGTTTGGTCACATAGTTTGTATGTTTATTTTTATACTTAGCTGTTTGTATTTTAGCACATCAATAAATTTAAAGGCAGCTTTTTCCTCAGCAATAATATAAGGATGATCTTTAAAATTTATTGTACCCTGAAATTGATGAGCATTTAAACATTGTGGAATATATAATTCTGTAGATGAGATGCACTATTAACACTAAACTGAAAAGGATTTTAGAGACAAATTAGGCAGATTAGGAAGTCTTAGAAATTAAGAGGATCCATGGGAGAGGAAGACATAGATGGGGCTTGGAGACCCAAAATGCTTATCTTACTTGTCCAGAGGATAGAAAAATGCCACAGGATAAGAGGGGGGGGAAAGAATACATTCCCAGAGGATAAGGAAATTCACAGTATATGGGGAAGAAGGAAACTTTTTCACAGAAGATAGAGGAATGTTGCAAGATAAGGGGAGAGAAATAGGGGGCACATATGGGCTTTGGTCTTTGAAACTGATACTATGTAACAAAATGACCAGGAAAACATGGGGGTCCTGAATTAAGTAGGATCCAATTAGAAAGGGTCAGGTTCAAACAAAGAGCTACAGCATATACCAGTATAAATTAGAGACAAAGGGACACAAAATAGATTTTCTTAGAACAGGTTCAATTCCAGTCAAGGGCACATGCTCGGGTTGTGGGTGGAATCCCCAGTGAGGGGGGGGGAGGGGTGTGTGTGCAGGAGGCAGCCAATCAATGACTCTCTCTCATCATTGATGTTTCAAGCTCTCTCTCCATCTCCCTTTCTCTCTGAAATCAATAAAATATAATTTAAAGAGTTAAAAATGGAATTACCATTTGATCCAGTAACCCCATTTCTAAGAACACATCCCAAAAAATCAGAAACACCAATCAGAAAGGATATATGCACCCCTATGTTTATAGCAACACAATTTACCATAGCTCAGATTTGGAAACAGCCTAAGTGCCCATTAGCAGATGAGTGGATTAAAAAACTGTGGTGCATCTACACAATGGAAATCAGGCAGGCATATAGGTAAAGGCAGTTAGACATAATCAGGCAGGCAGGCAGAGAGGTTAAGGGCAATCAGGCAGGCAGGTGATTGTTTAGAAGCCAGTGGTCCCAGATTGTGAGAGGGGTGCCCAACTGCCAGTTTAGGCCCAATCCCGCAGGTCAGACACCCTCTGAGGGGTCTCCAGTTGGAGTGGGTGCAGGCTGCGCTGAGAAAACCACCCCTTTGTGCATGAATTTCATGCACCGTGTTTTTAGTTTATACATAAGTGATTATCCTTCATCTCATTTCATTATCATAAGACCATTATCTTTATTAATTTATTACAAGATAAATTGCTAAGTCTTTAAATTAGAGGAAAAGTACCAATAGTTCACCTATCTGTAGGACTCACTTTATACAAGAAGACTAATAATGATAAAATAGATTTCAGATCTTCAAAGCAACTCCCAAAGGTGCAATATCAACATTGGGAAAGCTACTTTAAAGCTGGTAGAACATCTTTAAGTCCATGTCAAAATACTAAGTACAGTGGTACCTCGAGATACGAGGGCCCTAACATACGAGATTTTTGAGATAGGAGCCGTCAAGCGAGCAATTTTTGCTTTGAAATACGAGCAACATTTGAGATAGGAGTAATCGTGCAGATCGGCCGGCTGCACACGACCCACCAGTTTACCATGACTTGAGCGTCTCATAGTTTCCCATGCCTCAAGGTTACGGAACGAATTAAACTCGTATCTCGAGGTACCACTGTATTATTCATTACATGAACAAATAAAACAAGGTTCTTTTTTCACTTGACAAATGTACCCATGTTTGCAAATTCTATTTCACACTTTTATTTACACTCTTTTGAGGTTGCATGCAAACTATCTCATTCATAATTATTGATAGCAGTTTATGTCATTATGCATATGACACTAAACCATTCAAATATTGGAAAAAAAGAGGGAAATATAAGTACATCTAAACAGAGAAGTGTATAATACTTATGAAACATTAAAATTTATTAAGCTATTATCTGGTTATACAAAATGGCATTAACATAGAAAATCACAATTATTTCATTGTTGGTTGTTTTAAAAACTGTAACCAAACAGATATTGCATAAAAAATAAAGAACTAACTCATAAGCATGAGGTTCACAATAACAAAAAGAAAAAGAAAATCATGGAGCATGGGAAAGCAATGGGTGTGACTTGCTATCTTCTAGAGAATGGAGCCTTGAATAGCCAACTTGGCAAAAATTAGAATATCCTGATTTGATTTAACTTTGACCTTATATTTTATGAGGCTAGAATTTTCCAACAGCTAGCTTGCTTTCTTTTCCTTCCTTTTATTTTTCTTTTTCCTTTTCTTTTATTTTTTTCCCCTTTCTTTCTTCTTTCCATTTATTAGTTTTTAAATTGATTTATTGATTTCAGAGAGAAAGGGAAAGGGAGAGAGATAGAAACATCAATGATGAGGGAGAATCATTGATTGGCTGCCTCCTGCGTGACCTCTACTGGTGAACGAGTCCACACCAGGCATGTGCCCTTGACTGGAACCGAACTTGGGACCCTTCAGTCCACAGGCCAATGTTCTATCCACTGAGCCAAACCAGCTAGGGCTCCTACAGCTTTAAATCAAAGCTTCTCATTGGAGTTCCACACACTACATTTAATTTAATTTAAATTTATTATATTATATTATATTATATTATATTATATTATATTATATTATA
>JAAGEH010000032.1:26975373-27063019 GCA_011751065.1 Lasiurus cinereus
TATTATATTATATTATATTATATTATATTATATTATATTATATTATATTAATTATATTTTTATTTTAATTTTATTAAAGGCCCGGTGCACAAAATTCATGCATGGGAGCTGTCCCTCAGCCCGGCCTGCAGCCTCTCCAATCTGGGACCCCTTCGAAGGGTATCCTACTGCTGGTTTACAGGGATTGGGCCTAAACTGGCAGTCAACATCCCTCTTGCAATCTGGGACTGCTGGCTCCTAACTGCTCACCTACCTGCCTGCCTGTCTGATTGCCCCTAACCACTCTGCATGCCAGCCTGCTTGCCCCCAACCTCCCCACCTGCCAGCATGAAAATCCTCAACTAACCCTTGTGCCAGTGTGCTTGCCCCAACTACCTCCCCTGCCAGCCTGCTCACCCCCAAATTCCACCCCTGCTGGCCTGCTCACCCCCATCTTCCTTCTCCACTGGCCTGCTTGACCCCAACTTCTCCCCTGCTGTCCTTTTCACTCCAAACTGCCCCCTCTCCCACTGTTCTGATCACCTTCAACTGACGCCCACTGATGGGGTGAGGGACTGATGGTTGGCCAAGCTCCCCAGCAGGGACCCTCAACCCCTGAGAGTGTGGCCAGCCTGAGTGAGGAGCTGCTGGATGTTTTTAGGCTGGCTCTGCCCCCTACAGATCTCAGCCCCTTTTTTTCTTTTGTTTCTTTTTTTTTTTCAGTGACTCCCTGAGTGGAGACCAGGGCCAGCTAGAAGCATTTATCTGGGATTTATTTATCTTTTATAAGGCAACCCAAGCCTCCTGCTCACTTCAGCCTGTGGCTGCTGCCATCTTTGTTGGGCTAATTTGCATAATCACTCCTGATTGGCTGTGGGTGTAGCGAAGTGATGGCCAATTTGCATGTTTCTCTTTTATTAGGATAGATTTTGCTGTGTATTTTTTTCATTGGTACTTATAACTATCAGACAATGGGTTCATTTATCTTCTATAATGCATTTTCATACATGGGAAAATTTTTCTTTAAGCCACTGTAATATTCTCACAATGTAAACTAGTAGTTACTGAATTGATACATAAGCATTATTGAGTCATTTAGTAGAGAGATATATGTCTTACATTTTTGATCAGAAAAAAGGCATTTACCCATCCTGACAAAATAGTATTCCATTACTTAGATTTATTGAAAGATAGACAATTAATAAAAACTCAAGGCCAACACCTACATTAATTAACAACTGTCTCTCACTGAGCAATCCCCATTATGGATAGTTTCATTTTTTGCTTGTTTTCATTTCTAGGAAATCAGTTGTAGAACTGAGAATTTTCATCTTCCACATAACCAGTATCCTATCAATTATCTTATCTTACTAATCATACTTCTAATTAACAAAATGTCCAATTCTCTTCTATTGCCCTTTGTATTATCATAATGATCAGGTTCACAATAATTCTTTTTTTTTTAATTTAGACCTCTATTGCTTCTTATAATAGACTACATTATTTGTCCAACAGACATTTGAATACATGGTTCCTACAACTCTAAATGTAAAATATATCTGATTTATGCATTTTAATTTTCCTGTGATATACTTGAGTATTGCTTTCCTTTCTTAGCTTAATTATTTTGTGGCTCTTATATCTTGACTTCATTCATAATTCTACTCTCTTCCAATTCCTAAGAAAGGGGTTTCTGGACACTTTTTTATATAGTACTAGTGTCACTTTTTATCCCATTATCTTGTTGCATTTTCCTATAAAAAGCACTTTTATTATCTGAAATTATAATAGCTGTTTATTTGTGTATTAGAGGCCCATTGCATGAAGATATTTGTGCAATAGGCCTTCCTTTCCTTGGCTTCCAGCACCAGTTTTCCTCTGGAACCTGGGTCTCAGGCCTTTGCTCTGGCCAGATAAATTCAAATCAATAATAGTTCAATCAAATAAAGAAGAATTGATTTTCAACTAATTAGTTCTCTGTTAAAGGCAATAAAAATTTTAGAGTGGACGTTTTTTCCAGTCCAATCATATATCAATTGAACAAAAAGTTGGAAATACATTGTTTCAATAAAGCAACTTAAGAGATAGTAAAGGATCCTATATAATAAAGAGGTAATATGCAAATTAACTATCACTCCAACACACAAGATAGTCGTAGCAATGTAGCATGTAGTCACAGATGGCCACCCCTGTGTGGACACAAGATGGCTGCCCCAACATGGCTGACAGGGCAGGGCAGTTGTGGGCAACCAGGCCTGCAGGTGAGAACAGTTAAGGGTGACTGAACTGGCAGGGGGGGCAGTTAGGGACAACCAGATCAGCAGAGTAGGGCAGTTAGGGGCAACTTGGCTGGTAGAGGAATGGTTAGGGGGTGATCAGGCTGGTAGAAAGAAGTAGTTAGGGGAAATCAGACTGGCAGGCAGGTGAGTGGTTGGGAGCCAGCAGTTCTGGATTGTGAGAGGGATGTCAGATTGGAGAGTGTGCAGGCTGGGCTGAGGGACAAACACCCCCTATGCATGAATTTCATGCACCAGGCCTCTGTGTAACTATAAGCAATGAAAGCAAATGTAAAAATAAAGCCATTTCTTTCTGTGAGTTCATTATTGGTGTATAAAAAAGCCATAGCTTTTTGGGTGTTAATTTTGTATCCTGCTACATTGCTAAATTCATTTATTAAGTCTAGTAGTTTTATAAAGGACTCTTTGGGGTTTTCTATGTACAATATCATGTCATCTGTGAATAATGAGTTTTACTTCTTCTTTTCCAATTTGGATGCCTTTTATTTGGGGCATTGTGAAAGCAGTCCTGAGAGGGAAGTTCATAGCTCTACAGGCCTACCTCAAAAAACAAGAAAAAATGGTAATGAATTATCTAATCCTACAATTTAAAGAGTTAGAAAGATAGCAATAAGAAAAGCCCAGCATAAGCAGAAGGAAGGAAATAATAAATATCAGAGTGGAAGTAAAAGACATAGAAACCAAAAAAACAACAAACAAACAAACAAAATAAAACACCAAAAAATACAAAAAGATCAACAAAACCAAGAACTGGTTCTTTGAAAGGATAAACAAGATTGATGAACTTCTAGCCAGGCTCACAACCAATCAAAGAGAGACGACCCAAATAAACAAAATCAGAAATGAAAGAAGTGAAGTCACAATAGATCCCACAGAAATACAAAGGATTGTAAAAAAAAAAATACTACAAACAACTCTATTCCAACAAACTGTACAACCTAGACAAAATGGACATATTTTAGAAAAATACAAGCTTCCAAAACTCAATCAGGAAGAACACAAAAACATGAATAGGCCAATAAATACCCATGAAATTGAAACAGTAATCAAGTATCTTCCAGCAAAGCTCTGGTCTGGATGGCTTTACAGGGGAGTTTTACCAAGCATTCAAAGAACTAAAACCTGTCCTCCTCTCACTAGTCCCAAAAATTCAAGAGGAAGGCATAGTTCCAAGCTCTTTCTATGAGGCCAGCATTTTCCTAATTCCAAAATCAGATAAAGACACTGCAAAGAAAGAGAATTCCAGGCCAATATCCCTGATGAACATTAATGCTAAAATCCTCAACAAAATTAAAGCAAATAAGATACAGCAATACATTAGAAAGATCAGATACCATGACCAAGTGGGATTTATTCTGGGGATACAAGGCTGTTATAATATCCACAAATCAATAAACATGATGCATCACATAAACAAATTGAGAGACAAAAATCCCATAATCATATCAATTGGTGCAGAAAAAGCATTTGATAAAAATCCAACACTCTTTCTTGATAAAAGCTCTCCGCAAGGTGGGAATAGAGGAATTGTCCTTAACATAATAAAAACCTTACATGACAAATCTACAGCCAACATCATATTCAATGAACAAAAACTAAAACCATTTCCCCTAAGAAGAGGAACAAGACAGGGATGCCCACTTTCACCACTCCTGTTAAACATAGTACTGGAAGTGCTAGCCACAGCAATCAGACAAGAAGAAGAAAGTCTTCCCTTCTTAAATTTATCTTTTGTCATCTGTCTCTTAGCATCTTGACACTCTTATTTCCTGGTCAATTTTTTAATTTTTTATTTATTTATTAAGGTATTACATATATGTCCTTATCTCCCCATTTCCTGGTTAATTGTTTGATGTTATTTAGGATCATTCTATCCCAATTAAAATTTTGTGATCTTGGGGCAACAAAATCCACAATAGTTTTTTAAATAAGCAAGAAAATGCAGTTATGATTGAAGTGTTAGGAGTATAAACCCTTTTGAGAGCAATTCTTAGCTCCCCAATAACTCATAGAACCTCATAAGTCCCATTTAGTTGGCAATCTGTGTTTATGGAAGTTACTTGTTTTACAAATTGCCAATAAGATTTTACATATAGGCCTGTCATGATGTGTCATATATATACAGGATGTCCCAAAAATGTATACACAATTTGAATGAATATAAAATAAGTGTTTATTAAAATATAGTTCATTTTCAAATCATAAAAGATTCTACAAATAAGAATAACTATTTTTGTCAATGCCTGTTTTCAAACTGGTGACTGGTCTAGGTACTGCTGATAATGTGAAGAAATGGAATCAAACATCAAGAATAAATTCATTTAGTATGTGTGTGCCCTAAATTCCTCAACTGTTGTGCAATTTGTACCATAAATTTCTATCTTTTTTGTATCCCCATAACCCCATAAAAAAAGTCTAGTGACATTTTAGGATAAATTTTATTTTTTCAAAGCTTCATTTCTATTCAAGCATTATTTCAAAGCAGTTAAACCTGAAAAGGAGTGAAAATTGAGATATCAGCTGTTGAAATATATATACATTTTTTTGGAAAGATATAATTTATTATATAGCTGTATCCCAACTCAGATTTGTTTTCTTATTTCTAAATATAATTAAAGGTTATGAATGTATTCACTAAGTTTTTTAGTCATTTTCCTTACTTTAGTTTTTAAGAATAATTAAAATGCCCTAGAGAAACTCCTGAATATGTGTACGACCTCTACCTGATAGTATTGTTGGTCAAAGCAAAAGACTAAATACCAATGTCTTTTAATTGGACAATAAACAACATTGAGATATGTCATCCACACCTTAAAATAATATTCAAGAGTGAAAATACAGCTGCCTACAATAACATAGAGAAATCTTAGAGAAAGTGAAGTGATTGAGAAAAAGCAGGTTGCACAGCACTATATGCCATATATGTATATATTTTTGGTAAAGTTCAAAATCTGAAAGAACACAGGCAAAAACTAACCATCTGTTCCTTGGAGGTTACACTGAAGAGCTTTCTCATGCTCACTCCTATCCTGTTCTTCTCTCCCCCAGGGCAGTTGAAAGGATCCCTGTAGCAGTGAGTGACGCCATATGACTAGGGCACTGGTTATTCAGTTTCTTTAAAGCTAAATTTTTTTAATTGAAGGACAAAGGAAAATAGTAAGAAGCAAAAAGTGGGAGGCATTGAGTTGACATTTTTCCATTTTGCAAAGGAAGGTTCAGACATAGGATTATAAAAAAGAAAAGGAAATTAAAAGCCAGCAAATGGCAGAGTGCAGAAAGATCACAGATTTGTATACTATCCTTCAACCAGGCACAGGTTGAACTAAGAAAGTCAGAGATTAAATGTTTTTGCATAAAACTGCATATTTATAAAGAAGAAACAAATGATGGACTCAAGCAGATGTTTCTTTCACATTATTTATAGCTTCTAAGGCAATGTTTTTCAATGTCCAGATATCACCATTTAAGAAACAACCTGATTCTCAGATGATTTCAATGCAGTTAATTTTCATTTACTTCCATTTTGAAAATAAATAAATGTTATACTGTGAAAAAAATAACTAAAATGTCAAATCAATTTGGGAGAAGTTATTGTTGCTTCGTTTTACTTAATGCACCTGATTATTCAAAATTAGATTGCTTCTGTCCCTCAGATTAATCTGAGTCTACTTCCTATGAAAATGGTTTGAAAATTATCTCAAATAATGAACATGTAAAAAGGGTAAAGACAAGCTTTCTTCTGCCTTCTCAAATTTCATGAAGTCCTTTGGATACTGGATGAATTTTAATGATAACTTCATTGTTATTCATTGCTTTGTCAAATTATTTGTTCATTTATTTTTTCTGTCTGCTCCCCAGACAAGACTTAAGTCTTATAAGATCACAAACTTTTTCTGCCCATTTTATTTCTATCCCATGAACATATAAAAATATGTAACATCTAGTTACAAAAGAAGAATCAAAGAACATTAAGGCTTTGGTTAATTATTTATAGGAACATGTGTCATATTTTATTGTTCTTGTACACAGATCACATTTATACAGGATTTTTAGTTAATCATTTATTTATTTACTAATTTAGTCACTCAAAACACATTTGTTGATCCACTTTAGGTTCTTTACACATTTATAATTTGAAATAAATTGTACAACTTAATAATAAAACTTTAATTTTACAGTTTTAAAATGTTATAATAAACTGAAGAAGTAAATCTTTCTGAGATTACAGAGTGAGCAGAAGTAGGTTTACAACTGTTCCTATGAAAATAATATAATAATTAATGTCATAATACAAGAATAAACTCTGTTTCATATACTCACATCAATAGACCTACTTTTGTCCAACCTGTATATTTCTAGCAGAAAATGAAATAATATTATTAACATATTCAATACATTATTGCTGAGCAGAAATGCAGATATTGGCAGTAATTTGAACACTTCAGAAATGTTTGGTTATTTTATTCCTGGCAGGTACCTAAAGGTTAGCTCTTATTTCCCCTATTGAGCTCAGATCAAGTCATAGGGTATAATTTGGTCAAGGAAAATGAACAGAAGTCACATGCATCCCTTCCAAGAGGAGGTTTTAAGAGTTGGTGTATGGATCAACATGTTCCTTCAAAAAAAGAGTGATATTGTAAAGACATGCCCTCTACTAGAATCAAACCCTGGACTCTTCACTCCACAGGGTGATGCTCTATCCACTGAACCAGACTAGCTAAGGCTTATAAAGACATTTTGTATCAATGCAGAGAAGCACTTCACTTAGTACACCAACACTGGTGGGGCACTAAGACACTGCCTAATAAAGATAATATAAAACCATACGGAGAAAATAATATTTGAAAACAACAACAACACCAAAAATATGTTTCTCTAGGATTTTTTTTGTTAAATATAGAAATTATTATTATAGACATTATACCATAAGCATAAACACATGTATGTTGAAAATTAGCATCTCCAAGCATTATTAAATAATTGCTCCACTGGTTGCCTCCAACAGAGGTTTATTCAGCTCAGCCATACTGGCCTTCCTAATTTTATATTCTGATTCAACCACAGCACTTGTAAGATCAGGATGGTGGGGAGCAAGTGACCTTCCCACTGGATGCAAGGACTTGTGTGCCGGCCTCATGTGCCATTAATTTTATATTGTGTCATTTTGCTAAGGGATGGATCCCTATGAATAAATTTTAGCATAATAATTATAGAACTTTACTAAAATATATAATATTACATTTCCTTGAAAATATTTCATTAACTATATGCATAACATTCATCACAATAATCATATTCAAGAATACTTTATTAATATAAAATTATAATATATATATTAATATGTTTTGACAGCCAGTTATCTAAAGACAAGTATATAAGTAGTGAACATTTCCTTCAACTCTGTCTTCTTGATCTTTTCTTCTCCCAACTACATTTAATCCAAATCCCTGTGATCTTGCCACATAAATCTCTTTCCAATAACCAATGCAGCAGAATTGATTCAGGTCATTATGGTTCATCAATCCTATATAATAAAAGCCTAATATGCTAAGTTTCTGGTCATTCAGTTGTCCAGTCAACCAATCAAAACATAATATGCTAATAATATGCTAAGGCAGCCCAACTGCACTCTATGACCTGCACTGACCACTAGGGGGAAGAAAGTTGACCAGTCAACCAGTTGTTATGATGTGCACTGACCACCAAGGGGCAGGCATTCTGACTGGTAGGTTAGCTTGCTGGTAGGATCTGGCCAATTGGGACTGAGTGAGATGGGCTGGACATATCCTGCACCCTCTTGCATTCCAGGATCCCTCAAGGGATGTTGGAGAGCTGGTTTCAGCCTGATCCCACAGTTAAGGGACCCAACTGGTGCATGAATTTGTGCACTGGACCTCTAGAGTGTGTGTGTGTGTGTGTGTGTGTGTGTGTGTGTGTGTGTAAAAAAGCCTAAGAGACCATTCTAACAGGACAACCAAATGACTGGGTTATCAGCTGGAAGCTATGATTTGCACTCACCAGGAGCAGATGATCAATGCAGGAGCTGTTCCCTGGTGGTCAATGATCTCCCACAGTCAACCTCTTATGGTTCCTTCCCCTGGCTGGCCTGCCCCAATTGCTGGCCAGGCCAAGGGACCCCACTGGTGCATGAATTCATGTACTGGGCCTCTAGTTTGAAATAAAATAATTGCCCTTAATCCCTGTTGTCTTTTTAAATTTTGTATTGTAATAGTTACTATTTGACTCCTCTGTTTTGGCTTTTTCTGTGCTTTTTCAATATCTCAAGGCAAAGTCCAACTTTGTTGAAACAGTTTATATGGCCCTTCATGATTTTGGTCCCTTATATATCCAGCTAGACCCCTTTCCTTTTTTCTTGAACCATATATTACACTGTTTTCAGTTCTCCACACTTATCATGATGGTTGTGTATCCAGGCACATGCTAATTGCATTCCTTTATCGGGGTAACTTCTATTTACCCCCTGGTATGATCAGTTTACTATTACTCCTTCTGTCAATATTCCTCACTTCTAAAAGTTATCTCAGGTTCCCTCCAATGTGCTCTCATAATCCTTTATATTACACATATTATTATATTAATCAAAGTATATTGTAATTGGCTGCTTGGCTATTTATCTCCTTATATGCTTTAAACTCTCTGAGAACAGGAATTATTCTCCCATCCATCTCTGCCGCTTTCAGAACTCAAATGGTTGGGTGAGTTCTTCATAGATAATCTAAGTTTGGTACATATTTTTTGTTTACATGAAACTAGAGGCCCGGAGCATGAAATTCATGCATGTTGGTGTGTGTGTGTGGAAGGGGAGTGTGTGTTGGGGGAGGGGGGGCGGTGTCCTTCAGTCCAGCCTGCTCTCTCTCAAATCTGGAATCCCTTGAGGGATGTCTGACTGCCTGTGTAGGCCTGATCCTACCTGGACTGTTGGCTCCCAACTGCTCACCTGCCTGCCTACTTGATTACCCCTAACTGCTTCTGTCTGCCAGCCTATCACTCCCTAACCACTCCCCTGCCAGCCTGATTGATGCCTACATGCTCCCCTGCCAGCCTGTTTGCTCCTAACTGCCCTTCCCTATGAACCTAGTCACCCCTAACTTCCCTCCCCTGCTGGCCTGGGCCCCCCCAACTGCCCTTCTCTGTAGACCCAGTCATCCCCAACTTCCCTCCTCTGCTGTCCTGTTCACCCCTAACTGCTTCCCCTGCAAGCTTGATCACCCTCAACTGCCCTCTCTTGTAGGCTTGGTCCCTGAAAACTGCCCTCCTCTGCTGGCCTTCTTGTGTGGCTATCTTGTTTCCACATGGGGGAAGGATCTTTTGACCACATGGGGGCAGTCATTTTGTGTGTTGGAGTAATGGTCAATCTGCATATTACTCTTTTATTAGATAGGGTAAGTCTTTCTTATTAGTGACTTCTTTATAAATTGACATAAAATATGGAATATAAATTTAAGCATTCATCTTCCTATATAATAAAAACCTAATATGCAAATAAACCAAATGACAGAATCATTGGTAAGCAGTGGGCAGAGCCAGCAAGTGGGTGGTACCAGGTCAGCTAAGACAGGTGCCAATGAGTAGAGGGAGATGACTGGCAGAAGCAGTGCAGTGATTGGAGGGGGGGGGCGGCAGAGGACCGACAGTGGTGGTAAGCTGATGAGGGAACTGGCAGTGTCTGGTGGGGTGATTTTTGGGGGGGGGTTGGATGCTTACCAGCAGCACCAGCCTCCCTCCTCCCCACTGCTCCACTGGTCACCTCCAACAGAGGTTTATTCAGCATAGCCACACTGGCCTTCCTATTCTGGTTCCACCACAGCATTTGTAAGATCAGGGGCGGTGGGGAGCAAGTCCCCTTCCAGCTGGGTGCAGGGACTTGAGTGCCAGCCTAATGTGCATTCCCAGATCACCAGCAGATGTTGCCTGGGATGGGCTGGCCAAGGAGCAGACTCTTCCTCCCCATGCCACCTACGCGGCCACATACCCTCCCCACCTCCTTCCACCTTGGGGCCTGCATCCCTGACTGCAAAGCCAGCATTAGCCAGTGAATGGGCTACCATTCTGAGCAGGGAGCTACAAAGACCGGAAATGCACCCTGGCAGCCTTCAGCTCAGGACTCCTTCCAAGCCGCCGTCCACCTTACAGGGTATTCACCAGCAGTCAATTGAACCCCCCAACCTCCCATGGCACCTCTCCCCAGCCAACTTCTGCCCTGATAGGCTCCACCAGGGACCCTGACAGGAGGGAGGAGGGAGCCCAATTCTTCCAGGCTGGCATCCATGACAGAATATGTCTGAAGACCAAATTATATATGTAAATTTTATTTATTTGGTAAAGTAATAGCTAAAATTCATGTCATTGAATTTCAGAAATGCAGACTGCCTCACACTCATATATTATTGATATTAGATAGTGAATCCAAATTATGAATGGAAGATGACATTAACCATAGGGTTAAGGCAGAAATTCTGGATGTACACTGGTGTCCTCGACTTTTTCAAATTGTAAAATCAAATATACAATTTTTTTTTGGACCAAGTAGAATACAAAATCCAAATAGTCCATATATGGAAAATATTCAAAGAGGTATCCAAAAGAATTTAAAAATTCAATCATTGGAAATATTGATAGATATCCCAAATTCAAAATAAGATCTGGTAGCACCATGTCTGTTGGAAATAAAGTTGTCAATGACACTTGGATTGTCCCTCATAACCATATTTGTGCCTTAAATATAACAGTCATATAAACTTGGAAATCTGCACATTGATTAAAAGTGTCAAATATTTATTTAAATACATCTATAAAGGGTACAATTATACAAACATTCAAATTTCTGAAAAAAAATATTATCAATCATGATGAAGAACAGGACTTCATTGATTCCAGGTATGTGAGCACTCCTCAGGCTGTTTGGAGACTTTCTGCGTGTACTTTCTGTAAATGCATGACCAATCTCATGCAATTATGAGATTAGCTATTCATTTGCCAAATGATCAGAATTTGTATTTTCATACTGATGATTTTGCTGAAGTTATAGATAGGGCTAAAAGAAATAACTCAACTTTGATGGCTTGGTTGTTTTCTTAATATTTTAATTATTTTATTTTTTGTACACTATTTTTTTATTTAATAAATCTTTATTGTTCAGATTATTACAATTGTTCTTCTTTTTTTCCCCATAGTTCCCTTCCACCTGGCTCCCATACCTCCCTCTGCCCTTAACTCCCCTGCCAATGTCCTCATCTATAGGTTTATGATTTTTGTCCAGTCTTTCCCTACATCCTCCTCACCCCTTTCTCCCTGAGAATTGTCAGCATACTCCCTTTCTATGCCCCTGATTCTATTATATTCACCAGTTTATTCTGTTCATCAGATTTTTTATTCACTTGATTTTTAGATTCACTTGTTGATAGATATGATTTATTATTCATAATTTTTATCTTTAACTTTTTCTTCTTCTTCCTCTCAATAAAGAGTACCTTTCAGCATTTCATATAATACTGGTTTAGTGTTGATGAACTCCTTTAGTTTTTCCTTATCTGTGAAGCTCTTTACTGACCTTCAATTCTGAATGATAGCTTTGGTGGGTAGAGTAATAGGTTCTTGTTATTCATCACTTTGAGTATTTCTTGCCACTTCCATTTGGCCCTCATAGTTTCTGTTGAGAAATCAGGTGACAATCATATGGGTGCTCCTTTGTAGGTAATTAACTGTTTTTCTCTTGCTGCTTTTAATATTCTCCTTGTCTTTTGCTCTTGGCATTTTAATTATGATGTGTCTTAGTGTGGTCCTCTCTGGATTCTTTTTGTTTGAGGTTCTGTGTGCTTCCTGGACTTGTAAGTTTATTTCTTTCACCAGGTGGGGAAGTTTTCAGTCATTATTTCTTCAAATAGGTTTTCTGTATCTTGCTCTCTCTCTTCTTCGGAAACACTTGAAGTTATCCCAGAGGCTCCTAACACTATCTTCACATTTTTGGGTTCTTTTTTCTTTTTCCAGTGGAGTGTTTTCTGCTTCTTTGTATTTCAAATCTTTGACTTGATTCTTGTGTTCCTTTAGTCTGCTGTTAGGTCTCTATATAATATTTTTTATTTCAGTCAGTGTATGTTTAATATCTAGTTGGTCCTTTTTCATCTTCTTTTGGGTCTCGCTAAATTTATCCATCTTTTCTAGGAAATTCTTGAAAAACCTTATAACCATGGTTTTGAACTCTATATCCAGCCATTTGTTTCCTCCATTTCTTTCGCTTGTGATCTGTTTGTCTCCGCATTTTCCTTGTTTCCCTGAGTTGGTAGAGTAGCTTTGTGTGCTAGGTATACTATATGACCCAGTAGCCTTGCCTCCCCAGTTACCTGAGGTGGACTCTCTTGGTGCACCCCTTTATGGACTGTGTGTATAGCCTTGTTTTAGTTAATCTTGATTGTTGTTGGTATCACTAGGGGTGATTGACCTCCAAGTCAATTGGTTGTAAGGATCAGCTGTGTCTACGCCAGGAGAACTTCTGTGCTGGAGTCAGCCTTATGAGATAAAACATTTAAAATTGCAAAAGCCTCTGTGTTCAGCTTTGATGGGGCAGGATCTCAGGGCTGAGCAGACAGCCTTGGCTTCCCATCAGCCCTGCCCTATGTGGTCCCTGGGTCTCAGTGTCCCTCAGTAATTTCTGCAGCCCTCTCTGCATGCACTTGTGTTCGTGCACTTCCAGACCTCTGCCTTTCTGGCCCCCGGCGTTTCTGTGTGCTCCAGGGACCCATATGAGTCTGGATTCCCAGGGTCTTGCCCAGAACTGGGGTTCAGTGCATTTGGTACTGGATTTCAGTGCAGTTGGGAGGTTTTCTCTTTCTCCTGCTAGAGAAAGCCAGTGGTACTATCACAATCAGTCCTCTCTGCATTCACTTGTGCCCACTCCTAAAGAGCTTTGCCTTTTGTGGCTCCCCTAAGATTCTGTGCACTCCTTTCTTTTCAGGACAGTCAAAGACTCCCCTCATATGAGTCTCACCCAGATCTGGAGTTCAGTGCAGTCAGAACTGGGGTTCAGTGCAGTCAGGAGTTTCCATTACCCTCCCCCTAGAGGAAGCCAGCCAGGCACTCTGCTGCCTGTCTTCTCCATGTGAGTGTCTCTGTACCTCAGCTTTTTGCACCTCCTCTGAGTCTCCGTGTGCTCCTCTCTTTCCTTCTAGTTGTATAATTTCCACTCAGCCAACTTTCCTGCGGTTCTGGATGATGTCTGTTCTGTCTTTAGCTGTAGTTTTGAAATTGTTGTGTGAGGCAGCAGTTTAGGTATTCACTTATGCTGCCATCTTGGTTTCTTTCTTGACTTGGTTCTTATTGAATAGAGAAGATTCCTATGTGCATAATTATTATTGGGCTATGCCACAACATTATGTGTTTAATAATCCTTCATAGAGAAAATGCCAAAAGCGTTGGAATAAAATATTAAGTATATTATTCACTGTGATCTTTAGAGAACCATAACAATATTACCTTAGACTTTTGCTTCTGCATGTTAAAGGTGTGATAAGTTTTGCTGATCTTCCAACCAAAGGAGGTGTAATTTATAATACATTTTGTGAAGCTTCTAAACATCAAGGATTATTAATCGATGACACTGTCTGGAAAGATATGATTGACAATGCATTCATCCTTAATATAACTGTCAGCAACTTTTTACATATCAATGCATGTTTGGATGTCCTTCTGATGCAGACAAATTATGGGATGAAAATAAATCTCATTGTATTAAAGATTTTGGAAATTACATAGAAGAGAAGGTGCCTGTGTGAACTGTAAGTACATGCCCTTAACAAAATTCAAAAGGTATTCACATTGCATGGAATGAAATGTGCACATTTCCAACTTCCAGACTATCCTTTATTCATGAATGAAAATACTTGTGATGAATTGTATGAGTGGAAATAGGCATATTTTTTTTAAATTTCCTTATTGATTAAGATATTACATATTTGTTCTTATGCCCCACTTTGTCTCCCCCCCCCCCCAACACCTCACTCATGCCCTCACCCGCCTGTGTCTGTGTCCATTGGTTAGGTTTATATGCATGCATACAAGTCCTTTGGTTGATCTCTCCCCCTTACCTCCACCCTCCTCTACCTTCCCTCTGAGGATTGATGGTCTGATCAATGCTTTTCTATCTCTGGATCTGTTTTTGTTCATCAGTTTATGTTCTTCATTATGCCCACTGCATGGGAAAACATATTTGGCAATGTTATCACTGATAAGGGTTTAATCTTCAACATTTACAGGGAACTCATACAACTTAACAGAAGAAAGATAAGCAACCCAATCAAAATTGGACAACAGACCTAAATAGGTACTTTTTGAAAGAAGGCAGAAGGAAGGCCAAGAAACATATGAAAACATGCTCAAAGTCACTAATTATCCAAGAGATGCAAATTAAAATGACAATGTGGTACTATCTCACATCTGTCAGAATGGCTATCATCAACAAATCAATAAATGACAACTGCTGGCGAGGATGCAGAGAAAAAGGGAACCTCCTGCACTGCTGGTGGGAATGCCCACTGGTGCAGCCACTGTGGAGAACAGGCAGAGGTTTTGATAAATTCTCTAAAATGATGAACATTTGACAGCCTTTCAGACTATAAATTCAGCCATCAAAGATTAAACTGTACACCCCAAATGCTTTTTTTTGAATGGTCCAGTCGGTAGTGGAAAAAGATACCTTTATAAAGTTTTAATATATTATATTAGAGGTTGTGGTAGTACTGTTTTACCCATAGCATCTAAAGAAATTGCTGAAAATTTACTTACTGATGGAAGAACCTTCCATTCCCAATATAAATTACCAATTCCATTAAATGAAACTTCAATTTCTAGACTCAATATAAAGAATGAGGTTGCCAAAATCATAAAAAGGACAAACTTCTCATTATTGTTGAATGCACTATGGCATCCAGTCATGCTATAAATGCCATAGGTAGATTACTAAGAGAAATTGTGAATTTGAATGTTGCATTTGGTGGGAAAGTTCTCCTTCTTGGAGGGGATTTTTGACAATGTCTCAATGTTGTATCACATGCAATGCAATCAGCCATAGTACAAACAAGTTTAAAGGAGTGTAATATTTGAGATGTTTCAGAAAGTTGTCTCAAATATGAGAGATCAGAGGATTCTACTCATACTGAATGGTTAGTAAAACTTGAAGATGGCAAATTTGAATGCAGTTTTTTATTTTGAAATTAATATTATTGAAATCCCCTGTGAAATGACTTGGATCGAATTTATTATTGATACTATCTTTGGAAATATTGTATCTATAGATAATCTTAAAAATATATCTAAACATGCAATTCTTTGTCCAAAAAATGAGCATATTAAAAAATCAAATGAACAATTTTTAGATATACTCAATGGAGATTTTCAGACATAATTGAGTGATGATGCCATCTATCAATGGATGATGCCAAAAGGGAAAATTTTCCCATCAAATTTTTTACTAGTATTACTGTTTTGGGAATGCCATGTCATTAGTTAAAATTGAAACTGGGTGCTATCATCATGCTATTGATAAATCTTAATAGTAAATGGAGTCTTTGTAATGGTACTAGATTTATTATCAAAAGATTTTGATCTAACATAATCAAAGCTGAAGTATTAACAGGATCTGCAGAGGGAGAGGTTGCTCTGATTCCAAGAATTATTTATCCCCATGCAACACTGGCCTCCCATTTAAATTAATTCAACGATAATTTCCTGTGATGCCAGCATTTGCGATGACTATTAATAAATCACAGGGACAAACTCTAGACAGAGTAGGAATATTCCTACCTGAACCCGTTTTTGGACATGGTGAGTTATATGTTGCTTTCTCTCAAGTTTGAAGAGCATGTGACGTTAAAGTTAAAGTTGTAAATACTTCATCACAAGGGAAATTAGTCAAGTAATCTGAAAGTGTTTTTTCTCTTAATGTGGTATACAGGGAAATATTAGAATAAGTTTAATAACTTTATCAGTCATTGTATCAATGTTATTTTTATATCATGTCTTTATTGTTATGTTGTGATTGTGTATTAATACATTTATATATTATTTTCATATACATTTTACTAATTTTCTTTCATCTCTGATACTTCTATTATAGAGAAAGGGCAAATAACAATATTAAAATATTTTGTCTATTTAATTTTAATGTGCATGAATTCTGGGCCACGACTATATAATAAAACCTATTTTCCTCAAATGGCAATTTTTCATCTTTTTTTATGGCTGAGTAGTATTTTATTGTATATGTATATCACATCTTTATCCAGTCCTCTATTGAAAAAGACTTTGCCACTGTGAATAATGCTGTAAAAAACATAAGAGTGCATGTATCTTTGTAAATAAATGTTCTCAAACTTTGTAGGTAGATACCCAGAAGGGTGGTTGCTGGGTTATATGGTAATTCTATTCTAAATGTTTTCAGGAGTCTACATAGTATTTTTCATAGTGGCTGTAGCAGTTTACATTTCTGCCAGCAGTGCCTTTTTCTCCACATTAACACTTGTTATTACTTATCTATCTTGTGGATGACAGTCATTCTAAGAGGTGTGAGGTGGTATTTTATTGTAGTTTTGATTTGCATTTCTCTAACAGCTACAGAAGTTGATAATCTTTTCAAATATATTTTGACCATGTGTGTATCTATATGGAAGACATGTCTGATCAGGTTCTCTGCCCATTTTTTTATTGGATCATTTGTTGTTGTTTTTGAGTTGTGTGAGTATATATTTTGGATATTAACTTCTTGTAAGAGGTGTTGTTTGCAAAACCCTTCTCTATTTGCTTGGTTATCCTTTTGTTAGTTGATTTTATTTTTATTTTACTATGCATAAACTTCTCAGTTTGATATAGTCCTACTCATTTATCCATTTATCTTTGTTCTTACTTCCCTTGCCTTTGAAGTCAAATTTATAAAATACTCTCTAAGACTGGGAAAAAGTTTAATATCTAACTTTTCTTCTATGTAATTTATTTTTAAAGTTCTTATTCTTAGGACTTTGGCCATTTTGAAGTAATTTTTGTGTACAATGACAAATAGCAGTCTAGTTTCATTCGTTTACATATGGCTTTCCAATTTTCCTAGTATCATTTATCAAAGAGGCTTTTATTTCTTTACTAGAGGCCTGGTGCACAAAATTCATGGGTGGGGGTGGGTGTCCTTCAGTCCAGCATGCTTCCTCTACAATCTTGAACCCCTCAAGGGATGTCAGATTTGCTATTTAGGCCCAATCCTACCTTGATCGGGCCTAAATGGACATCCCTCTCACAATCTAGAACTGCTGTCTCCCAACTGCTCACCCGCCTGCCTTCCTGAATGCCCCTAACCATTTCTGCCTGCCAGCCTGATTGATGTCTAACTGTTCCCCTGCTAGCCTGTTTGCTCCTAAATGCCATCCCCTTTGGGCCTGGTCACCCCTAACTGCCCTCTTCTGCAGGCCTGGTCACCCCTCACTGCCTTCCCCCAAAGGCTTGATCACCCCCAAATGCCCTCTCTGTCAGGCTTGGTCCTTCCCAACTGCCCTGACCTGCAGGCCATCTTGTGGTGGCCATCTTGTGCCCACATGGGGCAGTCATCTTGTGTGTTGGAGTGATGGTCAATCTGCATATTACTATTTTATTAGGATAGAGGTCTGGTGCATGGGTGGGAGCCAGATGGTTTGCCCTGAAGGTGTCCCAGATCAGGGTGGGTATTTCCTTGGAGCATGGGGTGGCTTGGGCGAGGGGCCTGTGGTGGTTTGCAGGCTGGCCATGCCACCAATGACCCAAGTGGAGGCCCTGGTATCTGGAATTTATTTATCTTCTATAATTGAAACTTTGTAGTATGGAGCAGAGCCAAGCCTTCTGCTTGCACAGCCATTGAAACTTTGTTGCCTTAAGCAGAGGCCTGGCCAGCCAGGGTTTGTGGAAAATTTGGCTTCCTCCATCACCAGGAGCAACCCGAGCCTTCCTCCTGCTCTCTCTGGGGGCGTAGCCATCTTGGTTGGGTTAATTTGCATACTCACTCTGATTGGCTGGTGAGCATGGCTGGTGTGCGTAGCTTGTGAGTATAGAGGAGGTATGGTCAATTTGCATATTGCTCTTTTATTAGATATGATTATGTGTTTTTGGCTCCTTTGCAAAAATATTTGCTCATGTCCATATGAGTTTATTTCTGTGCTTTCAATTCTGTTCCACTTGTCGTGGTGTCTATTCTTTTTCCAATATCAAGTCATTTTGATTATTGTCACTTTGTAGTATAATTTGAAATCAGGGAATGTGTGGTACCTCTAGTTTGTCCTTTTTTTTCTCTCTCTAGTTATGTGGGGTATTTTGTGGTTTCATACAAATCTGATCTTTTTTTTTTTTTTTGGTACTAATTAAAAAAAAAAAACAACCTTGAGATTTTGATGGTGGTTGCATTAAATCTGTATATGGCTTTGGGTATGGCTATTATAACTCTGCTGATTCTTCCAATCCATGGACATGGAATGTCTTTCTGTTTCCTTATATGTTTTTTAATTTCTTTAATGTTTTATAGTTTTCAGTGTATATGTCCTTTACATTATTCATAGTTATTTTATTCTTTTCATTGCTATTGCAAAAGAAATTGAGAATACCATCCTAAGCAAAATAAGTCCAATTATAAGAAGTCAAGAATCATATAGCTTCATTCATATGTGGGATATAAAACTGAAAGCAACAAATGAACAAATAAACAAACAAAAACTCATAAAGAGGCAACGTTATATTAGCACTAGAAGGGGAGTTAATAAAATGTAAAGGAGGTCCAATATATGGTGAAAGAAGGAGATTTAACTTTGGGTAATGGGCACACAAAAAGATGGTATATTGTAGAATTGTTTACTTTAAAGATGTATAATTTTACTATTCAATGCCACCCTAAAATTTAATAATAATAAATTTAATTCCATTTTGTATAGTCTCATTTATTTAAGGCAATACAAATCCCTATTTTTGAATTGGTATTTTACATTTATAAGCATTTATTTGTCTACAGAACAGCAGGGAAAAGTGAGTAGACATATATAGTTCTTCATGATAGAACTCTGTGCTGCCTATGCAATTTCATCTCCAACAAAATCCTATAATTTTACATTCTAATAATTCATAGAATTAGATAGCCCTTTGTAGCAGTGAAATATAAAAGTTAAGAAAAGAGCCTTTAGGATTAGACTAATAATGTTAACATTACAGCTTCCCAATGACATCTCTACAGAACATATGTGTACATAGCTTTACTTCCATTAATATTTTTTCTGCACCTGAACAGTTTATATGAAATCACATATATAACCAGCGATAATACCAATTTCCCAGGTTTTCTTTGTATTTCATACTACACTATAATATTTTGTTAATTTATATATTTATTTCTTCTGAAATCAAATATTTTTTCTAGTTGTTCCTCATAATTAAAAGTAAAAATAGACATTAATATTGTATCATAATTGAGTAAGTTATAAAATAACAAATTAAGAACATATACACATTGTGGGTGGAAAACAAGATATATTCTTCTATATAGAAGAGATTAAAAATTTAAAACACATAATTATGCTATATTAGCATAAATTAATAAATATAGATGTATTTAATTTAAAATATGAATAGCAATTAAAGTTAATAAAAAGAGAAAATTTCAACAACAAATTACTGCAAGAGATATTTGAAAACAAGGTCAAGTCTACCATTAGAAGATGAAAAATAAAATAAAGGAGTAGGAAGAGGTGGAGATGTAAGAGGAAGAGGAACAGGAGGAAGAAAATGATAAAGACACAAGGTTCAGATGGTATTCAGCTTAATTACACTTGTTAGACTTAAAGACAAATTACTTGGGTTCAAATCCCAGCTTCATCTTTGATTTATCTCTGCAATCTTGCATGAGTTATTGAACTCAATGATTTCTTGGTCCCTAAGATAGCAACAACAGTAGTATTTATTGAATTGTGTTGATTAAATACGTTAACATATATAAAGCACCCAACATAAAATCATACTATCATATCTAATCAAGTAATAATATGCAAATTGACCATACCCCCACTACACCCACAGACCCTCGCCCACCAATTAGTCATGGGAATCAATTAGGAGCAAGTATGCAAATTAACCCAACCAAGATGGCTACTGTCCCAGAGAGAGCCAGAGAGAGGCTTGGGTTGCCCCAGTGATAGAGGAAGCCAAGCTTTCCACGCACTGGTGGGCTTAGGCCTCCACTTAAGGCTACAAAGTTTAAATTATAGAAGATAAATAAATTCCAACAGAAATGGCTGCCACTACTGAGGAATCAGAAGGCTTAGCTCTGTTCCAGGCTATAAAATTTCAATTGTAGAAGATAAACAAATCCCAGATACCAGGGCCTCCACTTGGGTTACCAGGGGGCATGGCTGGCCTGCAAACCACCACAGGCCCCTCGCCCAGGCCACACCATGCCCCAAGGAAACACCCACCCTGTTCTGGGACACCCTTCAGGGCAAACCATCTGGCCCCCACCCATGTACTAGGTCTCGATCCTATCTAATAAAAGAGTAATATGCAGATTGACCATCACGCCAACACACAAGATGACTGCCTCCATGTGCACATAAGATGGTCACCACAAGATGGCCAGCAGGGCAGGGCAGTTGGGAAGGACCAGGCCTACAAAGGAGAAGAGTTGTGGGTGATCAGGCCAGCAGGGGAGGGCAATTGGGAGGGACCAAGCCTGGCAGAGAGGACAATTGGGGGTGATCAAGCCTTCTGGGGAGCAGTTAGGGGTGACCAGGACTGCAGAGAAGGGCCGTTAGTGGTGACCAGGTCTGCAGGGGAGGGCAGTTAGGGAAAAACAGGTTGGCAGGGGAGCAATTAGGCATCAATCAAGCTGGCAGGGGAATGGTTAGGGCTGATAGGTCTGGTAGACAGAATTGGTTAGGGGCAATCAGGAAGGCAAGCAGGAGAGTAGTTGGGAGCCAGTAGTCCTGGATTGTGAGAGGGATCTCAGATTGGAGAGGATGCAGGCTGGGCTAAAGGACAACCCCAATGCACAAATTTCATGCACCAGGCCTCTAGTAATGTATATACTTCATGCACAGTTTTTATCATAATGGCTGTGATATTCAAACTATCACCTTCAAATTTCTACTCAACTTCTTGCTTCCATACATTCAGAAATGGTTTCCATAACTTGTGTAAATTAAAGCAACTTAGTTTTTGATATTTTCCTTTTCTTGTTTGAACTTTCAAAAGAGAGCACAAAACTTTCAAAACCTAGCAAGCCATTAATCAAATAACTGTACCTCAATTTATGTAATTATATTGTTCCAGCCATTTTAGTGAAATATTTTATTTTGACTGCTAAAAACTAGTTAGGTTTTTGGTATAAAAATAATTTAAGCTGAAACCGGTTTGGCTTAGTGGATAGAGTGTTGGCCTGAGGACTGAAAGGTCCCAGGTTCGATTCAGGTCGAGGGCATGTATCCTGGTTGCAGGCACATCCCCAGTAGGGGGCGTGCAGGAGGCGGCTGATCGATGTATCTCTCTCATGGATGTTTCTAACTGTCTACCTCTCTCCCTTCCTCTTTGTAAAAAATCAATAAAAATAAAATAAAATATATTTAAAAATAATTTAAAAATATGTATGACTACATTTAAGACAACTTAAGACTTTAAGAAATACAACTGAAAAATTATAAAGATAAACTATTAGTAATTTATAATTTAAAAAAGAAGCAATAGAAATTGTCATCAATTTAAGACATATCTGACCATCATTTATTTCTAAAATTCAAAGAAATTTCACTTGAGTTGTGCTTTAAAGAGGGCACATTCCTTTGCAAAGCCCCTAATTAGTAATAAAAAAACTATCAAATACAAATTTTTGTTACATATGCCATAATTAAGTAAATTTTAATGCCTCTTTAATAGGTTTCTTGTAAAAATGATTAGAAATATATATAATTATAAGCCTAAGGAACTGTGTCTATCTTGCCCAGAAAAGATAAAGAAAATATTTGCATTTAGGTTAGTTTCTCACACTGAATAAATCCTGAAACTTGCCGAGACTGGTTTGGCTCAGTGGATAAAGCTTCGGCCTTCGGACTGAGAGGGCCCGGGTTTGATTCCAGTCAGGGGCATGCACCTTGCTTGTGGGCACATCTCCAGTGTGGGGTGTGCAGGAGGCGGCTGATCGATGTCTCTCTCTCATCGATGTTTCTGACTTTCTGTCCCTCTCCCTTCCTCTCTGTGAAAAATCAATAAAATATATTTTAAAAAAATGAGGTTCTTTAAAAAAAATCCAGAAACTCACAGTAAATCCTGAATAGGATCCAGAACAATATTTTATTAATCGCTGATTTGGAAATGCTTCAATCTGGGCATCAGAAGAGAATGCATCTCTGAGTAGGACACAAAGCTTAGCCATTATAAATTAGCCACAAATTGCACCACATGCCAAGCACTGTTCTTAAAGCAGTATTTAGAGTACTGTTTTTATGTTGAGATCATATAGAAAGGTTAGTATAGGAAAAGCCAGAAGATTAAAATGGAATCTAATCTCAGTCTCTTCATTATAGCATGACAGTATAAAACACTGGTTCTCAAAGTGTAGCCCCAAATCAGCTATAGCAGAATCAAACAGTTTATATTGTTAGACATAAAAACTCTTGGGCTACAATAAGACCCACCAAACCAGAAACTGTGGGAGAGAGGTCCAAGTGTTCTAAGAAATCCTCCAGATAATTCTGATTCATAGACAACTATGAGAACCACTACTGTAACACAAAGAAGATGGTGTATTCAGACCATTAATAAATAAAGTACAGAGTATAAATATAGACTATAACTGTGTAAATAAATCTGTATCCAAACAACTTACCAATGTTGAAACATGAAACTTAGAAAAAGACTATAGTTCGAACTCCATTCTACATTTCAAGTTTTGATCATTCTTTTCCCCTTAAGTTGAATGAATGTTTTTCACTGAACTCTATGTTTCTAGTGATTTAAGAACTCACACCACACACATAAACACACACAACACACCTATCTATTGGAAAGTTTCTTTGATTTGCATCTATGTCTTAGATCCTATAATACTATAACATATATTTACAGATTATAAAATATACAATTTAAACAATCAGGAAGTATCCTTTCATTCAAGGAAATACTGGTATATGAGCCTTTACTTCTTCATAAAATACTGACTCAAGTGAACACTCAGGATAGCTCAGGGAAATGTAATTAGACTTATAATTAGTTGACCTTGGAATGTTAAACCTATCTGTAATTTTTCCCCTATTCCTTTTTTTAACTTAATTACTTATCTTAAATTTAAAAGCACACACAAAAACTAACAAAACAACAGTGATTTGTCAACATATGGTATTTTAAAAAATTATGGTTTTATAATCTTTAAAATTTGTATTTAAAAGTACAAATACAGCCCCCCCCCACACACATTCACACACTTGGTCTCCATGACATTGACAGTTTTTTTTTTCCACTTTAGTTCTTCCTTTTTTATTGGAACTTCTATCTTTACTGTCTCTCTTGTTAATCCTCACCCCAGGTTATTTTTTCCAGTGTGTGTGTGTGTGTGTGTGTGTGTGTGTGTGTGTGTGTATTTAGAGAGAGTGGAAAGGAGTAAGGGAGAAGGAGTAGAGACAGAGAGAGAGAAGGAGAGAAACATCAATGAGAGAGACACATTGATTGTCTCCTGCACTCACCACTTCCAGGATCAGGCTTCAAACCTACAATCTAGATACATGCCCTTGACAGGAATCGAATCTGAGATCCTTTGGTATGTGGGCTGACCATTTACACACTGAGAAATGGTGGCCAGGGCTATGTCTCTGTATTTTTACTAGTTCCAGGTCTCATATCTAATGCTTCCAACCTATAACTTAAACATTCAAAGGAAATATTTATTCAAATTTGTAGTAGCATGTTCCTAACTAGGGTACCATTATTTGTTTTATGTTCCTCTATTACTCAAATTTAACAAGTCTAATTTGAAAATATGAGCATACTTGAAAACTTTGATTCAATTTTTTTTCCTGTCAATAATTTATTACTCTCATTCCAAGTCTCTTTTAGGCAGCTCATTGTCCACCACATTCAGGGTCAAGAAAGTAAAATATTCTAATTATTATTTTACATTTTCCCTTTTCACTCTTTCCATCTAAATCTTACTTCAAATATGCCCAACTTGTCTCTACCTGTATTGGAATATCATACAATATGCTATGCACAATATGAACAGATTATAAACGTCATTTGTTTCATGACTTATGACTATACAATAAATTCATGTTATCTATCAATTCTCCAAAGGTTTCTCTAGATTAACATTAACTACCCTGTGTAAAGTGATTCTTCTTAACATCTCTCTAAAGAAAATTAGTCTATATGGCTTGTCTATCATTACATTATTCTCATTTTTCTTCAACTTGATCTTATAATTTTCCTTTAGCATTTGTAAATGGTGACATAGAAATTAGTACTTCATCATACAAGTTGCTCAAGTCATAAAAAGTCATCCCTGTGACCAAATAATTATACTGTATACTCTTCAATTTTTGTTATATCTTCTATCAACACCTTAAACAAGGTACTTAGCAATATCACTAACCACAATTTTATGTACCTTGTATATGGATATTTATATACGTAATAAATTTATAAAATTTAATTAATATGATCTACTATAATTTGTAGCCTTTAATAAACAATGTGATTAATTATTTAATAAAATACATATAAATATTTTGAATAAAAGGAGAAATAAACTAGCTCAGTAATTAAAGTCATATGTATGAAGACCAAAATGAAATGTGAAATAAAATTAATCCAGTAATCAATTATACCAAAAGTATCTTTGGAACTAGTAATTTTTATTAGTATTATCTGTGATTACTATTTATAAAGAAAATTTGAATATAAACCTATTAAAACTAGCAAACAAATCAATAACCACCTTGATGATCATGTCACTTAACCCTACCGCACCGCTTTGCAGTATTAACTGCTCCCACACATGTTTCTGTGGCGTTTTGCCCATATTCTTATTTTTTTAAAATATATATTTTATTGATTTTTTACAGAGGGGAAGGGAGAGAGATAGAAAGTCAGAAACATCGATGAGAGAGAGACATCAATCAGCCGCTTCCTACACACCCCACAGTAGAGATGTGCCTGGAAGCAAGGTACATGCCCCCAACCAGAATCGAACCTGGGACCTCTCAGTCCACAAGCCGACGCTCTATCAACTGAGCCAAACCGGTCTCGGCCATATTCTTATTTTAATAGAGCATTGAGGACAATATTTCTTTTTTAAATCCTGGTAACTACTATATAATTAACATACTCAAAGTTTGGTAGACTGGTGAGCAAATGAATATGATAATTCTAAGCATTTTAATATATCAGTATTTAAGAACACAGGTAAAGGGAATTTTAAGGCATTTTATTTAATAAAATATCCTACTTTCCAAAGATGATAGTAAAAAAAATCATATCTATTCTGTGTTTCTATGGCAGAGTACAAAAAGAAAACTGTATAAAACTCTAAAATAATTTATTATTAGAAACTGTAGTTATGTATGTTTTAAATGAAGTCAAATTATGTTTACATTGTTTGGTATATTCAGATAATTTAGAAATAGTTTCTCTGGTTTCTTAATTCATTAGGTACCAAGGAAAATAGACATTCAAATCACCTTTTTCTCTTTCCTGTTAAGCAACAAATGACGCATGTAATTGAGAGGCTAGTAGCTGTCTAAGGAGATTAAACAATTGCCTACCTGAGTCTAAAATAATGTTAAGGATGTTATGATTTTGAGAAAACTTTTTGACACATTAATTTTTTAACTTCACATGATATATTCATTCTTTTTAAGTTTCTTAAAGCAGTGATTCTAAAGTTCTAATGCTTTTATGTAGGCACATTGCAACAACTTTTAAGAAAAGCTTGTAAGCCAATATTCAAAGTTTGAGACAATTTTCCTCATTGTATTTAAATATAGACCATAAAGTTTTAACCAAGAGTCAGCTAAGTTTACCAGAAAGCTCTAGAAATGCTAGATTCGGCTTACCAACTTCTCTATCTGTGGGTTTAATAACACAGCAGTGACTTTAATTAAGAATAGTAATAAAGTTTTTACAGATTCTGAATTAAAAATAAAGTAGGTTTATTTATTTATTTTAATAGATTTTTATTGTTGATAATATTAAAAATATCTCCCATTCACCCTCCATCCCCCCCTCTTCCCAGCCCCTACCCATCCATCCAGGTCTTCACTACCCTATTGCCTGTGTTCATGGGCTATGCATATAAGTACATAAGTTCATTGGTTTATCTATTCTCCTCCCCCCAAATCTCACATCAAGGTATGTCAATCTGTTTAGAACTCACCCATTAGTCTTCAAGGATCAAACATCATGTAATAAAAAATGCATAATTAAGGCCATATTTTATATTAAAAGGAAAGGTACTTTGCACTAGATAATCTAAATATTTTACTGATAGGAAAACATTATTTAGACATATAAGCTCAAAACAAAAATACAGGCTAAATAAAGACTTTAAGATAATAAAATGTGTAACATAAATTATTAATAATCCCTTGAAGAAAACTTGTTTTCATAACCAAAGATAAAATATTATTAAGGAAAATAACCATTTTTTAAACATGTTGCTTAGGTAACCTTTGAAACATTGTTTACCTAAACATCATCCAACATATATTGACTACATTCAAAAGTTCATTGATTCAAGATTCTGAGATAGCTTGGGAGATGATAAAGGCCATATGCATCCTATATAATAAAGAGTCAATATGGCGTCATGCCGTAAAGGCTCAGACACTCAACACTGATGAAAGAGGATTGGGGACCAGCCAGACTAAGGCCCAAGAGAGGGACAAGACTCATGCCCCATGGTCTTGAGCACCAGTGGCTGTGCTTGCAGCCTGGGAGAGGGACAAGTGGCATGTTCTGTGTCCAGGGTACCAGTGGCTATGCCTGCACCTGTGGCCCAGGATAGGAACAAGTCATCCTCCCCACAGTCCCAGGCACCAGTAGCTGTGCCTGTGGCTGTGGCCCAGAAGAGGGACAAGTTGCCTGACCAGTTGTCCCAGGCAAGTGCGGCTGTAGCCCAGGCGAAGCCATGCACTCACGATCCCCTGCAGGTGCGGCCCACTGGGGCAAAGCTGGCCCAGATTCTGGATGCCTGTAGCTGGCCAGAGTGAGGAAGCTCAGTTCCAAAGTGCAGGGCAAGGCAGAGGTTGTTAGGAGCAATCAGGCCAGCAGGGGGCAGTTAGGGGTGATCAGGCAGGCAGGTGAGTAGTTAGGAACCAGCTGTCCCAGATTACAAGAAGCTGTTGGACATTCCCCAAGGGGTCCTGGATTGGAGAGGGTGCAGGCCAAGCTGAGGGACCCCCTCCTGCACCCTGTGCACGAAATTCATGTACCGGACCTCTAGTATAATATAAAATCATTATTACAATGAGCATCAGATCAGAATTCAAAAGTGACTGTGTCTTACAGCAATATTGATATCTAAATGTACATACCTTAGAAAAAATGAATCTAAATTTTTAAGATAATATAGAAAAATAACCCATTTTACATGAATACCTTTTTTTTTAACCTTATTATTACATGGAATATTCTTAAATAACTATATCAGTTTCATTGTCTAGAATGTTTTTGCCCTATGATCACAAACTGGTATATAAGGGGATCTTCAAAAGAAAGTTTTGTACTGAAAGTATTTTAGATACAAAGATTTTCATGTGAGGATTAAGTGTAAAGAATATGGTAGTGGGGGAAAGAGAAGTGTGCAATGCTCTTTCTGTTCTTATACTATATTCACAAACATCACCTTCCTGTCCAGAATATTTTTTAAAATATATTTTATTGATTTTTTTTTTATAGAGAGGAAGGGAGAAAGATAGAGTCAGAAACATGGATGAGAGAGAGACCTTGATCAGTCGCTTCCTGCATGCCCCCTACTAGGAATATGCCCGCAACTAAGGTATGTGTCCTTGACCGGAATCGAACCTGGGATCTTTCAGTCTGCAGACTGACGCTCTATCCACTGAGCCAAACCGGTTTCGGCCAGAATATTTTTTATAACATCAGAAATATCTTTTCCTCTGGTGGATACATGAATCTCACAAACTTGGAAAGAGCAGTATTAGCAGCAGATATACTAATAGAATTAATATGGCTTTAAACTAAGTCTCAAAGTGAAAGAGAAAAATGTGAATCAGTAAAATGATATTATGAAGGACAATTGGTTTGAAGTAAAAATAAGACAGTGAAAAAAAATACTACAAATGATACTTTTTAAATCATAGTTTGAAATAATACTTAGGCCCAGAATATATAGTGTACTAAATAAAACTAAAATGAAAATTGTAGACATATTAAGTTCTTAAAATGCATTCTTTTCTTTAATTTTTATACAACCCTGGCAGGTGAGAATAAGGCTTTCAACAGACGTTTATGCAAAGAGTACCATGTAAAGGGAATCTGGCCTGTGGGAAAAGTAATGAATATATTCCACTCTACTCTCCCATTGCCCAATAGGTTTATTTTTATCTTAAATTTACCAGGTAGGAAACTAGGTTTGTTTGTTTGTTTGTTTGTTTGTTTATTTAAAATATATTTTATTGATTTTTTACAGAGAGGAAGGGAGAGAAATAGAGAGCTAGAAACATTGATGAGAGAGAAACATCCATCAGCTGCCTCCTGCACACCCCCTACTGCAGAAGTGCCCACAACCAAGGTACATGCCCTTGACCAGAATCGAACTTGGGACCTTTCAGTCTGCAGGCTGATGCTCTATCCACTAAGCCAAAATGGTTTTGGCAGAAACTAGGTTTAGGCATGTTTCAAAATCTGCTCAAGATTATATAGTTTACAAATGCTAAGGATAGATTAGCTAGAATTGGAGACTAGATGTGTTTGGAATTTATAATTTTAACAAAATATAGGAAAGAGAAAATTACATACACATGTGCACACATATATAATTTATTCTAAAATACTAGAGTAAAGGGAAATTATCTAATTTGTTCACCAAGAAGAGCACAGTGATTGGAAAATGTGTGTCATTGCATACATTTATGATCAGACACAAAAAGACCAAATGTTAGCGGAGATGCTTATGTTAGGGAAGGAAAATCAAAGAGAGGAACTGTTAATGGAAAATAATAGCAATACTAGCAGCATAAATTATAGAAGGTAGTTTATTAATAATGAATACAAGATATGGATGAGAAGAAAGAAATTTAATTAGTTTGATTCCTCTTTGGAGAAGTCTAATTCTACTATTATCTGTCTATTTGATGGAGAAACTCCAAGGGTAACTACTTTTCTGTTAAAATTGAATTGGCATACACAATGGAGACATTGGGAGCAAAGGCTTTGAGGGATGTTAAAGGAAGGGATCAATGCACAATTGTGTAAATTATGAAGACTTACAATAGGCAGCCTTTCAGCATACAGGGTACCATGGGCAGTTATCAGATATTTCAATAAATGTAAGTGAGAAATAAAATGATAAACTAATGATGAAATTATTACTCTATCACCTTCTCTATCAGGGAAAATTATCAATAAATTAAAACACTTTTGATATGGATTTGGGATTTAAGTAAGGGTTGAAGTAAATGACGACTAATAGAAAGTTTCTAAAGACCCACTGCTCTCCGCTATCAGTGACCTGGGAATACTTAGAGAAGGAAGCAGTAATGATCAAATGACAAATGTATTCATCAGGAAAAGATATACATTTTGATTATCAGATATATAGAATGAAAATATTCAACATAATATGTTGCCTAATTGGAATAAAGTACATATTTTACACTGTCTTTTATTATAACTATGAAACAGACAGAAAAACATTGCTTTTATGACAATATACCTGAGTGGATTACTGATGGTTAATCAGTTTTTCTGCAAACAATATTTTTCCTTTCTACTGTCCAAACTCAAAATGCTATTTTGTTATTTCTGTAATAAATTAGAAAACATATCTTACAAATATATGGATAATGCAAAGTTATGAGATACAGCTAATAGAAAAATATTCAAAAATGTTCTGCTGTAATAAAAGTAACCCTAAATGATACACTAAACAGAAAACTTTGTAAAGACCTACATTTAAATTTCAAAAATATTTATACCAACAAAGAATAACTGAATTTAACAGTGGTACATTTGAAAAAATATACTTTTTTTCTCAATGCTATAATCTTTGACTACTGAGGAAATCAATCATAATTGATTTTTATATTTCTTTCATTATTTGTCATCTATCAGCTATAATGAGTGTAAAATTTAAGTTTTCTAGCTTCTTACAAAATAATACAAAGAATTATACATATAAGTAAGAGATAGAACACCTTACATGTTTATTTCATAGCAATCATAACATCATTTCTATGACATATCTAGTGATGAAGGACTTGAAGGTTCAAAAGATGTCACTTAAATATATGTCTACTATCATAGTAGAATATGCATCAATTAATTTCCAAGTTTTGTAAATAATTCAGAACTATTATGAGAGGAGTAATTTTATCTTTTATATAGGGAAATATATTTAGAAATTCATGCAAAATAATTAAAACTTATGGCAGCTAACCATAGTAACAATGTCTTTACAAAGAAAAGAAAAAAAAAAGCCACCAGTTAAATTTCTCACCTGCCTAATACCCAGCCGGTATGCCACAATCCGATCCACTGCATCAGGATTCATTTGTGTCCACTGTAAACTATAGGAGTAAACACGGTGTCTGTTTTGCCAAACAGGATTGTAGGTATCGTAATAGAATTCTGGAGCATAGGCCTTTCCTGAAAGCAGAAGGCATACATATAATGATTACATATTCCAATTAAACATACTTATTCTTTTTGGCCCTTCTACCACTTTCGGCTAGGAGTTCTATATGTAAGTCTTATTATTAAAATCTAATCAATTTTCTGGAGAATTTTTTTACATTTATTTGTTGATTACAGTATTACATATGTGTCCTTATCCCCCATTACCCCTCCATCGCCCCCAACTCATACCCTCACACCCCTGTTGTCTGTGTCCATTGGTTAGGCTTATATGCATGCATACAAGTCCTTTGGAGAATTTTGAGTATAGATGCCAGAAGATTTTCTGGTTGATTGGATGAGCAGTCTCAGAGGGAAAGAAGAATCAAGGATGATTACAAGTTTTGTCCTAAAACCTGCAAGATTAAAATTTCCATCAACTGAGATAAAAAGCTTTATGAGGGACAAAATTGGGGGGAGGAGAAAATCAGGGAGTTATTATCTCTTTAATCCTCACATCAAAATACATCATTTTAACATGTCTGCTGTCATAGTAGAATATGCATAAATTAATTACCAAGATTTGTAAATAATTAGAAAGTTATATATAGAGTAATTTTATCTTTGATATAGAAAATTATATTTAGAAATTCATGTACAATTAGAGAACATGTTCACTAATATTTAGGGAGATGGGAAGGGGGAAAAGAGAGAAGAGAGAGCAAGAGAGAATCATAGATTGGTCACCTCCAGTATGCACCCTGATCAAGAGATAAAACCAGATATGAGACCAGGAATCAAACCTGCTACCTTCTAATATATGGGACAATGCTCCAAACAACTGACCCATACCAGCCAGGACAAAAATCAGGGAGTTAATTTTGAAATATTTGAATGATCAAAATGCAGACATTAAATGGAATATACTAGTCTAGAATTCAGGAAAGGCCAGGATTGGAGATATATCTTGCTAATCATAGGCTATATATATATCCCTGAGACTCAACATCATCAAGGGAATGTGAGAAGACAGAGAAGAAAACCAAGTCTGATCACTGGAGGAATCCAAGGTTAAGAAATGTGAGGGTAGTGTTGACCGGTTTGGCTCAGTGAGCAGGTTTCCCCTTTAAAAAAAAGAAAAGAAAAGAAATGTTGGGGCAGAAAACACCTACAAAGGTCTGAAATGGAATAACTAGTGAATAAAATAAAAATTTAAAAATGTGGCATCCTAACTTTACATGTAAACGGATTAAGTGCTCCAATCAAAAGACATAGGGTAACTGATTGGATAAGAAAACATGATCCATATATTGCTGTCTGCAAGAAACCCACCTCAGGAAAAGAGATGCACACAGATTGAGGGTGAAGGGATGGAACATAGTATTTCAGGCAAATGGAAATGAAAAAAAAAGCTGGGGTTGCAATACTTATATCTGACGAATTAGATCTCAAAGTGAAGGACATAACAAGAGATAAAGAAGGCCACTTCATAATACCAAAGGGAACAATCCAATAAGAAGAAATAACTCTGGTAAACATATATACACCCAATATAGGAGCACCTAAATACATAAAAAAACTCTTGCAGGATCTTAAGGGAGAGATTGACAGCAATACAATCATGGTAGGAGACTTTAATACCCCACTGTCACCATTGGACAAATCCTCTAAACAAAAAATCAGCAAAGAAACATCAATCCTAAATGACTCACTAGAACAGATGGAATTAATTGACATCTTCAGAACATTTCACCCCAAAGCCACAGAATATACATTCTTCTCCAGTGCACATGGGTCATTTTCAAAGATAGATCATATGTTGGGTCATAAGAAAAGTCTCTTCAAATTCAAGAAGATAGAAATCATATCAAGCATTTTCTCAGACCACAATGGCATAAAACTGAAAATCAACTATAATAAAAACAATAGAAAGAAATCAAACACATGGAGACTAAACAGCATACTATTAAACAACGACTGGGTAACCAGAGAGATCGAGGAAGAAATAAAAAATATCATGGCAACAAATGACAATGACAACACCACAATAAAAAGTTTATGGGACACAGTGAAAGCAGTCTTGAGAGGGAAGTTCATAGCCCTACAAGCCTACTGCAAAAAACAGGAAACAATGGTAATAACTTACCTAAACCTACAACTCAAAGAGCTAGAAAGAGAGCAACAAGAAAAGCCCAGTGTATGTAGAAGGAAGGAAATAGTGAAGATCAGAGCGGAGATAAACAATTTGGAGACCAAAGAAACAATTCAAAAGATCAACAAAACAAAGAGCTGGTTCTTTGAAAGGATAAACAAGATTGATGGACCCCTAACCAGGCTCACCAAGAAGCAAAGAGAGAAGACCCAAATAAACAAAATCAGAAATGAAAGAGGAGAAATAACAACAGACCCTGTGGAAATACAAAGGATTGTTAAAAAATACTATGAACAACTAACTCTATTCCAACAAATTGGACAACCTGCAAGAAATGGACATTTTTCTAGAAAAATATAACCTCCCAAAACTCAATGAGGAGAAAGACAAACATCTCAATAGTCCAATAACTATGGAAGAAATTGAAGCAGTAATCAAAAAGCTTCCAGCAAATAAAAGCCCGGGACCAGATGGCTACACAGGAGAGTTTTACCAAACATTCAAGGAAGAATTAAAACCTATCCTCCTCAGACTATTCAAAAACATTCAAGAAGAAGGAACACTTCCAAACACCTTCTATGAAGCCGGCATCACCCTAATACCAACACCAGATAAAGACAACACCATGAAAGAGAATTATAGGCCAATATATTTCATGAACATAGATGCCAAAATACACAACAAAATTCTAGCAAATCGGATCCAGTAGTACATCAGAAAGATCATACAAAATGACCAAGCAGGACTCATTCCTTGGTCATGGTGTATGATCTTTCTGATGGTACAATATTCGCAAATCACTAAATGTGACACATCACATAAAAAATTGAGAGATAAAAATCACGTAGTCATATCAATTGATGCAGAAAAAGCATTTGACAAAATCCAACACCCTTTCTTGATAAAAACTCTCAGCAAAGTGGGAAGAGAAGGATCATAAGAGCCATATATGATAAACCCACAGCTAACATCATACTCAAAGGGCAAAAACTAAAATCATTTCCCCTCAGAAGAGGAACAAGACAGGGATTCCTACTCTCACCTCTCCTGTTCGACATAGTACTGGAAGTATTAGCCATTGCAATTAGGCAAGAAGAAGAAATAAAAGGCATCCAAATTGGAAAAGAAGAAGTAAAGCTGTCCTTATTTGCAGATGACATGATATTGTACATAAAAAACCCAAAGGACTCCATTCCAAAACTAATTGACTTAATTAATGAATTTGGCAATGTAGCAGGATACAAAATTAATGCTAAGAAGTCTGTGGCATTTCTCTACACTTATAGTGAAATTACAGAAAGAGAGACTAAAAAAGCAATCCCATTTACCATCACACCAAAATAAATTAAGATACCTAGGAATAAACCTAACTAAAGAGGTAAAAGACCTATATGTAGAAAACTACAGGATACTGAGAAAAGAGATAGAGGAAGATGTTAACAGATGGAAGAGCATACCATGCTCATGGATTGGGAGAAACAACAACATTAAAATGTCCATACTACCCAAAGCAATCTACAGATTCAACGCACTACCCATTAAAATACCAATGACATATTTCACAGACTTAGAAAGAATTCTTCATAGATTCATCTGGAACAAAAAAAAAAGACCATGAATAGCTACAGCAATTCTGAGAAAGAAGAATAAAGTAGGTGGGATCTCAATACCAGATTTCAAGTTACACTACAAAGCAACTCTTCTCAAAACAGCTCGGTACTGGCACAAGAACAGACATATAGACCAATGGAATAGAATAGAGAACCTAGATTTCCACCCAAACCACTATGCTCAACTAATATTTGACAAAGGACGCATGAACATTCAATGGAGCCAAGATAGCCTCTTTAATAAATGGTATTGGGAAAATTGGACAGATACATGCAAAGAAATGAAACTGGACCACCAACTTACACCAAATACAAAAATAAACTCAAAATGGATACAGGACTTAAACATTAGAAGGGAAACCATAAAAAGTAGAGGAATCCACAGGCAGCACAATGTCAGATATATGCCGAAAGAACTTCTTCACTGATACTGCTCCAAAGGCAATGGAAGCTAAAGAAAAAATAAACAAATGGGACTACATCAAAATAAAAAGCTTTTGCACAGCAAAAGAAACCATGAACAAAACAACAAGAAAGTTCAATGCATGGGAGAACATATTTGCAAATGTTATCACTGATAAAGGTTTAATCTCCAAAATCTACAGCCAACTTATACAACTTAATAAAAGGAAGATGAAGGATCCAATAAAAAAATGGGCAATGGACCTAAATAGAACCTTTTCAAAAGATGACAGAAGGAAGGCCAAGAGACACATGAAAACATGTTCAAAGTCATTAATTATCCGAGAGATGCAAATCAAAACGACAATACGATACCATCTTACAGCTGTCAGAATGGCAATCATCAACAAATCAACAAATGCCAAGTGTTGGTGAGGATGCGGAGAAAAGGGAACCCTTGTGCACTGTTGGTGAGAATGCAGACTGGTGCAGCCACTGTAGAGAACAGTATGGAGTTTTCTTAAAAAACTAAAAATGGATCTCCCATTTGACCCTGTAATCCCACTCTTAGGAATTTATCCTAAGAAATTACAAACACCAATCAGAAAAGATTTATGCACCCCTATGTTCATAGCAGCACAATTTACAATAGCTACAATTTGGATACAGCCTAGGTGCCCATCAGCAGATGAGTGGATCAGAAAACTGTGGTACATCTACACAATGGAATTCTATACTGCCATTAAAAAGAAGGAATTCTTACCATTTGCAGCAACTTCGTTGGAACTGGAGAGCCTTATGCTTAGTGAAATAAGCCAGTCAATGAAGGACAAGCATCACATGATCACACTCATTGGGGGATAATAAAGAACATTATAAACTGATGAACAAAAGGATAGATATAGAGACAATAAAGCTTCAAACCGACTGTGAAATTACAGCAGGAAGATTAATGTTAGGTGAGGTAGATAAAAGATCAATGAAAGGACTTGTATGCATGCATATAAGCATAACCAATGAACATAGAAACTGGTGGGTTGGGTTATGCCTGGGAGGGAGGGGGGACAATGGGGAGATATGTATAAAAATTAATAAAAATTAAAAAAATGTGGCATCCAAGAATCCAAAAGAAGTATATCAGCACTGAATGAGCAACTCTGTAAAAAGAAATCAGTGAAAAAACAATCTTGTTTATATTTTCATTATTTTTAGTCAATAAATTCAATATTATCCAATCAGAACTCAATAATAACACAAGAACTTTGCTCAATAATAAAGTTTTATTTAAAAGTGTATTTGAAGTACATATAGCATATATAATAGGTATAAAACATCTGTGTGTTTTTATTTTGTGTCTGTATGTGTGTATTTTTATATTGAATTATGCACAAACCATTTGTAATTTGTAAATATAGGTCCATATTATCGATGTTCTGAATGTAGATCTTTCCTTCATTTTTTTTTACTAATACTGCATTTATTTAATAAATATACAATATTTATTATGAGCCTTTTAAATGCCAAGTTGTATACTAAGCATCAAGGATACAATGAATGAGGAGGTGTGACCTCTGTCTTCATAAAAATTGCTTACATTTTCTCATACTTTTCAAAAAGCTTTGTAATTATTAATGGATGATGAGTTGATAAGTTGTACACTTATCATCCCTCATTCCACATTTGTCCTGTTTTATTTTATGACATTAAATATAAGTGCCCTCCTAGGTTTTTCCTCCTATATTCCTGTGTTCAGAAACTTTTCTTACCTAGTTTTTTATATTTCTTCATTATATGTCAGTAAACGGTTACAGAAAGGTTGATTAATAAAAATTTATCACAGACAAAGAATAAATTTTGAGCACTAAGAATGGAAGTAATGGTCTCTGTTATCCTGGAGAGGATTATCAGGAAAAACATACTGTGAAGTGAAATAAATTTAATTTTTGACAAGTTTACTAGTAAAATTGAATAAATTGAATTAAATATATGAATTTTAGTAACAATTTGAAAAGTCTTCTACATCAACATTGTGTGCATTAAAAATGTCCTATAAATATCTATTCAGTTGAATTGAAAAACAATTATCAATTTCATACAAAGAATCTTGCAAAGAAGGAGGTTTCTAGAAAAAAGCCATCACATTCATTTTATTACTCCTTTTATCTTGTATGATATTTTCACTTAATAAATGATAGGACAAATTCATGTTCACAAGATTAGGAGCATAAACCAAATGAAAGAAAAATAATATACTGAATGGAGAAGCAAATACCAAAATATTGTTGACAAATTGTATTTGAGACCAAATTTCTCTAAAATTTACATTTTAGCATTATTTAAACAAAATCTATTCAATAAAAGAATATGTTCAACAAATATATGTTTATTAATTTACTTTATGAACTGATAAATTCCTAATACCATGTATAAAACATTTTTTAAAAAGTTAACTTAAAAATTAACTTTATTGTTGAAAGTATTATATATGCCCTCTTTTTTCCCAAGTGACATTCTCCACTCCACATCTGCCCCCCTGCATGCCTTCATCATATGATGATCTGGGTCTATGGGTTATGACATATATATATAATTTCTTGGTTAATCTCTCTCTACTCACCTCAACCTTGTCCTCCCTCTGATATTTGTCAGTCTGTTCCATGCTTCTATGTCTCTGAATCAATTTTGTTTGTCAGTTTATTTTGTTCATTAGATTCCAAATATGAGTGAGATGATGTGATACTTGTGTTTTTCTGACTGGTTTATTTCATTTAGCATAATACTCTCCAGATCCCTCCATACTGCTTAATAGGCAAGATATCATTCTTTTTCACTGCTGCATAGTATTTCATTGTGTAGATGTACCACAGCTTTTTTTTTATCCACTCATCTGCTGATGGGTACTTGAGCTGTTTCCAGATCTTAGCTACTATAAATTGTGCAGCTATGAACATAGGGGTGCATAGTTTTTTTTCAGATTAGTGTTTTGGTCTCTTAGGATATATTCATGGAAGTAGGATCACTGGGTTAAATGGTGGTACCATTTTTAATTTTTTGAGGAAACTGTATACTGTTTCCCATAGTGGCTGCACTAGTCTGCATTCCCACTAGCAGTGTATTAGGCATTTTTTATGAAGGGAATGACAAAAGAGAAACTGGGAACAAACTTTATGGGGTTTATGGCTAAATTCCTTTCTGAAATGAAACATTTTCTTTATGCTCAGATCTCTCTCTTCTTCCTGCTGATACAATCGCTATGTAAAGCAATCTGATGACTTCTTAAATAATTGAGTAGATGATATGAGTGAGATGATGTGATACATCCCAGTAATCCCTCTCCAGAGAAAACTTGAAACCATGTATTTGCAAAGATATATGCACCCCTATGTCCATTGCAGCATTATTTGCGATGGCCAATACATGGAAACAACCAAAGTGTCCTGTGATAAAGGATTGGATAAAGATGTGATACATATACACAATGGAATACTATGCAGCATAAGAAAGGATGGATGGACCTTGAGAATGTTATGCTAAGTGAAATATGTCAGTCAGAAAAAGCTAGAACCATATGACTTCACTCATATGTGGGATATAAAACTGAAACTCATGAACACGAACAACAGTATGGTGTTTGCCAGAGGGAAGGAGTGAAGGTGAAGGAGTTCCTAATATATTATGATAAGATAAGATTTGACTTTGGGTGGCGGGTACATGATTCAATATACAGATCTTGTAACATAGAAACCCACACCTGAAACCTATATGATCATATTGACCAATATCACTCCAATAAATTTAATAATAATAAATAAATTATACAAAAGAAAAGGAAATCTTGCCACTTATACCTATAAAATACCATGTAGGATTCTAATCAATTACTTATGAAATACCTTCTCTCTTGCATTTTAGGATCTATCTTTTAGATTATCTATCGTTTGTAACTATTATAGTTTATCCTAACAGTGTCTACTTTCACTCTTCTCACTGCACACAAACGAAAGATTACTAGCCCATCTTTGTTTAATAAATGAATCAGTGAGCTTTTCTCCTGATTGTGTTTTCCTGCTTACATTCTGATGACTCAGTGTGACAAAGGCTGAAATTTCCTAAAAGTCTAGTAGTATCCTTACACATCTTGACCCCTTAACAGAAAGGCTTTGCTGTATAATTTCTTTGTTTTTCAAATCTTATCCCTTTTTTTGAGTAGCTAAAGAATAGCTATCTTTTATTTGTTAAATTGTTCTTTATTGTAGCAGAACATTAATGTACTGCAATTAATGAAACTATCTCCCCAGAACAGAATATTCAAAATATGTATAATCAATTTTAGTAGGATCTTGAAATTATTTATCATTTTCCAGTTGAAATGAAGAAAAAAGTATTTTAACCCAATTCTTGTTAGTTTAGTTTAGTCTTATTTTTTGAGCTAAATATAATGTCAGTTTAGTTGAAGACGTCAATAAAAACCTTTACATAAATTTCCCCTAAAATTTTATGTAAATAAACAAAAATTGCTAGATAATCAATAAAGTATCAAAATGTTATTAGAATAAGAAAAAATACATACAGCAAAATTGAATAATATTTATTAGCACATATTAATTACTTGAGTTGATACATCTAAATTATTAATCATAAAAATTTCTTGCTTGATCTTCACGTGTATGAAATTAATCAGGATTATTAACATAATCTTATAAAATGCACTTTGAGAAAATACCATAAAGAATTATTATGATATATTTATTAAATGGCTTCCTACAAATCACATTCTTTATTAAAATGTGTTAGCATGAAGCACGATAGTAATTAAGTAAAGAGGTAGCAATATTATTTTCTAATTGAAAGAATATACTTAGACTAACTTGAAAATTTATAACTTAGTCTTTAAATAGTTTGTCTCAATAACTAACATTCATTTAAATATATTATCCTATCATAATTAAATTTTCCTTTAAAGCTACTACTTAAATGATTATTTAAAAAAATTTTTCTTAGAAATATCTACTTGTGAAATTATTCATCAATAATAAATTCACATTGTCAAAGTGAAAATAATTTTATTTTAATATTTGAAATATGGAATGAACACAAGATAGAATTATATAAATTCTTAAGAATCAGCTTCATGTATTAATAATTTAGCCTTTTCCTTAATTTCTAAGAAGGTAAAGATCATTAAATTTAGGCTCAGGAAGAGAGCATCCAAGCTTATTTTCTGAGAGATAGAAGATATGAAAGTGATAAAGTGTAAAGACTAATTTATCAAGAATCCTGTCATTAATTATTAGTATATGAGTCACTCAGATTGAAGTAGGTGAGCAATCAAATAGGCTTGTAGAAGTAATATGGCTTAGTTATTATTTATTGCAATAATAGGGTTTGACCAAATATCTAATTGTTCATGCTGTACATATTCACATCAGTTGAAAACTACTGTGATATTTCCCATGTTAAAATTCTCTCCCAATTTAAAATACTCCTTAAAAGAATTCATTATTTCATTTGAATAGATTTTTGTCATATAGAAAATTAATAATTATAGTTTAATCAGTAAATAATAATAATAGGTTTATTTTGTTACTGGTAAGGACACTTTCAATTAGTTTTTGTGGTTGTTGTTCTCAAAAATACAATTATTTAACAAAGCTAACTGAATTTAAAAGATATCTCTGGAGATTCAAATGGATAAAAATAAAGGTAGGGACAAAAGTAGGTTTATAGTTCAAATGGAAAATAAATATAATAATAAATAAATAATAATATAAGAATAACCTCTGTGTTTTGTGTACTCAAAATCATAAACTTACTTTTGCTCCACCCTCTATATAATTAGTGTTTATTACAAAACCTACTATAGCATTGAATAAATAGTAAGTATTTAATAATCATTAATTACCTACTGTGCCCTTCCCTACAAAACAATTAAAAATAAAGAAAGTAAAATAATAAAATTTTCTATGGATAGTTCCATAGTTGATTTTATTACTATTGTTCAGAAGCATAGGAACTTGAAGCAATTTTAAAATTAAGCTAGACTGAAGGGGAAACCAAGATGGCAGCATAAGTGAACACCTAAATTGCTGCCTCACACAAAAATTTTAAAACTACAGCTAAAAGACAGAACAGACACCATCCAGAACCACAGGAAAGCTGGCTGAGTGGAAATTCTACAACTAGAATAAAAGAGAGGGGCTCACGGAGACTCAGAGGAGCTTCAAAAAGCTGAGGTATAGAGACACGCTCATGTAGAGGACAGGCAGCAGAGTGCCTGGCTAGCTTCCTCTAACGGGAGGGCAATGGAAACTCCCGACTGCACTGAATCCCAGTTCCGACTGCACTGAACTCCAGATCCAGGCGAGACTCATATCGGGGGAGTCTGGACTGTCATGAAAAGGGAGAAGCACACAGAATCTCAGGGGAGCCACAAAAGGCAGAGGTCTGGAGGAGCAGGTGCAAGTGCATGCAGAGAGGACTAATTGTGATTGTGCCACTGGTTCTCTCTAGCACAGTGGTTCTCAACCTTCCTAATGCTGCAACCCTTTAATACAGTTCTTTATGTTGTGGTGACCCCTAACCATAAAATTATTTTTGTCGCTACTTTATAACTGTAATTTGCTACTGTTATGAATCTTAATATAAATATCTGTGTTTTCTCATGGTCTTAGGAGACCCTGCTAGCTGTTCACAACCCACAGGTTGAGAACCGCTGCTCTAGCAGGAGGAAGACAGAACTTCCCAACTGCACTGAAATCCAGTTCCAAATTCACTGAACCCCAGTTTCGGGTGAGACCCTGGGACCCATATTTATATGAGATCATAGAGTGCACAGAAACTCAGGGTCCTGGAAAAGCAGAGGTCTTGAGGCACAGGAGCACGAGTGCATGCAGAGAGGGATGCAGCAATTACCGAGGGACACTGAGACCCAGGGACCTCACAGGGCAGGGCTGATGGAAAGCCAAGGCTGTCTGTTCAGCTTTGAGACTCTGCCCCATCCAAGCTGAACATAGAGGCTTTTGCAATTTTACAAGTCTTGTCTCATAAGGCTGACTCCAGCACAGAAGTTCTCCTGGCATAGACACAGCTGATCCTTATAGCCAATTGACCGAGCCTCCCTCCACCCCACTGATACCAACAATCAAGACTTAATTACAAAAAGGCTGTACACACAATCCACAAAAGGAGGCACCAAGAGTGTCCACCTCAGGTAACTGGGGAGGCAGAGCTACTGTGCCATATAGGACACCTAGCACACAAAGCTACTCTACCAACTCAGGGAAGCAGCTAAAATGTGAAGACAAAAATAATGGATCACACGTGAAAGAAATGGAGAAAATCAAATGATTAGATATAGAGTTCAAAACCACAGTTATAAGTTTTTTCAAGAATTTCCTAGAAAAGTTCAATAAATTTAATGACACTCTCAAGGATATGAAAAAGGATCAACTAGAAATTAAATATACACTGACTGAAATAAAAAATATTATACAGATATCTAACAGCAGACTAGAGGAACACAAGAATCAAGATTTGAAATACAAAGAAGCAGAAAACACTCAACTGGAAAAGCAAAAAGAAAAAATAATCCCAAAAATGGAAGATAGTGTAAGGAGCCTCTGGGACAACTTCAAGCATACCAACATCAGCATTATGGGTTTGCCAGAAGAAGAGAGAGAGTAAAATACTGAAAACCTATTTGAAGAAATAATGACTGAAAACTTCCCCCATCTGGTGAAAGAAATAGACTTACAAGTCCAGGAAGTGCACAGATCCCAAAACAAAAGGAATCCAAAGAGGACCACAACAAGACACATCATAATTAAAATACCAAGAGCAAAAGACAAAAAGATATTAAAAGCAGCAAGACAAAAACAGTTAATTATCTACAAGGGAGCACCCATAGGATTGTCAGCTGATTTCTCAAGAGAAACTATGCAGGCCAGATGGGAATGGCAAGAAATATTCAAAGTGATTAATAGCAAGGACCTCCAAACAAGATTACTTTACCCAGCAAAGCTAACATTCAGAATTGAAGGTCAGATAAAGAGCTTCACAGATAAGAAAAAAATAAAAGAGTTCATCAACATCAAACCAGTATTATGTGAAATGCTGAAAGGTACTCTTTAAGAAGTGAAAGAAGAAGAAAAAGATAAGATAAAAATTATGAACAACAAATACATTATCTATCAACAAGTGGATTTTATTCTTAAGCTTTCTCTAACAATTTATTATTTGCATGCTCAATGTGGAAACTAATTGTTTCATGAAGTCCAAAGTATCTTTTAAAATATTATTAAGGGGAAGAAGAAGAAAAAGGTAAAGACAAAAATTATGAATAACAAATCCTTATCAACAAGTGAATCTAAAAATCAAGTAAAAAATCTGATGAACAGAATAAACTGGTGAATATAATAGAATCAGGGGCATAGAAAGGGAGTATACTGACAATTCTCATGGGGAAAAGGGTGAGGGGGTACAGGAAGAGATTGGACATAAATCATATGGATGAGTACAATGAGGGGGTGGTAAGGGCAGAGGGTGGGATAAGAACTGGGTGGAGGAGATCTTTGTGGGGGGGGGGAAGAGGGATAATTGTAATCATCTGAACAATAAAGATTTATTAAATTTAAAAAATTAAGTTAGACAAATTTAAATGAGCTCCCACTTATTTTCTTTAAACATTTAATGAAACAACATTCCAACAAAATTGAGTCACCTCTCACCATTTTAGGCATCCACTTAGAAAACAAAATTGTGGGAAACTTGTTGTGCTTGACAGCCATTTTGTAGTAAGCTCCAGCCACGTTAGCACTAACCTCAGGCTAGGTTTCTATTACCCCAAACCCTATCTCTTTCCAATAAGCCAGGTGTTTTGCCTTAAGGGCTAGGAATTTTTGCTGCCATTAGATTGCTTAGCCTCTGGAACTTCCTCATTCTCTGGAACTTCCTCATTCTCCTTCTCCCTATAATTACCCTGAACTCCTCCTGAATAAACGAGACTTGATCAGAACTTTGTCTTGTCTCCATTCCTTGTGTCTCTTGTCCCTTTCATCCCCACTTCCCCTCTAGGGTCCTCGTTGACTTAACCCGCGGGTCGAAACAAGTGGCGCCCAACATGGCTCGAGAAAGGGGGATCCAGTGAGGGACACTGTCTGGAGAGCCGGCACAGTAAGGAGAAGACAGAGGATAAGTGGACTCGAGAACCTGCTGCATTTTCTACACCTTGGTGAGTAGACAGCAATTATGGGTCAAGAAATGAGTCAGCATGCAATTATGGGTCAAGAAATAAGTCAGCCTGAAATGTTTGTTAATGGACTTAGAAAAGCTTTAAAGGCATGAGGAGTAAAGGTTAAAATTAAAAAGTTACGTGATTTTTTTTTTTATTGTATTCAAGATGTTTGTCCTTGGTTCCCTATTGAAGGAACTATTGATAGTAAGAGATGGAAAAGGGTTAGAGATGCCCTTAGGGATTTTTATGAAAGTTTTGGGCCTGAAAAGGTTCCTATAACTGCCTTTTCATACTGGAATTTAATCGACGAGGTCATATCACAGAGGCATCAGGATCCTATAGTTGCTAATGTAATTGAAAAGGGAGAAAAATCCTTCAAATAGATAAAGAGAAAGAGGATTTAAAAGAACAGCAGAAATTAGATCAAAAAGAAAAAAGGATTGAGAAAGAAAGTGAGGACCTCATGTCTTTCAATAGTGATGTTGAGGAAGAAAGAGGGGCCACCCAAAGAACTTAAAAGAAAAAACTTGAAAATAGAGAGCCATCCAGGGGCCCACATAATACATTGAGAGAGGACTTTAGAAATTGAAAAGAAAAAATCAAAGATACCTGAAAAAAGAACACCTTTAGAAGCAAAAATAAAATTCTATAAGTTAGAGGGAGCTAAACCTAAGACAAAGAAATATCCAACCCTATCAGAATTTCTTCAAGTTAAGGAGGACCTTAGTGATACAGATTGGGAGGATTTAGAAGAACAGGCAGCCAGATATCATAATCCAGACTGGCCACCTGTCGCTCAGTGTCCTCCACCATATAGTCCCATCCCCAACGCTCCTCCCTTAGCATGCCCAGTTCTTGACCCCAGGAAGGAGCTAATAAATAAGATTGAATTCCTAAAGGAACAAATAAAATTAGAAAAAGAGCACCAGGAGCTTATAGCACAATTAGAGGGTCTAAAAATAAGCAAGTCTAAAAGTGAAACCAAGCCAGAAACCTCTCGTAATCAGAGACCACCTATGAGAGGAGCAGCTCCAAAATTTTCTTCCCGGTCAGAACCAATTCCAGAGTTAGATGAAATAGATGCATTCCCGGTTACAGAAACAGTAAATGCACAAGGACAGGCTTGGCATCATCACAATGGTTTCGATTTTAAATTAATAAAAGAGTTAAAAACGGCGGTAGCCCAATATGGAGCCACAGCTCCTTATACTACAGCAGTAGCTGAAAATTGGCTTATGCCCGGGGATTGGCAGACTCTAGCTAGAGCAACTCTAGCGGGAGGGGATTATCTTCTATGGAAATCAGAATTCAGAGTCATGCAAGGATACTGCTAAACGCAACGCGCAAGCTGGCAATAGGTGGAATCTAGATATATGCTCATAGGAGAAGGCAATTATGCTACCAGCAACGCACAAATGCAATATGATGCAGGACTTTTTGCCCAGATTCAATCAGTCGCTACTAAGGCTTGGAGAAAATTACCAGTTAAAGGTGACATGAGCTCCTCTTTAACTAATATTAAACAGGGGCCAAACGAGCCTTTTGCAGATTTTGTCCATCATTTAATCACTGCAGCTGGCAGAATTTTCGGTAATGCTGACGCAGGCACGGAATTTGTCAAACAATTGGCCTTCAAAAACGCTAATGCTGCTTGCCAAGCGGCCATTCGGCCCTATAAAAAAAAAGACTGATTTATCAGGCTATATCCGCCTTTGCTCTGATATCGGAGCCGCTTATCAGCAGGGTCTTGCCATGGCTACTGCCATGCAAGGATATACAGTTAGACAATACTTATCACAACAAAATAAGAATAAATGTTTTAATTGTGGGGAATCAAGGCATTTTGCTAGAGAATGTAAGGGGAGCAAAAATACAAACAATAAAACTCAAGCTCCAGGTCTGTGCCATAGATGCAAAAGAGGGAAACACTGGGCTAATGAGTGTAAATCCAAGACAGATGCCCAAGGTCAGGATCTACCTCCGGTTCAGGGAAACGGGAACAGGGGCCAGCCCCAGGCCCCCACACTGAAACAAATCTTTGGGGAAGTCAGCTTTGTTCCAGCAAACAACAATCCATTTCAGATATCCTCAGAGCCACCACAGGAAGAGCAGGACTGGACCTCAGTTCCACCGCCCACACAGCATTAACCCCCGAGATGGGAGTTCAAGCCCTTCCCACTGGGATCTTTGGCCCTTTACCAAAAGATACTTTCGGCCTCATAGTAGGATGTAGCAGTTCTACACTTAATGGATTACAAGTCTTTCCTGGGGTTATAGATAATGACTACTTGGGTGAAATTAAGGTTATGATATCTTCTCTAAAAAAATATTAATGCCATTGTTACAGGATAGAGATTTGCTCAATTACTACTCCTACCCCTAATCCCCACTTCTAATAAGACAGTTATTAAACAAAGAGGTAATAAAGGTTTTGGGTCATCAGATGTTTATTGGGCAGAGATAATATCAATACAAAAACCTCTTATGACTTTACAGCTAGATGGTAAAGAATTTTCAGGCCTAGTAGATACAAGTGCAGATGTTACTATTATCAAAAAGGAAGAATGGCCCAGGCTATACCAGCTCAGCCTTTTCTCAAATCTGTAAGCACCTCAATATCCATCATACAACAGGTATTCCTTATAATCCCCAAGGTCAAGGAATCGTCGAAAGGGCACATCTCTCTTTAAAACTCAAAATAGATAAAATAAAAAGGGGGGAATGGTACCCTACGAGGGGGTCACCCAGAAACATATTATCTCATTCCTTATTTATTCTCAAATTTTTTAAATTTGGATGCAAATGGACAATCAGCAGCTGCTCACTTTTGGCATACAGAAACTCAGAGACAATTTGCTTCAGTAATATGGAAGGATCCTTTGACTAACTCCTGGCATGGCCCAGATCCAGTTCTTATCTGGGGCTGAAGATCAGTATGCATTTACTCTAAGGAAATGAAATCTGCAAGGTGGCTACCAGAACACTTAGTTAAACAAATCAGTCAAACTCAAGAAGTTGAGGATAATCACTCAGATAACTCCAGGGACAAAAACTCACCCTGAGAATATTCCCCTATTTAGTAGGATTAGGGGTCTCAGGGGCTTTAGCTACAGGAACAGCAGGATTAGGAGTTGCTGTTCATTCATATACTAAACTCTCTAATCAGCTGATTGATGATGTTCAGGCCTTATCCAGTACTATTAATGATATTCAAGATCAGATAGACTCCTTAGCGGAGGTAGTCCTCCAGAATAGAAGAGGATTAGATTTATTGACAGCAGAACAGGGGGGGGATCTGTTTGGCTCTACAGGAACACTGCTGCTTTTATGCAAATAAATCAGGCATTGTTCGTGATAAGATAAAGAAGCTACAAGAAAACCTAATAAAAAGAAGAAGAGAACTATTTGACAACCTCTTGTGGAGCGGGCTAAATGAAATATTACCCTACCTCCTTCCCTTACTAGGACCTCTGCTTGGCTAATTAATAATCCTATCGCTAGGACCTTTTCTTTTTAATAAATTGATGACTTTTATTAAGCAACAAGTGGATGTCATTAAGATGTAATCTATGCAGGTCCATTATCATAAACTTGAGATGGCTGAAAGGCAAAGTTGCAAATTCCTTGAAAAAGAGAAATACGATAACATTCTATAGAGTAATTGAGATAATTACTCTAATATTCAAGGAATACGATGATATTCAATAGAGTAATTGAGGAATTACTCTAATAGCAAACTTTCCACCTTGGTGCGCTGGGCTGGTTAGCCAGAGACGAGCAACTGGAACTTATACATGATACCAATCGCCGCCTAAGCCAGGAACTGGGCCTTATGCTACCCTGCTTTCCAATGACGGGTAAGGTGGGTTGGTACCGTATGGTAGTTCCTGACCTAAGACAGGCACAGTCCCCTCAAGGATATTCAGCCTTTCAAAATTTAAAGAAAAGGGGGACCTGTGGGAAACTTGTGCTTGACAGCCATTTTGTAGTAAGCTCTAGCCACATTAGCACTAACCTCGGGCTAGGTTTCTATTATCCCAAACCCTATCTCTTTCCCATAAGCCAGGTGTTTCGTCTTAAGGGCTAGGAATTTTCGCTGCGATTTGATAGCTTAGCCTCTGGAACTTCCTCATTCTCTGGAACTTCCTCATTCCTCCCTCTCCCTATAATTACCCCAATCTCCTCCTGAATAAATGATACTTGATCAGAACTTTGTTTTGTCTCCATTCCTTGTGTCTCTTGTCCCTTTCATCCCCATTCCCCCTCTAGGTTCCTCGTTGACTTAACCTGCGGGTCGGGACACAAAATATTTACACAAAGTTTGTATTGTTTACACACCAAATACCTATGGTTTCCCTAGGTAATACTACCTAAATACATGCATTTACCTTATAAAATTTCAACTTAAACGAATAGCCTTTTACTCTAAAAATCCTGAACATACTTTGCTAAAAATAATGCAAAATGTGAATGTTTTTGTTTGTGTGTGTGTGTGTGTGTGTGTTTGTGTGTGTGTGTGTGTGTGTTTGAGTTTCTAAAATAGGCTTAGATTATGATCTGGTTCCAATATTTTAAAAGATACTTTGGACTTGATGAAACAATTAGTTTTCACTTTGGGCATGCAAATAATAAATTGTTAGAGAAAGCTTATGAATAAAATCTATAAATCCACTGATATTACACTTAGAAATATCTAAGTAAGTTGATGTGTATGAAACCTACATGTTCTAAAGAAAACTAATCTAGAGAGCTCCTCCTGTAATAAAGATGGTTGACTAATGGTAGAAGGGATACTTGTATTAAGAGAAAAATAAAGGCAGCTGTTTAATTCTGTACTTCAATTATCTCTTGGTGTTCCACGGTTCTTGCCTAAGGGCCTTTGGTCACCAATACCGTATCTATTATTTGAGACTCACACAAAAATTGCATGTCTAATGTTGCTGTTTAAAAGTTATTCTATTAATTTACCACTGCAACCATAGACTCATGGAGTAAGAAAAATTATGAGAGATGAAAACTGTACCTCAAATTTTATATCTTTATTGATTTCAAAGCAGAGAGAGAGAAATAAATAGAAACATCAATGATGAAAGAGAATTGTTGATTGGCTGCCTCCAGCATGCCCCACACCAAGAATCAAGCCTGAAGCCTGGGGATGTGCCCTGAACAGGAATTGAACCATGATGTCCTGGCTCATAGGCTGACACATAACCACTGGGCTAGATCTCAAATTCATATAGGAATTTATAAATTTACAAAGTACTTTCAAAACTATTTTTTTAGCCTTTACAGAGGTTAGTAAGTTCAAACATGAAAAGTAATATTACTTGGCTTAAGTTGTAAATCTTTAAGGTCAAAAAGATAATAAATATAGGCAACTGATTTGTCTGGCCTGCAGATAATCCCTCAAAAAAATCCAAATTAATATTTTGTGAGAAAGAAGAAAAGTTAGACCTCTCACTTAAATGTACAAATAAAGCTGGCTTTCAAACTGAAAGGGTCTGATCTTTAACTTCCTCAATGGATATTATTTCAGGAATGTCAAGATAAAATGAAATTATTAGCAGAAGCCAGCATTGGAAGCTCTGGGGTTAGACACTCCAGTTCCTTTGCTGAAACATTCTTTTACACTTTGCAGGACACTTCTTTTCAAATTGCCTTTGTTATTCAGGCAGTTTGCATGGGGGAAGGCAATTGTCTATTGGAAAACTCCTTGCCCCATCCTGTGGAGTTTCTGAGGTTCATTAAGAGACCAAGAATAACAATCAGCCTGCTGGAAGAAGTGATTGCCCACCTTGTTGAAAAATCACTCATTCTGTGGAATAGCCTAAGGCTTATAAAAACTGAATAAAATCAGACTGTAGGAAGAGTTGGATCTCTAGAGATTTTGAGATTGACTGGTCTACTTTGGGGCTGAGGCTAGACTTTTGGTGCACATTTCAGTCCTTTCCAAAGGCCCTCAACCACAGCAGAGGGAGCCACAATCTATGGATTGCCAAAAGCTCCAAACAAGGGTACTCAGGGTCAGTCAGAAACAGCATCTAACACTGTTCTGCACTAGAGATTGAGTGGTGTTGTGGATCTACATAATATGTAGAAACAAAAACCAAACAAGCAGCCAATAAGGGTAGATAAAAATATAAGCCCCGAATGAAAGAACAACAGAATTCTCCAGAAAAAGAGCTAAATGAAATGGAGATAAGAATAATGATCAGACATGGAGTTCAGAATAATGATGGCAAAGCTGCTCAAAAGCATGAAAAAAATATACAGTAACTATGGAAAATGTGTATAACACTAATAAAACATTGGGAAATGAATACACAGAAGATAAGGGGAAACCGAGGAGCAGATCAGTGAATGAGAAGATGGGTATAAAACAAAAAATAACTCAATCAGAGAATCCAAAAGAAAAAAACAATTTAAAAAGGAGGACAGCCCTATCCAGTTTGCCTCAGTGGAAAGAGTGTTGCCTGTGGACTGAAGGGTTCCAGGTTCGATTCCAGTCGAGGGAATGTACCTTGGTTGCAGGCACATTCCCAAAGGGAGTGTGCAGGAGGCTTCTGATCAATGTTTCTCTCTCATCAATGTTTCTAACTTTCTATCTCTCTCCCTTCCTCTCTGTAAAAAAATCAATAAAATATATTTTTAAAAAATCCCCAAAAAACACAAAACAGGACAACTAAAGGAAGATGTAGGACAATGTGAAACAGAACATTATTCACATTATAGGAGTACTAGAATAAGAAAAAATGAGTAAAGGATAGAGAACTTGTTTGAAGAAATAATGGCAGAAAACTTCTCTAACCTGGTGAAGGAAAAAGTCCAGCATGTTCAGGAGACACAGGGAGTCCAAAGCAAGAAGAACCCAAATAGACACACATTCAGACACATCATAATTAAAATACAAAAAATTAAAGACAAAGAGGGAATCTTAAAGGCAGCAAGAGAAAAGCAATTTGTGACCTACAAAGGAACTCCATAAGGCTGTTAGCTGATTTTTATATTATAAACTCTATAGGCTAGAAGGGAATCTCATAAAGTATTCCAGGTAATGAAAATCAAGAATCTGAAACCAAGATAACTATATCCAATAAGGCTACTGGTGAAATAAAGTTTCTCAGACAATTAAAAAAAGAAAAAAGAAGACTTAAGGAATTTGTCTTCTTTTAAAACCAGTACAGCAAAAATTACTAAAAGAACTGCTGTAACAATAATAAGAATTATATATATAGAGAAACATAAGCATAAAGAAGTAAAATGGTGATAAGTAAGTAGCTATCAATAACAACTTTAAATGTAAATGGATTAAATGCTCCAATCAAGAGATATAGGGTAGCTGAATTGATACAAAAATAGGACCCAAGTATATGCTGTCTACCAGAGACTCACCTAAGAATAACTCACACAGGATGAAATTGAAAGGATGGAAGAAAATTCCCCATGCAAATGGAAATGAAAAAAAAAAAGCTGGGTAGCAATACTTATATTTGACAAAATAGACTTCAAAATTAAGGCCATCGCAAGAGACAATAAAGATCATTACATAATAATAAAGGGATCAATCCAACAAAAAGATATAATCATGGTAAACATAGGTACACCTAATTTAGAGCATCTAAATATATATTAATAGCTTGAAATCTGATATTGAGATCCCACCTACTTTATTCTTCTTTCTCAGGATTGCTGTGGCTATTCGGGGTCTTTTTTTGTTCCAGATGAATCTTTGAAGAGTTCTTTCTAGGTCTATGACATATGTTGTTGGTATTTTAATGGGTAGTGCATTGAATCTATAGATAGCTTTGGGTAATATGGACATTTTAATGATGTTGATTCTCCCAATCCATTAGTACAGTATGCTCTTCCATCTGTTTACATCTTCCTCTATCTCTTTTTTCAGTGTGCTGTATTTTTTTTGCATATATGTCTTTTACCTCCTTAGGTTTGTTCCTAGGTATCTTAATTTTTTTGGTGTGATGGTAAGTGGGATTGCTTTTTTAGTCTCTCTTTCTGTAATTTTACTATTAGTGTATAGAAATGGCATAGATTTCTTGGCATTAATTTTGTATCCTGCCACATTGCCAAATTCATTTATAAGTCTTCTAGTTTTGGGTGGAATCCTTCCAGTTTTTTATGTACAGTATCATGTCATCTGCAAATAAGGACAGCTTTACTTCTTTTCTAATTTGGATGTCTTTTATTTCTTCTTATTGTCTAATTGCAATGGCTAATACTTCCAGTACTATGTCAAAGAGGAGTGGTAAGAGTGGGCATCCCTGTCTTGTTCCTGTTCTTAGGGGAAATGGTCTTAGTTTTTGGCCATTGAGTATGATGTTAGCTGTGGGTTTATCACATATGGCTTTTATGATGTTGAGGTATGATCCTTCTATTCCCACCTTGCTGAGAGCAACCTGAATGGAACTGGAGAGCCTTATGCTAAGTGAATAAAGGAGAAACACCACATGATTTCAATTATTGGTGGATAATAAAGACCATTATAAACTGATGAACCAAAGGATAGATACAGAAGCAGTAAAGCACCAGACTGTCAAATTACAGCAGGAAGGTTAAGGAGAGGTGGGGTAGATAAGAGATCAACCAAAGGACTTGTATGCATGCATATGAGCATAACCAATGAACACAAGACACTGGGAGGTTAGGGTATGCCTAGGAAGGGGGGGGGAATGGGAAGATATGTATACATGTAACACAATAATAAAAAGAAACAATTTAATACAATGGATATGAGAAATGCAAATAGAAGTAGTTTCCAGAATGGAAGAAAGCTACATAGAACTCCATTTTAGTTCATAAATTAAAACAAAGATGAGACTGTGCCATTTTATATATATATATAACTACTTCTGGAGGACTTTAAGGGAGAGATGAACAGAAACACATTCATAGTGGAGGACTTTAACTCCTTACTGATTTTACTAGATAGATCTACCAGACAAAAAATTAATAAGTAAAAGGTACCTCTAAATGACACATTGGATCAGATAGATTCAATTGACGTGTATTGAGCATTTTATTCCAGAGCTGCATAATATACATTTTTCTCAAGTGCATGTGTCATTCTAAAAGATAGACTGCATGTTAGGACACAAAACAAGTATTTACAAATAAAAGAAGACTGAAATCATATCAAGCATCTTCTCAGATCACAATGGGATGACATTAGAAGTAAACCTCAGTAAAAATACTCAAAAATATTAAAACACATGGAAGCTAACTAGAATGTTATTACACAATGAATGGCTTACCAATGAGATCAATAGAGAAAGAAAAAAAATCCTGGAAAGAAATGAAAACAAATATATGACCACCCTAAACCTAAAAGGAACAGCAAAAACATTCCTGAGAAGGAAGTTCATAACACTACAGTCCTACCTCAAAAAAAATTTAATTATAAATTATTTAACCATATAACTCAATGAATTAGAAAGAGAACAACAAAGGCCCAGAGTAAGTATAAGGAAGGAAATAATAAAGATTAGAGCAGAAATAAATGACATAGAAATTATAAAAACAACACAAAAGATCAATGAAACCAAAACTGCTCTTAAAAAAAAAAAGATTAATGAACTTTTAGCCAGGCTAATCAAGAAAAGAGAGAGAGAGAGAGAGAGAGAGAGAGAGAGAGAGAGAGAACCCAGATAATTAAAATTAGAAATAGAAAGGATTGTTAAGAAAGTAATATGAGCAAATATATGCCAACAAGCTAGATAATGTGTATGAAACGGACAAATTCTTAAAAAATACAATCTTCCAAAACTGAATAAAGAAGAATCAGAAAACATGAATAGGCCAATAACAATTGAGGAAATTTAAGAAGTAATAAAACACACACACACAAACAAAAAAAAAACTAACAAACAAACAAACCTCCAATTAAACAGAAGTCCTATTCCAGACAACTTTAGAGGAAAGTTTTACCAAATATTCAAAGAATTACCATCTATCTTCCTCAAATGCAAGAGGAAGGAACACTTCCAAGGTCTTTTTCTCCTAATTCCAAAATCAGATAAAGACACCACAAAAAAAGGGAACTACAGGCCAATATCCCTGATGAATATAGATGGTAAAATCCTCAACAAAATATTAGTAAATTGGATCCAGCAATATATTTCAAAGATCAGACACCATGACCAAGTGGGATTTACTCCATGAATTCAAGGCTGGTACAATATTTGAAATCAATAAATATGATATTTCACATAAATAAACTGAAAGACCAAAATTATATGATCTATCAATAGATGCAGAAAAACCATTAGACAAAATGCAACACCAATTTTTAGATAAAAACTCTCAGCAAAATGAGAATAGAGGTAGCATATCTCAACATAATAAAGGCCATATATGACAAATATACAGCCACCATCACACTCAATTGACAAAAATCAAAAGCATTTTCTTTTAAGATCAGAGACAATATAAGGGGGTCCATTTCACCATTCTTATTTAACATAGTACTGGATGTCCTAGCCACAGCGATTAGACAAGAAGAAGGGGTAAAAGGCATCCAAATTGGAAAGGAGGAAGTAAAACTTTCATTATTCACATATGACATCATATTGTACATAGAAAATCCTAAAGACTCCACCAAAAAACTCTACTAAATTTACTAAATGAATTTGGCAATGTAGCAGGATACAAAATTAACACCAGGAATTGATGACATTTTTATACACCAATAATGAATTCTTGGAAAGAGAAACTAAACAAACAATCTAATTTACCATAGCAACAAAAATATTAAGATACTTATGAATAAACTTAAGGAGGTACTCAGAAAACTACAGGACATTTAAAAAAAAAGATAGAGAAAGATATAAACAAGTGGAAGAATATGCTGTGTTCATGAATTGGTAGAATCAACATCATTAAAATGTCCACCCTAACTCATATTAAGTTACAAAAGGCATATTTCAAGAATCTAGAAAAAATATTTTTAAAAAATACATGGAATTACAAAAGACCGTGAATAACCACAGCACAAAGCACAAAGTTGGAGGGATCATAATACCAGATAGCAAGTTATACTATGAAGCCATTGTAGTCAAAACAGCCTGGTACTGGCACAAGAATGAGCATATAGATCATTGGATCAAAACAGAGAATCCAGAAATCAACCCAAGCTATTATGCTCAATTAATATTTGACAAAGTAGGCAAGAACATACAATAGCGTCAAGACCATTTCTTCAATAAATAGTGTTGAGAAAATTGGACAGATGCAAAAAAATGAAACTAAAACCATCAACTTACACCATACACAAGAATAAATTCAAAATGGATAAGAGATTTAAATGTAAGTTGTGAAACTATAAAAATCCTAGAAGAAACCATAAGCAGCAAAATTTCAGACATGTCTCATATTAATATGTGTGGGGATACATCTCTTACAGCAAAGGAAACTGAAGAGAAAATAAACAAATGAGACTACAACAAAATAAAAAGCTTATGCACAGCAAAAGGAACCATCAACAACAACAACAACAAAAAAGAGTTCACTGTATGGGAGAATATACTTGGCAATGATACATATCTGATTAAGGGTTAATATCCAAAATATGTAGGGAACTCACACAACTTAACAAAAGGAAGACAAATAATCCAACTAAAAAATAGGCAAAGGACCTAAATACACAGTTCTCCAAAATGGACATAGAAATGGCCAAGAGACATATGACAAAATATTCAATGTCACTGATCATCAGAGAGATACACATTAAAATGACAATGATGTACCACCTCACACCTGTCAGATGGCTGTCATCAACAAATCAACAAATGACAAGTGCTGGCAAGGATGTGAAGAAAGGCTACCCTAGTACATCTCTAGTAGGAATGCAAAATGGAGCAGCCATTATGAAAAACAGTTTATATTTCCTCAAAAATTAAATATGGAAATACCGTTTGACCCAGTGATCCCAATTCTTAGCATATATCATAAGAAACTTGACATGCCAATCAGAAAGAATGTATACATCCTATATTCATAGCAATATAATTGACAATGGCTAAGATCTGAAAACAGTCCAAGTGTTTATCAGTAGATGAGTGGATAAGAAAGCTGTGGTACATTTACCCCCTGGAATACTACGCAACAGTAAAAAAAAGAAGGATCTCTAACCCTTTAAGACAGCATGGATGGACCTGGAGAGTATTTTGGTAAGGAAAATAAGCCAGTGAGAGAAACACCAATATCACATGATCTCACTCATATGTAGAATCTAATGAATAAAATAATTTATTGAACAAAATAGATTCAGAGACATAGAAGCATTGAGCAGACTGTCAAATTTCAGTGGGAAGTCTAGGGTGGATGGGTGGGTGTTAAGAGATCAACCAAAGAACTTGTATGTATATATGCATAACTCATGTGCACAGACAATAGGGTGGTAGAGGACTGCACCCTGGGGCAGGGGTTATGGGCAGACGATAAGGGCCCAATGAGGAAAAAAAAGGGACATATGTAACTTTCAAGAATAAATGTTTTTCCCAAATCTTAGCTATGGTAAATTGTGATGCTATGAATATAAGGATGCATATATTCTTCCTGATTGGTATTTTTAGTTTTTTGGGCTATATTCTTAGAAATGGGATCACTGGGTCAAATGGAAGTTACATTTTTAGTTTTTTGAGGAAATTCCATACAGTTCTCCACAGTGGCTACACCAGTTTGCATTCCCACTAGCAGTGCACAAGGTTTCCTTTTTCTCTGCATCCTCACCAGAACTTGTCATTTGTTAAGTTTTTGTGAGATGGTACCATTCCAACAGGTGTGAAATGGTACTGAATTGTCATTTTGGTTGAGAGATCAACCAAAGGACTTGAATGAATGCATATAAGCCTAGCCAATGGACACAGACACCAGAGGGGTGAGGGCATGAGTGGGAGGATTGGGGGGGGCAACAGGGGAATGAGGACACATATGTAATACCTTAATTAATACAGAAAAAATTTAAACACAGCTCATCCTATACATCCCACACCTAAGAAATACTGCTGGAGAATCAAATCACTGAAGTAATTTAGAAAATTATATAATTCTTACATGGATCAGAAAGGAGCAGAAATAATGTCTCGGTCCCCCTTAAATATCCAAGAATATTTATGAGCCAATGTATGTAATATTGAATATTTATGAGCCAATGTATGTAATAATGAAAATTTATTAGGTTCTATAAACCTCCAAAACTGTTCCCTTGTTTTTCCTGGAAATCTACAAACTTCTCACATGTAATCCAAAGCCAGTGACTTTGCTTTCCTATCCTTCTTTCCTTATCTAGCTACCATCAAAAGGGCACTCAAGGAATAGGCTTTTCTCTTGAGGTTATATATAGTGTGGAGAAATTCTATGTAAATCTGAATTATGCAACTGAAAAATTGTGCAAAAATACTAATAGAGGAAAATTTCCAATCGAATGACAAAATCTCACAGATAATGCAATATTACAATTTCAGAGGTTCAATTGATTTTTTTTCAGACTTGTAAAATCCTTCAGATAGCGTGAAATTTTATTTTCTTATACTACAGATATGTCTGTGTAGATGGATAAGTTATCATGAAATTATCATGAAATGCTTTGTATTGATGTCTTTCTGTTCATGTCTTTGTGAGCCTGCTTCCCATGTTCTCACTGGTCACAGAAAATATCCTAATTGCAATGACTAAAGCATTAGGAAAAATGTTACTCTATAAGATAAACCAGTGCTGTCTAGATAAAAAGAAAAGAATGGGTGTCTAATCTTTCCCGCTGGCACACTCTCCTCTGGTGTCCTGAATAGTACCATCTGCCTGGGGTAGAGCCTCTGAGGCGGGTACCTCCTCAAAAACTCTCAGAGCCTGTCTCTGTGAGGCTCTGCAGTTGTATGGCTGGTGTTACAGATGGGGACAGGGTGACCTGGATTCTAAGATGCCAAGAATGTCCCTACTTTTTCAATGCACTTTTGTTGTTAGTGTTTACTATTTGTCAGATATTATGCTAATCAACTTGCATACATTATGTTTTGTAATATTATGAATCCCTGCAGAATGAGAATACTCTTATCAGTTTCCTTTTACAAAAGAAGAAAGTGATAACTAGTGATTTTTAAAAATTTATTGTTTAAGGTATTACAAAGAGTAGTACATTTGTCTCCTTTTTTTCCCCCATTGACCTCCCTTTGGCCTTCCCTACCCCTCAGTACTTGCCATCACTGCCCCCTGTGTCTTGTGTCTATTGGTTATGCTTATATGCATGCATACAGGTCCTTCAATTGATCTCTTACCCCCACAACCCTCCCCAACCATCCCCCTGTAGTTTGGTAACCTGTTCAGTGTTCTTTGCCTCTATCTATTTTTGTTCAGTAGTTTATAATTTTCTTTATATTCCATAAATGAGTGAGATCATGTGGTATTTATCTTTCACTGAATGGCTTATTTCACTTAGCATAATGCTCTCCAGGCCCATCCATGCTATTGCAAATGGTAAGAATTCCTTCTTTTTTACAGCAGCGTAATATTCCACTGTGTAGATGTACTACAGTTTTCTAATCCATTAACGTGCTGATGACATTTAGGCTGTTTCCAAATCTTAGCTATTGTAAATTGTGCTGCTATGAACATAGGGGTGCATATATTCTTTCTGATTGGTGTTTCTCTTTTATAGGGACATATTCCTAGAAGTGATATTATTGTGTCAAATGGCAGATCATTTTTAATTTTTTGAGGAAATGCCATACTGTTTTCCATAGTGGCTGCATCAGTCTGCAGTCCCACTAGCAGTGAAGGAGAGTTCCTTTTTCTCTGCATCCTCTCCAGTTTTTGTCGTTTGTTGATTTGTTGATGATAGCCATTCTGACAGGTGTGAAATGGTACCTCATGGTTGTTTTGATTTGCATCTCTCAGATGATTAGTGACATTGAGCATGTTTTCATATGTCTGTTGGCTTTATGAACGTTCTTTTTCTAAAATCGTCTTTTGCCCATTTTTTTTATTGGATTGTTTATCTTTCTTTTGTTAACCTGTATATGTTGGAGATTAAATCCTTATCAGAAATAACATTGGCAAATATGTTCTCCTATGCAGTGGGTTTTCTTCTTGTTTTGCTGTTGGTTTCTTTTGCTGTGCAGCTTTTTATTTTGATGTAGTCCCATTTGTTTATTTTATCTTTACTTTCCATTGCCCTAGGAGCTGTATCAAATGTAGCATGGCTTCTTCTAAGATTTTTATGGTTTCTCATCTTACTTTTAAGTCCTTTATCCATTTTGAGTTTATTTTTATGTATGGTATAAGTTGGGGGTCTAGTTTCTTTTCTTTTCTTTTTTTTCAATTATCTGTCCAGTTTTCCCAACAACATTTATTGAAGAGACTGTCTTGACTCCAATGTATGCTCTTACTTCCTTTGTCAAATATTAATTGAGCATATTGATTGACAATTGATTTCTGGGTTCTCTGTTCTGTTCTAGTGCCAGTACCAGGTAGTTTTGAGAACAGTGGCTTTGTAGTATAGCTTGATATCTGGTATTATGATCCCTCCAACTTTGTTCTTCTTTTTCAAGATTGCTGCAGCAATTTAGGGTTTTTTTTTTATTCCAGATGAATTTTTGGGAGAATTTGACCTAGGTCTTTTAAATATGCCATTGGTATTTTATTGGAGAGTGCATTGAATTTGTATATTTCTTTGGGTAGTATGGACATTTTAATGATGTTGTTTCTACCAATCCATGAAGAGGATATATTCTTCCATTTGTTCATGTCTTCCTCTATCTCTCTCTCTTTTTTTTTAGCATCCTTAAATTTTCTGACTATGGGGCCTTTGTCTCCTTGGTTAAGTTTATTCCTAGGTATCTTAATTTTTTTTCATGCAATGGTAAATGGGATTGCTTTTTAAATTTCTCTTTCTGTGATTTCATCATTGGTAAATTGAAAATCCATAGACTTCTGGGTGTTAATTTTATATCCTGCTACATTACCAAATTCATTTATTAAGTCTAGTAGTTTTTGGAAGGATTCTTTGGGGATTTCTATGTACAATATCATGTAATCTGCAAATAAGGACAGTTTTACTTCTTTTCCAATTTGGATGTCTTTTATTTCTTCCTCTTGTCTGATCACAGTGCCTATTTCTTCTAGTACTATGTCAAACAGGAGTGGTGAGAGTGGGCATACCTGTCTTGTTCCTGTTCTTAGGAGAAATGGTTTTAGTTTTGCCCATTGACTATGATGTTGGCTATGAGTTTGTCATATATGACTTTTATTATGTTGAGGTCTGATCCTTCTATCCTCACCTTATTGAGAGTTTTTATCAAGAAAGGGGGTTGAATTTTGTCAAATGCTTTTTCTGCATCAATGGACATGATTATATGGTTTTTATCTCTCAGTCTGTTTATGTGGTATATCACATTTATTGATTTGCAGATATTATACCATCCTTGCATCCCTGGAATAAATTCCACTTGGTCATGGTGTATGATCTTTCTAATGTAATGCTGAATTCTATTTGCTAGATTTTTTTTGGGGGGAGGGCATTTGGTGTCTATGTTCATGAGGAAAATTGGCCTGTAATTCTATTTTTTGTATTATCTTTACCTGGTTTTGGGATTAGGGTAATGCTACCATTGTACAAAGAGCTTGGAAGTGATCCTTTTTGTTGAATTTTTTTGAATAATCTGAAGTAGATAGGTTTTATTTCTTTTTGAATGTTGGATAAAACTCGCCTGTGAAGCTGTCTGGTCAGGGCTATTTTTTTAGAATTCTTTTTATTTTTTATTATGACTTCAATTTTCTCTATAGTTATCAGCCTATTCTGATTTTTTGATTCCTCTTGGTTGAGTTTTGGAAGGTCATATTTTTCTACCAGGTTGACAAGTTTCTTGGAGTAGGCTTGCTCATAGTATTTTTTTAAGATTCTTTGTATTTTGTGGGGTATGTTGTTATTTCACCTCTTTTGATTCTGATTTTATTTATTTGGGCCATCTCTCTTTGCTTCTTGGTAAGTTTGGCTAGAGGTTCATCAATCTTGTTTATCCTTTCAAAAAACCTGCTCTTGGTTTCATTGATCTTTTGTATTGTGTTTTGTTGTTTGTTTGTTTTTTGTTTCTATGTCATTTATTTTCACTCTGATATTTATTATTTCCTTCCTTCTGCTCACACTGGGATTTTCTCATTGCTCTCTTTCTAATTCTTCAAGTTGCAGAGTTAAATGGTTTATTACCAATTTTTATTATTGTTGTTATCATTTAGTTGTTTGTTTTTGAGGTAGGCCAGTAGAGCTATGAACTTTCCTCTCAGGACTGCTTTCACTATTTCCCAAAGATTTTGGATTGCTGTGTTTCCATTGTCGTTTGTTTCCAGGTTGCTTTTTTATTTTTTCTTTGATTTCTGTGGTAACCCACTCATTTTTTAATAGTATGCTATATAGCGTCCAAGTGTTTGAATTTTCATGATTGCTTTTACTATAGTTGATTTCTATCTTCATGCCACTGTAATCGTGAAGATTCTTGATATGATTTCAATCCTCTTGAATTTGGAGAGACTTTGCCTGTATCTCAATATGTGGTCTATCTTTAAAAATGTCCCATGTGCACTAGAGAAAAATGTATATTCTGAAGTTTTGGGGTGGAATATTTTAAAGATGTTAATTAAGTCCATTTGATCTAGTGAGTTGTTTAGGATTGATATTTCTTTGCTAATTTTTTTGTCTAGAGGATTTATCCAGTGACGTTAATGGGGTATTAAAGTCTCTTACTATGATTGTGTTGCTGTCAATCTCTCCCCTGATACCTTCCAAAGTTTTTGAATGTATTTGGGTACTCCTGCATTGGGTGCATATATGGTTACCATAGTTATATCCTCTTGTTGGATTGATCCCTTTAGAATTATAAAGTGGCCTTGTCTCTTGTTATGGTATTCACTTTGAGGTCTATTTTGTCAGATATAAGTATTGCTTTCCCAGCTTTTATTTTTTTTTCCATTTGCCTGGAAATATGTATTTTGTCATCCCTTCACTTTCGGTCTGTGTGAGTCCTTTGTTCCTAGGTGGGACTCCTGTAGACAGCATATATAGTATATGGGTCATGTTTTCTTATCTATTCAGTCACTCAATTTCTTTTGATTGGAGCATTTAATCCATTTACATTTCATGTTATTACTGATAGGTACTTGTTTGTAGCCATTTCTGTGTTTTAAGCCTGTATTCCTCCCTCCCCTTCTTTTTCTTCTTTTTATAGCATTCACTTTAACATTTCTTTCATTGCTGGCTTGGTAGTGATAAATTCCCTGAACCTTTTTATTGGTCTGTGAAGCTCCTGATTTCCTCTTCAATTTTGATTAATAGTCTTGCTGGATAGAGTATTCTTGTATTCAGTCCTTTGCTTTGCATCTCTTTGTATACTTCCTTCCATTCTCTTCAAGCTTGATGTGTTGCTGTTGAGAAATAATTTGATAATCTATTGGGGGATCCTTTGTAGGTAACTCTCTTTCTCTCTCTTGCACCTTTTAAGATTTTCTCTTTGTAGTTAACATTTGCTGTTGTAATTATGTTGTATCTTAGAATAGGTATTTTGGGATTCATATTGGTTGGGACTCTTTGTACTTGTAATGTTTTCTTTCCCATGTCAGAGAAGTTTTCTGTCATTATTTCTTCAAATAGATTTTCTAATCCTTGCTACTCTTCTTATCTTTCTGGAAGCCTTATTATAAATATGCTACTTCATTTCATATTGTCCCAAAGTTCCCTTAACCTCTCCTCCTGCTTTTTAATTTTTTCCCCTCTAATTTCTGTTCAGATTGTGCTTTTTTCACTACTTTATCTTCTAGCTCACTAATTCAGTTCTCTGTTTCTTCGAATCTACTGTTGAAACCTTCCCTGGTGTTTTTGATTGTACTATCCTCACCACCAGAATATACATTCTTCTCTAGTGCACATGGGACATTTTTTATTTCTTCCTGATTTTTGCATAGGTTGTTGATTTTCTTATCCATCCAGTGTATGAACTATAAGATCATTGCTCTGAATTATTTTCCTGTCATGTTGCATACCTCCATTTCACTTATTTTCTTTCTTAGCAATTCCTCTTTTTCTCTCCTCTGGGGATTGTCTCTTTGTCTCACCATTCTACTATTGCCCGGATATTCAAATGCTGAGTTGCTGGGGCCTGGGCCATGTGCAGTGGGTGCTTCGTACAACCCGACTATCAATGAAGAGCTCCAACACTACGGCGTGTAGCTGCCATGGGTTGATGGGAGCCATGCTTGCCCATGATAAGAGTCACTGGCACTCAGTTTGACATCATGCAAGTACCTAGAATCTGCAACCCCACCTGCACCATGCTGATAAAGAAACTGCTGGTGTGTGACAAAAATCAGAGTTCCCTAGCTCATGCCAGGAGTCAGAGTACCCCTGTGTCCACACCAAGAATCGAGTATCAGAGTCTCTGTTGCTTGGTGAGGCCTTGCACCAAGATTCAGAGTCCCTGTGTGCACATGCACAGAGAAATGGTGTCACTGGAGTCACTGGCTCTTAGTGTGCATACACAGGGACTCAGGGATCCCAAGTGCTTGTGATGAAAAATAGAGTCAAGTCACTCATGCTCAGTGCTGCCTCTCATGTGGAGAATCATGGTCTCTGGTCTGCTTGGGAGACTAGGTTACACAGCCACCCTGAGTTGGCAGGGGGTCCACTCCTTTGCTGCAGAAAATAGACCTGCCTGTGCACTTGCCCAGAGTCAGGTGGCACTGCCACCCTGTGTGGGCATGTGGTCTGGTTGTGTGACTGCACCGCAGGGAACAGATTCCCAGTGTCCGCATGTGTGCCCAGGTTAAAATTCTGGCAGCAGAGCCACCCTGTATGGATGTGGATCTGTTTGCATGATTGTGCATTGCAGGGAACAGATTTCCAGTGCCTGTGTGTGCCTAGGCTCAAGTTCCAGTAGCAGAGCTGCCCTGTGTGGGTATGGGGCCTGGTTGCATAATTTTGCACAGTGGGAAACTGATTCCCAGTGTGAGCACATGCCCACAGTCAAATTCCGGTAGTGAAGCTGCAGTCCTGTGTGAGAGTTGGGTCTAGCAGTTCCTATGGCAGTGCAGCTAGCCTGCAGGGAGGGGGATGGGCTCTGTGATTCACAGAAATCTGTGGCCGGGATATCTGGATTCTTAGTGTCTATGGTCTGCATCTGTGGACCCTAGTGTCTGTAGGGTCCTAGTTTGCATATGAAACTAGATTGGATGGTGGTGAAGCTAGAAACCTATTCTTAAGCAGTTCTGTTTTTTAACTCTGTGCCCACACTGGCTATACCCAGATTGTCTATGGTGGTAGCAGGGTTTTGCTATCTAAGACTTCCTGGTTCGGCAGCCCTTTGGAAGACCTGCAGGATCTAACTGTTCCTATTTCACCAACACACACACATACCACTCTCATCTATCGCTCCCTCAGTCACACACTATTCTTCCTTACCTTCTTGTCAGTTGCCATCTTTCTTCTTGTGAAGGACTAGTGATCTTGAATAATTTGCATTGTAGTAAGCAATGGTGAGTAACAAAGGTACATTCTGAACCCATGCTGTCAAAACTCTTTTTATTCTCACTTCCAACATCTTTGGATATGGTTGCTCACTACAAAGTGTGCTTGGGTAAGTGTGACTGGAATCTAGACTCTAATCCACTTACAGCAATGTAAAGGAGCTACATTTGCTTCAAGAAAAGGACACTGTTCTCTGAATTCACACACAAATACTGTACAAGCAGGCAGATTTCCTAGTAAAATGCTACTTCCACTAATCAAAAGAAGATCCCACTTTCACCATTTGAAATACAGAAACTTAAATTAAAATTTATACCTGGACTCAACCAGAATTATCTTATTATATTGCTATCTAAAAATATCATCAACCCAGAAGTTAATGAAGGTAAGGACTGACTAAATGTTTAGAATGAGTACTACATGTATCTTACTTAACTCAGATTTAATGAATATGTAATAAGCAAATAAGTATATTCCTTAAAGCTATATATTTTCTAAAATCTTAACAGTTACAAAATATCTAAAAACCTAATATTCATTCTAAGAAGCATTGGTTGTGATGTGTGCATGGAGGGAAACAGATTGATGAACTGACCCAGTGACTCTCAGGTTGAGAGAACTCAGTGTTCAATGGTGTACTTTTAGGCCACATTAACTTCTTGGCAAGTGCTGTTGCTGCACACGTAGGTGGTCCATTGATGAATATGAATGTGCTGAATATCATTTAGGCATGGAACAAGAGTTGTTCAAGTGAGTTGGAAAGGAGCCCAGAAGGTATGTTGTTTATCTTCTAGGAAAATTTGTTTTTTCCCAAACATATAACTTGAATTAATAAAGTGGATTTAGATGTGAATAAAGGGAACTAGTTATTGAAACTGAATCACTGTGACTATCTAAGAATAACTAAAATATCTATGAATAAGTCTCATAGCATAAGAAAAAAACTAGAGCATAAATTATAGTTCTTATCATATTGTTAAGAAGCACTGGCCTGGATCTGACTGCAAATCAGGTTTTTGCCTGCAGTCATATACTGTCTGCTAGTAACCACCATTTTGATGAGTTCTTTAGAAATAGAAAAAGCTCATTAGAATTATAAAAGGAGATTTCTTAAGTAATTTGAAAGTCTCAGACTTTGGTTATATACTCTGGTCTAAAACTAGAAATAAATCTATAAAAAGGAAACCTCTGTGGACTTTCTCAACTTCTGGCTTCATCATAAAATCTCCCTTGAGAAAAGGGGATAGGTCAGTTTGGGGAGAGCCATCTGTGAAATCACTCTACTGACCATTTTATCTGGTTTCTGGCATGTCTTTGCAACAAGTTTTACATTATTCTCCTTCATTAGTCATCTCTTCAGGATGATGAATCAGAGGCCAGATGCTTAAATAGATACTTGGAGGTTGGAGAGATCGCTTTGATTCCATGGAATTAAAAGCTTCTCTGATTCTTCCCCAGATTGGTTTTATTACCACCCAACATCTAGTGAAAAATCTAATTCTACTAAAAGTGCTAAACAAACTCTTAAAGAAGAATAGAAACACTAAACACATAATATTCATATATTATATACTAGAGGCTCAGTGCATGGACTTCATGCATGGAGAGGGCAGCGTTCCCCTAGCCCTGCCTACACCCTCTGCAATTTGGGACCCCTACACCTTTTTCTTATCTAGTTAATCTCTTCACATTTAAAAAATTAACTGAAATATCACCTATTCTAGGAAATCCTCCTTAAACAAATGTCTTTACAATCTGTATTAAGGATTTTCATAGTATAGCATGCTTTTTCTTTAACAGCTACTTAGAGTAGATGCAGTGTGGTTTTCATTCTTGCATCTGAAATTTTTTCTTCTTGCTCTTGTAATAGCAAACCTTATCCAATTTACATTTGCCCTTCAAGGGCTTATATTTGGTTCAATTTCTAGTTGGCTCCCTGCTTTTTTTAAGCAATAAATTTGGATTGTGATAGTAAGCCTCACTTGTAATCAAGCCTGTAGGTCTCTCTATCTGAATATTTTTATAATATCTATCACTTTAACATACCAGAGATTGTGTTCATTTATAGAAAATTACAATGTCACCTGATCATTTGATCTTCTAGTAATATTTTATAGCAAGATGTATTATTCTAGTAATTTAACTATTACACAACTGAGGCATACAGAAATAAATTACATTTAACAATAAAGAATGACTCAAATATCAAATCAAATTACACTTAGGGCCTCCCTTGTCCTGTGCCTCAGATATCATAGCACAGTACACAGTTCATGTGGAACTCAGCTTTCTTTAAAATAGGAAGGGATGCCATATCCATGAAGCAGCTACTTCCACCCATATTTTTAAAATTTAATTCATAGCACATAGTCTTTGTACTGATTATTGGAAAATCATCCTAGCAATTGCCTCTGTTCCTCTCTGTATTGTTGCCTTAAATTCTGATGTCATCACTGTGCTTTTATCATCCACTCACTCTAATAAGATTGTGAATTTTTTAAGGGCAGAGATTATGACTTGAGCTTGTGTTTCTCTGTCATGGTGCCTAGATAAATACTCAAATGCCATCCAATCCAAAGGACTATGATGAAAGAAGACCATTGTTGCTGGAGAGCTCTAATTTTTTTTTAATTAAATCTTTATTATTCAGATTATTACATTTGTTTTTCTTTTTCCCCTCCATAGCACCCCTCCACCCAGCTCCCACCCTTCCCTCCGTCCCGTTGACCTCATCCATAGGTGTATGATTTTTGTCCAATCTCTCCCTGTACACCCCTCACCCCTTCTCCCCTGAGAATTATCAGTCACGGGTGGGTCTGGAGCAGCAAGTCCTCCGCGGGCTCCGCCGTGAGTGACTCTTCAGTCTGCCTGCCAATGCTCTACCCACTGAGTGCACCTCCTCCTGCTGCAACAGCGGCAGCACACACACATGGGGGAGAGGCGGGGGGCCACGGGGTCGCAGGGGTTAAGGGAACCAGCACCGGCGCTCGCTCCTGCAGGTCCGGCCCAGCCCGAGCCGTACCGGAAGGCCTGAGGGCAGGTGCCCTGGCGGCTCTAGAGCCGAGGACGCACCGCTCAGCCTCAGCCTCAGCACGAGGGTCTCAGTGCCTCAGCCTCAGCCCCAGCCTCAGCACGAGGGCCTCAGCCCCAGCCTCGGCACGAGGGTCTCAGCCTCAGCCTCAGCCTCAGCACGAGGGTCCCAGCCTCAGCCCCAGCCTCAGCACGAGGGCCTCAGCCCCAGCCTCAGCATGAGGCTCCCAGCCTCAGCCTCAGCACGAGGGTCTCAGCGCCTCAGTCTCAGCCTCCCCAGCTCCAGTGCGAGGGTCCCAGCCTCAGCCTCAGCACGAGGGTCTCAGCCTCAGCCTCAGCCTCAGCACGAGGGTCTCAGCACCTCAGCCTCAGCCTCAGCACAAGGGTCTCAGCCCCAGCCTTAGCGCGTGGGTCTCAGCCTCAGCCTCAGCGTGAGGGTCTCAGCCTCAGCCTCAGCGCAAGGGTCTCAGTGCCTGCAGCCTGGCCCCAGCGCCACAGCGCCCCAGCGCCCCAGGCCCCCAGCCTCGTCCCTCTTCCCCGTGGGCGTCGCCAGCAGCGGGAACTCAGTCCAGCACTGGGAGGAGGACGGTGGGGCGCCGAGCGGAGCTCCGTTAGTCCGCGTTCCAGGCCTGCATTTCCCCATTGCGGGGCCCAGCCTGGTGCCCTGTGCTGCGGGGCACGTCCCCCCAGGCCCCGGGGCCTCGACCTCGCCGGCAAGCCCGCCTCCGGGCCAGGGATGCGGGCGGCTCCTTCCCTGGATCCTGGTCCCCCTCAGTCATTATTTCTTTAAATAGGTTTTCAGTATCTTGTTCTCTCTCTTCTTCTGGCACCCCCACAATTCTGATGTTGGCACGCTCGAAACTGTCCCAGAGGCTCCCCACATTATGTTTACACCTTTGGATTCTCCTCTCTTCTTGCCTTTCCAGTCGAATGCTGTCTGCCTCTTTATATTTCAATTTTTCTACTTGATTCTTGCCTTTCTCCAGTCCGCTGCCAGGACTCTGTACAATATTCCTTATTTCAGTCAGTGTATGTCTAATTTCTATTTGGTCCTCTATCATCTCCAGTTGGACCTTTTCCATCCCTAGTTGGCTCCCCTGCATCTCTAGTATGTCCTTTTTCATCTCCTCTTGGGTCTTGCTAAATTTATCCATCTTTTCTAGCATATTCTTGAAAAACCCCATAAGCGTGGTTTTGAACTCTATATCCAATCTTTTTTTTTTTCCTCCATTTCTTTTGTTTGTGATCCCTTCCCCTGTCTCGGCATCCTCACCATGCCGGGGAAACTTCTGTGTTGGATTCAGCTTTATGATGCCAGAGGCAAAGCCGCAGCAGCCTCTGTTGAGCTTGGGAGGGTGGAGTCTCAGGGCTTAAGGGACCGCCTTGTCTTCCAGTCGGCCCCGCCCTCCACGGCCCCTGAGTCTCACATGACTGGGTAATGGCTGGAGTGGTCCCTGTTCGCGTGCGCACCCGCAGTGTCTCTAACCGCTGCCTTTCCATCTCCCCTGCGCGCCCGAAACAGGGGCTTAGTGGAGTCAGAAGTGGCACAGTTGGGAGGGTCTGTCTCCCGCCCATTCGCGAAAGCCAGCGGCACAATCAGCAATCTGTCCTCCGCGCAGCACCGTGCGCGTGCGAGACCGGACCTGATCTTCTGCGACTCCCCTAAATTTCCGTGCACCTCTCCCTTTTCACAGTCCAAACTCCCCCGTATGAGTTTCGGCTGGATCTGGGGTTTAGTGTCGTAGGATAAGGGGTTCAATGCTGTTGAGAGTCTCCGTTTCCCTCCCGCCAGAGAAAGCCAGCCCGGTACTCCGGCACCCGCTCTCTCAGCGCGCGTGTCTCAGTACCTCGGCTTTTTGCAGCTCCTCTGGGTCTCTGTGAGCCCCTCTCTTTCCTTCTCGTTGTAGAATTTTCACTCAGCCAGCTTTCCTGTGTTTCTGGATGATGTCCGTTCTGTCTTTTAGTTGTAGTTTTGAAATTCTTGTGTGAGGCAGCAGTGTAGGTGTTTACCTATGCCGCCATCTTGGATTCTCCGGAGAGCTCTGATTTTTATTTAAGAGGCCTCACTTATTCTGTGCCTTTACAGAGGGGTGAGTAGAGGCTGAGGGAATTTGAGGAAGCCCAGACAGAATTCTCCTCCTAAAAGATTTTGCTAAACTGGTGACAGGAACCAACTAAAACCCGGACATACAGCAATAACAAAGGCACTGGTCTCCTACTGCTAATGTGTGGGGATCAAACTCCAGCCTGCAGGAACTCACCCCCGCAGTCAGGACCAGGCCACTTGGTAGTGTTCCTGACCCTGGGAAGAGGGAGATTTCCCATGGTTGCAGGCTAGAGGCTCTGGACTCTGCACCATGCTCCCAAAAGGTCCCTAGTGCAGGTTGGTCACTGGAGCGGCTTCTTTGCCTGGAATTGCAGGACTGCTTGGCAAGGCTCTGCCTGGCCTGTTGGCCCCATGATCATGAGTGGCTTGGCCTGGGCTCTTTGCCCCATGATCACAGGGCAGCCTGGACCCAGGCAGGCGGTATCAGACGCTGCCCCTGCTGCCTACCCAGGCCCACACCACCATCGCTATCACAACTTGAACACGGGCAGGTGGAGGGACTGTGGGGGGCTTGGACCTGGTCAGGGAGCTCTGGGTGCTGCTCCCACCACCTGCTTGGTCCCTGACTTTGGCTTGGATCCTGCAGGTGGCAAGGTGCGCTGCCTGCGCTTTGCTGAGTTAATCTGCATATATCACTCCTGATTGGCTGTGGGTGTAGTGAAAATACAGTCAATTAGCATTTTTCTCTTTTATTAGTGTAGATATGTTTATATTCATTTATATATTCATTTCTTTGTTTTATTCTTTCTTGGTATTAGTAAATATTCTGAAGGTTTGTTTTATTTCAGGGAAAACTATGATTTCAGTCTGTTATCTTATTCTTTATCCATTGGATCAAATTCCTGACCAAAATAATATGAGAAAGCTGTGAGAAATAGATTTGGAATCCTGTGGTTACTTTATCATGCTGGTATTTCTATCTCCCCTTTATTCTACCTAGCAGTGGCAGTCTTACTTACAGATTTTAATCCTCAAAACCCGATTCATATCCTTCTAATTTAACTGTGTACATGGTCATTGTTACCAACATATTAGATTCTATATTCTTTTTTAAAAGTATATTTTATTTATTTTTTACAGAGAGGAAGGCAGAGAAATAAAGAGCTAGAAACATCAATGAGAGAGAAACATTGGTCAGCTGCCTCCTGCACGTCCCCTACTGGGGAATGTGCCTGCATCCAAGGTACATGCCTTTGACTGGAATCAAACCTGGGACCCTTCAGTCCACAGGCCAATGCTCTATCCACTGAGCCAAACTGGCTTTCGTAGATTATTCTATATCCTTAATGTAACAGTCACTATCTCTTAAACTACAGGGTATAATTGAGAAAAGATAATAGTTTCCTTGGGAGGGGAAATACTATTTACATAAACAGGTTAGTGTCTTATTCTAAAGAAAAGTAATTTAGGAGTTAGGGGAAGAAAAATAAATAAAGGATTCTTGAGGAATAAAACATTTTTAATAATTATCTTGAATATATTAACAATATGGATTAGAAAAATTATATATGCTATAGTATTAAATAAATAAGTGCCATTTATATTATGAAATTCCTCCAAATTCCAGCTTTATTTTAGTTATAAAATGTCACAAATTTATTAAGTAATACTTTACTGAAGTATATAATTTAAATATAATAAAATCCAGACATGTTAAGAGCAGATTTTGATATGTTTAGAAAAATATATTTAACTATGTAATAACCACCACCAATACATAATAGGGGATTTTCATAAGTGCAGAAAGTTACCTCCTACTCCTTTGTTATCAATTAACTGTAGCCGAATGAGAATCTAATTCCTATTACTAAATATTCCTCTTGCCTGTTCAAAAAATTCATAGAAATGAATAAAAAGTATACATTTCTATGTCAGGTTCTGTTCACTTAAGATTTTGTTTTTTGAAATTCATCTATCCACTTTTATGACTGAGTAGATGACAAGATGTTTATCCATTCATCTATTGATGGATATTTTTGCCTCTGTCCATCATCTTGAAGAGATGACTCATGGATGAGAATAATGAAAAATCGTTATTTCAAATAAACTGTTATATATTGGATTGTGTGTCCACCATCCAATGTGCATAAATCTTTGTGAGGACATAAGGTTTAAATTCTTTTGAGTAATCATCTATGAGTGAAATGGCATGCTAGTAAGTGCACATTTAAGATTATGAGAGACTAAAGGCTATTTTCAAAAAAGTAACCCCGTTTTACATTCCCAGAAGTGAGTGTGATAATTGCAGTTACTCTATATTCTTATCAATACTTGGTATTAACAGTCTTTTCAACTTCAGCCATTAAATGTATGTGTAGTATTGGGGCTTAAATTTCATTACTTTGGCAACCACTCTTTTATGCAATTACTGATTAACCAGAGGCTCAGTGCACAAAATCCATGCATGGGAATGGGAGTCCCCTCAGCTCAGCCTGCACCCTATCCAATCCAGGACTCCTTGGAGGATGTCCAACTGCCAGTATAGGCCTGATCCTTCAGGTACATCCCTCTCACAATCCGGGACAGCTGGTTCCTAACTATTCACCTGCCTGCCTACTTGATCACCCCTAACTGCCTTCACTACCATCCTAATTGGCTCTAAATGCCACCCTACTGTCCTGGTCACCACCAACTGACCCCCTCTGCTGGCCTGGTCACACCCAAATGCCCCCTTGCCAGCCTGGTTACCTCTCACTATCCCCCTCTGCTGGCCTGGTTTCCCCTCACTGTCCCTTCCTGCCGTCTTGGTCACCCACAACTTCTTCCATTGGCCTGGCCCTCCTACGGTGGCTCCTGCCAATCTGGATGTCCCCAACTGCTCCCCCTGATGACCTGGTTGCCCCTTATTGCCTCCCTTGCCAATCTGGTTGCCCCTCACTAACCCTCCTACTGGCCTGATCATCTCACACAGCTTGCTGTTCAGTTGTTTAGTCATCCCTCACTAACCCCCTTGCTGGCGTGGTTGCCCCATGCAGCCTGCTGTTCAGTCATTTGGTCGTCTCTCAGTAACCCCTTGCTGGTCTTGTTGCCCCATGTAGTCTTCTTTTGGTAGTTACTGTGAGGGGCTCCTGACCAATTTGCATATTACTCTTTTATTATATAAATTGTATGCTTTTTTCTGCAGTGTCTATTCAAGCCTTTTTTAATTAGACTACTTATTATTGAGTTATAATAATTATTTTTGCATTCTGTATATAAGATCTTTTTCACATACATACATTTCAAACATTTTCTTCCAGTGAATGGTGCTTTCATCCTATTTAATTTCTAAGAAATCTTTGCATATTCCAAATTTGCATAAGTTTTTTTCTATGTTTTCTGTAAATTTTTAGTTTTATCTTCTTATATTTATATCTATAATCAATTTTAAATTAATCTTATGGGTAGTGTGAGGTACTGTTCAAGATGTTTTGTTTTTGTGATTTTTTTAAACGTGAATGTCCAATTGGTCTAGCACAATTTATTCAGAATATTATCATTTCCCCAATGGATAATACTGTCAATTTTTAAAAATTCAATTGACCATATATGCACTATATCTGTGACCATAGAGGTCTATTTCTGGATTCTATATCCTGTCTCATTGATCCACATGTTTATCTTTGTACAAAACCATACTGTCTTGATTGCTTGGCTTTATAATAAGTGGTATGAAGTCTCTTCTATCCTAACTATTATTGGGGAACTTAGTATTCCAAACAAAATCTAGACTATGGCTTCCAAATAAAAAACAAACAAACAAAAAACAGCCTTAGTTGGTTTGGCTCAATGGGTAGAGCATCAGTCTGCAAATTGAAGTGCCCCGGGTGTTATTCTCATCAAGGGCACATGTCCTGGTTGTGGGCTTGATCCCCAATAATGGTGTGCCAGATTTAGCCAATCAATGATTCTCTCGCATCAGTTTTGTTTTTAGGTCCTTTGCCTATTTTTTTTTGAGGGTTTACTTTTTATTTATATTTTAAATTATTTCTTGCCTTAAAGTATTACATTAGTATCGTTTTTCCCCCATTGATCTCTTCCTAGCCACTTCCACCCTCTGCACATACCCACACCCCCTCTCCCACTAAGTCCATTGTTTATGCTCATAGGCATGTATACAAATTTTTTGGTGGATCTCTTATCCCCTCGCCCCCTACCTTCGCTCATAGTCTGTTTGATGCTTCTATGACTCTGGTTCTATTTTTGTTCATCAGTTTATGTTGTTCACTGTATTCCACAAATGTTTGATATCACATGATATTTGTCTTTCTCTGACTGACTTATTTCACTTAGCATAATGCTCTCCAGTTCCATCTATGCTGTTGCAAATGGTAAGAATTCCTTCTTTTATACAGCAGCATTTTAGTTGTACCACTGTATTTTAACCTATTCATCTGTTGATGGGCACTTATGCTGTTTCAAATATTAGCTATCATAAATTGTGCTGCTATGAACATAAGTCTGCATATATCCTTTCTGATTGATGTTTCTGATTGCTCAGGATATATTCCTAGAAGTGGGATTACTGGGCCAAATGGATGTTACACTTTTAATTTTTGTTTTTCTCGTCATTGATGTTTCACTTTCTCTCCCTCTCTCTTCCTCTCTGAGAGCAATACATATATGTTTTTGAAAACCCATACATAAGAGTTTTGCTAATATTAAATTAAATCTATAAATACATTTGGAGACAACAAGCATCAATACAATATTCATTCTTCCAATTCATGAGGGAGGTATGTTTCTCCATTTATTTAGGTCATGTTTCATTTCCCTCAATATTTTTTTTGTATTTTTCAGTTTTTCTTGTGCATACATTATTACATTTATTCACATTTAGATATAATTGGAAAATATTTTTACACATCAATTTCAATTTTTTGGCAATAATATGGACACTAGAGGCCTGATGCACAAAATTCATGCATGGGGCTGTGACCCTCAGCCCAGCCTGCATCCTCTCCATTATGGGAACCCTCGAGGGATGTATTACTGCCAGGTAGAATCGGGCCTAAATGGTCAGTTGGTAATCCCTCTCACAATCCAGGACTGCTGGCTCCCAACTGCTCTCCTGCCTTCCTGATTGCTCCCAACTGCTTCTGCCTGCCAGCCTGATCACCCCTAACCACTCCTCTTCCAGCCTGATTGATGCCTAACTGCTCCCCTGCCAACATGTTTGCCCCTAACTTCCCTCCCCTGCAGGTCTGGTCACCCTTATCTGCCCTTCTCTATATACCTGGTTCCCCCCCAAATTATCTCCCTGGCAGGCCTGATTTCCTCCCAACTGCCCTCTGCAGGCTGGTTGTCCCCAACTTCCCTCCTCTGCTGGCCTGGTCACCCCTAACTGCTCTCCCCTGCAGGCTTGATTGCTCCCAACTGCCCTACCTTTCAGGACTGGTCCCTCCCAACTACTTTCCTCTTCTGGCCTGATTGCCCACAACTGCCTTCCCCTGCAGACCTGTTCCCTCCCTATTGCCTCCCCTGCTGGTCATCTTGTGGTGGCAATCTTGTGTACATGTGGTGGCAGTCATCTTTGACCACATGGGGGCAGCCATCTTGTGTGTTGAAGTGATGGTCTATTTGCATATAATTCTTTTATTAGATAGGATTAGATAGGATAGAGGCCTGTTGCATGGTAGGGACTAGATGGTTTGCTCTGAAGGGTGTCCCGAATCAGGGTGGGTATTACCTTGGGGCCTGAGGCAACCTGGTGAGGGGCATGTGGTGGTTTGTAGGCTGGCCACACCCCCTGGTGACCCAAGCAGAGGACCTGGGATCTGGAATTTATTTTAACCTCTATAATTGAAACTTTGTAGCCTTAAGTAGAGGCCAAGGCAGGCCAGGGCTGCGGAAACTTGGCTTCCTCCATTGCTGGGGGCAACTCAAGCCTCCTGCCCTCTCCAGCTTCATGGCTGCTGCCATTTTTGTTGGGATTTACTTATCTTTTATAATTGAAACTTTGTAACCTTATACTTTTATTATTATAGATTGGTTAATTTTTCTTTAAAGGCTAGTTAGTATATGTTTTATAAGCCATATGGTTATTGTTACACTTATTCACTTTTCATGTTGTAGGATGAAAGCAACCATAAACATATGTAAACAAATGGGGAAGACTATATTCCAATTAACCTTTATTTAGAAAAACAACTGGTCTCCAGGTTGGAATTAGCTGACCATTGTTTGTATGGCTGTTTATTAGGGAAATTACAAGAAAAATAGAAACATAATCTTATTTTTACCCACATATTTTCTGGATCTTATCAGCTTGATTTCATTTATTACCCAGCCTCATAGAGGATAATCAGTATACAAAAAACTGCACATAACTAATATATACAATTTGGTAAGTTTGGACATATGGACACCTCATGTTACCATTGCTAAAACCCAGGTAAAAAATATACCCATTGCCTCCAAAAGTTCCTTTGTATTTGTCTGTGTATGAAAGTATGTGTCAAGAGCCCAGAAATAAACTGTTTGTTGCTTAGTCCACTGATCTTCATCGGGGTGCCAAGAATATACAATGAAGAAAAAGCAGTCTCTTCAATAAATAGTTTAGATAAAACTGGTCAACTACATCTAATGGATAACATCGGGCACTTGTCTTTCACTATACACAAAACAACCATGCAAATGAATTAAAATTTGAACATAAGATCTGAAATCACAAATTCCTATAAGAAAACAGGAGAAAATTTCCCTATATTTCAACCTATAAATACCGGTTCCCACTGGTAACCTTTCTTTTTAATATAAAGATATGCTTTGACATTTTTCAATATAAATATTGTTCAGATTATTACAGTTGTTTCTCTTTTTTCTCCCCATAACTCCCTTCCACCTGGTTGTCACCCCATTCCTACCCTTACCCACATTACTAGGTGTATGGTTTTTGTCCAATCTCTTCCCACACCTTCACTCTCCTTTTCCCCTGAGAATTGTCAGTCCACTCCCTTTCTATGTCCCTGATTCTATTATATTAACCAGTTTATTCTATTCATCATAAATTCACTTGATTTTTAGATTCACTTGTTGATAGGTATATATTTGTTGTCACTTTGTTGTTCTGAATTTTTATCTTACCTTTTTCCTCCTCTTCCTCTTCTTAAAGAATATGCTTCACCATTTCATATAATCCTGGTTTGGTGGTGATAAACTCCTTTAGCCTTTTCTTATCTATGAAGCTCTTTATCTTACCTTCAATTTAAATGATGGCTTTTCTGGGTAGAGTAATCTTGTTTGTAGATTCTTGCTATTCATCACTTTGAATATTTCTTGCCACTCATGTCTGGCCTGCATAGTTTCTGTTGAGAAATCAGCTGACAGTCATATAAGTACTCCCTTTTAGATAACTGTTTTTCTCTTGCTGCTTTTAATATTATTTCTTTGTCTTTTGCCTTTGGCATTTTAATTATGATATGTCTTGGTGTGGTCCTCTTTGGATTCCTCTTATTTGGGATTCCGTGCACTTCCTGGATTTGTAGGTCTATTTCTTTCACCAGGTAGGGGAAGTTTTCTGTCATTATTTCTTCAAATAAGCTTTCAATATATTTCTCTCTTCTTCTGGCACCCCATAATTCTGGTGTTGGTACACTTCAATTTGTCCTATAGGCTTCTTGCACTATCTTCATATTTTTGGATTTTTTTTTCTTTTTGTTTTTGTGATTGTTTTTTTGCTTCTTTTGTATTTCAAATCTTTGACTTGATTCTTGGGATCCTATAGTCTGTGGTTGGGTCATATGATACTAGTTTGGTGTTGATGAACTCCTTTATTTTTTTCTTATCTGTGAAGTTCTTTATCTGACCTTCAATTCTGAATGATAGCTTTGCTGGGAAGAGTAATCTTGGTTGTAGGTTCTTGCTATTCATCACGTTTAATGTTTCTTGCCATTCCCATCTGGCCTGCATAGTTTCTGTTGAAAAATCAGCTGACAATATTATGGGTGCTCCCTTGTAGGTTATTAACTGTTTTTCTCTTGCTGCTTTTAATATTCTCTCTTTGTCTTTTGCTCTTGGTATTTTAATTATGATGTGCTTGTTGTGGTCCTCTTTGGATTTCTTTTGTTTGGGGTTCTCTGCATTTCTTGGACTTGTAAGTCTATTTCTTTCACCAAGTGAAGAAAGTTTCCTGTCATTATTTCTTCAAATAGGTTTTCAGTATCTTGCTCTTTCTCTTTTTCTGTCACCCCCATATTCGGATGTTTGTGGGCTTGAAGTTGTTCCAGAGGCTCCTTACACTATCTTCATATTTTTGCATTCTTTTTTCTTTTTTCTTTTCCAGTTGGGTGTTTTTTTGCTTTTTCGTATTTCAAATCTTTGACTTGAATCTTGGAGTTCTCTAGACCTCTGTATATTATTCTTTATTTCAGTCAGTGTATGCTTAATTTGTAACTTGTCCTTTTTCATATCCTTGAGAGTCTCACTATATCTCTTGGAGTTTTCTAGAAGATTCTTGAGTAACCTTATAACCATAATTTTGAACTCTATATACAGTAGTTTTCTTTCCTCCATTTATTTCATTTGTGACCTGTTTCTTTGTCTCTACATCATGGCTGCTTTCTTGTGTTGATTGAGTGGCTTTGTGTGCGAGGTGTCCTACAGGACCCAGTTGTTCAGCCTCCCTATTTACTTGAGATGGACTCTCTTGGTGCACAGTGTTATTGTACTTTCGTCTTGATTGCTATTTGTATCACTGGGAGGAACTGACCTCCAGACCAATTGGCTGTGAGGACCAGTTGTGTCTATAATGGGAGAACTTCTGTGTTGGAGACACCCCTATGGGGTCGGACTTGCATAGTGGGGCTTTGGCACTCACTGAGTCTGGCCCCTAAGTATGTCTCTTAAGGTTTTGAGGAGTTGTAATCTGGATGGTCTCACTCTGACCACTGGGCATACTGGCTCTTGGATCTCTAAGGAATTGCTAATTTAGCCTCTGCCTGAGGCCACCCAGCAGGAGCTACAGAGCGATATGCAGATTCCTCTACTTTGTTTGGGGTTTGGAGGTGCCCAGATGAAGCCAAGTTGTAAAGCAATGCAAGCTGCTGTGGAGCCTTGGGCCTTCTTTTGGAATCTCTGGGGCTCTCTCACTCAGCTGCATTTTGTTAGGCAATTTTAGATTGCAAAAGGCCAGGTCATTTATATGCAAAAGCCTCTGTACACAGCTTAGGTGGGGTTGTAAATTGGGTAGGGGTCTCAGGGAATCATCAGGGCAGAGAAAACAGCAATGGCTGCCAGTCAGCCCTGCTCCACAGAGGCCCCCAGGTCTCTGTTTCCCACAGAACCATGCAGGGACAATTATAGCTGCAAGCACCTCTAAAAGAAAGCTGCCCTTTCATTCTGGCCCAATGACAGACAGTACAGTTTCTCCCCATATGAGTCTGGGTCCTCAGAGTCTCACCTGGAATTGGAGTTTAGAGTAATTGGGAGTTGGTTTTGCCCTCCCAAATGAAAAAGTCAATAGCGTACCCAGTTGCTAGCCCTCTTGTGCGCACCTCTGTACCTCCACACTTCCACATCTCTTCACCTTCTATTGGACTCAATTCACTTTTCTCTTTCCTTCTAATTGTAGACTTTCCACTCAGCCAGCTTTCCCATGGATCTGGATAATATTCATTTTGTCTTTTAGTTGTAATTTTGATATGGTTGTATGTGGCAGTAAATTCAGGTGTTTACCTATGCTGCCATCTTGGTTGTTCTTTCTTTCTCCTTTTTTTTTTTTTTTCCTTTTGGCATATTTTGAGGTATACTTTTGCTGACTACTAATTCTTTAGTTTCATTTTTCAGGAAAAAAAGTATTCAATTGCCCTTAATTTAATGTATATTTTCACTGGATTTAAAATTATAAACTGACAGTACTTTAAAGATACTTAAAGATTTAATAATGTGTTTTCATTAGTTTCTAGCCAATATGTTTGCTAAAAGAGTGGGTAATTGTCATGCATTTCATCAGAATATCATTTTGATTCTGGCTTTGAAAATTTCTGTCTTTGGTTTTTCACAATTGGATTATAGTTTGCTTATACAAAGATATGTTTGGATCATGGGTTTGAAATTTTTTCTCCTATTCTAATTCTTTTTTCTAGAATTCCAATTCCACTTATTTTATATCATTTTACACCATCCCCCAGGACCTTAGGTGTCTCTATTGATCAAATTCTTAATGATTTACAAATATAAACACATCTAACTATGTATACATACATTCTGAAACTTGGAAAATTTTCCCATATAATAATATGATGTTTGGGTTCCTAATATAATTCACAAAGTTTACTTAAACCACAAAAGAACTATGCTTAACTTCTTCCTAACAATAACAGTGAATAAAATAAATGAAAATACACAGTATTTTGTAGTACTATAGTTAATATTTTCTAAGATGGACAGTGAACTATTAGCTGAGTTGATCACTGTTCCTAAAATCTATTTGCATGCATTCTTTTTGTTCCTTTAGAGGAAAATATTCTCAACTCTTCTATGAGGTCTCAGTGAACACAGTCCCACTCTCCCACCTGCATACTCTCACCCACACCTTATATAAACAGAGAAAACACATCTGAACTTTTGAGCTTTTTCTGGGAGCTAAAATAAATGTGAGGGCTGCTATTACCTCTTAGTTCAATTCTGTGCATTTTTATGTGTAGTGAGATCAAGTCCACTTTGAGTGATTATATAATATTCATAATAATTGGAGAGTCATCTTGACTTTATTAAAAAAGTAGTAACAATAAAAGTTTAAAATTTTCTTAGTTAATTTAGTTCTCAAGGAGTAAACAGAACTGTTTTCAAATAATCTGTTTTGTGGATAAAAATATGTGCACAAAATATATGTATCTTTGCACATATTATATTCACATTCTTCCTTATGGCTTCCAAGGATTTTGCATTTAGGAAATCCATAATGATTACTCTGATATGATTTAGAAGAAGAAGAAATGGCCTTAGTTTCTTCTAGTCTCTGTTTTTATAAGATTGTTTTCAAATATATTTCCCTAGATTATACTGTATTTAGAATTCAATAATTTTCCTTTCTTTCTTCAAAACTATTTTAGCTTGTATGTGAAGATATTGAAACAATGAGGTTGATCTGAAAACTGAAAAGTAAAAACATACACTGAAAACAAATTAATACAAGGGGCCATTTCCTCTCCCTCTATAGGGCAACCCATAACAGATTTATTCCTTTCTGTAGCTTTCAAAATCTTCTTATTGCACCCTATGGTTTTGAAATGGAAAATTTTCCTTCTGGTCTCAGCATGTCTTCTAGTTCAAAAAATAGGATTTGTATCACATTATAGAGAGCAAATGAAAATCTTGCACTCAGCATAGTCTAAACTAGACTGAAGTTAGAAAACAATATCATAGAAGAAAATTAGAATGTGTATATGCCCCCCCCCGAAGGTTGAGAAAGGAATGCAGTTAATTTTATAGGGCAGTTTTGTTTGGCAGGTTAAAGAAAGGCTGATGCTCCATTTGTATCAATAACTATAAAAACAATTATCTTTGTGATTCTTACTACTTTGAGAAAATAATACATAGGCATAGAATGAATGAAATTACATTATGTGACTGAAATTATCCTATAGAATCATTGACTACATTATTTTTCCCTTCTAAATATTCCTAGATAAAAATTAGCATCACCATGTAAATAATATTGTCCTAGGAACTTTAGGTTTTATTGTAATAGTTTATTTCAAGAATCAATACCGAAAATCTTTAAGTTCAACTGAATGTTAATAAAAAGAATCAGGAAACCAAGAGGTAATAATGCCCTGCAAATAGGACATCTTTGGTCAATTAATTATATTTTACCTTCTAATATTCCATTTCAGAAAGCAAAAATGTTTAAATGATTAATATTTAGAGATTTTTCTTATAAGATCTTCTTAATAAAAATTGATATTACCAATGAAGAAGTTTTAAAGAAGTCTGAAAAACTTTAATCATAATTTTTACAATTGCTTTTTTGATTACATATAATGTCTGGTTTCTTCTTTGACAAAAATAAACACTCCAACTATTGTAAAAACATTAACTAGGACAAAATAATAATAAAAAGGAACACATTGTTTTTTAGACTTCCTCAATCTTATCTAAAAAAAATCACACAAATTGGTCCTAATTGGATGGCTCAATTGGTTGGAGCATTATCTCATACATCAAAAAAATGTGTATTTGATTCCAGTCAGGATACATACCTAAGTTGTTAGTTCCACATCCAGTTGGGACCCATTCTGGAGGCAATCAATCAATGTCTCTCTCACACATTGATGTTTCACTCTCTGTCTCCCTTCCTCTCTCTCTAAAATGAATAAAAACATATTCTTAGGTGAGAATTAAAACAAACAAACAAAAAAACACTCAAATTTATTTTAGTATAATTTAAATATGTAACTGAGGTTTAACACAGACTTGACATTTCTTTTAATACATTAAAAAATAATAAAGGGGGAAAATCAACCAAAGGACTTGTATGCATGCATATAAGTCTAACCAATGGACACAGACACCAGGGAAGATGAAGATATGAGGGTGGGAAGAGGCAGTGGGGCCCTAAGGACACATATGTAATACCTTAATCAATAAAGAAAAAAATAACAAAAATGTTGATACTTCTAATTCATTATACACAATACAACTTTACTGCTTTTCCTTTGAATGTTCGTAAATTTACAGTAAGCCAAGGACAAAATAGAAATTCACCACAAATTAAGAGTAAAAAATAATTAAGAACAAATTATAAAGAAAAAAAACTCTTCTGTTATTAAGAAATCAAACAGGTATTGGTTCCCAAGGGATTTTAGAATTGCAGAGTAAAATATGTGTTCATTAACATCTGCAATTTTATCTAAATAAAGCTAGTTAACTAACCTTATCACAAACTCTACTTGAATTCACATAAACTTGTTTAATTTATAGACTCATAAACTATCTTAACTATAAAAATAGACTTTCCATCAAAACAAATGAATAGAGTTCTAACCAGAGCAGTTGAGCTGCTCATAGTATGCTTCATAAATTTTCAAAATGCTGTCATTCATACACACACACACACACACACACACACACACACACACACAATATTTGGGATCTTACCTGTAACAAGAAAGCTGCATCTCCCTGCTCCAGCTTCATTTATGATGCTACAGTTGTAAAACCCATAGTTTTCATTGGAAAGACTCTTCACCGGATACTCAGTGTACTCTTGAGAGTCAAACTGACCTGTCCGTAACAATTTGTTGCCCAAGCGCCACTCATAGGTCAGTACCCGTATGGGATAGGCTCTCAGAACCCGGCAGCTCATAGTGACACTTCGCTCTTGTCCTTGCCTGATTTCCAAAAATGCTGGTTCCACAGCAGGAGGATCTGTAGGAAAGAAATGTTAAAACAGGTAAAATATGTTGCAATAAGCCAATGGTTCTTTTTATTTTTTAAAGAATATGTTTTTATTGAAAAGAGAGAGAGAGAGAGAGAGCGAGAGAGAGAGAGAAACATTGATAAGAGAGATACATCGATTAGCTTCCTCTAGCACACCCTCAACTGGGTATCTCACTTATGACCTGGGTATGTTCCCTGAGCAAGAATCAAACCAAATACCTCTCAGTGCATGGGAGGATGCTTAGCCAACAGAGCCACATGAACCAGAGTAAGGCAATAGCTATTCTTATTGTGAAAAGCCATTTAAAAATATATCCAGCAACAGGAAAAAGAGTATAAGAGATGGGTGGAGTCATATTTAGGCACAAGAGTTTCAGCTGGGGAAGCGTGGAGGCACAGAATGGGCTGGTCCAACACCCACATGTGGCTTTTTTTTTTAATTGGGAGGGTTATCTTGGCTGTGGAGGTCTCAGTGAGGAGCAAGGAATCCCAGCCCTTCATCAAGGATTCCTTGCTGGGAAGGAAAGTCCCTGTAATTTTGGTCTGTAAAAACCAAAGGGAAATGAGACTGAGAGAGACAGAAGGATTGGTAATATTCCTAGGCAGTTCCTCTTAAAGAGCCTGTGCACAAACTTACTTGGACTCACTCCTTCTGAACTCAGTGCTAGAGCAGCAATTGAAGGGATCCAGGGCCATATGAGAGGAACCAAACTGTCTGGCAACAGGGCAAGAACTGGAAGCAGCTTTCTCCTAGACAAAAGTGCTCACACAGGTCACCCTTCCTCTGCTGAGATGTCTGCCCACACAGAGCTGACTGGCAGGAACCATAGCTGAGTCTCCATCAACCTGGCCCACACTGTCCCTCAGGCCCTTATGAATCCATGAGATCCTGCCCCATCTAATTTGCAGCCCCTTTCAAGCTGGAGTGTTTTTTCCATATAATGGCCTGTATTGGCTCAGGCTTCATACTTTCCTAAAATTTCTAAAAACAAGTAGTAGCTGTACTCAGTATGCCCCATACCTCTCAATAGGTGGTACTAGGCTTGGTACCAGCAGCAGCTTTTCATGGTTCACAGTTTTGCCTCTCCTAAGCATTCCCAAACCCAATACAAGTAGCAACCATCTGCAGATCACTCTGTAACCCATGATGCATGGTCCTAGGCAGCTCAGGCAGTGGCAGACTTTATATCTCCCAAGAAGCCTCAGAGCCAGCGTATCCACTGGATAGCTTCAAACAATACAACTCTACCACTGACTCCATGAGCACAAATCCCTACTGAAGCAAGTCCTGCCTCATAGGAATGTGTCCTTCACAGCAGCTCTTCCATTATAGTTGTAGCTGGTTCTCACAGCTGATTGGCCTGGGGGTCAATATCTCTCAGTGATGCCAATATCAATCAAAGCTCAGCAGCAAGAGGAACATGCACACAGCCCACCCAGGGGTACATCTAGAACTCCCAGCTCAGGTGATTGGAGAGGCTGAGCCATTGGGCCCTACAGGACACATACTACACAAGGCCACTCTACCAATCCCAGGAAACATAGCAATTCTATATAACACATAAAAATAAAGGAAGCAGCCAAAATACAGAGACAAAGGAAGATATCACAAATGAAAAAAACAAAAGAAATATCCAGAAAAAGCATAAAACAAAATGGAGGCAAGCAAACTACTATCTACAAAGTTCAAAACAATGGTCAAGGAACTTAGTGAGATTTTCAAGAAAAGTAGTGAGAACATGAACAACATAAAAAGAACCAGTCAGGAATGAAGGATACACTAGCTGAAATGAAGAATAATTTATAGGCATTCAACGGTAGAACAGAGGACACCAAAAAACAAATCAGCAATTTGGAATACAAAGAAAGCATAAAACACCCAGTCAGAAGAGCAGAAAGAAAAAAAAAAGAATCCAAAAATATGAAGACTGTTTAAGGAGCCTCTGGGACAACTTCAAATGTACCAACATTCTCATTATGGCAGTGCTTGAAGGAGAAGAGAGGGAGCAAGAAATTGAAAATCTATTTGAAGAAATAGCCTGGCCAATGTGGCTCAGTGGTTGAATATTGACCTATGAACCAGGAGATTACAGTTCAATTCCTTGTCAGGGCACATGCCTGGGCTCCAGGCTCTATCCCCAGTGTGGGGTATTTAGGAATCAGCCAATCAATGATTATTTCTCATGACTGATGTTTCTATCTCTTTCTCAAACTGCCTTCCTCATTGAAATCAATAAAATATTAAAACAAAAATAAATAATGACAGAAAACTTCCCCTACCTGGTGAAATAAATATACTTACACATCCATGAAGTACACAGTCCCAAACAAGAGGCTAACACCAAGATGCATAATAGTGAAAATGTCAAAATTTAAAGACAGAGAACCTTAAAAATAGCAAGAGAAAAGCAGGGAGTGCCCTTAAGACTGTCAGTTCTTTTCTCAACATAAATTTTGCAGGCCAGAAGGGATTGACAAGAAATATTTAAATTGATGAAGAACAAGGACCTCCATCTAAGATTACTCTACCAGGGAAGATATTTAGAATTGAAGTTCAGATAAAAAATTTCACAGACAAGAAAAACCTGAAGGAGTTCACCACGACCAAACTAGTATTGTATAAAATTTTAAATAATGGTCTGAAGAAGAAGAAGAAGAAGAAGAAGAAGAAGAAGAAGAAGAAGAAGAAGGAGAAGAAGAAGAAGAAGAAGGAGGAGGAGGAGGAGGAGAAGGAGATACATATATATCAACAATTAAATATAAAAGTCTAAATAAACAAATAAGGAATCTAATGAAGAAAATAAACCAACCACTGGGCCCTACAGGACACATATTACACACAAAGGGAGACATTTGTGGCACTCACAACAATAAATATTTTTTTTTAAAAAGATGATTAAAAAAAGCATAAGCAGGTAAAACAGAGTTTAGTGTTTTTATGTTTTGTTTTGTATGTTTTTTTTTTTTCTAGGTGCCTTCCAGAAAAGATTGCCATGACTATGTTTGAATTATACTGTTGGGAACCAAATGATGTTCTTATGAATATAAAATTCAGTCTCCAAACTAGTATGAAATCTTGAAGCAGATAAAGACATCAGTGAATTATAATTATTTCCGTGTGAGACTCAGTCCCCAGGTTTGGATAGCCATTTTTAATAAATTAGATAACATGATATACACATTTATTTTCTAAATTATTTGTCCTGAACTTATTTGACTGACAGTCATAGTATCACGTGTAAACTTAAGCAACCCTTGCACATTGTATACAGGTGAATGTGGTTTTCAACCCAAGGCAACATGTTCATTTATCTGGCTTAACTGTGATTTTTTTCATGTAATTAAAACTTGCTACACTTCATACCAAATATATTTGTTTTTGATAGGAAGATTTCTAAAAGGTGTTACATACTTATCTCATTATTTAGAGTAGTCAAAAGATAGTCCCTTTCTTAATTACTCCAAATGTTCGTAATTAATGACAATTATTTCCTGGGTGCAAACAACAGGCTTTATTTAATTAAAGAAATTGTATGTGACCACTCAAGATTTCACTGCACAATACAATCATATCCTTGATTAGATATTTATAGCAACCTCTTGAGCTGTACAATACAAAAATGTACAGTTCTACCTGTTATCCCTTCCACTAAGATACTAAAAGATTTTAGGACTATCACACCAAATGTTCCCTGTCTCATATTCTTTTCCTGATATTCCATACAGGGGCCTGTTGCATGAAATTCATACACTGGGCGGGGGGAGGATATCCCTCAGCTTAGCCTGCCTTTCTCACATACTGGGAGCCTTCAGAGGAAGTCCTACTGAGGCAACCGGGCTAATCAGGGGAAGGCACCAGCCCCATCACCCTGCTGCTTCAGGCTTCAGCCGATGCCAATCACCACAGCCACCAAGGTGTTTTCATAAACCCGACCTCCAGACCCTTCACCATGAAAAAATGACAAATTTCTTTAGGCATTTTCAATATGTGTCTTTCATAGGACATGACCATCTTTCTTTCTTTCTTCCCTCCCTCCCTCCCTCCCTCCCTCCCTCCCTCCCTCCCTCCCTTCCTTCCTTCCTTCCTTCCTTCCTTCCTTCCTTCCTTCCTTCCT
>JAAGEH010000032.1:27063029-27189009 GCA_011751065.1 Lasiurus cinereus
CCTTCCTTCCTTCCTTCCTTCCTTCCTTCCTTCCTTCCTTCCTTCCTTCCTTCCTTATTTCTCCTCACCTGAGGATATGTTTCCATTGACTTTTAGAGAGTGTGGAAAAGAAAGAGAAAGACAGAGAGAAACATCTAAGGGAGAGGAACACTTTGATGAGCCCAGACCTGGGCCCCAGCCAGCAAGGAGCCTGCAACCTAGGTACATGCCCTTGATCAGAATCAAAACGGACTCTGCGGTCAGCAAGCCTAGGCACTATCCACTGAGCCAAACTGGCTAGGGCAGGATATGACATTTCTTAGCCCTCTAGCAGCAGACTTTTTTTTTTTTTCCCAGAAATGTGGTAGAAAAACCCTAGACCACCTTTTTGGATTCTTATACACAAGTTACTAAGAATATTACCAGTGGCATACAGGGAGTTTAGCCAATGAGCTGTCAGAAAACGTATTTCTTCTGTAGTTCATACTGATCGCCTCTAATCTCTGGCTCCACCCCTGCCAAGGTCTAAAACCTCCAGGTCTGGGCAGGGGACCCCCAACTCCCTCCCATCGCTGGCTCCACCCCTGCCCAGGCCCCAAGCTTCTGGCCAGGCTTGGGGCTTGGGCAAGGGACCCACAGCTTCCTCTGATCTCCGGTCTCCGCCCCTGCCCAGGATGCCCCTAGCTCAGGCCCTTCCTAGTTGCTCAGGACCCACAGGGATCTAGCTTAGAGTGACCTGGGTACTGAGAAAGTTTCTGGGACCCAGACTGCTGGACACCTACTATGCAAATTAACTTCCATCTTTGTTGGGTTAATTTGCATACTCACTCTGATTGGCTGATGGCATAGTGGAGGTACAGTCAATTTACATGTTTATCTATTATTAGGTATGATACGTTCTATATACTATTGCTCTTTTCACTGCCAATCTGTTATTTGTTGAAAGAAGTTCTTGCCTCTTTCAACAAATATCTTTAAACTGTCTTTCTAATTCTAGTTTTGTTCAAGAATTTAATGTATTTTTTTCTTTAAAAATGTTTTTGTTGATTTCAGAGAGAAGAAGAGAGAGGAAGAGAGAAACATCAATGAGAAACTTTGATGGGAAGCACATCTTCTATTGGGACTCAAGCCTGCAACCAGGACAACCTCCTGGTGTATGGAACTTTTCTCAACCAACTAAGCCACACTGGCTGAGCTTGAATTTAATGTTTTTAGTTCTTCCTATATAACTGCTAAGAAGTTTTAAAAAATAAATGGTTAGAAAAACATCCTGTCTGCCTATAAGGTTATGGTCTAATAAAATAGGCAGACATATAAATAGCTAATTGATAAAACTGAAATAAAATAAACTATTCTAGGGTAGAAAGTAAAGAACTGAGTAAACTTAAGAGGACTGACCTCTTAAGTGTTTCAGCAAGGTATCTCAAAAAAGGTGATACTTGAGCTGTTATTTCTGAATATAAAGAAAATGATCAGGCTGGTAAGCATAAGCAGACATTCCAAGTAGGGGGATTAGTTCCTGCAACTAATACAGTGATATAGAGATGGGGAACTATTCAGAGAAATAGAGATGAGTTAGCATCACTCTTCAACAGCATGTGTTTATATTCTACTTTTTTCCCCAGAGAGCTTGATTATCTTTCTATTTTACTCAGAACTCTTAGCACTTTATTCATTTACATTTACTATAGCTACCGGTGTATTTGTACTTCTTATTTTGTACTTTCTATTTGTTTTGTTTTGTTTTTTCTTTGATTGTCTTATTTTATATTGATGTATTACTTCTTTATTTCAAAGTTTTTCTACTACTACTTGTGAATTTAATTATTCTGTTTCTATTATCTTATTGATTACCCAAAAGCATGCAATATGCATCTTAAGTTAGCTAAAAATATTTATCAGTACCTTTACTATCCTTCTGGGCAAAGTGAGAATCTTAAAAGAGTTTGCTTATTTTATTTCCATCCTAGCATTTGTTACCAAGCCATAAATTTTAATTCTCTCTTGTTTTATTAAAATTTATTTGAAAGGAACCCTTATTCACTGCTGGTGTGAATGCAGACTAGTCCAGCCACTGTGGAGAACAGTATGACGTTTCCTCAAAAAACTAAAAATGGAACTCCCATTTGACCCAGTAATCTAATCCCACTCCTAGGAATATATCCTAAGAATCTAGAAACACAAATCGGAAAGGATATATGCACCCCTATATTCATAGCAGCACAATTCAACATAGCTAAGATTTGGAAACAGCCTAGGTGCCCGTCAGCAGATGAGTGGATTAGAAAACTATGGTACATCTACACAATGGGATACTACTCTGCTATAAAAGGAAGGAATTCTTACTGTTTGTATCAGCATGGATGGAACCAGAGAGCATTATGCTAAGTGAAATAAGTCAGGCAGTGAAAAAAAAATACCACATGATCTCACTCATTTATGGAAAATAAAGAACATTATAACCTGATGAACAAAAAGATAGATACAGAAGCAGTAGAGCATCAAACAGACTGTCAAATTAGAGCAGAAAAACTAGGGAGTGTTGGAGAGGCAGGGAAAAATATCAACCAAAGGACTTGTATGCATGCATATAAGCATAACCAATGGATGCAAGACACTGGGGGGTGAGAGGGATGAGGGCATGTGACAGAGGCAAAGGTTAATGGGGGGAAAAAAGGAGATATATGTACTAATATATGTAATATTTTAAACAATAAAATAAATTTTTAAAAAGAAACATTATTGGAAATTATAGTATTTTTATACCTGCATTTTTATTTAGAAGTAGAGGCCCAGTGCATGAAATTTGTGCACTGGGGATGGTATCCCTCAGCCCAGCCTGCACCCTCTCCAATCTGGGATATCCCTCTCACAATCCGGGACCACTGGCTCCTAACCACTCACTTGCCTGCCTGATTGCCCCCTAACTGCTCCCTTGCTGGAATAAGTGACACCTAACTGTTCCTCTGCCTGCCTGATTGCCCCTAACTACTCTTCCATAGTGGACTGATAACCCTCAAGGCTTTTATTAGTATAGATATGACCCTGCACAGAAAATTTTACTTAACCCTGCTATACAATAAATGCTTAATGATTGAATCATTGGAACCAGACACCAATATTTCCTTTCTTTGAATAGTGGAGGGAATAATTATCTTGTCTTTAAGTTAATTAAAATGAGATAATGACTTAGAAAAGTATAACAACACAATATAAAGACAACTGTCTTTTTCATGTATTGAAAAGACAATAAAAAGGTAAAATGAAAAACACTATTTTTGATCTCCCCCTTCCTTCCTTTACAGCCTTTATTTAAACTTTGAAATTTATAAAAATTTCACTCCAGTTTTCATTTTTTTACATTCAATATTATTTTGTATTTGTTTCAGGTTTTATATTAGTTACAGAATAGTGGTTAGACAATCATATACTTTACAAAGTGTTCCCCGATATTTCCAGTACCCACCTGGCATCATGCCATCATCACAACACTATTGACTATATTCCTATTTAAGTGACAATGGGTTAACAGGTTCCTTCCAGTGTTGTTCGCCTTTCCTTTTCTTTCTCACTTCTTCCCTCACTTTCCTTATATAGTTTCTCAATTGGCCATCAAAGCTCAGTGAAGGCACTGGGACATGCTTAATCCATGTTACAGACCAGGAAACTAAGGCCAATTCCAGTTGGCTGTGGAACTTGACTAAGCACACAGGGAGCCCTCAGAGCCAAGCTCTCTGCCTTTCCTAAGGGGCAGCCACCAGGCAAAGAGAACAAACTTTCTCCTCAAGTTTCCCAAGTCTCTTTCTCAACCACTTCTTTATCGCAGATGCTCCACATTCTTTCCTCTCCTCGGTTCGCTGCCCCCATTATTTACTGCCCCTCACTTCTCCATAGAAGGTGGAAGGCTTCACACTCACTGCCAAGGCATGCTCTGCCATGGGACAGGACAGTGTGGGCTTGCTTTTGGGTCAAGGCAAGAGCAGGAGTTGCAGCCTCTGAAGTGTGAAGGCTGCCTGGCTGAGGCCTGTTAGCCCTGGGAGCTTGTCTGAATCGCATTGGTCAGTCTGGTACCCTGCAGTGCGGCACCCCTCCACTGAGATGGCACCACCCCTCAACCCCGCCTCAGGGCTGCAGGTCCTTGCCCCTCCACCCAGGCATCCTTTCATGCCCCTTGTCCCTGGCCTGGCCCACACACATCTTGGCCCACTGCAGAACTTCTCTCTCTGCAGTGGCAGATCCCTGCCTTTGGTCTCTGCAAAGCTGTGAATCTGTGCTCAGGGCCCGGCAGCACCTCCCTGGGTAGTAATGTTCTAAGGGCCCCACTGGAGTGGCTAGTTGGGCCTGTGATGGACCCAAAACCCTTGGGTGGCATCTGGTTCTGCCCACCCCACCACCCTGGCCCCATGAACTGGTACCATGTGGGCAGGGTCTGGTGCTGCCTTCCTGGCTTCCCCTCCTCAGGAGTGGGCCATTGTTGCTGCCCACCCTGCATGCATATGCAAATTTACTTCCATTTTTGTTGGGTTAATTTGCATAGTCACAGTGGGCATAGTAGAGGTATGGTCAATTTACATGTTTCTCTATTATTAAGTAAGATTATTCAGATATATGCTTGCTTATTTCCCCTTACAGTACTTCCTTCTTTCATCAAAGACCTTCCAAATTTGTAATCACTTTCTTTTTATATAAAATACATCATTTGTAAAAAATATTTTATTGATTTTTTACAGAGAAGAAGGGAGAGGCATAGTTAGAAATATCGATTAGCTGCCTCCTGCACATCCCCGACTGGAGATGTGCCCGCAACCAAGGTACATGACCTTGACCGAAATGGAACCTGGGACCTCTCAGTCTGCAGGCCGATACTCTATCCACTGAACTAAACCGGTTGTGGCTATAATACATAATTTAAAATTACCTTTAGTGAACTTTTTAATGTGATTTTATAAAAATATTTTAAGTTCATTATTAAAGAATATTTTCCTTGTACATAGGATTGTAGGTTAGCAGTATTTTCTTTCAGCACATAAGGATATTATTCCACTATCCTTTATTGCTACAAAGAAGTAAGCTCAAAGTCTCACACTTTAAAGTGCATTTTTTTTTTCCTACCAGCTACTTTAAAAATCTCTTTGTCTTTGATACTCCACAGCTTCAATATAATGTTTTCAGGTCTGGGTTTTTCTTTCACTTATAAATTTGATGTTTTCTTGACTTCTTAAATCTATTGATTTAAGTTTGTAGTCTTTCATCTAAGTGATTTTGGAAAATCTAATCAGTCTTCAAAGAATACTTGTGTTCTTTTCTTTCTATCCTCATTTTAGGGTACTTTTTATTCTCTCTTCTATTTCTTTTAGCATTCATTCTCTGGAATACACATTGAGGATAAACCTTTGCAATTAGAATTGAATGTTTTAGTATGTGGGTCAGTGCTCTAACCACTGAGCTAGCACTACTGGCCAGGGTTGGAATCAATGATAGTATTTGATGAGACTTTATCATCTGAGTTAGAAAATTTGAAGAAACTTTAGCAATTGAGTAGATTTCCAGGCAGAGATTTATTTTTATGAACACAATTTGCAATACATGAAAACAAATTTATAATTAATTCATTGAATATATAAGCAAGGTTGATAAAAGTCACTATGCTATCAGTTTTTAAATACAATGCAACTCATTTAGTATATTGTATTTAATGTTATCTTTATTGTTTTTAAATATTACTGTGATCTTTCATTCATTCACTAATTTTCTCAGCTGCCTAATATAATTTCTCATATCTTACTGAAAATAATTATTCTAGAATGGAAATTTTAGGGACATTACTTTATAATTAGCAAGGAATTATGCTATTCTTACTCATCTGATCTTTAAGATTATATATACCATTATTAAAACTAATATGTATATAGTTGGAGATTGATTCTAATTTTAATAAATGTTGGCCTTATAATTTGCATAATATATTGCTTTATATTTTTCTGACTTCATAATTTTATTGAAATTGAAGATAGAAAATTATAGAAATACTAGTGGCCTGCTGCACAAATTCATGCACATTGAAAGGAAATCAATTAGAAGAAATAGTTTATTTGTTTAGTAATATATTTTTATTGATTTCAGAGAGGAAGGAAGAGGGAGATAGAAACATCCATGATAAGAGAGAATCAGATCAGCTGCCTCCTGCAAGGTTCCCTCTGGGGATAGAGCCCACAGCCTAGGCATGTGCCCTTGACCAGAATCGAACCTGGGTCCTTTCAGTTCACAGACCGATGCTCTTGACTAGAGCTAGAAGAAATATTTTAATATCACTATTTGTCCTTTCTCTATAATAGAAGTATCAACCAAATTCATGATCAACAATGACAGATGGAAACACACACATGTGATTGGCAACAGTGAGAGCTTTATATGTATCATGCATGCACAAGTCAACTAAGCCTTTTATAGATAGAATAATCTTGCTTAATTAGATCTGTTTTTGATTCAGCTAAACTTTTTCCAGTCCAAGGTAGCACTCCAACTTCTTTTTCAGGTAAGTGTCAGCAACACAGCATTAAATATCAACATGAAGTGAATTATTATTGTAGATCATGCAAGGAGAAATAAGAGTAAGATATTTAACTGCAGAAGTGTTTGATTATATTCTGTGCAATTAGAAAACCTGAAGTCATTTTGAAGGTTCATCATGTCTTACTTTTTTTCAGTCAGGTCAAGTTTCTAAGCTTTCTAAATCTCCGTTTTTCCAGCTAATGAAAAGAAAATAAGATTCTACTGAGTGTCCTATCTACCTATTCCAGGATTTCTGTGAGGATTAAATGAGATGAGGCATGAAAAAAACACTTCACAGACATTTGGTTATAGTGTGAAATGTTCCCATCTGGCTATAAAACAAGTCGTGTTCCTGGGCTGAATAAATTGCAAGGAGACTAGTTGATAGGGAGAGGAATCTGGGCATTGCTACATGATATCAGTACCTGAAGGTCAGAAAAAACATCTAAGCCTTTTATACATATAGATTCTATTAGAATTCTGGGGCCAAATTCTCAATTCTTTATAAGTTCCATTTAGTAAAAAGAATATTAAGATTAACATGACCTCATACCATATTTATTATCAAGCTTTGAAAAAGTAAAAATTAACTCTAGAACTTTTATATCAGAAAAATAATGTTCATTTTCAAGTTCTATCCTCAGGAAGTAAGTATTAGAATCCAAGAACCTCACATTTTCCTTGAAGGATAATGTCAATTGTCTTTGAAAATGTTAAATGGAAGAGGGTTAAAATTAGAATGAGTTAATTTATAGTATTTTCTTCCTTTCACAGGAATAAACACCAACTAATAAAGAAAATCAGAAACACAGAGAAACTGCTCATTTTCAGTTCCCATTATAAGTGATTATAACTAGAAAATCAATTTATTTTATTTTTGCCAATATTTCTATATTCAAATAAGAAATGGTTATTTGATAAAGGCCTAACTAGGTAAAACATGAAGCTATATTAATCTACCAAAAATATATTTTATATGTTGTATTTATGTCTAAAAGTCCATTCTGCATTGCCATTTTATATGTTTACTAGAGGTTCAGTGCACGAAATTTGTGTATGGGGAGGTGTTTCTCAGCCCAGCCTGCACCCTCTCCAATCTGGGATCCCTTGAAGGATGTCCTATTGCCACTTTACAGGGATCAGACCTAAACTGGCAGTCAGTCATCTCTCTTGCATTCTGGGACTGCTGGCTCCTAACTGCTCACCTACCTGCCTGCTTGCCTGATTGCCCCTAACCACTCTGCTTGCCCCCAACTGTCCCCCCACATCTGACCTCCTCATCCTCAAATGTCCCCTCCACTAGTCTGATCACCCCAAACTGCCTCACATGCCAGTGTGCTCATCCCCAACTGTCTGCCCTGCAGGCCTGCTTATCCCCATCTGCACCTCCCCCTGCTTCCCTGCTGGCCTGTTTCCCCTCATCTTCCTTCCTCACTGACCTGCTCACCCCAACTGCCCCCTTGCTGGCCTGCTCACTCCAAAGTGGCCCTCCTCCATTGTCTTGATCACCCCCAACTGACCCACTGACAGCCTATTTACCCCCAACTGTCCCCCCCACTGGCCTGATCTCCCAAAAATGCCTCCCCTCTTGGTCTCTAACTGACTCTACCTTGGTCCTACCACAATGGCTTTGTCCAGGAGAATGTCTGAAAGGTCTCCCAGTCTAATTAGTATATTGACCTTTTATTAGTACAGATAGAAGCCTGGTGCACCATTGGCAGCCTGCTGGTTTGCCCTGAAGTGTGTCCCAGATCAGAGTGGGGGTTCCCTTGGAGCATGGGGTGGCCTGGGTGAGGGGCCGGTGGTGGTTTGCAGGCTGGACATGCTTCCATGGGGTGAGGGTGACTGCTGGGGTTTGGGGGGAACATGGCTAGCCTGGGTGAGGGGCTGATCTCTGTTTGCAAGCTAACCAAGTCTCCCATAAGGGGCCCTCACCCCATGGGGATGTGGCCAGCTTGGGTAAGGGCTAATTTTCATTTTCTAAGCACTTCCTTGGGCAGAGGCCAGGGCAGACTGGAAACAAGTATCTGGGATTTACTTATCTTTTATAATTGAAACTTTGTAGCCTTGAGTGGAGCCCAGAGCCGGCCAGGACAGGCAGAACACTTGGTTTCTTCCATTGCCAGGGGCAACCCAAGCCTCCTGCTCACTCCAGCTCCATAGCTGCTGCCATCTTTGTTGTATTAATTTGCATATTTTATTCTGATTGGCAATGGATGCAGTGGAGTGATGTTTAATTTGCATGTTTCCCTTTTTTAGGTAGATTGTTCTAATTAAGTCATAGGATTTTACTTAAGAAAATAGATGTCTATTTTTACAAATATAATATGAATTCATTAATCTTGTATAAATCTGTTATACAGATAATAATAAAAATAATCTCAGTTAACTTAGCAAATATAGAAATTTTAACAAAGAAGAAACTAAGCAAAAACATTATCCTTGAAATCTTGCTATGAAATTGGAAAGCCCAATCTTAGGCCAAAAAGAAGTGGATGATGATGTAGTCTTGGTAGTAAGGAGATTAAAAATAAACCCTATCAGAAGTTCTACCCACAATACTCAGATAAAAAAAGAAGTCCTATCTAATAAAAGAGTAATATGCAAATTTACCATCACTCCAATACACAAGATGGCTGCCCTGATATGACCAAAGATGGCAGCTCCCATGTGGACACAAGATAGCCACCACCATCAGGCCTGCAGGGGAGGGCAGTTAGTGGTAACTGGGCTAGTAGCAGAACGCAGTTGGGGAGGGGTGGACCAGGCCTGTAGGGGAGGGCAGTTAGGAGGAACCAGGCCTGCAGGGGAGGGAAGTTGGGGTGACCAGGCCTTCAGGGGAGGGCAGTTAGAAGTGACCAGGTCAGCAGGGGAGGGCAGTAGGGGCAATGAGACCTGCAGAGAATGGAAGTTAGGAGTGACTGGGCTGGCAAGAGAGGGCAGTTGTGGGGGACAAGACCTGAGGGGATGGCAGTTAGAAATAATCCAGCTGGCAGGGGAGTAATTAAGTGTTGATCAGGCTGGCAGGGGAGTAGTTAGGTGGTGATCAGACTGGCGAGCAGAAACAGTTAGGGGTAATCAGGCAGGCAGGCAATTGATTGGGAGCCAGCAGTCCTGGGTTGTGAGAAGGATGTCTGATTGCCTCGTGGGATCGGGCCTAAACAGGCAGTTGGACATCCCTTGAGTGGTCCCATATTGGAGAGGGTGCAGGCTGGGCTGAGGGACAACCCTCTATGCATGAATTTCATGCACTAGGCCTCTAGTTTCTATATATAAAGAGCCAGAGTCATAACATCCACAATGACCAGAGGCTTGACCGTTCACCAAGCTGTGCATGCAGCAGGCGAGCGGGCTGAACTGCTGACCTTTTGAAACAAGAAAGAGGGGGTGCTGATCAGCAGCAGTGGTGGCTGCTAGCAAGGCCCGGATAGAGAAGCAGGATGATCAGACCCTGCTGTTCTCTCCCTCACTGGCAGCCAAGACTCTCTGACTACACAAGTCAGCAGTTCAGCTGCTACCAGCAGCCTAGGGTGGCTGCTGATCAGCACTGCCTCTATGATTAGGTCCGGAGATAAGCCTGGAGATACTGACTGTATAGAAACTGACCAAACAGAACCAAATCTGGTTGAATTGCAAGGACCCAATGGCTGCCTTGGAGGTGGAGCTTTTGATGTTGACTGGCGTAGAAACTGATCAGTTAGAACCAAATTTGGGTGAACTGTGAAGGCAGAACCTAAGCTGGGGTCTGAGGAAATGTTTTAAGGGAAATAGCTATTTGGTGTAAGGTGTAAGAGAGTGGTTGAATTTTGTAATGACTGGTTTGGCAGTATAGTGCATATGGCTGGCTATCAGTTTATGTACAGGGATTATGTGTTTTTGTCTGCCAAGAACAACTCCTCCTGCTGAAAAAGGCTTCCCCCCATTTAAGCAATTCTATCCTATATAATCTATCTATACTAATAAAAGAGTATTATGCTAATTAGACCAGGTTAACCAGCCATCTTCCAGATATCCAACTTCCTTTCAGAGAAAGTTACAGTGGTGGGCTGAGGCAGAGGCCATTAGGGATGATTAGGCCAGCAAAGGAGGGCAGTTTGGGGCAAGATCAGGCAGTAAAGGGAGGGAAGTTAGGGGTGATTAGGCTGGCAAGGGAGACCAGTTAGGGGCTAGATCAGGCCAGCAGGGGAATGCATTTAGGGGCAATCATGCAGGCAGGCAGAGAGGTTAAAGGTGATCAGGCTGACAGGGGTCAAGTTATGGATCATCAGGCCAGCAGGCACCACTAGCCAGGGCATGACAGTCAACATATTCCTTCTTTATTAGATAGGATAGGGGATATAGGTAGTTATCTACACACCCACTTACTATGCTACTGAAACTAATAATGGATCCCTTTAGTGGATGGTTTCAGAATCAAGGGGTGATGAGTCAGGCAGGCACAGGGGTTAGGGGCAGTTAGGCAGGCAACAGGCAAGTGATTAGGAGCCAGTCATTCCACATTGCAAGAGCGATGTCCGACTGCCGGTTTAGGCCTGATCCCAGTCGGATATCCCCTGGGAGGGGTCCCAGATTGGAGGCGGTGTAGGCCAGGCTGAGGAAATCCTTCTGTGCATGAATTTCATGTACTGGGCCTCTAGTAAAAATAAATAAATAAAAGGAATCCAAATTGGAACTGAAGAAGTAAAATTGTCATTATTTACAGATGACATGGTACTACATGTAGAGAACCTAAAGAGTCCACCAAAAAGTATTAAAATTGATAAATGAATTTAGTAAAGTAGCAGGGTACACAATTATTATTCAGAGATAAGTAATTTTATACACCAATAAAATAATCAGAAAAGAAATTAAGAATACAATCCCATTACAAATGCATCAAAAATACATAAGAACAAATTTAATGAAGGAAGTAACCAATGTCAGAAAACTATATTACATGGAAGAAAGTAATTGAAGATACAAGTGAATGCAAACATATACCATGCTCATTGATAGGATGGACTAACATCTTAAATGCCTACACTATCAAAAGCAATCTTAAATTTTAATTCTATCCTAATCAATATGCCAATTTTTTTTCACAAAACTAGAATCCATAAGTATAAAATGCATACAATACCACAAAAGATTCCAAATAGACCTAGACAAATTGAAAAGAAGATCAAAGATGGAGGTGTCATGCTATGTGATATCAAAAAATCCTATAAGGCTATAGTAATCAAAATGGCATGCATAAAAAAGAGACACAGAAACAAAGGAAAGAATAAACAAATGGGACTACATCAAACTAAAAAATTTTGAAACAAGGAAATCATCAACAAAATGAAAAGACAACCCACCAATTAAGAGAATATAATCTCCAATAAGGGATTAATATCCAAAATTTATAAAGAACTCATACAACTTAAAACCAAAAAAACAATTCAACAATTGAGTGGGCAGAGGATCTGAATAAACACATCTCCAAGAGAGCATACAGATGGCCAATAGACATATGAAAAGATGCTCAACATCACTAATGGTAATCAAAAGAATGTGAATTAAAACAACAATGAAATATCACCACACATCTATCTGAATGGTTATCATCAATAAATCAACAAACAAGTGTTGGTAAAGATGTGGAGAATTGGGAATCTTGGAACATTGTTAATGGGACTGCAAATTGGTGCAGTCACTATTAAAAATAATAGAAGGTCCCTCTAAAATTAAAATTAAAAATTAGAACAAACTTATGACCCATGTTGGGATATTTATTTAAAGAAAGACAAAACATGAATTCAGAAATATATATGCACCCCTATGCTCATTAACCAACCTATGGAAGCAACACAAGTGACCACCAATGGACAATTATATAAAGAAAATTGATACACCCATACAATGGAATATTATTTATCTATTTAAAAAGAATAAAATCATACCATTTGTTACAACATGGATAGACCAGAAGGTATAATACTAAGTGAAATAAGTCAGAAAGAGAAAGACACATATAATACAATTTCTCTTATAAGAGGAATTTCCAAAATTTATAGGGAACTTAACAAAAGGAAGATAAATAATCCAATAAAAAAATGGGCGTCAGACCTAAATACACACTTTTTGAAAGAATATAAGGAAGTCCAAGACACATATGAAAACATGCTCTAAGTCACTAATCATCCAATAGATGCGAATCAAAGCAATGAGTTACCATCTCACGCCTGTCAGACTGGCAATCATCAACAAATCAGCAAAGGATAAGTGCTGGAGAGGATGGGGAGAAAAAGGAACCCTTATGAACTGCTGGTGGGAATGCGGACTGGTGCAGCCACTGTGGAGAACAGTATGATGTTTCCTCAAAAAATTAAAAATGGAACTGCCATTTGACCCAGCAATCCCACTTCTAGGAATATATCCCCCCAAACTAGAAACACATCAGAAAGGATATATGCACCCCTATGTTCATAGCAGCACAATTTACAATAGCTAAGATTTGGAAACAGCTTAAGTGCCCATCAAGCAGATGAGTGCATTACAAAACTATGGTAAATTTACACAATGAAATATTAAACTGCTATAAAAAAAGGAATTCTTACCCTTTGCATAGCACGGATGGAACTGGATAACATTATGCTAAGTGAAATAAGCCAGTCAAAAATAGATAAATATCACATGACCTCACTCATCGGTGGAATGTAATGAACATCATAAACTGATGAACAAAAGTAGATGCAGAGACAAAGAAGCATCAAGCAGACTATAAAACTTTAGTGGAAAGGCAGGGGAGGATTTGAGGTGGGTAAGAGATCAAGCAAAGGACATGCATGCATGCATATATGCATAACCAATGGACACAGAGACTAGTGGTTGAGGGCATGTGCCAGGGAATGGGGAAATTTGGGGGAGGTCAATGAGGGAAAAAGGAGATATATGTATTATTATTGATAATATTTTAAACAATAAAAAAGAAAAAAAGGAATCTAAAGAACAAAATAAACAAACATAACAAAAATAGACTCCTATACAGAGAACAAACTTGTTTGTCAGATGGGAGGGGTTGCTGGACTGAGTGAAAAAGGTGAAGGGACTAAGAATAACAATTTGAAAGTTTCACAATAGTCATAGAGATGCAAACTACAGCTCAGGGAATATAGTAAAAAATACTATAATAAATACTGTATGTATGTTGCCAGTTGGGTACTAGTCTTATCAAGGGAATAACTTCATGATAGAAGGAGACTTGACTTTGGGTATTAAACACATATATAATATACAGATGACATATCATAGAATTGTACACCTGAAACCTATATAATTTTATTATCCAAAGTCAAGTGTCCTTTCATCAACATTTATTCCCCTTCACTCTCTTCTGCCTTCTTCCTCCTCTCTTTCCCTCTGATAATTATTATATTGTTTTCTGTGTCAGTGAGGTATATTGTTTTTTTCTTAATCCCTTCAATTTTTTTCACTCAGTCTCCTAACATCCCTCCATATATATATATATATTTGACTTTTTACAGAGAGAAAGGGAGAGAGATAGAGAGTTAGAAACATTGATAAGCTGCCTCCTGCACACCTCCAAGTGGGGATATGCCTGCAACCAAGGTATGTGTCTTTGACCGGAATCAAACCTGGGACCTTTCAGTCTGCAGGCCGATGCTCTATCCACTGAGCCAAACAGGTTTCGGCACCCCTCCCTTCTGACAGTCTGTCAGTCTATTCTCCATATCTATGCCCTTGTTTCTATTTTGTTTGTTTATTTTGTTCATTAAATTCCACATATAAGTAAAATAATATGGTAGCTGTCTTTCCCTGATTGGCTTATTGTCTTAGCATAATATTTTCCAAGCTCATTCATGATGTCACAAAATATAAGACTCCTTTTTTTAAGGCCTATTAGTATTTCATTGTGTAAATGTACCACATTTTTATTCACTAATTTATTGATGGGTACTTTCTCTGTTTCCAAATCTTGGCTAATGTAGTAAATAACACTGCAGTACACAGAAAAGTGCATATATTCTTTTGAATTCATGTTTTATTTTGCTCAGATATATACCCAGAAGTGGAATAACTGGGTCCTAAGTCAGTTCTATTTTTAACATTTTGAGATAACTCCCTATAGCTTTCAACAGTGGCTGCACCAATCTGCATTTCCACAAACAGGGTTCCTTTTTCTTCACATTCTCCTTAACACTTGTTGTTTGTTTTTTTACACATAAAAGCAGTAAAGTTGTGAGGTGATATCCCCTCATTTTAATTGTCATTTCTCTGGTGATTAGTGACATTGCACATCTTTTCATATGTCTATTGGCCGTTTGCATGTACTCTTTAAAGGACTGTCTCTTCAGGTACTTTGCCAAGTTTTTAATTGGATTGTTTTTTTTGGGTTGTTGCTTTGTGTAAATTATTTCTAAATTTTGGATATTAACCCTTTATCAGCTGTATCATTGGCAAATATGTTCTCCCATTCAGTGCATTGTTTTTGTTTGTTTTTCATTTTTGTCAATTGCCACTAGAGGATATTTTTTTCCATTGATTCCAGAGTGAATGGAATATAGGAAAGAGAAGGAGAAAAAGAAAGAGGGGGAGAGAGAGAAACATTGATGTGAGAAAGGCACATAAATTGGTTGCCTCCCATAACTTTCAAAACAGACCTGGGAATCTGCAACCTAGGTACATGTTTTTCTGTGAACAGACTGACACTCCAACCATTGAGCCATGCCAGCCTGTGCATCAGTGGGTTGTCTTTTCACTTTGTTGATGGTTTCTTTGCTGGGCAAAATCTTTTTAGTTTTATGTAGTCCCACTTGTATATTGTTTCTTTTGTTTCTCTTGCCCAAGGAGATATATATCAGAAAAAATATTGCTATGAGAAACATCAGAGATTTTATTGCATATTTTTTCTAGTATTTTTATGGTTTTGAGTTTTATATTTAGCACTTTAGTACATTTTAAAATATATTCTTGTGTATGGTGTATGAAAGTTGTCTAGTTTCATTTTTTGCATGTATGTGTCCAATTTTCCCAACACCATTTATTGAATAGACTGTGTTCACCCATTGTACCTTCTTGTCTCCTTTGTCTAAAATTAATTGACCATGGAGATGTGGGTTTATTTCTTGGCTCTCTATTCTGTTTCAGTGATTTATGTTTGTTTTCCAGTGACATGCTGTTTTGATTACCTCATAGCATAGTTTAATGTCAGGTAGCAAGATTTCTTCAATTTGTTCTTTATCAAGATTTCTATGGCTATTTGTTGTCTGTTGTGATTCCATATAAATTTTTCAAGTATTTGTTCTAGTTCTTTAGAATACACCATTGGTAGGAGTTCCTAGAATTTATAGATTTCCTTGGGGAGAATGGACATTTCAATTATGTTGTTTTTTTTCCTATCCATGAACACAGTACATCTTTCAACTAAGGTTTACATTCTATTTTTCTATTCAGTGTCTTATAAAGGTCCAAGTACAGGTATTTTACATCCTTGTTAAATGTATTCATTTATTTTTTTTTGTGATGCAATTTTAAATTAAATTGCTTTCTTAGTTTCCCTTTCTGATAAATAACTATTGTTTGGTGTATGAAAATACAACTGATTTCTGAATATTTATCTTGTATCCTACTACTTTACTGAATTCATTTATCAGTTCTAATAGCTGACTTGTAGGGGAGGGCAGTTGGGGGACACCAGCCCTGCAAGGGAGGACAGGGGTGATTAGCCATGCAGGGGAGGGCAGATGGGGGGGGGGACCAGGCCTGCAGGGGAGGACAGTTAGGGACAACAAGCCTGGCAGAGGAGGACAGTTAAGGGTGAACAGATTGGCAGGGAGGGCATTTAGGGGTGACAAGGCTGTCAGGGGTGGGCAGTTAGGGGCAATCGGGCCAGCAGGGGAGCAGTTAGGTATCCATCTGGCTGGCAGTAGAGTGGTCAGGGAGTTATCAGGCTGGCAGTCAGAGCAGTTAGGGACAATCAGGCAGGCAGGCAGGCTAGTGGTTGGGAGCCATTAATTGTACGAGGGATGTCTTATTTCCTGTTTAGGCCTGATCTTCAAAAGATCCCAGATTGGAGAAGGTACAATTTGTCCTGAGGGATACATCATCTGCACTGCCCATCCTCAGTGCACAAATTTTATGCACTGGGCCTCTAGTCCTATCTAATAAAAGAGTAATATGCAAATTGACCATACCTCTGCTACACCCACAAGCCATGCCCACCAACCAATCAGAGTGAGTATGCAAATTAACTCAACCAAGATGGCTATGGTTACAGAAACAGCAGGAGAGAGACTTGTGTTGCTCCTGGCGATGGAGGAAGACAAGCTTTCCACAAACCTTGGCAGGCCAAGGCCTCCACTTAAGGCAACAAAGTTTCAATGGCTGAGCGAGCAGAAGGCTTGGCTCCACTCCAGGCTACAAAGTTTTAATTGTAGAAGATAAATAACTCCCAGATACCAGGGCCTCTGCTTGGGTTACCAGAGGTGTGGCTGGCCTGCAAACCACCACAGGCCCCTCACCCAGTCCATCCCATGCCCCAAGGGAACCCCTACTCCAATCTGGGACATCCTTCAGGGAAAACCAGCTGGCCTCCACCTGTGCACCAGGCCTCTATCCTATCTAAAAAAAGAGTAATATGCAGATTGACCATCACTCCAACACACAAGATGACTGCCCCCTTTTGGTCAAAAGATCCTGCCCCCATGTGGACACAAGATGATCACCACAAGATGATCAGCAGGAGAGGGCAGTTGGGAGAGACCAGGCGTGCAAGGGAGGGTAGGGGTGGGTGGTCAGACCAGCAGGAAAGGGAAGTTGGGGATGACTGGGCCTTCAGGGAAGGGCAATTGGAGGTGACCATGTCCTCAGGGAAGGGCAGTTAGGGGCAAACAGGCTTGCAGAGGAGCAGTTAGGCATCAATCAGGCTGGCAAGGGAGTGGTTAGGGGGTTATCAGGCTGGCAGGCAGAAGTGGTTAGGGGCAATCAGGAAGGCAGTCAGGTCAGCAGTTGGGAGCCAGCAGTCCTAGATTTTGAGAGGGATGTCTGACTGCCCGTTTAGGCCAGATCCTACTTGGATTGGGCCTAAATGAGCAGTTGGACATCTCTCAAGGGGTCTCAGATTGGAGAGGGAGCAGGCTGGGCTGAAGGATACCCCTCTCCCATGCAAAAATTTTGTACACCAGGCCTCTAGTAATAACATAAAACTAGAAAACTATCACAAAACTAAAACACATGAAATCATGGAATTTAAAAACCTTATTAATAAACAATAAATTGTTTAACAATAAGATCAAAGAAGAAACAAACCAACAAAAAATAATACTTTGAAAATAAGAACACAAAAAAACAAAATCTTTGGGACACAGTGAAAGCAGTCTTTAGAGTAGAATTCATAGCATTATAGGCCTACCTCATTAGAAAGAAAAATCTCAAGTAAACTAATTTTACACTTAAAGGAACTGGGAAAAAAGCAACAACAAACATAACCCAAAGTGAGTAGAAGGAATAAAATAATAAAGATAAGAACACTAAAAAATGTATAGAGTCTAAAAAACAATTGAAAAGAACAATGAAACCAAGAGCAGGTTCTTTAAAAAAGATAAACAAGATTAAAAAACTTTTAACAGACTCAACAACTAAAATGAGGGAAAACACATATAAATAAAATCAGAAGTGAAAGTGGAGAAGTAGCAACTGACACCAAAGAAATAGAAATGATTTTTAAAAACAAAACAAAACAAAACAAAAATCTATTATGAACAACTCTATATCAACAAATTTGACAGTATGGAATAAATGAATACATTCCTAAAAACATATAATCTTCTAAAATTGAAACAGGTTGAATTAGATAATGCGAATAAATAGATGGCAACCAATAAAATTAAATCAGTAATATAAAAAAATACGCAACAAAATTTCATCAAATAAAGGTCATGAATCTAGTAGCTTCACGGGGGGATTTTACAAAATATTCAAGGAAGAAATAACACATATTCTCAAACTTTTCTAAAATATTAAAGAAGAGAGATAACTCTCAAGTTCATTTTATGAAGCCACCATTATCCTAATTTCAAAGGCACATAAACATACTACAAAGAATGAAAATCTTAGGCTAATATCTCTGATGAGCATAGATGCTATAATCCTTATCAAATTATTAAGAAGCCAGATTCAGCAATACATTAAAAAGACCACACAACATGATCAATTGAGATGTATCCTGGGGATACATAGTTGGTACAATATGCTCAAATCAATAAAAATGACACAACACATTAAAAAATGAAGGATAACACCACACAATCATATCAATAGATACAGAAAAATAATTTGATGAAATCCAGCACTCATTTATGACAAAAGCTATTGGTAAGGTGGAAATAGATGGAATATACCTCAGGATAATAAAGGTCATATATAACAAGCCCATAACCAACATCATATTAAATGAACAAAAACTAAAAGTGTTTACCTTAAGATTGGGAACAAGACAGGGATGTCACTTTCACCACTCTTATTCAACAAAGTACTGGAAGTCTTAGCCACAGCAATCAGAGAAACAGAAGAAATTTAGTGTTTCAAATTGGAAAGAAATAAGTAAAACTGTCTTTATTTGCAGACGAAATGATACTGTATATAGAAAACCCCAGAAACACCTACAAAAAATACTAAAACTGATAAATGAATTCAGTAAAATAGCAGAATACAAAATAAATATTTAAAAATCAGTTGCATTTTAATATACTGGTAATAAACTATCAGTAAAGGAATTTAAGATAGCATGCACAGTTGCTTCAAAAATAATACCTAGGAATCAGTATAGTCAATAATGTAAAAGACCTGTATGCAGCAAATTATAAGACACTGAAGAAACTGAAGAAGATAAAAATAAGTGGAAGCATATACATGTTCATGGGTAGGAAGAATTAATATCATTAAAATGTTCATACAACTCAAAGCAATCTATAGATTCAATGCAATTCCTATCAATACAACAATAGCATATTTCTCAGAATGAGAACAAATATTCCAAAAATTTATATGGAATTACAGAATAGCCACAGCAATCTTGAGAAAGAAAAACAAATTTGGAGAATCATGCTACCTGGTATTAAACTATATTACAAGGCCATATGGTATGGTATTAACATATAAACAGATATATAGAAAAAAGGAACCTAACAGAAAGACCAGAAATAAATCCATGCCTTTATGGTCAATTAATATTTGACAAAGGAGGAAAAAACATACAATGGAATATAGTCCATTCAATAAATTGTGTTGGAAAGATTGAGCAGATACATGTAAAAAAATGAAACCATTCCAACTTTTTGAACCACAGAGAATAATAACTCAAAATGGATTAAAGATGTAAATATTAGACTCAAAACCTTTATAAAAATCCTATAAGGAAACACAGGCAGCAAAATTTCAGACAATTCTCATAACACTATTTTTTTCTGATATATTGTTTTTGACAAGGTTAAGCTAAAGAAAAAATAAACAAATGAAACTACATAGGAAATCATTAACAAAATAAAAAGACAAAAGACAAGCCACTGAATGGGAGAATATTTTTACCAATAGATTTATAAAGGCTTTAATATCCTAAATTTAGAGGCAACTTATAAAACTCAACACCAAAAACAAATCAAATCAAAACAAAACAAAACAAAAACACAAAAATCTAATTAAGAATGGACAAAGGACCATTAGACTCTTCTCCAAAGAGGATATACAAATGGACAACAGACATATGAAAGGATGCTAAACTTCACTGATCATTAAGGAAATGCAAATTAAAACTACAATGAGGTAATATCTTACACCTGTTGGAATTGCTATCATCAGTAAATCAACAAACATCAAATATTGGTGAGGATGTGGAGAAATGGAAACCCTTGTGCACTATGGTGAGAATGCATATTTGTGCAGTCATTGTGGAAAGCAGTGTGGAGTTATGTCAAAAAATTAAAAATGAAACTGATTTATAACTCAGGGATTTCACTTCTGGGAACATATCCAAAGAAACCTGAAACACAAATTCAAAATAATATATGCACCCCTATGTTCATTACAGTGTTATTTATAATAGCCAAAATTTAGAAGCAGCCCAAGTGTTCATCAGTAGATGAGCAGATAAAAAGCCGTGGTACAGCCCTGGCAAGTGTGACTCAGCTGGTTGCCAGTTCTATTCCTGGTAATCTATAATAATAGTGTAATATGCTAATTAAACCAGACATCTTCCCAATGACCTTCCAGACAAAAACAAGGCTGCAAGGGAAGCCCAGGTCCCAGATGCATGCCTGCCAGCATTTGAAGGGAAGCCTGAGTCCTGAGTGCCAGAGGGAAGCCTGTGCTGGCAGCTGGGGGAAGGAAGGCCTACTCTTGCATGAATTTCATGCATCAGGCCTCTAGTGGGTATATATGCCTGGGCTGTGGTCTCAGTCCCCAGTAGAGGGCATGCAGGAGATAGCAGATCTATGTTGCACTCTCTAACAATGATCTCTCTTTCTCTCTCTCTCTTGTTACACCTCTCTCTTTTCCTTTCCTCTCTCTAAAAAAATCAATAAACTATTCTTTAAATAAACACACACACACATGTGGTACATTTACACAATGGAATATTACTCAGCTCTAAAAATAAATGCTGTCTTAATTTTTGCTACAGCATGAATGGACCTGAGCATTATTATGGTAAGAGAAATAAGCCAGTCAATAAAGACAAGTAACATATGATTTCACTTACATGTGGAATCTAATGAACAAAATAAACTAACAAAGTGGAGAGACACTCCTGGATACAGAAAATGACTGCCAGCTGCCAGAGGGGAGGAGTTTGGGGATTGAGTGAGAAGGGTGAAGGGATTAAGCAAAGAAAAAAAAAAGTAAGACCCATGGATGCAGTCAACAGTATGGTGAGTATGAGAGGTAAGGGGTAGGAAGAGATAGAAGAGGGTAAATGGAGGATAAATGATGATTGAAGGAGACTTGAATTGAGATTGTCAATACACAATACAATACCCTAACAATGTACTACAGAATTATGTACCTGAAATATGTATAATTTTATTAACCAACTAGAGGCCCATTGCATGAAAATTCATGCTCTGGAGGGGGGCTGAGGGGACTGGGCACAGCCATCTTGTGGCTATGGGTGCTGCCATCTTTGAGGGTAGGGCATCTAACTAGCATATTCCCTCCTTACCGGCTTTGGGTGCTGCCATCTTTGCATTGGCGTGAGAGTCAATTAGCATATTCCATCTTTATTAGATATGATGTCACCCCAGTAAATTCAATAAAAATTCCTCCAAAGTAACATTAGAGACCGATTGTATGATTAGGCCAGATAATTTTTTGGAGAAATTTATATTTTCTTGATAGTTCTCTCATCCCTTCCCTGACATACTGCTTCCCAAAATAACAAGTGCCAGCAATAAGAATGTCAGACATTTATAAAGAAAACCATACTACAGTGGGGAAATCCACTCTCGATTTTAAGCAATGGAATATGGCATATCCACTGACAACTGAGCAAATTTTTATTTAAACAGTTTACTGTAGGACTAATAAAGGGATCGGTATCATTGAACCTGCCTTCATTTTTTTTTTTGGTGTTAGTAACTCATACCGACCACAAAGTAATGCAAGATGAAGTCAAGGAACACTTTCAGGAACCTTATATTATTTCAATAATAAGGTATTCAAGTAAAAATAGAGATATATGATGTAAAAATCACATATCTTATCAATTTATTCGACTGCATTAATACTGCTGTTATTTACCTTATCAAGTTACTATTTGTTATTTGCAATTGTGTAATTTTTGTAAAAAAATAAAATTACTTCAAAACTTTCGGAGTTTTACAGATTGCTCTATAGATGTAATTAGTCAATAGATAACATTCTGAGTACTATCTTTGTCTACGATAAAGAATTACTATATTTTGTTAGCCTTGACAGCCTGAGGAATTTTGCTGAAATATCATATTCCAACTAAGTATTAGTATACTTCAGTTCTCATAAACCAGTTTTTACTTTATGGTGTTGAAACTTAGCACAGTCACAAAATAATAGATGGCATAGAGATATCAATTGTTTTTCATTCATGAACAGTGCAACAATTAATAACTCAATTATGCAAAAAACGGATACAGAAGTTTTTTGAACAAAAACCAGCTCTACATCCATACTTTTGAACAAAAACCAGCTCTACATCCATACTTTTATTATTTGAACTAAGAAAACCTCTTCAGGGATTCTTTTTGAGATTAAATATCCCCTCTAATTATAAAGCACAGGGTGCTTTGTTCAACACTAATAACCACATAAAATAAAAGAACAGTATTAGGAGGTTGAGCCCATGCCAGCACTGATCCCAGAATATTTCAAACACATTCCCTGAAGATATTGGTGTAAGATTTTCTTTCTGATTCTGATCCAAAGAATTATTAAATTTATGAATAATTTTATTAGATAGTGTTAAACAGGCTATTGAGGCAACTTCCAAAGAGAATCTTCTTAAGAAAATTAAAGGTTCAACAGAGTCATCTACCCAAAAGACACAATTTGTTTAGCATGCTATTTTAATTTTCTTATACACTGGCACTTTGTTACCCCAAAACATCAATTTATGCTGTAACTGATTGCCTTTGATGAATTTAATTATTAAAATTGCTAGAATTGAGTGACTTACTTTGCACTTTTAACATAACCTGTCAAGAGTGTCTGATTTTCTCAGAGACTACTTAGAAGTCATGATTAAGAATGCCCATTTCCAACCAGGTTGCTGCAAATGGTAAGAATTCCTTCTTTTTAATGTTTTCCGGACCATCTGGGAGAACTGTATGTCTCTTAGAGTAACTTCTCACATTTACTCAAGTGGCTTTAGTTTGATTTCAAGCTATTCAGTGATGCTCACAACTTTGTATTTTATTTAACATCTATCTATCATCTACCTATCTCTCTGTCATCTGCTTACTTATTTATCTGTAGTAAGTTAATGATAGTAAAATACTAAGATAGTTGATATACAATCTACATTTATCTCAATGTAATTTTAAAAAATTATTCACAGAAAGCTTATCTGAACCATCACTCTCAATTAACATTTCTTTCAAGTAAATTATTAAAGTGTGGTAGGTTTAAGGTGAATTTTTGGGAAAAGAAATCAGCTCTCAATTTCTCATTGATAAGTTGTTAGTCCATGTGATGAATCAGTGTCCTTATTACTAGTGGGGCAATGCCACAAAATATTTATAATAGCTAAGATTTAGAAACAGCCCAAGAGTCCATCAGCAGATGAGTGAATAAAAAAGCTGTGGGTACATTTACTGCATTTACCATATGCAGCTGTACTAAAGAAGGAGCTCTTACCCTTTGTGTAAGGTGTAATTAAGAACATAAAAACATCTAAGGTAAAAATGTTATTATCTATTATGTGTTCACAATATCCAAAATACCCCTTCTTTGTCAGGAACCATAGAGCAGTTTAAAAAAACTATCCTCTGTGCAGATGGGCCAAAACCCATGCTCTGAGTCTTCCAGAGGCAACAATATGACACTCACCCTATTGATAGATTGAGAATGAATCTATTTGTAAACAAAATCATTTTAAAATGCAATATTAGTGTATGTCACTACTTTTTAAAAATTAGTTTTCTCAATACAATTCACAAAAACAGAATAATATCCCTTTCATAATGAAAAGAAATTAATGCCAGTGACATTACTAAATTTCTAATATGTTATAAGAATTTTAAATTGGATTGAGTGCAGTCAAAATACAGTAATATAATACTAGGGCCTGAAATTGAACTTCTCCTAACTAATAATTATTATGTATTTAAGGTAAGAAAGATATGTGTCCAGGACTCAAAGTGTATTAAGACAGAATACTCTGGGGTATATGGTGTGCATGTCTTTTAATTTATTGAAGAAGTATACTGTTATGTAGGGAAGAGATTATAGTATGAGATGGTAAGAGGAATGATGAATAATAGTGCTTAAATTAATATCATTAATATAATATCATGCTATATTATAAAAGATAGTAATAGACAGCGGATGATATCACTGAAAAGAAAAAATGTAGAGACCAGAGTAGTAAGAAATTTGAAAATTTTAAATTCTGATGTTATGTGGGAACTAAGGATGAGTCATGGAAATAGAGATGGATAAGAGAAGAAGCCTGATATGAAGGTCTTTACTTGAAAAGTATAAATCAGACTATTATGTTTAATAAACTACCTATTGGATTTCTTGAAGGTGCTTACAAAATTCCAACCAACTCCCTGGAAAAATTAGTCTAAGAATACACTTCATAGCCCTTCATTAAAAAAAAAAAGCAAAATACTGTCAATACAGTATTATTGCCAAAGAGATAATAATTATCAAGAATTTAAAACAAAAGTGAGGAGGTTATAATAACCACAAATAAAAGAGAAATCATACTTGTCCAAAATTAATTTTGCAAAGACAAACAGAATATAAAAAGTTTTAAAATAAGAATTATAATATATCTATAATAGCTAAGATTTAGAAACAGCCCAAATGTCCATCAGTAGATGAGTGAATAAAAAAGCTGTGGGTACATTTACACAATGGAATACTACCACATGCAGCTGTACAAAAGAAGGAGCTCTTACCCTTTGTGACATCATGGATAAACCTGGCCAGTATAATGCTAAGTGAAATAAGACAATTAGAGAAAGACAAATATCACATTATCTCACTTATATGTGGAATGTAATGAGCATAATAAACTGACAAAACAAAATAGGTCCAGAGGCATAGATGCATAGAATAGAATGACAGATCTTAGAGGGAATGGGTATTGAGGGGATAGGAAGAGATTAATCAAAGCCCCTATATGCATTAATGCATAGCCTATAGACACAGACAATAGTGTGGGGAAGGCCTGGGAAAGGGCAGTGGTTCAGTGGAGGGAGGCAATGGTGGGTGGGATAGGCGATAATTGTAATACTGACAACAATAAATTTTAAAAAATTATAAAAAGGGCTGTCAAACATTCAAAGAATGAAAGTTGAGAATCAATAAGCTCAAATAAATAAATTCATTCATTCAAATACTGCCAGTCTCATGTCTTTGTCATCACTTACTCCAAACACTTGTTTTCTCTTTCACTTCCCTTCCTCTCACAATATTCAAGAAAGCAGAATGACAGAGAAGGATATGAGGGAGGACAGTAAGGGATCCTGCTCTGTAACCTGGTCAGTGCACACTCCTCATCCAGGTCAACTTATACCCCTCTTTTTGTCCACAACCTTGAATTTTTTTTTCACACCTACACATGTCACTCTTTTGTCCTAATGTTTTATGAGTTTTATCTTCTTTCTTTTACTCATAATCCCCACCTCCCAATTTCTCAGTAAAACTCATAATTTTAGCATGAAGACAATATTAGTATAAGAAAAAGAAGAAAATATGGAGCCATGGTTCCAATTAAGCATAAAATTATAAATCTTAGAAATGTCATAAGGAAGTTGGAATTCCATTATAAATTATGTATACTGATTTACTATAGTTACAATGAACGTTGATCTTACGTAGTACTATCTCTCTTCAAGATACAGCTCATTTCAATTTTCATGAAATATTCTCACTATTTTCACTATATAGATGGCTTTTTAACATGGTGGTAGCTGGCAAAACCATTTAGGAATATAGAGGAAAGTGTTTTTTGTCCTTTTTCCACAGGGTGTATTACTGTATCTTCAAATTCAGAATGGGAGAATTGTAAAGAACAATGAATAAGAATGCAAAATTAGGGTCAAATAAAAGAAGTAGAATATTTTCGGATTTATATTTACCTTAAGAAATTGTTAAGAAAAAAGAGCCGATGGAAAAGGAATCAATAAAGCATCGTAATTCTGACATCACAACTCAGCTGTTGCCTTAAAGTTTAATTTGAACATGAGCAACTTAATAGAAACTCAGACACCAGGACAGTAAAGGTTAGATTGTGATATGTTGGCTGATAAGAAAGCCTGCTGGTGCTGACTGTGGTGACAGCAGTGTTTCAGCTCTCAAATGACCTTGTGTAGCAGTTTGACACCAAGATAGATGTTATAGATAGAAAGAAACTTAAAAGTAGCAAAAAGATCCACAGAAAACTAAATATTAATGAAGAGAATAAATAAGTACACACTTTATACATGTTAGCTTGAATGCCATATGTTAGCTAGAAAGAAATAGATGGAGCAGAGTTTTAAGACATCTCAGAAAGAGGTGATGAATCTGTCTCTCTTCTCAGAATTGAAATTTATGTTATATAATGATTATGCCAGTAAAAATGAGATGCATTTCAGAACAGATCCCTATAGAACAATGATTTTCAATAGTTCCTCTACCATGATATTTGGATAATGCTTGCATACACAACAAAATCCCATGTAATCTCTAATTAGGGTTATAAAACATTTCATGCTGCTTGTGGATCCTGGGCTGATAGCATTAACTCCACTCTCCCCACCCCCATTTTAAAGAAAATATATCCAAGGCATAACCTGAATTTTGCTCTTATTTCTTTAAATTTATATTTTAAAAAACCCAAGTCAAAATGTTTCTACTTTATAATAATAAGACATTACTCATCACATGTATCTGTAATTCTCTGCCTGGTTTTAACTTTTCTTTGTATCTGTCCATATAGCTCTCTGACTTCCATGTCATTACAAATCTTTAGGTTCTGTGTTCACATAGTTTTCCCTAATTCTACTAGTAGCTTTCAGTGGCTTGTTCCATCCATATGGGTTAGAAATATTTACAGGAAAGTGACAGAAATAATGGAACTTTTCCTAAAATATCAGGACAGGATAGTTGCAGTGAAATAAAAGCACACTTGCATCAACAATAAAATTAATGAATAAACTAAAAGGAAATAAAAATACAAGGTGGAAAGCATATATACTTTAAAACATTGACAACTGATAAAATGTTACTAATGTGTTTTCAACTGGCTGGAATTGCATAGTATTAGCACATGATTGGAGAGACTAAATATAACATTATGTTAGTATGCTGGCAATAGCTATTCACAACACATCCAGATCAAAAGATTTAAAATAATTTATAGTAAATATACTATATACAGGTAGATATTAACCTACATATCTTATTTGTAAGATACATCAAATTGTACTTTGTTATGTAGAGTATTATGGTTAATAATTCAATTAAGTGTTAGAAAATGTATTATAAAATCAAACTCCTACTATTGACTTATTCCATATATTGAATCAAACACACACACACACACAAGCGCGCGCGCGCGCGCACGCGCGCACGCACACACAGCTAGAGAATACAAAAACAAGAGATTCTTACTCATTTCCATGAAGGATTAGGGGATTATGAATATAAGTATAAGAGCACACAATGAATTAGGCTTTTATTAGGCTTTATCATCAGTATCATTTCCTGGTTACCATCTGGTCTTTCAGTATGAAATAGGTAGTGTTAGTATATTAAAATTTTTTTATTGGGGTCATATAACCAGAATTTTTTTTTATAATGAATGTACTTCCTGTTATATTCTTTAATATATCTATTTTAAGTAATTTGGTAATATCACATACTTCAGTAGAAATTTCAGGATATCTGTATATATGAAGAGCCAGGGTTGTAACTTCCAAAATAATCAAATGCTCAACCAAATGTCAGGTTGTGCGAGCAGCAGGCAAGTGGGCTGACCTCTTGGAGAGAGAGAAAGATGGATCTGATCAGCAGTGGCAGTGACTACTGGTGAGGCCCAGAGAGAGAACCAGGGTGCAGACCCTACTTCTCTCTGTGGGCCTCACAAGCAGCCAAGCCTTTCTCTCTCCTAGAGGTCAGCAGTTCAGCCCACTGGCCAGCAGCCTGGGGTGGCTGCTGATCAACCCCGTCTTTATGATCAGGCCCGGAAATAGGCCCAGAGATGCTGACTGGCATAGAAACTGACCAAACAGACCAAATCTGGGTGAATTGTGAGGAGCCAATGGCTGCCTAGGTCGTGGAGCTTTTGATGCTGACTGGCATAGTAATCGATTAATCAGAACCAAACCTGGGTGAACTGGGAAAGCAGAACCTAAGGTGGGGGCTGAGGAGGGTTTTAATGGCAACAGCTATTGGTGTAAGGTGTAGGAAAGTGATTCAATTTTTTAATGACCACTTTGGTAGTATAGTGCATATGGCTGGCTATCAGTCCAGGCATATGGATTATGTGTTCTTGTCTGCTAAGAGCATCTCCTCCTGCTGAAAAAGTACCCCCCTCCCATTTAAGCAATCCTATCCTATATAATTTATATATACTAATAAAAGGGTAATATGCTAATTAGACTGAGTTGACTGGCCATCTTCCAGGTGTCCAACTTCCTTCCGAACAAAGTCATGGTAGTGGGGACTGAGGCAGAGACAGTTAGGGGTAATCAGGCTGGCAGGGGAGAGAGGTTGGGGGCAAGATCAAGCTGGCAGGGGAGGGCACTTGGGGGTGACCAGGTTGATAAGGGAGGGCAATTGGTGTTGAGATCAGGCTTGCAGAGGAGAGCAGTTAGGGGGCAAATTCAGGCAGGCAGAGGCATTTAGGGGTGATCAGGTTGGCAGGGGAGAGCAGTTAAAGATGAAATCAGACCAGCAGGGTAGGGCAGTTAGGAATAATCAGGTAGAGGCAGGCAGGTAGAGGCAGTTAGGGGCAATTAGGCAGGCAGGCAGAGAGGTTAAGGACAATCAGGCAGAAAGGCAGAAGGGTTAAGAACAATCAGGCAATCAGGTAGATGAGTGGTTAGGAGCCAGTCACCTCAGATTGTGAAAGAGATGTCTGACTGCCAGTCAGGGATAGGCCCTAAACTTACAGTTGGACATCTTCAAGGGGTCCCAGATTGGAGAGAGTGCAGGCCGGACTAAGGAACCGCGCCACACCCCCCCCCCCGGCCCCATGCAAAATTTTGTGCACTGGGCCTCTAGTAGAAAAATAATAGAGAAGATATCCTCTTCTTTAGAAAGGTTGTCTCTTGGGGATTACTTAAATTCTTCATGAGATATAAAGAAGATCTTATTGTTATTTTGAAGAAAAGAAACAGTATTCTCATGTTGGTACTTAGACAACAATATTTTTAAGTATTATTTTGTCCAGACTATTTATCAAACAGAATACTTGTCAAATTGCAACATAAACTTAATAATTTACCTTAATAGTCCCTAATATCTCTTTTCTTTTTTTATTTATGTGCTAAGATTGAAAGCAGCAAAGTTCAGTCATCTATGGCTTTAAAGTTTATTTGGCAATTTTACATCCTGTAAATACTGCACATAAAAATAACATTTTTTCATGAGAAAAGTAAATGATATTTGTGAGAACATGTCCAAGCACATAACTTACAATAATAGTTAATAATTTTTTTTCCTCTGAATGTTTATAAGGAAAAAAGTGAAATTTCTTTATCAATTAAAACTAAAAGGTATTTATTTTTCCTTATTTCTGCAGGAACAACATAGTTAATTTAACTCAGTTTTGTAATAAACTCTTAAAATAAAAAGCAAACTTTCATATATCTTTGTTCATTTTATACACTGGGACTTTACTAAATCACTGTGTGCATCATACCATACTGGTAGAGTACTAGACTCTTGGATCCCGTCTAAAGTTTTTATTATGAAATGAATTTTTTTTTCATCATGGACTCAGAAAATGTGTAATGTGTGATGTATAAAAGAGGAAGTTAGTCTTAAATATAACCTTTCTACCAACAGCAAAAGTAAGAGTTGCTACAGCAGTTGAGGTATATACCATTATAGAAAAACTACTTCTAGTGATCATGATATAAAAAGTCTTACACAGTTTCAATTTTGGTGTGCTCATAAGTAAAGAAGAGAAAGGGGATTGATACCCATGGCAATCACTAGGAGTTTGATATTAGGAGGTAATGAAAGTTATTAAAATGTCCACTGTGAAATTAAATCTTTATTTTTATTCAAAAGAAATAGATAACAGACAGATTAAAATCTACCAAAATTATCAGAGGAAATTCATGGCAATTTTCTGTTTAACTATTTAGTCAAGAGTTTTAAACACAAAATGAAAAACATCACAGCTGCTTCCTCCTATGAGTGAATAATTATTTAAAGCATCATGTTTGTTAAAACAAAGTTTACAGAACTTACTAATTATTTATATACTATCATAGCTGGTAGCAATAATTTATGCTTGAATTTATTATATATTACAACAGTGCTGTGTAGTGAGTTTCATGTGTACAATAATTTTCACCATGGAAGAGAATATTCTGTCGTAATATTCTCATAATTTATTGGCTCATTTATCATATTTGCTAAAGACCTGAGTTCTCCAGAAATCATATACTTATTTGTACTTTGTTAAAAGCTACCATTTAATAAGCATAGATATATCAATTGTGTCATTTTTGATGTCAGAGAAATTAAATTTTTAGCTCAACTCTAAGAAATAAATTGTGAGATAAAAATAGCTTCCAGAATTGTTTTGATGACTCCAAGTCATGCATGAAGTGATTAATGACATGGCAATATGCCTTGACTATAGTAATCACTTACATATTTAATATTGACATAGAAAAATGAATGATGTCCTAAAATTGCATACCTCTTTTACCAGTAACTGAATTACTTAACATGAGCTTTATTTGTCCCTTTAGTTATTCATTGTGGATATTGTGGATATATATATATATATATATATATATATATATATGTCTTTTTTCCCATTATACACTAGAAAAATTACCTCTGATATAAATATGTTAACATCTTACTGAATGTAATTTGTATTTCCCTGGTGATATGATGATATGATATATTCTTTTAAAAATATGCATTGTTGTTCTAACAGGGATGATGGTGGCTGGCAGGACAAAGGTGAGGGAGAGGAAATGAGAGAGGGGACAAAAGGAGAGTGTATGGGGGTGTGGCGGGTGTGTGAGTGAGTGAGGGACAGTTGAATCTCATGGGAGCAGTGGGGATGGCAGTCCAGGCTCTCTTGAACAAGGAGAGACTGCCATCTCAGCTTTCACTCCCTGGACTGCAGGACTCGGGCACAGACCCCATGCCATCTTGAAGGAAAAAACGGCCTTTCTTTGGGAACTCATCAACACCGCCAGCCAGACAGGCATTGGAGCTGCCCTCTGACCCAACAGCCACTCCAGCCAGAGTCCCGCAAACCCGTGGACCCTGCAGACCCATGGACCCTGGGACCTCTGCCTCCAAAGCAGTGACTGCAACCTCCTCCTCCCCAGCGACATTGGTGCAGCTGCGGCTGCGGCCACACACTGGTCTGGGCTTGCAGACTTCCAGGTCACCAAGTGTGCATGGGTCACCCAGTTTGTGTGCACTGTGTGTGTTTACCCCAGTTTTGGCTGTGCCACAGTTTCAGCTGTGGCTACACACTAGTCCCTGCCTGCAGAACTCCCAAGTCAACCTGTTTCCACTCACCATGGTTCCCCAGTCTGCATCTTGCCTTTGCGCCAGTTTGAGAAGCACCCTAGTCCCTGTGTTTATGTGTCAGGGTCAACCCATCTACGGCGCCCTAGGCCCTGTGTATGCATGTTCTGGTCGCCCTTTCTGCAGCCGTGCCCTCCTATCTGTTTTGTGGAGCTCCCTGGGCACTAGCATTTTCGGTACGCCCTCGAGGCCACCACCCATGACAGGTTTGCAGCAGCACATTTCTGGTGGTCCAGCCCCTAAACAGTGGCTGGGAGCCACTGGGAGCCCCCACGGGTGTGATTTTTGAATTCTGGACACCACAGTCATGCCTCTCCAGGGTGTAGGCCCCCTGAAAGGCATTATTTAGACAGACAGGTCCTTGGTACCACTGTGTATCCCCGCTGGGCATGCATGATCTCAATTAAGGGTGCAAAACAGCAAAAATAGGGACACTGCTCTCCATGGCTGCCAACTTCTATACACCACAGTTGTGCTACTCAAGCTCTCAGATCTATATCAAGAGAACCCAAATAGCTCAAGTAGGAAACTACAATAAATTAGCAAACACAGGAGAACTGAGAGAATACACGAGTAGCACCATCCCCCCAAAAAAAAACTTGGATAGTAAAGCAATTGGATCTTCAATTAAAATATTACAGGAAAACATGGGAAGACGTAAAAGGAATCCCCAAAGGAAAGAAAAAGAGGAATCAACAGAAAGGGGGTTAGATGAAATTGAAGTGAGCAGCCTTTCAGAGAAAGAGTTCAGAGTAATGGTTTTAAGGATGTTTAAACAGATGGAAGACAAATACACACAACTCAATTACAAATACACACAACTCAATGAGAACTATAAGGAGCTGAATGAGAATGTCACCAACATGAAATGAAACCAAGAGAAGATGAAGAATGACATAACTGCAATAAGGAACACAATGGAAGGCCTAAACAGTAGACTAGAAGAGGCTGAGTACTGCATCAGCGAATCAGAAGACAAGGTAGGAAAAAACACACAAACACAGCAACAACTGGAAAAAAGACTTAAAAAACAAGAAGGGAGCCTAAGGGAACTTTGGGACAACACAAAATGAAATAATATATGCTTTATTGGGATACCAGAAGGAGTGGCAGAAAAGAAGGAATAGAAAACCTACTTGAAGAAATAATGACAGAAAATTATCCTGATATTGGCAAGGAAAAAAAATATGAAAGTCCAAGAAGTACACAGAGTCCCAAACAAGCTGAATCCAAAAAAAATGACACCAAGACACATCATAAATAAATTAGGAAATACTAACAAAGAATAAGAATCTTAAAGACTGCCAGAGAGAGACAGAAAGTTACCAACAAGGGATCTCCTATTAGAATATCAACTGATTCCTCAACAGAAACACACCAGGCCAGAAGGGAATGGAATGAAATATATAAAGTGATGCAAACAAGGGTCTGAACCCAAGAATACTATACCCAGCAAGACTATCATTCAAGATTAAAGGTGGAATCAGGAGCTTCATAGACAAAAAAGGGCTAAGAGTTTATCACTACCAAGCCAACAATGCAAGAAATGCTAAAGGGACTGCTGTAAAAAGAAAAAAGAAAAAGGCAAGAAAAAAAAACACACACAAACAATAAGGAAAAATATGACAACAAACATGAACTTGTCAATAATATAATTAAACATAAATGGGTTAAATGCACCAATAAAAAGACATAGGGTACCTGAATGGTTAAGAAAACAAGACCCATACATTTGCTGTCTACAAGAGACACACCTCAGAGAAAAAGATCCACACAGACTGAGAGTGAAGGGATGGGAAAACATTTTTTCAGGCAAATAGAAATGAGAAAAAAGCTAGGGTAGTGATATTTATATCTGATAAAATAGACCTCAACGTAACAAGAGATAAGGGAGATCACTACATAATACTAAAAGGAGCAATTCATCAAGAAGATATAACTCTGGTAAACATTTGTGCACTTAATACAGGAACACCTAAATACATAAAAAAAAACTCCTGCAGGATATCAAGAGAGAGATTGAAAACAATACAATCATAGTAGGGGATTTTAATACACCACTGACATCTCTAGACAAATCCTCTAGGCAAAAAAATCAACAAAGAAACAGTAATTCTAAATAATCACTAGCTCAGATGGACCTAATTGACATCTTCAGAGTATTTCACCCCAAAGCTACAGAATATACATTCTTCTCAAGCGCACACAGGACATTCTCAAAAATAGACCACATATTGGGTCAAAAAAAAGTCTGCCCAAATTCAAAAAGATTGAAATCATATCAAGCATTTTCTCAGACCACAATGGCATAAGATTAGAACTAAACTGAAATAAAAACATTCCAAAAAATTCAAACACTTGGGAATTGAATAGCATGTTACTAAACAACGATTGGGTTATAAATGAGATCAAAGAAGAAATTAAAAATATTCTGGAGACTAATGAGAATAAAAACAACAACAACGCAAATGCTGTGGGACACAATGAAAGCAGTGCTGAGAGGGAAGTTTATAGCTCTACAGGCCTCCCTCAAAAAACAGAAAAAAATTATAATGAATCACCTAACTCAACAATGCAAAGAACTAGAAAGAGAGCAGCAAGAAAAGCCCACTGTGAGCAGAAGGAAGAAAATAATAAAGATCAGAGCAGAAATGAATGACATAGAGACAAAACAAACAAACAAACAAACAAAAAACAATACAAAAAGTCAACAAAACCAAGAACTGTTTCTTTGAAAGAATAAACAAGATTGATGAACCTCTAGCCAGGCTCACCAAGATGCAAAGAAAGAGGACCCAAATAAACAAAATCAGAAATGAGAGAGGGGAAATAACTACAGTCCCCACAGAAATACAAAGGATTGTTAAAAAATATTATGAACAACTCTATTCTACCAAATTTCACAACCTAGAGGAAATCGAAAGATTTCTAGAAAAACAAGCTTTCCAAAACTCACACATGAAGATTCTAAAAATCTCAATGCTGATAACTCTGGAAGAAATTTGAGCAGTCATAAAAAAGCTTCCAGCAAACAAAAGCCCAGGACCAGACAGCTTCATAGGGGAATTTTACCAAATATTCATAGAAGAACTAAAACCCATTCTTCTCAGACAATACCAGAAATTTCAAGAGGAAGGAACACTTCCAAACTCCTTCTGTGTAGCCAGCATCACCCTAATACCAAAACCCAATAAATATAACACAATGAAAGAGAATTACAGACCAATATCCATGTTGAACATAGATGATAAAATCCTCAACAAAATTCTATGTCAGAAAGATCATACACTATGACCAAGTAGGATTTATCCCAGGGATGCAAGGATGGTACAATATCTGCAAATCAATAAATGTGATACATTACATAAACAAACTGAGTGATAAAAATGACATAGTCATATCAATTGATGCAGAAAAAGCATTTGACAAAATCCAAAACGCTTTCTTAATAAAAACTCTTAGCAAGGTGGAAATAGAAGGATCATACCTCAACATAATAAAAGCCATATATGACAAACCCACAACCAACATCATACTCAATGGGCAAAAACTAAAACCATTTCCCATAACAACAGGAACAAGACAGGGATGCCCACTCTCACCACTCCTATTTATCATAGTACTGGAATTATTAGCTATTGCTATCAGACAAGAAAAAGAAATAAAAGGAATCCACATAGCAAAAGAAGAAGTAAAACTATCCTTATTTGCAGATGACATGATATTGTACATAGAAAAACCCTAAAGACTCCATCAAAAAATTATTAGACATGACAAATGAATTCAGCAATGTAGCAGGATACAAAATTAACACCAAGAAATCTATGGCATTTCTATATACCAATAATGAACTTACAGAAAAAGAGACTAAAAGAGCAATCCCATTTACCATTGCACCAAAAAAATTAAAATACCTAGGAATAAACTTAACTAAGGAATTAAAAGGACTATATGCCGAAAATTACACATCACTAAAAAAAGAGATAGAGGAAGACATAAACAGATAGAAAAACATACCATATTCATGGATTGGGAGAATCAATATCATCAAAATGTCCATTCTACTCAAAGCAATTTGTATATTTAACACAATCCCCATGATAATACCAAAGGCATACTTCACAAACCAAGAACGAAATTTCCAAAAATTCATCTGGAATAAGAAAGGACCCCAAGCTGAGATCGGTTTGGCTCAGAGGATAGAGTGTCGGCCTGCGGACTGAAAGGTCCCAGGTTCGATTCCTGTCAGGGGTATATACCTTACTTGTGGGCACATCTTCAGTGTGGGGTGTGCAGGAGGAGGCAGATCAATGTCCCTCTCTCATCGATGTTTCTGACTTTCTATCCCTCTCCCTTCCTCTCTATAAAAAATCAATAAAATATATATTTTTAAAAAAGACCCCGCATAGCTACAGCAATCCTTGAAAGAAGAACAAAGTAAGTGGGATCTCAATGCCAGATTTCAAGCTGTATTACAAAGCCACTGTTCTCAAAACTGCCTGATACTGGCGCAAGAACAGACACAGATCAATGGAATAGGATAGAGAACCCAGAAATCTACCCCAACCACTATGCTCAATTAATATTTGACAAAGAAGGCAGGAACATACAATGGAATCAAGACAGTCTCTTCAACAAATGGTGTTGGGGGGGAATCCAAGATGGCGGCATAGGTTAACACCTACACTGCTGCCTCGCACAACAATTTCAAAACTACAACTAAAAGACAAAACGGACATCATCCAGAACCACAGGAAAGCTGGCTGAGTGGAAGTTATACAACTAGAAGGAAAGAGAGGGGCTCACGGAGACCCAGAGGAGCTGCAAAAGCTGAGGTACGGAGACGCGTGCGTGGTGCCGGAGTACCTGGCTGGCTTTCTCTGGCGGGAGGGAAACAGAGACTCTCAAAGGCATTAAATCCCTTATCCTATGACACTAAACCCCAGATCCAGCCGAAACTCATACGGGGGAAGTTTGGACTGTGAAAAGGGAGAAGTGCACGGAAACTTAGGGGAGTTGCAAAAGATCAAAGGCCTGGTGCCCTGCACGGCACTGTGCACAGGACAGATTGCTGATTGTGCTGCTGGCTTTCGAGAGTGGTTGGGGGATAGACCCTCCCAACTGTGCCACTTCTGACTCCACTAAGCCCCTGTTTCGGACGAAACCCTAGAGACCTAGACTCGTGAGGTCCTGCTGCGGAGGGGAGCTGGAAAGGCAGTGGTTAGAAGCACAAGGACGGCTCCAGCCATTACCCAGGCACGTGAGACTCAGGAGCCATGGAGGGCGGGGCCGACTGAAAGGCAAGGCGGTCCCTTAAGCCCTGAGACTCCACCCATCTCAAGCTCAATAGAGGCTTCTTCGGTTTTGTGTCTGGTATCATAAGGCTGAATTCAACACAGAAGTTTCCCCGGGATAGTGAAAATGTCGAGACAAGGGAAGGGATCACAAACAAAAGAAATGGAGGAAAAAAAAACGACTGGATATAGAGTTCAAAACCACACTTAAAAGGTTTTTCAAGAATATGCTAGAAAAGATGGATAAATTTAGTGAGAGCCAAGAGGAGATGAAAAAGGACCAACTAGAGATGCAAAAGATCCAACTAGAGATGGAAAAGGACCAACTAGAGATAAAAAAGATCCAACTAAAGATGATAAAGGACCAAATAGAAATTAAACATACACTGACTGAAATAATATACAGAGTCCTAACAGCAGACTAGAGAAAGGCAAGGATCAAGTCAAAAATTTGAAATATAAAGAAGCAGAAAACATTCAACTGGAAAAGCAAGAAGAGAAAAGAATCCAAAAATGTGAAGATAATGTAAGGAGCCTCTGCAACAGCTTCAAGTGTACCAACATCAGAATTGTGGGGGTGCCAGAAGAAGACAGAGAGCAAGATACTGAAAACCTATTTAAAGAAATAATGACTGAAAACTTCCCACATCTGGTAAAAGAAATGGACTTACAAGTCCAGGAAGCACACAGAACCCCAAATAAAAGGAATCCAAAGAGGACCACACCAAGACACATCATAATTAAAATACCAAGAGCAGGAGCAGCCAGGAACCCGGGGACCCAGAACTCCGCTCTCCAATCGGCGCAGACATGCGGCGGAATCAGAGATCCACAGAGCACACTGACAGGTCAGATTGCGCCTGACTTAAGGGGGAGGTGGATGTCTGCCGAGGTCTGAAAGCTGCGGCAGACGGAGGCACCCACAGAGCAGCCAGGACCCAGAGCGCGGCTTCCCAGGCAGCACAGACGCGCAGGCGGAGGATTCAGAGATCCACACGGCTCGAGGAAGGGTCAGATTTCGCCTGGGCCAAGGTGTGGTCTCCTACCCCCGCAGGGCAGAGACGCGCACACTGTGGGAGCCGGGCTTCGGGAAAGCTGCCTCTGGAGAGGTCCAAAGAGGTGGTCAGGGCGTGATCCCTGAGTGTGAAGGCAGACCTTCTGAGCTGTTGACAGAGGAGAGCTCCGGAAAACGACTCGTTTTTTTTTTCTTTTTCTCTGGGGCAGAGGGACAACCTGGGAGTTATTGCAGTGTCCAGGCTGCAAAACCCCCACAAACTGGTTTTGGGAACCACAGAGTAGCAGGATCTGAGCACAGCCTAGAGAGGTCCTGTGCTTTGTCTCAGAGATCAATTCCGAAACACTGCCACCCAATGGATGACACACAAATTGACTCTCGCATAACCACAAGAGAATAAAGAGATTAAAACACCAAGGGGGGAACACAGGGAACTGCAATAGCTCCCCTACTGGGAAACAGGAGTGCCAAGCAGAATAATAGTGGAAGTGAAGGACCATTCTATTTTTCTTCTTTATTTTTTATTTTTTTATTTTTTTAAATTTTTTTAAAATTTTTAATTCTTTATTTTTCATCTTCACATATTTTAATTAAAAGAATATTTTTTTTCTTTCTGCCTCAATTGATTTTACCTTTATAATTATTACATTTTTGTTTTAAACTAGTATTATTAATTACTACTAGTACTTTACCGTTTTTGGAAAAAAAAAGTGTCATTTTGTTTTCTCTTTATTTTATTTCGGGATTAGAGTTCTACATTCTATTTTCATCTTCCATTTAGCATAATTTTACTCCAACTCAACTCCACCTTTATGCCAACACTTTCCTCCTAACTTTCCCCATTTTGCTGTCTTGTTTCTCTTTCCCTTTTCCAACTTTAGATTCTCCCTATTTTTCTCTTTACCTGGTTAAAATTTCACCCCATTTATATATCTAATTTCAAATCCCCTACTAAAATACCAAGAGCAAAAGACAAAGAGAGAATATTAAAAGCATCAAGAGAAAAACAGTTCATTACCTACAAGGGAGCACCCATACGACTGTCAGCTGATTTCTCAACAGAAACGATGCAGGCCAGACGGGAGTGGCAAAAAATATTCAACGTGATGAACAGCAAGAACCTACAACCAAGAATAATCTATCCAGCAAAGTTATCATTCAGAATTGAAGGGCAGATAAAAAGCTTCACAGAGAAGAAAAAGCTAAAGGAGTTCATCAACTCCAAACCAGTATTATATGAAATGCTGAAAGGTACTCTTTTAGAAGAGGAAGAAGAAAAAGGTAAAAGACAAAAAATTATGAACAAAAAATACATATCTATCAACAAGTGAACCTAAAAATTTAGTGAATTAAAAATTTGATCAACAGGATAAACTGGTGAATATAATAGAATCAGGAGCACAGAAAGGGAATAGACTGATAATTCTCAGGAGGACAAAAATCATAAAGAATCAAACACTGTGAAATTACAGCAGAAAGATTAAAGTTAGGTGAGGTAGATAAGTGATCAATCAAAGGACTTGTATGCATGCATATAAGCATAACCAATGATCACAGACACTGTGGGGTTGGGGTATGCCTGGGAGGGAGGGGGCAATGGGGAGATATGTATAAAAACTTAATAAAAATTAATTTAAAAAAAAAACAAAAAAACCAAAACAAAACAAAACAAACAAACAAACAAAAAAAACAAATGGTGTTGGGAAAATTAGAAAGAAACATGCAAAAAATGAAATTAGACCACCAACTTACACCATACACAAAAAAAACTCAAAATAGATAAAGGACTTAAACATAAGACAAGAAACAATAAAAATACTAGAGAATCCACAGGCAGCAAAATCTCTGACATATGTGGAAGGAACTTATTCACCAACACAGCTCCTCTGGCAATGGAAACTAAAGAAAAAAATAAACAAATGGGACTTCTTCAAAATACAAAGCTTTTTCACAGCAAAGGAAACCATCAACAAAACAACAAGAAAGCCCACTGCATGGGAGAACATATTTTTCAATGATATCAATGATAAGAGTGTAATCTAGAACATTTATAAGGATCTCATACAAATAAAGAACATTATAAACTGATGGACAAAAGGATAGATACAGAGGCAGTAAAGCATCAAACAGACTGTGAAATTACAGCAGGAAGATTAAGGTTAGGTGAGGTAGATAAGAGATCAATCAAAGGACTTGTATGCATGCATATAAGCATAACCAATGAACATAGACACTGGGGGTGGGTGGGAGGGAGCAGGAGTAATGGGGAGATATGTATAAAAAATTAATAAAATAAAAAAATTAAAGAAGAAGATAAACAACCCAATCAAAAACTGGGCAACTGATCTAAATAGGCACTTCTCCAAAGAAGACAGATGGAAGAGCAAGAGACATATAAAAACCTGCTCAAAGTCACTAATTGTCAGAGAGATGCAAATCAAAACAACAATGCAGTACGATCTCACACCTGTCAGAATGGCTATCATCAACAAATCAACTAACGACAAGTGTTGGCGAGGATGTGCACTACTGATGGAAATGCAGACTGGTGCAGCCACTGTGGAGAACAGTATGGAATCTTATCAAAAAACTAAAAATGGAACTCCCATTTGACCCAGTGATCCTACTTCTAGGAATATAACCCAAGAAACTAGAAACTCCAATGAGAAAGGATATATGCACCCCTATGTTCATAGTAGCACAATTCACCATAGCTAAAATTTGGAAACAGGCTAAGTGCCCATCAGCAGATGAATGGATTAAAAAACTGTGGTACATCTACACAATGGAATACTATGCTGTGGTAAAAAAGAAGGAGCTCCTACCATTTGCAACAACATGGATAGAGATGGAGGGCATTATTCTTAGTGAAATAAGCCAGGAAGAGAAAGACAAATATCACATGATCTCACTCATCTGTGGAATATAATGAATGACAGACTGATGATCAAGATCAGATCCAGAGAATGAGAAATGTTGATCAAAACATCAAACCTCAGGGAAGGTGGGGGTTGGTGGGAATAAGTGGGAGAGATCAACAGAGGGACCTTCGTACTTGCACATGAGCATAATCATTGGGCACAGACATCGAGGAAGGTGGGGCATGAGATGAATCCATACAGTGGTTACCATAACCTTAAGAGAAATTGCTTCATGAGACAAAGAATTTTAAATGAAACTCTGTAACATGAAAATCATTTTGGAAGGAAATAAACAGAAATTTTCTCTAAATCTCATAAGGATTGTAATTGAAAGTCAATATATTTGGCCTCTTGAGCTAAGGTAAGTAATCTGTGTTTTTGCCTCCTTGAAAAAGTTTATCTAAAGTTACAAAAAGAAATTCACAGCCAGTTTGAAATTGAATCGCCATGGCCTCGAGCAAAGAATATCCTTGCATGATATTATCCTACGATATCTTTTAATTTTTGATATTTCACAACAGAATATTATACAACTATCCCAAATGAACTTACAAACTAATTCTTTGAATGTTTAGCAGCAATTTAAGAAGATGACATGAAAGGACTTAGTCCCTTTCAGAAGGAATTAAGGCACTGGGAAGGCACTTGAGCATTCTATACTGGCCCTCTTTCCTCTTTTGCAAAGAGGGAACCTCTTCTCACAACTGAAGGGCCCTCAGCTGTAGCTTGAGCTCTCTAATCATGCTGAGGTTGAAGCTTCAAGGTGGCTGGTATAATGGATCTGTCTCTCACCAAATGGTGTGAGCTGGGCCCTCCCTGGAGAAGAAACCTGAATTCCCTGAGATAAGTGACCAGTGGAGGGGCCACAGCCAGCAGGCGAGGGGATCCCCAAGGCACATGCTAGGCGTAGAGGCTAAGGGGGCATAAGCTACCATGGAGACAGAACTGAACCTCACAACACTCTGCTTGGCCCCGGAGGATGACTGGTTAGCTAGACACGGGTAAGATTCCTCAGGGAAAGAACAACCTAAGACAGACAGAGTCACAGAGGGGCCATCAGGAGATAATTTGAGGGTCAATAGAGGTAAGGCCCAGACTCTCAGCTCCTTAATCTTGCAGGGATCTGAACCTTCACCCCTTCTGAGGGAGGTCTCCTGCGCCCATGGATACCTCGCTTCCCATGCTCAGCGTAGATCAGGACCCAGGTAACAGACAGAAACATGCCAACAGCAGCTGCCCTATATCTAAATTTAGTCTAGTACTAGGAATGCTCAGTGTCTACTCAATGCAAAGAAGCCTTTCCACTAATATATACAGGGTAATCAAAGATTGTTGGTAGAGTATTAAATTTGAAGTAAAAGAGTTATCAAGCTTTCAGATTAATTTAAGTTGGCAAACTGAAATAAGCTAACACTCAAGAAAATTTAAGTGTACTGGACACAAAGCTGTTTCTAAAGTATTAATTAAAATTTCTATTGATAGCTCATCTCATGGTAAAATTGCTTAATATGTAATGAACATAAAACAGGCATATTTGTTTGCAAAAAATTAAAATTTAAAGTTATCAAGATTGCATTAAAAATTTTACCAAATTCTCCATTAATCAAAAAAATGGGGGTAGGGGGAAGAGTAGGATAATATCATGTAAGGAAAAATATCTGGTAAGTAGATTACATCTAAAAATTTTCACTTTAGAAAATTAATTTCCATTTGTAATACTAACAGCAAGACACCCATGAAAAACACACTTGGTGTCAAAATAAGCCAAAGGAAAAGCGGGTAGGCAAAAATAAAAAGGACCCCAAATCAATTTTATAGAAAATATTCTTTTTTAACTCTTGGTCCAGAATATGTTTATATACTTCCAGAAAACAACTCCAAGACCAAGTGGATTCCTGCAACAGAGAAGAAATGACAGGTCTGCGCCACCACGAAGGCAAGAGGAGTAACAGTCCAGAGATGGAAGATGCGGAGGACACCTTGCCATGCGAGCAGTCAGCAGCAGTGCATCTCTACAGGACGCCTAGGACCAAACCAGAGAGGTCGAACTGGCATTGCCACCATTTGTCCACTATCCAGATACCATTGATGACATGTACACATAAGGAAGTGTTTGACATTGAAACTGGGTCTCAAAACTATGGGACATTGAAATTGGGACTCAAATATTTTTCTTTTGCTCTTGTGGATTTATTTCTAGCCTACAGGGGCAAGATGTTTTTAAAGACAAGAATCAGGGGGTGGGTGGGAGGAAGCAGATACAGAGGCAAAGAAGCAATGAACAGACTGTCGTGCTACAGTGGGAAGGCAGGGCATGTTGGAGGGGAGGAGCCTGTAGGAGATCAACTGAAGGACTTGTATGCATGTGTGTAGGCATAGCCAGTGGATACAGGGCAATGTGGGTGGGGGGGTAGGGGAGAGGGAGGAGACAGATGAGGGCATGTACTGGGGGGTGGAGAGGGCAATAGGGAAATTAAATAAATAAGTAAATAATTTTTAAAAATAAAAATATGCATAGTTTATCAAGCATATTTTTCAAATTTTATCCAAGTTATCTATGTGGACATAAATTATTCAAAAACACCTAACAATATTTATCTACTTTATGAACTGTTACTTCTAGACAGTCTCTTCGTTGCCTACTTGGGTTCTTATCTTAAAATACTTCAGATTGAATAATCAATTCCAAATTTTATGTATTTAAATCACAGTTAATAAATAATACGTATAATAAATTTTCACAACACTAACTAGTTTGTTTTTATATACTAGGGTTCATTTTGGTCCTTGTTGACTATTTCATTCATTCTAGCTTTTTTATTCCTACTTTAAAAAGTGGTATAGTAAAAGTATAGAATGTAGCCTTGTCCAAAGACAAGTCTAGCCTTCTCTGTCAGCATCTGGGAGGCAATCTGTGTCATACCTGATAGAAATAGTTTTGTCCAGGTTGCGAGTTGGCCACCCCTGACAGTCTTGGTCAGGTTGGATACACTAGAGAGACAAACCATGTGATTTATAGTGGGAGCTTTGTTTCACAAGTGTTATTTGTCCTGGAGACTGTTCAGCCGTGTAAGTAATCACTCAGTCTATCATGCTTATATAATGAAGTTTCAATAAAACCTCTAACCATTAAAGCCTGAATAACTTTCTCTGGTTGGCGTTACTCCATGCATATCGTCACCCATCAGTCTGGGAGTGTAACACCTAATGAATATTATACGTACTTAAGGGTGGTTTTGAAGATCCCTTGAGCCAACCCTTGCAGTTGGTATCAAAGTAAAGGTAGTCCATTTATTTTGTTTATTAGGTTCCACATAGGACCAGAGACATGGAAATACGGAATAAACTGACAGATCTCAGAGGGAAGGGGAACTGGGCAAGACTGGAAGAAATTATGCAAAGAACATGTATGCATATACACATAGTCTATGGACACAGACAATAATGTGATGGTGTTGACTATTTAGTTCCTTCTTTAAAAAGCTGTATAGTAAAAGCAGAGAAATTTGTCTTGTCCAAAGACCAGTCTGGCCTTCACTGTCAGCATCTGGGAGGTAGGTAAAAGGGGAGAATAGGGGGCACCTGTAATACTGTCAAAACTAAATTAAAAGAAAATAAAGGTAGTCCACAGAGAACTGGGTTCTCAAACAGCTGATAGACTAACTCCCAGGCAGAAGTATTCTTCAGATGACACTGTAATGAAAAGGCAAATATAAATATACATCCATATACACATATGCAAAACACTAAAATACATAGCACAGAAACTAAATCAAAACATGAAAAAGAACATAAACAGACCAAATTATATATCAACAAATATGTTCCAATAACTTACTGTCAGTGCCATGTGTACTTCCTCTCATGCTCTTTCACTACAGATGGATTTTAATAATTAATTCAGGTTTTGGAGCAAAACAATTGTAAATACAATATCAAAACATCCTTAAATATAAAGCATCTAGAACTGAAAGTATTAAGGGATGCATTTTATGTTTTGATGCAAAAAATTAAAGGCAAAGCATTAAAAATGCTATTAAATATAGCTCTGGTTAATTCTTTCTTTTTTTAAAACCACAAAGGGTGGTTCCTTTCATCAGTTCTCTTAAAAGCCAGAGTAGGTAGAGTGAATAGGATTCTGGGTTTCTGCATTTTTACAGGATCTCTAAATGACTCTATTACATAGCAAAGTTTAAAAACTACTAAGTTAAAAATTTTTAGAGTACTTGCACACTATTTTATACTCAATAAATATTGCAGAATTATAGTCTAAGAATTATAATTTTCAACATTGCACATTTAATTGAATATGATTAATTTTTGTGATTTTTGTACAGTAACATGTATACTAGCTTATTCTATGACAATCACTTTTAACAAAATGTTTTGCTGAATTCATTATCAGAAATGAAATCTTGCTAGTTTTTCCTGAATGTTTTAATGTTTCATTTGACAATATTTAAATCGGAGTTTTTAAAACAGAATCTTCTTTGATATAATTTTAAGAATGTGAAAATTTAGTTTTTATGTATTTTAAAATACGGAAGGAATAAATATAAAAAAACTGCGATAAAACATTTTAATGTAACAATGAATGTTTTTATTTGTTTTATTAATATAAAATTATTCCTTACATTATTGTTACAATAATGTACTAAGAATTGAAATAATAATTTGTAATTAAATCTAGGTCCTTGAATTCTAATATGTTTCTTATATAAGTGAAGTGTTTAATTCAGTTAATTGTAAAAATATGGTAATGCCATTTTATTTTTTCACATTAAAATATGTTTTATGGCTCTAATATCTACTCACTTCTAAGCCAATGATCAATGTCTTAACCATATGTGCCACTGGTTACAGGGTTAGAAAAATAGCATGATTTTGTAAAGTCCAGATTGGTATTCTGTCAGTGATTAGACAGTTATATTCTTTTTAAAGATTCTAGGAGAAACTTTTTGTTCTCTGAGTCCTGTCATTACTTTCAAAGAACACCAACTTTTTGTTTTAAGACAATTAAATTATTACATGATAGAATTATTGTTTCAAATCTTTGGACTTAATATTGTTCATATTTAAAATGCAAATAAATTTAAAATATTTGCTGTACTCATGAATATTACTTGTGAAATTATATTATAATAGAAAGGAATAGGGAGGATAGGTGTGAAAATATCAATATTATCCAAATATCATTCTAGCTATGAATATTCAAATTCAAAGATCTATGAATGCAAATACATTGTGTATATCTCCTTTTAATCAGGAAAATTAAGTTTTTATTAGTTGAGAATTATGAACAACCCCTATTAAATATCATCCCAAGAAATGAAAATCAAGAGTGAGAAATTTAGACAGTGGATGGTAGAGAAGGAAAATATAATTATTTTAAAAGAGCCCTCTATAAAAATAGAATAATGAAATAAAATGTCATGAGGTTCAGAAAATAATTTCTCTGTACATGAGGAGTGAGAAAACTAAGCTACTTATAAGAAACATGAAGCTTCTTGGGGGGATCTAGAGTTATCCTATCTAATAAAAGAGTAATATGAAAATTGACCGGAACCCTGCTACTTCACCAGCCACACCCACCAGCCAATCAGAAGTGAGTATGCAAATGAATCCCAACCAAGATGGCTGTGGCCATGAAGAGAGCAGGATGGAAGCTTGGATTTCCCTGGCAATGAAGGAAGCCTAGTTTTCTGAACACCCTGGCTAGCCCAGGCCTCCACTAAAGTTTCAATTATAGAACAAAATTAAATTCCAACAAAAATGGAGGCAGCCATGGAGCTGGAGAGAGCAGGAGGCTAGGGTTGCCCCCGGTGAGGAAAGAAGCCAAGCTTTCCACAGCCCTGGCTTGTCTTAACCACCACTTAAGGTCTCCAAGTTTCAATTAGAGAAGATACATAAATCCCAACAGAAATGACTCCCACCATGGAGCTAGCAGGAGGCTTGGCTCTGCTTCAGGCTACAAAATTTCAATTGTAGAAGATAAATAAATCCCAAATACCAGGGCCTCTGCTTGTGTCACTGGGGGGCATGGTCAGCCTGAAGACCACCACAGGCCCCTCGCCCAGGCCACCCCATGTCCCAAGGGAACCCCCACCCTAATCCAGGACACCCTTCAGAGCAAATCAGCTGGCCCCCACCCATACACCAGGCCTCTACCTTATCTAATAAAAGAGTAATATGCAGATTGACCATCATTCCAACAGACAAGATGGCTGCCCCCATGTGGTCAAAGATCCTGCCCCATCGGGCCTGCAGGGAGGGCAGTTGTGGGTGATCCAGGCCTGCAAGGGAGGGCAGCTGGGATGGACCAGGCATGTGAGAGAGGGCAGTTGGGCGCAATCAAACCTGCAGGGGAGGGTAGTTAGGTATGACCAGGCTGGCAGAGGAGGGAAGTTGGGGGCAACCGGGCCCACCAGGGAGGGGAGTTGGGAGGGACCAGGCCTGCAGAGTAGGACAGTTAGAAGCAAACAGGCTGGCAGGGGAAAAGTTAGGCATCAATCAGGCTGGCAGAGAAGTGGTTAGGGGGTGATCAGGCTGGCAGCAGAAGCAGTTAGGGACAATCAGGAAGGCAGGCAAGCGAGCAGTTGGGAGCCAGCAATCCTGGATTGTGAGAGGGATGTTCAAAACGGGCAGTTGGGCATCCCTTGAGGGGTCCCATATTTGAGAGGGTGCAGTCTGGGCTGAGGGACAACTCCACCCCCAAGCACAAATTTACAAATTTCGTGCACTAGGCCTCTAGTAGAATCATATACATTGAAAATAGATTTAGAGATATATTGCCCCAAAAGTTTAATAATGCTGGTAATATTGAATAAAGGTTACATAAATCTTAAAACCACAAGATCAACCTCTTCTGGATTTCTGACTCCAATAAGAAAATGAGAAGTTAGAAGTCATGTAATGAGAAAGACTTTTTGAATATCAGACACTGACAAAAATCCTTTTCAGCAAATATATTCTCTGCAAAATAAAAACAATTCAAATAGTTTTTAAGCTTTGCCAAAGAGTTTGAAATTTATTTTTTCAATTATAAATAATAGACACTAATGACCTACTATCCATATCATTCTGAATTGAAGCCTATGTAATAAAAGGGTTATATGCAAATTGACCCTAACAGTACAACTACTTGGAATGACCGGTACTTATGATGCACACTGACCACGAGGGGGGCCAGACACTCAATGTAGGAGCTGCTCCCTGGTGGTCAGTGCGCTTCCACAAGGGGAGCACAGCTCATGGCTGGCCAGCACAGTGCCCCTGCTTCCACAGCAGCGCTAAGTATATCCAGTACAGAAAGCAGGTCTAAGTCATTAGTTGGACATCCCCTGAAGGATTTGGGGCTGCCAGAGGGATGTCTAATTGCCAGCTTAAGTCTAATTCCCTGTGGGGTGGGCCTAAGCTGGCAGGTGAACATCTACCAAGGGCTCCGAGATGCTAGAGGGCACAGGCCAGGCTGGATGACCCCCTGGAGAGCATGAATTTTTTTGCACTGGGCCTCTGGTATATGTATAGTAGCAATTATATGATTTGAATTTGTTAGTTTACTTTATAATATTTTATTTCAAGGTTTATAAAGTGTACAAATGGTTTAATACCCTAATTCATAATCTTGATCTCCCTTGTTCTGTCTTTCCCATAAAAATATAAGTTGGTATACTATAAATTATTTTACCATGGGAGATTTCAGGAAGCTAACCCTCCTAGTAGGAAACAGTCTTGGTAGAAAACAGTCTGCTAAATATTTAATAAATTTAATAAATCACCAGTCAGTAAAATAATAAAGTGAAATAAATATCTCTTAATTATTGATGGGTGTCAAACCTCTATTCTAAAATTTTGAATCATCATGACAAATATTTCAATTAATGAAGAGAGACTAGAAGGGCACAAATATCTTACAAATTAAGACATGCAAGCTCATCTATTCTATCTATGTACACACATGTCTAGTTGGGTTATATGAGAATGTAATATGCTAATTAAATATGCTAAATAGCATTTAATTATGATAAAGTTTAAAGTGAGACACCTGCCTTGGAATCCCGCATTGCTCTGTGTTAGCTGCAAAAATTTATGAGTTATTTATCCTTTACTATTTTTAGGTTTTCTGCTTAAACATAACTGTAATGCAATAAGAATAGCAAAAAAATACTTTAGCTAAAATGTTGTACTAATATTAATGGTTGCCATTGATTTCATACTTACCATATTAAATCCTTGCAACAACACTGAGTTAGACATTATGAAATTTATTTAATACATAAGGAAGATGAAGGATAAAAGCCTAACTTCCAAGCATATAACTGCTATTAAGGATAATAATACATTTTTTTGCCTAGGTTCTAAGCAGTTTGAATATATTATAAAAATGTTGCAGAATCTTTGCAAATTAAATTGCTAACTGTGAAGTATTAGTTATTATAATATTGTATTCAGATATAAGCTACTCAAAGAAAGAGGAGTTATTCTAATCCCTCAATCATGAATAAATAGTATAGGAGGATTATAGAATTTTAGAATCAGAAATGAAACAACAGCTATAAAGTCCAATTATGCTTCTGTATTCTTTAAGTTTTAAAATGAGACACAGGTAGTTAAATGAATTGCCTAACAGCATGCAGTCAGCAGCTGCTCATTTAGGATGAGTATTTAATTTCTTAGAGTCCCAAGTTTATGTTTTCTAGATCCCAAAGGAAGCTGTACTTTGAATATCTGACGTTACATGGATAATCTTCCATCATTTATCAACAGATGGAAGAGAATAACATTCAAATCCTACATAATCCTTTGGTTATTAAGGTAAACATAGTTTGATTCCAAAACTAAGTGTACTACATATTATTTCACTATGTAATCTAAAGGAAAAATAAGCTAATTTTTCAAAGTATTTTAAGTGAGAATGAAATATCATTGCATCAGCCACACTGTTTGTAATGTGGGCAGAACTTCAAATACTAGATGCAGAGAGGAGAAAGTAGCTATATAATCTGGAAGCCAATCACTTCAAAGCAAAATACATAAATTGTTTATTGGGAATTGCTAAATCCAGAACAATATTGGGGAAAAAATCAAGTCAGTTATGAAACTATTGTGGGAGTAAAAAATAATAAACACAGTTTAAAAAGGAAATGAATGTGATGAGCAAACATTGAAAACACACTCAGCTGAGTAAAAAGCATCATCAAGAAACAAAGGAACATTTATACGTGCTCTGTGAAATAAGATAGCTTACTAGGAAATTGAATTCTGTCAAATAAGTGTTTATAGATGAGCAGTTAAAACAACAAAACAGGATGCAAAAAGAAATTGAACTATATAAAAACAAAATCATTCACAAAATAACCTATACTACAATAAACAAATTAGAAACAAAAGAGGAAATATACATGTGGCTGAAGTTGAATAACTTATTAAGTGAAAATAAAGTAGAATCAGGGTAATGTACATAGGAAAAAAGGTGACTTTACAAATTAGAAAGAAAATAATAAATAGGCACGCCAAACACTGTCCAACATAAAAGTAAAGCATTCCTGAGACAGAAGTCTGAACGAATAAAATAGAAATTACTTAAATTACAATAATATTTTTTCTTAAAATAAAGAATCCACCATATTCCAAGAAAAGAAATTACGTGGAATGTTCAAACACTGGTACATATCTTGGTTAGGTTATTGCACTTCAAGGATAATGATGTAGTTCTTCAGCAAAACAGGGAAAAAATAGATTTCCTAGAGTAAGTGTTGGCAGCAACAATGCTGATAAGTCCATTCTAACCATTTCCACAGTAACAATTAATATGTGCATATGGAGCAATATATCTGGTCAAAATGTCATTAAACTACAAAAGTGGGAATAAACGATTCTCAAATGTACATAATATTTAAAATTATAATTATAATACATTTTATCTCTACATGGTGGGGTGGTGGCAAATTATAATAAAACCCAGTCAATTAGGGATGAATCAAAATGACATTGGGAATGGAGAGGCTAAGTAGAAAAGATTGTTGGTAGGCACCAAGTTGATGTGACATAGATATTAGATTAATACTGAATTTTAAAGTAATAATTATAAATCAGAATGTAAATTTGATAAACTTTTATAATATAAAATGATGATAAAACTTATAAAAATAAGGAAGTTAAAGAAAGGGGACTGAAGTAAAAAAAAGTTTTAAATTCATGAATATCTTAGAAGTTTTGTATATTGTTAAACAGCATTTTAATATTTCTTATAATTAATTGAATTATTTTAACTGAAATACTTTGAGATAAAAACCTATTATAGTTAAAAATAATTGTAAAACCTAAAAAATTCAATGACTTATTTTATGTTTACATTTAAAATTTAAAATTTAATTAAATTTTAATTTAATATACTTGATATAGCCTGTGTAATATGATATTTTTTGAGATGAAAATATGTGTTGTGTTATCCTACCAGCTTTACTGAGGTACAACTAACAAAAAATAAAATGCATGTATTTAAAGTGTATATTTGATATGTTTTGATACTATTTTGACAAGTCTGTGAAACCATCACCAGAACCAAGGGAGAGAATATGTGCATCACCCTCATGTTCCTCCACCTAAATATCCAGTCAAAAATTATTGTTGCCATGAATTTTTTTTTAGATCAATTCTATTTAATTGAAGGTTCAGATTTTATATTGTGTTTCTGCCATGTTATTTGCCATAGGATTTGATACATCTGGTGAGTGAAGATGATAAGAATGAGTATGATATAGTTGGTACCATCATGACTGCAGAAAGTCTACTTGTTTCTTCTCTAAGACTGGAAAATGAAGAAAAAACAGGAAGGGAAATGGAGTATACTACAAAAGCACTAATCCTTTTCAATAATCTCCAGATCTTTTCTCTTGCTTCTCCATTATCTTGTTGATTGGGCACAAATTTTATTCATATAAATGAGTACCAGGTTATTTTGTTTTTTATGTAAATGATGCTCATTTTAACTCTGTGGGTTTTCTCTGCTAGAATTATGTTATATTAAGTTTAGATGAAGCAAATTCTAAAAATATACAATTATATTCATTTCCAATTATGATCTAAGACAATAAGGACAGGGTAAATTGTAATATGATGGAATTAGTTTAGAAAGCATCCGATTTCCAATTGTGTCTTTTATTTGGGATATTTATTTGTGTATACAATTCAAATTTCAAGTTTAGTTAGCATAATATGGAAAATGTTAAACAATTCTTATATCTATTGTATAAGCATCTTTGATTATAATAGTCAAATGTACTGAGGTTTCATTCTACACATACTTACAAGGTTAGGAGGAGACCTATGTTTTAGACATCTGCATACTTGTGAAACAAAATCCAGAGTTTCACTAGATAAATATGGAGTTTAGAGGGATTATGATAAAAAGAAAAGGTGTAAATAAAAATTTCAAAGTTAAAGATAGGTTAAAATATTTCTTGTAGGAATTATTGGAGAAAGTAGCAATGCCTAGTTGTTCTTGTTCTTGTAGTTAGCTCATGCTAGTAGCTAAAAAGAGCTCTGCTGTATATGTGGCATGAGGATGAACGTCTTTAAAACCAAATATTCTTTGGGCCACCTTGATAATCAGTCTCTAATTCCTGAGTTTGATTGAGTACACTCATCTTATCATATCCTTTGGGCTCTCCAATTGAAAGGCATGGGTTATTTTATAATCTTCTCATTACAGACTTAAATATGTAAATCTTCTATAGAATTTGGCAGCACAAAGTGAAAAATGACACTGAACTAGAAATTCTAGGCCCAATCCTGTCACCAACCAGGTATGTGATTTAGTTAAGTCTTTCTCAAAACTACAATATTATTACCTATAAAACATCTTCTTTGGAAGTAGGGGTAAAGTAAATTAATGTACTTGAGGTTTTGAAAATTATTAAACTTTACAATTATAATTATAATCATTATAACAGAGCTCACAGTCTTTCAATAAAAATTTAAAAATTCCATTTATTATTTTTAATAATATTTTCTATTTTAAAATATCTAAGATCTTATTAAAATTTATTTAGACATTTCTCCCTGTGCACATATTATTGAGCAAAATAAACTAATATCCATTCTTTTTGTTTTTAATCTTGTAACATGGATATATTAAAAATTTCCATTATTCAAGTCATAAATAAAATTTTCTAGTAAATATCATCAGGTAAACATTGCTTAATTGGGTATTTAATTTAACCTTCATTTAATAGATAAATAAAATAGAATAATAGTGTACTTTAGTAGTCCTATAGATCATTTCCATATTATCCACATAAATCAAGTTGGCACTACAACCATTTTGTTTTAACTTATACATAAGGTTATTTTCTTTTCTGGAATAAGTATTAAAGCAATATTATATTTTAGAAATGTACAAATAAAATGATTAGATATTCTAATAAATTTTGCTATTTTAATATGCTGTGGTTTTTCTAAGATCACTACCATAAAAAACACATATAAGTGCAGTTGATTTTAATTTAACCATTATTTACACACTAGAAGACCAGTGCATGAAATTCATGCTCTTTTGAAGGCGGGGGTCCCCTCAGCCTGGCCTGCACCATCTCTCAGTCTAGGATGCCTTGACTGAGACATCCTTAGTGATGCCGCAAAGGTGGGAGAGGCTCCCACACCACCGCTACACTCACCAGCTGTGAGCCCAGCTTCTGTCTAAGAGGTGCTCCCCCTGTGGGAGTGCACTGACCACCAGGTGGTAGCTGCTGTGTTTAGCTTCTGCCCCTGATGGCTAATGTGCATCATAGCAACCAGTCTTTCTGCCATTTGGTTGATTTGCATATTAGCCTTTTATTATGTAAGACTAGAGGCCCAGTACATAAAATTGCATGAGACCCAGAGTCCCACCAGAGCCCTCAACTTTCCTCTCCTGAGGGCCTGGCCTCCCCACAATGGCTCTCTCCTGCAGGCTTGATTAACCCCAACTGCTGTCCCCTGAAGGCCCAGTCGCCCTCAACTTCCCTCTTCTGCTGACCTGGTAACCCTTAACTGCCCTTCATGCAGGCTTAATTACCCCCAACATCCCTCCCTTGCAGCCCTGGTCCCTCCCATCTGTCCTCCTCTGGTGGCCATCTTGTGCCCACATGGGGGCAACCATCTTTGACCACATGGGGTCAGCCATCTTGTGTGTTGGAGTGATGGTCAATTTGCATATTATGTTTTTATTAGGTAGGATAGAGGCCTGGTGCATAGGTGGGGGCCAACTGGTTTGCCCTGAGGAATATCCCAGATCAGAGTGGGGGTGACCTTGGGCATGGGTCAGCCTGGTCAAGGGCCTGTGTTGATTTACAGGCTGGCCACGCCCCTGGTGACCCAAGCAGAGGCCCTGGTATATGGGATTTATTTATCTTCTATAATTAAAACTTGGTTGCCTTGAGTGGAGGCCAGGGCAAGCCAGGGCGGGGGCAGGAAGCTTGGCTTCCTCCATAGCCAGGGAAACCCAAGCCTCCTGCTTGCTCAGTGGCCACAGCCATTTTTGTTGGGATTTATTTATCTTCTATAATTAAAACTTTGTAACCTTAAGCAGAGCCTTGGGCCAGCCATACTATGCAGAAAGCTTGGCATCCTCCATTGCTGGGGAAACCCAAGCCTACTGCTCGCTCCATGGCTGTAGCCATCTTGATTGGGTTAATTAGTATACTTGCTCCTGATTGGCTGGTGGGCATGGTTTGTGGGCATAGCAGAGGTATGGTCCATTTGCATGTTTCTCCTTTATTAGTGTAGATGTATCTTATGAATTAATTAACCTGAACTATTTCTACTTTCTTTGGTAATTATGAAATCTTTTGACATATTAACTGATCTCTTTGGTCTTCAGATTTTCAATCTTTAATATTTAACCAATATATATTTTTCTCTGACTAAACACGTAATGAGCAAACTTTTAAGTTCTATCAGTAATACAAACTTAAGAAAAAAAATCTGAAACTATGTTTACGAGACTTCAGAATTATTTTGCTATGATAGATGTGATACAATGAGTACTACTTGTGTAACGTTAAATTCCATTTTTTCCTGCTAAAGCAGTGCGTTCAGTTTTCCCTGTTGGATATACTTGCTGAATCCAATTAGCCATGAGTAGAATTTTGAACTCCATCTTTCAGGGAAGAGAACAGCATTAGTAAGAGGCACTCAATCCATTCTTCAGCTAAGCCACAGAGGGAGCATACTATAAATTGATCCCCACATACCTCTGTAACTACAGCTTTGCCTTTTCTGTCTTCAGTTTTCACTCTAGCAATATTGAGTTGGCCTCTTGTTACCTATATATTGCATTCATATAAAAACTAGGGATTCATTAAAATATCTCCTCAACATCTATTCTCTATAAACGGAATATAGACATTTGTGAGAACAGGGAACTACATCAAATAAATTGATTTGTCATTAAAATGATCAATTGAATTAACATTCATGATGCAAATAATAAATGTGTTCAAGCATACAATTCAGAGTCTAAATTCTCAGGGTGAATATTGTTCATTGATTTGACACATTATTTAATTCTTGTGTGTGTGTGTGTGTGTGTGTGTGTGTGTGTGTGTACATATAAAATATCAATTCAGTTATAGTACTACATGGTCTATAGTAAATCATATAAAGATAAATTAATCATAACTTTACCTTTAATAAGCTTTAATAAACTTGTTTCTAGGTTTGAAAAAGATCATAGTGGATTCAAACAAATACACAATCAAACAAAAATACAAGATATACAGTTGGAGAGTGACTTAAAGATGAAATTAAATAATGCCAGAAAAATGTATTTACTACAGTGATTAATATAAAATGAGTACTCCACAAATGGTGGTTTTTATTGTTACTTGTGTTGTCATTGTTAACTTGGGTTTAAGGTAGGAGATCATATTTCATTGGGGAGATCAGTACAAAAGTCTTGAAGAGGTGGCATGTAGTTTTTTAGATAGAAGATCAAGGGAGATATTGATACATACTTCTCCGTTGCTTATTGATACATACTTCTCCAATGGAGAAGCATACAAAAACTAAAAGATACATGAGTGGAAGCATGAGAATTAAGTTCACTATGATTGCAATGGGAAGTAGAAAAATAATAGTTGAGAAGACTTTGTTTTTTAAAAAAAATACATTTTTATTAACTTTTTACAGAGATGAAGGGGGAGGGATAGAGAGTTAGAAACATCAATGAGAGAGAAACATTGATCAGCTGCCTCCAGCACACCTTCTCCTGGGGATGTGCCTGTGACCAAGGTACATACATGCCCTTGACCAGAATCGAACCTGGGACCTTTCATTCCACAGCCAACGCTCTATCTACTGAGCCAAACTGGTTAGGGCTAGTTGAAAGACTTAAAGCAAACATGTGGGGCCAAAAAAATTCCAGGCTAACAGATTTGGAATTAACTTATGAGTTCGTGAGAAACTGGAACCCAGGAGACTAAAATGCCAGAAACTGAAAGAAAGACTCAAGAAAGAAAAGGCAAGAGGAGGAGCATCTGAAATAAGAAACATGAAAACAAGAATATAACATACATGTTAGATATAAGGAGTCTGAGGAAGAAAATGATAGAATTAGGGAGGGAAAGAATGAATTGCCAAAACGTAGGATTACAGAATCGAAGGAGCCAGGATAAATAAGATGATCAAAAAGGAAAAAGTCAGCAACTTGGGAGGAGAAGTCTCCTAGACTAACAGGTGGCACAAGTAAAGCATTAAATGGCCCTGATTGTACATTTGGAAGACACACTTTGCTAGTAGGATTTTGGTAGAAACTTAACTAAGGAGGAAGTCAATTTAAAAATTGTTAACTTTATTACTTAATTTATATATTTAAAGTATCTGGATAGAAAAAGATATAGTGGAAATAGTCTGAAAATTGTGCTTTGGATCCATCTCTCAAATGCTACATTCGCTAACTTTAGTTAATATAGAGAGCGGCTCTAGGGTCAAGCCTCGGGCTAACCTGTGGCAGGGCCAAAACAATCAGGCTGACCTGTGGCAGGGCAGAGATTTCCTAGCATAATTAAGCCTGACCTTGTAGCCCTTCCTAATTTCTTCCTAAGTAGCTAATGGGCTGTGGGAGATTCAGCAAGTGTTGCCAAAACAAGAACATTTGTTTGTATACATGTTAATCTACCCTTGTTTTAATTCAGACCATAAAATAAAGCATAAGCTTGTAGGCTGGGTTTTTTGTGTCCTCATGCAGGCACAGGAGATCTGCTGAGTTCCAGCTGTATTCTCTTATCTGTCATTTCTTCAGTCCTTCACCGCCCCTCCTCAGGTTCACCCTTGGCTATGCTGGCGTGGCACAGTTAAAACTATCCTGTCTCTGGTTTTCAATTTCCTCAGGAAGAATAAAAAAGTGGTGTGTATATTCTGTGCAGGATTGTGCTGAAGCATAATAAAAAGTCTTGTATAAAAATGCAATCTAAATTATATTCTTAAATTATATTAATAATACCTCAAATACTATTTTCTTAAACAGTATAGAATCCATTGTCGTGTAACATTGAAATCTGTTAGCTTTTCCAGGTTTCCCTAGCACACTAGATGAACTGATTTCTTCATCACTCAAATTTTATTCTCTACATTTCACTTTTGTATTTATCATTTATATAAAATTATAAATGTTAAATTAGAAAATAAATGCACTGGAAATGCTGTAATTATATTCATTTCAATGACTCACCCTGAATATATTTTTACATTTTCATTAGGGAAAGAAAAAAGCCTAAAAATCATTATTATTCTATTAGTTTGGAGTTTTCTACAATGCAACTTGATGGGGATTTTGGAGCTGTAAAAAAATGTCTTATTAAACAAACTCAGATGAATATAGCTAGTATGTATACTTTCTAAATGAAGCTTTTATTATAATTAACTTTCAGTAAATATGCTTCTAATTGAAAAATTAGAGAAATAAAAGAAAGAATATAAAATTCTGATATTTTTGTTAATATAGCTAGAATATATTTAAAATTAATAGCAAATAATTAAAATTTACACCATTCATGCAAATGCCTCTAACACTCTTGTTTAAGTTATTTTTATATTGTAACTTATAGTAGTTTTTATTGTTTTGTTTTCCTCTTTTTTTGGTGTGTTTCTTTTCATCTTGCAAAGTCCCTGCATTATAGGTATAACTGCCTTTTTTATTTAGAAAAATTAGAAGATATTATATATCTATGTCTCCATTTCTCCTAGTTTCCATTTGTGTTTATCTAGTCTGATTCACTTTATCCTTAAAAGTGACTTTCAAGATTATAAAAAAAAATATTTTCCTGCCTTCATGCTTCATTGCTACTCCTAGAGACAGATTTTATTTTATATACAGCTAGGGAAACCCAGTTCCATTAACAAGCTCTGTCCAAAGGTTAAAAGAGTTAATAATCAATATTTTAAATCAAGTAGGAAAAATATATAATAAGAAGTAAACTACATTCTAATTCTATATTATGTACAGAGAGAACTGAAGGGAACAAACATGACAGTCTCAGAATTTCCCTGAAATCAGAGCACAAACATTTATATATATATTTGCAATCTTCAAAATTCAGGGGGAAAAAACAAGAAGATATTAACACGATTTCTCCAGAATGTTTTACAATTTTATATAAAGCTGAAGTAAAATTCCTTTTGTTCTCATTTATTAGAGACAAGCCCAACCTTCTTGTTTTGATATATGGGAATTAAAAATATAGTCTCTAAAATTTTAAGGAAATATTACAAATACATGAATTAACACTAACATTTTGTGCTCATTTACATTTGAATAGTGCTTCTAATGACCTTTAATAAATACTAGAGGCCCAGTGCATGAAATTCGTGCACAGGGAAGGGGGTGTCCCTCAGCCCAGCCTGCACCCTCTCCAATCTGGGACCCCTTGAGGGATGTACAACTGCTTTTAGTCATACATCCCTCTCACATTCCAGGACTGCTTGATCCCAACTGCTCACCTGCCTGCCAGCCTGATCACCACCTAACCACTCTCCTGCCAGCCTTATTGAGGCCTAACTGCTCCCCTGCCAGCTTGATTGCCCACAACTGCCCTTTCTTGTAGACTTGTCTCTCCCAACTGCCCTCCCCTGCTGGCAATCTTATGGTGGCCATTTTGTGTCCACATGAGGCAGCCATCTTTGACCACATGGGGGCAGCCATTTTGTGTGTTGGAATGATGGTCAATTTGCATATTATTCTTTTATTATATAAGATTGCACAAAATAGGACCTATGTGATTTTAAGCTGCTAATAAGGACTTCCAAGCAAAATGTCAACATTTGCTTTGGTATAACCATTTTGTCACTATGTTGTATTTTAGACTCAATACTTGTGGTATTTATTAATCTTTGTTTCTTTCCACTGCACTTTAGTTTTGATATGAGCTTCTACAGACACGGTTACCCATGCACAAATATAGACAAAAGCACACTAGTATGCACAGAAATCAAAATTCACATAACACACAGAGAAGGAGAGTAAAAAAAAATGCCCTATTTGAAAACCAGATTAATTATAACTTGTGGAAATGTCTTAGTTTTTTGCTGGACTAATTTTTATTTTCTTACTTTATTATATATATTTTTTGTTAATCCTCACTTGAGGATATTTTTCCATTGATATTTTGAGAGAGTGGAAGGCAGGGAAGGAGGAGAGAGAGAGAGAAAGAGAGAGAGAGAGAGAGAGAGAGAGAGAGAGAGAGAGAGAGAAATGTGAGAGAAGCACATTGATTGGTAGCCTTCTGCATGTGCCCCTACTGAGACCAGGGATCAAACCTGCAAACCAGATACATGCTCTTGAGTGGGAGTCAAACCCTTTGGTGCATGGACCAACACGTGAACCACTGAGAACAACACAGGCCAGAGCAACTGTTTTCTTTTTAAAGAAACACTTTTTATTGTGACAGGAGGTTTAAATAAGAGATAATTACTATGAAAAGAACTAAACGACTATCTATAATAAGTAAGATATAGGAGTTGTGCCTTCTTCTAAGTGTCTCAGGGTTTAAAGTATATCTTACCTATATGAAAATTAAGGAAAGACCCACCAGTGAGATTGCTTATAGAGAAATGATAATTATGACTACCTGGAGTTCCTAATAAATGCATTTAGAGTATTTTCTGTTTTCTATTCCCTCTCCCAGTATCTGGCAAACTTCAATGATCTCTCTACTTTAGATTAATACTGCTTTGGAGGAACTTATTAAAAGATATTATATCCAATAAGTAAAACCATATATATGGAAAATTATAATTTCCTGGGGAGGAATTGTGAAGGTAGATATTGAGAATGCAGGAGAATTCATAGGAAAATTGAGGTCTCAGAAATATTATGAGGGCAGGTTAGGAAACTTCCTATAGTTAACTGTAGGGCTCATGTCATTTTATAAAGAAATGTAAATTTACAGAATCAAAACAAAGTGAGAGGATTGGGAAGAATCTTTGTATACATATCTATCTGTCTATCTATCTACCTGCTTATCTATCACTCTATCTCTCTATCATCTATCTATCTCTATATATTGGTATGATAAATGCAAATGTAAAAATATCGAACATCCACATATGACCCTCAGGGAAAAGCATAATTAGTATAACTTCTATGGTTACATGGTGCCTGTAATGCTGTTTATATTCAACATTTTTTTTTCTGCTTCCACTTTATATTATAATATTATCTAAAATATAAACTCCCTTTTTCTTTATTTGAAGTTTTTTTTTTTTTTAGCGAAAAAATGGTAGATCTTCAGTAAATACTTGACTGAATTACTTAAAATCTTTCTGTATGAATGCTGATTAAAATTGGGAAAATAATTTCATTACCTTAGAAAATAATAAAAGCATTTAACAATGAATTAAATATAACTAAGCCAATAATCAAAACAATGCTTATGTTTTGAAAATAAATGTAGAAAAATATTCATTGTTTTGCCCAGTTTAGAAGAAATACAGAAGTGTACATAACAATCATTTTGAGGCATAAAGAAAATACACTACAAGTAGATGTTCTTTTGTAATATGGCTGTATTTTTTAAAGTTAGTTCATTGTTGTGTTTCATTGTTCTTTTAACAATGTGTATAGGATTTGGAAAAATCCACATTTTACTGAAAAAATGAAGTCAAATTAGTCTTTGACTGGGAAAGGATATGAAATCCTTTAGAAAACAACATAATATCAAAACTGAATTTATTTAGCATTACTATTGCTAAAAAGGAGATAGTATGCATTTATATTCCTATTAGTTTTAATTATATTTGGGTTAATAAAAAACTTTTATTTGAACTTTATGGACAGATTTATCTCAACTTTGAAGGTCCCCACTCAACATTAAACTTGAAAATTCAAGGTATTGGTTGTTATTTTGAGATGAAGGGTCAACAAAGAGAATGCATATGCAGGTTATCAAATCTATTTTCTCATTTATGGAAATCCATTTAACAATGATAAAAATAAACACATCAGTGGTAAGTAATTATGTAGCTGAAATAATCCTATCTAATAAAAGAGTAATGTGTAAATTGACTGTACCTCCACTACACCCAACATCCACGCTCACCAGCCAATCAGGAGAAAGTATGCAAATTAGCCCAACCAAGATGGCTACAGCCACAGAGAGAGCAGGAGGGAGGCTTGGGTTGTCCTGGTGATGAAGAAAGCCAAACTTTCCACACACGTCCACTTAAGACTACAAAGTTTCAATTGTAGAAAATAAATAGATTCCAGATACCAGGGCCTCTGCTTGGTTGCTGGGGGGCATGGCTGGCCTGCAAACCACCACAGGACCCTAGCCCAGGTACCCCACACCCCAAGAAAACCACCACCCTGATCTGGAAAACCTTTCAGGGATAACCAGCTTGCCTCCACCCATGCACCAGGCCTCCATCACTCCAACACACAAGATTATTTGCCACCCTGTGGACATAAGATGGCTAATACAAGATGTCCAGCAGGGGATGGCAGTTGGCAGGAACAAGGCCTGCAAAGGAGGGAAGTTAGAAGTGATCAAACCTAAAGGGGATAGTAGTTAGGGATGACCAGGCCTGCAAGGGAGAGCAGTTAGGGCCAAACAAGCTGGCAGGGAAGCAGTTAGGCATCAATCAGGCTGTCAGGGGAATGGTTAGGAGATTATCAGGCTGGAAGGCAGAATTGGATAGGGGCAATCAGGAAGGCAGGCAGGCGAGCAGTTGGGAGCCAGCAGACCTGGATTGTGAGAGGGATGTCCAAATGCCCATTTAGGCACAATCCCACCGGACATTCAGACAACCCTCTAGAGGTCCCAGATTGAAGAGGGTGCAGGCTGGGCTGAAGGACACCCCCCATGCACAAATTTTGTGCACTGGGCCTCCAGTTAAGATGTAAAAAACATTATTGGAGTCTAGTTGGGGCCTTGAGGTCAGATATGATTTTTAAGAAACATGGTTTATTTAGTCATCAATGTCAAAAACGAAGAATCATTGTCAAGCTACAAATAGAGACCAGTGTATTCCATAATATAAGAAGGCCTATGCTAATTTTCAGGAATGTAGGGTAGATAAATGATCAATAATTTCTCATATAAATTCCAGAGAAAACCAGTCTGGTTGTATAAATCAGACAAGAAACAAGGTATGTTCTGCCTTGAAACAAGGAGCATTAGATTTACATTATAATAAATTAAAAGTGTGTGGATGTGAAGAGAGCGAGAGAGGAGAAGAAAAAGAGAGAAATTTTCTAAAGTAAGATTCTTCAAAAGCCATCCTAAGTTGATAATCATATTATCCTAAGATATAGTAGGTAACCTAAAACACCTACTGTAGGATTATTATGTGATTTATTAAATGTTATTTTGTATGCTGCCCAAGTTCAAAATGGCCATTTATATTTAAACTAGAGACTCAGTGCACAAAATTTGTGCATGAGGAGACAGGGATGCAACTTAGTCCAGCCTGAACCTCTCCAATCTGGGACCCCTTGAGGGATGTCCAACTGCCCGTTTAGGCCTGATCCTACCAGGATTGCCTTCCTAATTGTCCCTAACTGCTTCTGCCTGTCAGCTGATCACCCCTAAACACTACCCTGCCAGCCTGATTGATGCCTAACTGCTCCCCTGCCAGCCTGTTTGCCCCTAACTACCCTACTCTGGAGGCCTGGTCAACCCTAACTGCCCTCACCTGCAGGCCTGGTCCACCCAACTGCTCTCCCCTTCAGGCCTGGGTCTGCTCCAACTGCCCTTCTCTGCAGGCCCAGTCACACCCAACTTCCCTCCTCTGCTGGCCTGGTCATGCCTAATTGCCCTTCCCTGAAGGCTTGATCACCTACAACTGCTCTTCCTTGCTGGTCTGGTCCTTGCCAACTGCCCTCCCCTGCTGGCCATCTTGTGGTGGCCATCTGTGTCTACATGGTGGCAGGATATTTTGACCACATGGGAGTAGTCATCTTGTGTGTTGGAGTGATGCTCAATCTACATAGTACTCTTTTATTAGATAGGATAGAGGACTGGAGCACGGGTGAGGGCCAGCTGGTTTGCCCTGAAGGGTGTCCTGGATCAGGGTGGGGCTTCTGTTGGGCTGTGGGGCAGCTTGGACAAGGGGCCTGTGGTGGTTTGCAGGCTGACCACACCCCGGTGACCCACGCAGAAGCCCTGGTATCTGGGATTTATTTATCTTCTACAATTGAAATTTTGTAGTCTGGAGCAGAGCCAAGCCTTCTGCTTGGGGCATGGTGGCAGCCATTTTTGTTGGGATTTATTATTTTCTATAACTGAAACTTTGTAGCCTTGATTGGAGGCCTGGGCCACCAGGGTGTGTTTAAAGCTTTGCTTCCTCCATTGCCAGGGAATCCCAAGCCTCCCTCCTGCTCACGACTTGGCCACAGCCATCTTTATTGGGGTTAATTTGCATAGTCGCTCCTGATTGGCTGGTGGGTATGGCTTGTTCATTTAGCAGAGTGATGGTTAATTTTCATATTACTCTTTTATTGGGATATTTTTCAACTTCAGAAAATACTAATGTGTATGCTTAATAAATTAATTTTTCTTAACCAAATTAACTAATATATTTAAGAGACTGGAATTAGAACTTCTTTTAAACAGATTGCTCTGAGGAAAACATGACTCAGAAATTTTTCAAAAAAGCACTTGCTAAAAAAAAAACTTGCTAAAGCAAATGAGAAATCTAATTTTTTAAATTAGATATTTGAGATAAAATAGCTTTTGGGAGAGTATTAGTTTTAAAGCTATTGCAACTTTATTTTCCTTTGTAAAATATATTTTCTTCATAGGTAAGCTGCAAAGTATAGCTACATAAAAACAGATATGTGGAAAAAATAAATAATTTAAGCAGTTTTTAACCAAGTATTTTTATTTTTTTCCCCAAGAAAGAACCAGATAGCAATATCCTTAATAAGATTGTAGATCTACAGAAAACCAAGATGGCAGCATAAGGTATACACTTGTATGTGCTGTCTCTCACAACCACACCAATACTACAACTAAAAGACAAAATGTCTATCCCCCAGAACCATGGGAAAGCTGGTGGAGTGGAAATTCTACAACTAGAAGGAAAGAAAAAAGTGCATTGAGACCTGGTAGGATGTGCAGAGGCTCAGAAAGACAGAGGTATGGAGACATGAGTGAATCGGGCTGGTGTGAACTGTTTTGTGTTTTGTTTTTTTTTCAATTGGAAGGGATTACAAGTTCCTGCCTGCTCTGAACTACAGTTTCTGGTGAGATTCTGGGGACCCAGACTCATACAGGGAGAAACTGGACTGTTGGCCATTGGGTTAGAAAGAGAGGGTGACTTGCTCACAGAGGTGCATACAGGAATCATTATTTATGGTTACAGGGGTGAGGATGCTGGACAGGAATCAGAATGCAAAACTCATAGATGCAGAGAGGGCTGACTGTTTGTCATGCCCTAGAGCTTCCCTGAGACCCGCCCCACCCAACTTACAAACCCATTTAACTGTGCACAGCGGCTTTTGCATATGAATGTCCTGCCCTCTAGTAGCTTAACCTAACAAATTGCAACTGGGTCAGACAACTTCAAAACTTCCAAACTATAAGCAAAGAGGAGAAATCTGCAGATCTCCCTATAGCTTCTGCTGGGTGGCCTCAGACAGTAGCTGACTTGCACCTGCTTGGAGATCCAGGAATCAGTGTACCTAGAGGTCAATGTGAGACAACACCAGATTTCAACTCCTCACATCCATAAGTGACACACTCAAGAGGCAGACTCAGTGAGCACCAAAGCCCCACTGAAGCAAGTCCTGCCCCATAAGGGTGTCTACAGCACAGCAGTTCTTCCATTACAGACACAGGGGTCCTCACAGCCAGTTTGGTCTGGAGGTCAATTCCTCCCAGTGTACAATCAAGGCTTAATTACAGCAAGACTGTGTACCTAGCCCATAAAGGGGTGCACCAAGAGTGTCTACCTCAGATGACAAGGGAGGCTGAACCACTGGGCCCTATAGGTCACCTGCCACAGAAAATCAAACCATCAATACAGGGAAGCAGCCAAAATGTGGAGACAAAGAAACATGTCACAGATAAAACAAATAGAGGAAAGCAAACTACTGGACATAAAGTCCAAAACCACATTTATAAGGCTACTCAAGAATCTTCTACAAACAGCCAAAAAACTTAGTGAGACCTTCAAGGATCTTAATGAGAATGCCAAAAAAAAAAAAAGGAAAAAGACTAGTAATAAATTAAGCATGCACTGTCTGAAATAAAGAATAATATACAGAAATCTAACAGCAGACTAGAGGACTCCAAGAATCAAACCAAAGATTTGAAATATGAGGAAACAAAAAACACCCAACCAGAAAAACAAAAAGAAATAAACAGTCCAAAAATGTGAGGATAGTGTAAGGAGCCACTGAGACAACTTCAAGCATACCAACAGAATTGTGGGGCTGCCAGAAGAAGAGAGAGAACAAGATACTGAAACCTATTTGAAGACATAATGACTGAAAACTTCTCCCACCTGGTGAAAGAAATGGATTTACAAGTCCAGAACACTGAACAAAAAAAAATCTAAAGAGCACCACACCAAGACATATCATAATTAAAATGCCAAGGGCAAAAGACAAAGAGAGAATCTTGAAAGCAGCAAGAGAAAAACAATTAGTTACCTACAAGAGAGTCAGCTGATTTCTCAACAGAAACTATGCAGGGCAGAAGAGAGTGACAGGAAATATTTAAAGTGGTGAATAGCAAGAACCTGCAACTAAGATTACTCTACCCAGCAAAGCTATAATTCAGAATTGAAGGTCAGATGAAGAGCTTCACAGACAAGAAAAGGCTAAAGGAGTTCATCACCACCAAACCAGGATTATGTGAAATGCTGAAGGATAATTTTTAAGAGGAGGAAGAGGAGGTAAAAGATAAAGATAAAAAGTATGAACAACAATGTGATAACAAATATATACCTACCAACAAGTGAATCTAAAAATCAAGTGAATAAGAAATCTGATGAACAGAACAAACTAGTGAATATAATAGAATCAGGGGCATAGAAAGGGTATGGACTGACAATTCTTGGGAAGAAGGGGATGTGAGGGGTGCGGGAAGAGATTGGACAAAGGTCTTACACCTATGGATGAAGACAGTGGCAGGAGGTAAGGGCAGGGGTTGGGGGGTGGGGAATCAGGTGGAGGGGAGCTATGTGGAAAAAAAAAAGAGGAGCATCTGTAATAAACTGAACAATAAAGATTTATTTTTAAAAAAGATTGTAGTTCTACAGTCTTAAATAATAAATGCAAAGTAACACATATTTGTATGCATGCTATTTGGACTAGAATACCTAATGATCATTGCTATTTTAACTGAAGTTATTCATAAACCAAACAAAGGCAAAGCTTCACATAAAACTCACAAGAAACACCTTTAATAAACTTTCACAATGTATACTTTATCAGACAATGAATGGATATTTTCTATAATAACAACGCCTTTTCTATTAAATTTCAAATGCATTGTATTTTCCCTAGATGTAACAACATGCAAAACATATATAATATCTATAAACATCAATGAGCTTCTTGTTTTTAAGTTATCTTTTATTTTTTATTCTGGTCTTTCACTTTTAACAGACATTTGAGTTATTTTAACAATGGAAAAATGTTTTCAACTATGTATCTTCTTTTTAATTAAAGTAACAATTGCTAGGTGATTACTGAAATGGTTACTAGAATATGTGTTTTGTGAGATAGGTGCATTAAATATAAATCAAACACTTTATTGGTAAAAATTTCAAATTGAATATTGATTAAAGATCATCTTACTCAATTCTTCTTTTGCATAAAGAAATTGTCAATAGAGACAGAGACAGAACCCAGTCCAGAATTAGGATGTGTTTTACAATTTGAAATCCCCACATTCATAGTTATAGTAAAGTCTTTTTGTGTAATAATATATCCTCTAATAAAACTGCAGCTAAAAATCATGACCACTCTCTTAAGATTATAAATAATACTAGAGTCCTGGTGCACAAAATTTGTACATGGGGGAGGAGGTCCTTCAGCCCTGCCTGTACCCTCTCGAATCTGGGACCCCTTGGGGGATGTCTGACTGCCAGTTTAGGCCCCAGTGATCAGACATCCCTCTCTCAATCTGAGACTGCTGGCTCCTAACTGTTCACATGCCTGCCTGCCAGCCTGATCACCCCTAACCACCTCTGCCTGCTGGCCTGATCGCCCCTAATTGCTGGCCTGGTCACACCTAACTTTCTTTCCCTACTGGCCTTGTCTCCTCTAACTGCCCTTCTGTGCTAGCTTGGTCACCCCTAATTGCCCTTTCCTGTCAACTTGGTCAGCCCTAACTGCCTTCCCCTGCCAGCCTGGTGGCAAAGCCAGGCAGTGCAGAGAATGGGCTGAGACCTGTCTCTGTGCCCACAGAAGCCTCGTGGGTCTCAGGCCATCCTTCTCATCTCTACCCGGCCCACGAGCTCAGTTGTAAATAACATTGCAATGAACATAGGGGTGCATATAGTCTTGAATTAGTGTTTTGGGTTTATTTGGATATGTTCCCAGAAGTGCAACTGCTAGGTCAATAGGCAATTCCACTTTGAAATTTTTTATGTAATTTCATACTGCTTTCCACAGCGACTGTACCAATCTTCATTCTCAGCACAGGGAATGAGGGTTCCTTTTCTCCATATCCTCACCAACACTTGTTCTTTGTTGATTTTTGATGATAGACATTCTGACAGGTGTGAGATGAGATCTCATTGTGGTTTTAATTTCCATTTTTCTAATGATTACTGATCTATTGACCATCTTTATTTTCTCTTGGGAGAAGTGTCTATTCGGTTCCTTTGTCCACTTCTTAATTGGATTGTTTGATTTCTTTTGGTGTTGAGTTTTGTAAGTTGCTTACAAATTTGGATATTAAGCTCTTATTAGATGTATCAGGGAATATTTTCTCTCATTTAGTGGGCTGTATTTCATTTTGGTTGTTGTTTCCCTTGCTGTGCAAAAATTAGTTTGATGTCCATTTGTTTATTTTGTTTGTTTGTTTTGTTTCCCTTGCCCGAGGTGATACAGCAGAAAAATATATTATTATGAGAATTGTCAAGATTTCATTAACTACATTTTCTTCAAGAATGTTTATGATTTTGAACATTTAAACATTTAAATTTTTAATCTATTTTGAATTTATTCCTGTACATGGTATAAGAAGGTAGTCTATTTTCAGTTTTTGGATATATCTGTCCAATTTCCCCCCCAACATAATTTATTGGCTAGATTATCTTTAGCTCATTGTATGTTTTTGACTAATTTATCAAATATAAATTGAGTATGGAGGTGTGGGATTATTTCTGAACTCTATTCTTTTTCATTGATCTATATATCTGTTTTTATGCCAGTATCATGCTGTTTTTATTACTAGGACCTTATAGTATAGTTTGAAGTTGGGTAGCATGATCCCTCCAACTTTTTTCTTCTTTCTCAAGATTGCTATAGCTATATGGGGTTCTATATAAAAATATGGAATATTTTATTTTGTTATGTGAAATACAAAATTGATATCTTAATAGGAATTGCATTAACATCAACATTTCGAAACTACCCAAAGGTATCTATGCGTAATATGAAAATTTTAATAATGTTAATTTTTCTCTCAATGAACAAGGTATATGCTTCTACTTATTTGTATCCTATTCACTTCTTTCTTCAGTAATCTTATAATTTCAGACTATATATAGGTCTTTTATATCCTTGGTTACATTGATTCCTGTGTATTTAAATTTTTTTGAAGTAATTGTGAATGGAATTGCTTTCTTAGTTTCCCTTTCTGATAGTTCATTATTGGGGTATAAAAATGCAAATGACTTATGATTATTTATTACTTTGTATCTTGATACAGTACTGAATTCATTTATTCATTCTCACATTTTTTCTGTAGGTTCTTTAGGGTTCTCTATATATAGTATCATGTCATCTGAAAATAATGACAGTTTTACTTCTTCCCTTCCAATTTGAATGGCATTTATTTTCCTTTTTTTGTCTAATTGCTATGGCTAAGACTTCTAATATTATGTTCAATAAGAGTGGCAAAAGCAGATATCATTGTCTTTTTTCCCATCTTAAGGGAAACATTTTCAATTTTTGCACTTTGAGATCTAGGTGTTTTACATCTTTGCTTCTCCTTCTAGTCTTGATGTGGTTTCTTCTTTATATCCTTAATTTTAAGACTTATTTTCAGCTAAATTTAAGGCATATCTGGATGATGGTTGTTCTATAATTTAGTTGTAATTTTCATGTGGTTATGGGATAAAGTGAGTATCACATTTATCTACTATGCCATCTTCAACATAAGCCAAGTTTTTATTTTTTTCCAATATTCTAATTTTAAATGAATTTGGAGAAAGATAGAATGGTAAATCTTGATAAGAGAGAGGATAAAAATATTTTTTAAGTGGTACAGAAAACTCAGAGAAAAAATAATGGGAAAATTATTAAGGAGAATTGCTCTACATTTAATTTTAGTTATATTAGATTTTAGACTTCAGCAGGAAAATAAGTGGAACCTTCACAGGAGCCAACTAAATGTCTCAGATACAAATGTGAAGAAGATCTGCATAACAGTGATAGTTTAAGTCACTATATTGGCAAGCATTGAGATTACTGAGTAAGAGAAAAGGACCAAAATAAAATTTAGAGAAAGGAATAATAAATAGTAATAGAGACATAATTGGAAGATTAAAACAGAACTAGCATGCATGGCATCATAAATAATAGGCAAATCCAATTGGGAAGTTCAATTTTCAAATATTTCAGAATATAAAAGTTAAATGTTTGAACAATCTGCTTTCAAGAAGCTCCATTATCCTTCCTCACTAAATTGCTGGAAAATAAGATAAGACATATTTATATGTTGGATTGACTTGAAATAAAAATTCTAGAGTTTATTTAAAAAGTTCTTAATGTATACCATCTTATAAGAATATTATTTCTTTTTAAAGAAAAGATCTTAACTATCTGGAGGAAGGGGAGGTCAAATGGGAGAAAATAATATAAATATTGCTATTTTCAAAAATATTAACACTGCTTCAGGGTTCAGTTGATTAATGTTCTAATAATTTCTCAAGATAACAAAGACTGGAACTGGGTCATTTAATTTAAATAAAGAAACACTGCAATAAATGTGAGTTCTAGTTAATATTCATTAATGCTAATATATGATCAGTGAAGGCTTAAAATAATATTTTGTTAGTAAAGTTAACAGCTTTCACCAACCTACATTCTAATCAAGCATATTACAAAGTTTTATAATTTTATATAATAAAAGCCTAATATGCAAATCGACCAAACGGATGAATGGCTGAATTACTGGTAGAATGACCAGTCACTATGATGCACATTGACCACCAGGGGGCAGATGCCCAATGCAGGAGCTGCCTCAGCCTACAGACCTCAGGCCAGCCAAGGTGGGTGCCAGTGGGGACCCCCTGATCTCCAGCCAGGCCTAGGGACCCTACCCATGAACAGATTTTATGCACTGGGCCTCTAGTGAGAAAATAAAATTACTAATTTCTTACCAAGTAAAGTTTTCCTTTTAAGTTTTTCCTCAATTCTGAGGCCCTGAAAATAAGTCAGTTAATTGAGAATCTATCAATCTGACAAATGTTGTAGTGGTAGAAATGTAATAGTAGCTTTGGCTCATAAAGAGATTAAATTATAATAGGGATGGATCAACAATCTTTACCAAAAAAATAGTAAAGAAGGTATAGGAATAATGATTCACAAGTAAGAAGATGGATTCTTTACATTAAAATCTAGCAGATCTTATGATAATCATATTTTGCTCAATATGACAAAGTCTAGTGACTTTGCAAATTTATTTTAACATATTATTATTGATGTTAGAGAGGGAGGGAGAGAGATACATATAAACATCAATGATGAGAGAGAATCATTGATCAGCTGCCTCCTGCAAGCTCCAGCCTGGGGACTGGGCCTGCATTCCAGGCATATGCCTTGACCAAGAATCAAGCCATGACCTCCTGGTTCATAGGTTGATGCTAAACCATTGAGTTATTCAGTTTGGCACAAATTTATTTTAAATAAATACTATTTGAAAATAGGAAACAATTTTATTTTGGAAATAGGAAAACTAAAGCTTAGAGATATTAAGATATTTGCCAAGGGCTACATATAGAGTGTTAAATTAATTAAAGAAGCAGGCCATTAAACTAAGGTGGCTCTAATACTGTTGGAAACTATCTAAGCAAACCAAACTCTAGACATATAAATGCCTCAAGGTTGTAAAGTTAAAACTTAAGGACTAATCATAAATTGCCACTTAGACTTTAAACAAGAGCCAATTCATAATCTCCTTCCTTTGCTTCTTTCTTTTCTCTATAAAAATCTCTCCTAGAGCTTCTATGGGTACACTTACAATTTTGTATTGCTGATTAGAAAGGATTTTTTTCTCTTAAAACTTTTAATATACCTAGTTTACCTTTTAACAATAGTAATGAATATCAAAAGCTAGGATTCTCTGGGTTAAACAATATGCTTTAAATAAATGCTATCTTCAAAATTATCATCCTGATAAAGGCATTGACTAAATACTCATAATGCAGTCATTAACTTTTTATGTTGAAAATAACCTTGAACTTAAACCATTTATGTTTCTCAATTAGTCTTTTGAATAAGCTCAAGTATAAGTTTTCTAATTTTGAACATGAATTTATGTTATTTTTGTAAACAAAAATCTGTCAGATTCAAATCATTTTGGAAGAAAAAGTAAATCCTATTAGATAACATCTTGTTGTAAAAACTATTAAATCTTTAGAAGTATTTGTAATATTTAAATGAACTTACAAGAGAATTTTGAGGATGGCAACAGTAAAATAATAACCAATGATTTGAAAGAAGTGTATCCCCTAACATGAATATTCAAAATGAAGTCTACTTTGAAGTTCTACAATGTGTAGTGAAGACTAAACACAAATGTGGACAGAAACATAAAGAAGAGCCCTTCTCAGTTATCAAGAGATTTCTGAAGAGGTAGAACTTAACCACAACTTAAGAGGAACTTGGCTTAAGAGGTAAAACCCAATTACCCTGATTGTGAGACTGAGAAAGGATGGGCTGAATTACTATGAAGAATAGAAAATACTTCTGCATAAATAGGACTGCCATGAAAGTCATTATATCATTCTGCTAATAAGTGCAAATTCTTGTTCATTCAGTTATAAATTCATTTGGATAGCCTTTAATGTATTTTTGTGTGAATATGACAAATTGTTCCCTTGTTTCCCTTTTTTCTCAATAGCTACCTTGTCTCTTTTTAAACTTTATTCTCTAGCTACACTGATATTTTTAGAGCAATTTTCTTTTATAAAAATCAAAAAAGTAGTTATATTTGTTCAATACAGTCATTCTATGCATCTGGAAACTACAGAAAATTATTCAGTAATTTGTCTAACAATAATGAGCAGATGTGTTACCATATATCCCAATTTGATTTTAATACTTTTCAAAAATAAGGCCCATGATATTCGGCTTTGGTTGAACATTTATTTTGATTGAAATACATTAATATGCATTAATCACTAGATTTCTTGAGACAGAATAAGCAATAAAGCCCTGATGTGTGGCTCCCTACTCTTCATCCAATTTGATCTTGCTTTAGAAAAGTTAAAGAACATGGGCTTATCAATAGCCTTGATTAGTTCTCTCATAAGTGTTCATTTGGAAAATAAAAGTTGTAAGTGGGTTATAAAATCTCATTTGGAGATGGCTGAAAGTCTGTTACTTAATACAATTTAACACTATAATCACTCTGGTTTTTTGTCTGTATTTTATATCTCATCTTTAATTGTAGGTGACAAAAATGTTCATATATATAATAAAGCCTTAACAATAAAGTGACATTATGTTATATATTATATATATATATAGATATATATATATATACACACACACACACACACACACACACACACACACATGTTTTCCAACTGATTTTCAAAGAAATGTACTTTAAATTATACTCTTTATTAAAAAATTTTACCAGTGCTTTGAGGTAAAATCCTGAAAAGGATATCTTTTATTAAAATAAAATAATATAGTTTATGAAATTAAAATTATAGTCTACATGAATACAAATATATGTATATAATACAAATATAAATATAAAAATAAATAAGTTTTAGGACAATAAGCATATCTTAGTTTTTTAATTTAATATAGCTATTTGAATATATTCACTCACTATCATTTTTATTTAATCAATAGGTCAGTACTCTAATTAATAAATTAAAAAATAACTTTACTATTGTAATTTTTAAAAGAAATTGTTTTAATTTTGTTCAGTATACTCTACGCGTACTATAACTTTGAAATTATACTGAAGGAGAGCAGAATATGCCATCCCACATGTTAATTATTTTAAGCTGAAGGCACTTAAGACCAGCCAACTCAAAAAAACCTTTTACTTCCCCTTACCTACCTAAAAGAATTTAGAAAGGGGGCCTGTCTCAGAGAGAGAGTTGTTACAAGAGATAACCTTTCTCTGACAGGTAACTTTCACTTACCTTCCTACTTTGAGGCCCCTGGGTCCTATCCCAATCCTTAGCTCAGGATGACCTATAATGCCTATTTGTCATTGGGTCTCATATTTTTATAGAGCTCCTGTAAATCTAAAATTAAAAAAATTGTTTTAATCATGTCAATCTATCTTATGTAAATTTAACTATTAGACCAGCCAAAGAATCTAGAATAAAAAATTTTCCTCCCCAATATTATGAATCAGTTAAGTTATTTGAAGCAATATTATGAATCAGTTAAGTTATTTGAAGCATTAGAATGAATAATTGAAAATACAATTTTCAATTATTCATTCTAATGCTTCAAATAAAAATGAACCAAATCATTAAAAAAATAATTGTTCTATAGTTCCAAAGACATGAATAAAATTAATAGCTAAAAATTTGAAATAAAACTGCAATGTACTTTTCAGTTTTATTTAGCAATTACAGTGGTACCTCGAGGTACGAGTGCCCTAACATACGGGATTTTTGAGATGCAAGCCGTTGAGCGAGGGATTTTTGCTTTGAAATATGAGCAACATTTGAGATAGGTGTAATCGCGCGGATCGGCTGGCTGCACACGACCCACCAGTTTACTGCAACTCTAGGGTCTCATAGTTTCCCACGCCTCAAGGTTACGGAACGAATTAAACTCGAGGTAGCACTGTAATTTGTTTTATTTTTCTTAGTAAATCAACTTTAAAACCCTTTTTCAAAATATTATATTTGCAACTTCTTATTCTGTTCCATATCATGTGTGGTAACCGGTAATTATAGAAGTTAAAATACTATAAAATAAATCTTCTTCTTTCTAGGAATGAGCAACGTGCATAAGAATTTAAAAATTTAAATTATTTCATTTTGATGATTAAGCTTTCTGAAAAGGATATAAAATGATATAAAATACCTCTAGGCATTTTTAAATTGCTTCATTCTCTATACATTTTAAGAAAAAAATGAAGATAAAAAGTAATTTTTACAGTTTTGTTAAAATGATTGCTTTATAATTTTAATACAACATTAGCTAAGAACAAATCTCAATAGGAGCTTTTGAACATGAAACTAAATGGACTATTTTGTTATTTATATAATTATCTATCTATCTATTTACCTACCTATCTCTTAGGATACAGGTCCTATCACCTACAATAAATGAAGTAGACTTTGTCTATTGATGTCTTTCAGTTAATTACATCCCTGTGTCAATAGACACAATTGTGCCAGTATATATTGTCTTCCTCTATTGAACTTTAAAATCTTGAGCTGAGACATTTTCCATGGGACTTACTCAGAAGAAAAAAAAAAGGAAATTAAACTCACCAATAGAATTTGGGACATTTGTATATTCGATGGAGATTAGAGAACCTGGTTCTTGAACCTTCAATTCCCCAGAGCCACTGGGTTCCAAAGCTTTTATTTCTGTTAATGCTTTCCAAGAGAGGTGTGAGCAGAGTGAAAACTCATTTCCCTAATAGCTTTAGGAACACTGAAGTGTTCTGCATAACTCTGGAGGGAGTACAAAATCCTGTGATTACCAAGAAGAATAAAGTTTCCCAAATTCTATCCATTTCTCTAAGGTCTCTTGAAGGTGTAGCTTATTTTTGGATAATTGGGGGCATAGTTTCTTTTTTATATTTCTTTTTGTCCTATACATGAACTTATTGCATGAGTATAAAGGCCAGCCAGTGAGGGAAAAAAAAAATAGTGATTTGCTAAATGAAACCTGCCATTTAAAAGCTACAATATTTGGAGAAAAAATAGTAATCAATTGGAAATCAGCCAAAGTACTTGACAAATAAGTTTGCCTATTTATAAGAGTTTCTACAAAATAGGGACAGGGAATGGTTAGGCAGTTTTAGAACATTGCTTCTCATATGCCACTCACCTACTTCATACATAAATGCATTTGCTGTTATCAGTCCAAAACACATTTCAATTATTTTTTTATTGATTAAGGTATTACATGTATCCATATATCCCCATTGCTCCTCCACTCCACTCCCATACATGCCCTCACCCCCCAGCGTCTTGCGTCCATTGGATTATGCTAATATGCATGCATACAGTCTTTTGGTTGATCTCTTACCTTCCCCCCACCCTTAGCCTCCCCAGCCTTCCCATTGTAATTTCACAGTTTGTTCCATGCTTCTCTGACTCTGTATCCATATTTTTGTTCATCAGGTTATAATGTCCTTTTTTATCCATAGAACCACAGAAAGAAACAAACATTGTTATTTATTGAAGTGCACAATTTTATCTAATTCATTATTTTCTTGAGGACTTTATCATCAAGTACTTAAAAAATTGTTCATCAGTTAAAATTTACAGCAGTACTACTGGAGTTTGAACAGGCTGTATTTAGTTTGCTTTTTTCTCTTTCAGCATTATCCACACCACTTGCCATCAAAATTATAAGGGCATCCTCTAATAATGTAACACCAGTTGGACATTTTAAACTTTTAAATTTTACGAATTTAGGAACTTTAATACTAAAAGCAAATACAAAGCACACAAAGTCTATAATATTTTTGTTAGAACTATTAGAGTGATTTCAATAAAAAATAGTTAAAATCTATCATTCAGATCACATAATTAAATAATATCTGTTAAGAAAGATAAGCAAAATTTCAGCACAAAATATCTGCCTGAATGATCTCAATATTATTAGATAATTACGCAATCTACTCTTACAACTTAAAATATGCAAATAAAGCATTTCAATGATTAGGTCTGCACAATTTAAACAAAAGGATGACTTGAAATAAGTGAATAATTTGGGCAAAGAGCACACAATTGCCTGAAGTAGAAACATGAACTGAGAAAACAAAGGAGTATTATAATTTGAATTATCAATTACTCTCAGTCTTCATTTCACTGTGCATGGCCAATTTTTAACTATTAGGTTTGTTGATTTTTTGGCATTAACCAACCACATAAAATCATTATAATCACCACACATACACATACACACTAGTACAATTCTTATTTATTAATGTGTAGTAGCTCAGGTAATAGGCAGACTTGATAGAAATTATAGTTTAGATTAATGTATAAATATTTTATTTTGAACCAATTCCAAAAATCACCAAATTTTTGCTGGTAGAAGATTACAACATTTGGTCCCTTGCCTCCCAACAGAAACACATAGAAAAAATGTACTTACACTGAACAATGAGTTGCACCAAAGCTTCTCTTGGTTTCACATTAAATCCATTGTATTGGCTGGTCTGACATCTGTACATTCCTGACATTTCCCTAGATACATTCACAATCCTCAGTGTTCCGTCATAACTCTCCATTTGCATTGACCCATCAGGCATTGCAACTTCTTTATCTGCTCTTGACCAAAGGATGATGGGTTTAGGTTTTCCAGTTACTTGACACTGTAATTCTATTGTGTCTCCTTCTCTGGTGACCAAAGGTGATTTTTCCTGTGGAACAGTCAGATTGGGTGGAACTTGAAATGGGAAAAAGAAAATTTTTCAAAGTTAGTATAAACTGGTAAAGCATGTTCAAACGCAGAAAAATCATAAGAAAACAATTTCTGCTGGTTGAAGACTGTGACAATTCAGATGACAAAAATTATAGAAACTTTTGGAATAGGTGGTAAATAGCATCAGTTAAAATTATTCTGATCTGTTTTTATAGAACTCTCTTGAGGGAGATCTCCCAACATTAATAAAATAAATAAAGCATTTAGTTATGCTTAAAATGATCAACATAAGAAAAATTTATTCAATTGACTTGTCATCATCAACCATTAATTGGGCGTTTAACATTTGCATTTTATAAAGAATGATTCTGCCTTCTGAGGGTCAGGTTTTCACTTTTCTGCTTCCTATGCTGTTATCTCTTACCCAAGGATGGTATAACAAAGGGTATGGCATATTGTAGATTTGGCAGGCACTGTAAACACAAGTAGTAGGAAAGGGAAAAGAAGAACCTTTGAATACAATTAGAAGTTTTGACTGGTTTAGAAAACCTTGCCAAATTGCTAAGGTTTAAGGTTTGCTTTTTCTCTTCAGGACATGAGATGGAACAACTCACTATAATACCATACTGTGAATCCACTGTATTTTTCTCTTTTGAATTTCTAATATTTTTGAGATTTGAATTTCCCCATATTCTTTCATTTTAAGACATTTTGAGACCACTGTAGTTTGTCACACTGTTGCCACTATTTCTGTAATATTAATTTTAAGTATATTTTCAAAAGTATATTTCAATAATATAAGAATTGTAATTTTTTGAAGTTAAGCTAATTTTTGATTTTACTGAAGATATTTATGAGACCATTAGATTGATTTTACTGTATCTTAACTTTATTGTACTAGGATAAATATGTTATGATTTAGAATACAACATGAACTAACAAAGGCAAGTACTAACTAAGGGGTTTTCTCTCAAATAAAATCACCTGTTTCATTAGAATACTTTTATAATGTATATACATTCAAATGTACTCATGCAATAGAATATCTATCAAAAAGCATCAGATAAATTAAATGACAGAATAAAAATAAACAGAAATAAATTAATAATTCTATCCTTTTGACAAATGTAATATGCTTCCTCTGGAGAGAATTGCATTTGGATAAAAAGGCAAAGGTTTCATTTTCCCTTCTAGCATCACTGTGCTCCAATGCCCAGGAACAAAAGCAAACATAATTTAAAAATTATCTTTTAACTAATGTGGAAATGTTTTTCTCACAGAAAAAAACATAAATTCAAATCAAAGTGATATGAGAATTAATTATCTTGCTATTTAAGTATCTTTGTGTATAACTTTTTCACTTAATTCTTCATTTACTTCTCATCTTAAAAAAGTAGTTAATAAAGGAAATCAGAAAATATGGAACATTAACCATGGACTTCTTAGAATAGACATATACAGTCTAAGAATTGCCATTAATAAAGCGTATGTTTAAATATGGTTGCATTTAAAATAATATATGATTAAATAATTTAATTTATTATTCTTTTAAATATAAACAATTAAGTGATTTTGTTAACTTGTTCCTTTACAGTAAACCAAAAGGGAATGATGCAATTCTAGGCAGCATCTTTTAACAATAGGATTAAAAAGAAGCCTCAATGTTTATTCACCCTGCATGAAAAAAACATATCCTCAGCATTTAACATTAATGATGCTCCTACTTTGTAATAGACACATTAGGGATTTTACATTTTCAGTTAATTCCTTTGATTATTCTAAAAATCAAATATTTCATACGGACATTTAACAAATAAAAACAGTGAACATATGAGAAGATGAATACTTTGTTTGAATAAAATTCAAACTGAAGCCAAATTATAACAAGTGAACAGTGTAGATACTTGACACCTGCAGCAGGTTCCAGTAAGCTATGGTGTCTAAAATGAATAATTTGCGTTAGCACTGGACTCCTGTTCACAACTGCTCTGCTCCTATGGACAAATTGGACTAATTTTCCCTGCCCATTCCTTGATCATTAGTCCAGGATCAATAAAAAATGAGAAGGTAGAAATGTGAGAGTGAAATTGACACAATTTTTAAATTACCTGATCTATTTTATATTTTATATCTATTTCTACCTTATATTTTTATATCTATCTATAATAGAATGTTTCACAAAATATAAAGCCAAACTGCTTTTAAGATCTACCAAACTAAGTCAATATACAATTTTTGATAAATCTATGTGAAATGAATGGAAATAAGTGATAAATTAAGGGATTATTTAGTGGAGTATCATTACTTCCAAAATAAAGCCAAAATATGTAGGCCAAGTTTAATCACTCTGACTATTAATTTCTTCACTTTTGAAATTAAAAATTTTTACTTTATTAGCTCCAAGGTTATTAATGGTTGATTATAAAAACAAACAATAAAAAATTAAATATAGAAGTGCTGCTAAATGAAAGTATTTATTTTCTGCCTTACTAAGATGGATATTCAAAGATCTCGTTACTTTAGGCCTTTCTAAAATACATAGACCCTTGACTAGGTATGTTTTATAAATTTATCAAGCTAAGTAGTTAAGAAACTCCTTTTAAACATTTGTTTGTTATTCATTTATTTAGGTAAAGTTTCATTCCTATATAATCAAAATTATAGAAATGAAAACCTCAGTTTTAATCTAAGTAACTTGAAAACAAATTTTACATAAATAGCAAAATCTAATTAAAATATATCTTATTTTCTCTCTCTTCCATGAGGCTTTTTCAATCTTGAAATTATAGTTGATATTTTCTTGGCAACTTTCTTGGCCAAGAAAGTTTATGATTTCTTATAGTGCTTTTCTCTCAATATCCACATTAAATATTCTGTTCTCTACAATTCTATACTTAACCCTCTTAATTGTTACTATATATTTTTTTGTTATGAAATCTACTTTGCTCTCACAAATTTATATATTTTATATGTTAATAATATGAATTCCAACTTTAGCCCAAGACCCTTCCAATTTATGACTACAGCACAGTATTTTTGACTACAGCATAGTATTTTTATTCTCCAAAGCCTTTCAAATCTCCAAACATAGGCACCATTTACTACTTAACTTAGTTGATAGGTAATTATCAATATACTTCATCTGGTAATTAAAGACCATAACAATTTCTTTGTTTTACCATTTCTTTTTGCTCACCACTTTCTATCAGCTACTTTTCTTCTCTATCACAAAATGTCCCATGTCTCCCTATTTTTTTCATGGCTACAGGTAGATTTCTTGGTAGAAGTCCTCACTGTCTCTTCTTGTGACAGTGTCTTAATAGGCCTTTCTTCCCCAGTCTAATTCTTCCAGACCTCCTATTAGTCAGTCATAAATTTTATTCATGTCAATATGCAAACTACAAACCTCAACAAGAGTGTTAAGACTAATCCTGGTTTACTAAAAAAAATGAGAATGGCCTGATGGATATGTTAAGTAAATAGTGGTACAACCACACAATAAAATAATAGACCTACATTTATCAAGAAAGATATTTATATTTTTAAACAACAAGCTAGTAAATACTATGAACAGCTATAAAAACTATTAATAAATAAATAAAACAAGTTACTGAACAGCGTAAACTGTAGTATCTAATAAAAGAGTAATATGCAATTTTATCATCACTCCAACACACAAGATGGCTGCCCCCCTAGGGACACAGAAAGGCTTTCACAAGGTAACTGGCAGGGGAGGGCAGTTGTGGGTGATCAGGCCAGCAGGGGGGGAGCAGTTAGGGGTGATCGGTTGGCAGAGAAGAGCAGTTGGTAGGAACCAGGCCTTCAGGGAAGGGCAGTTGGGGGGGACCAGGCCTGCAAGGGAGCACAGTTATAGGTGACCAGGCTTGCATGAGGAGCAGTTGTGGTGGAGGAGGGGTGGCATCAGGCCTGCAGGGGAGGGTAGTTGGGTGGGACCAGGCCTATAGGGGAGAGCAGTTGGAGGTGATCAGGCCAGCAGCAGAGCAGTTAGGCATCCATTAGGCTTTCATGGGATTGGTTAGGGATGATCAGGCTGTCAGGTAGAAGTGGTTAGGGCCAACCAGGCAGGCAAGCAAGCGAGTGATTGGGAGCCAGCAGTCCTGGATTGTAGGAGGGATGTTGGATATTCTTCAAGTAGTCCCAGACTGGAGAGGGTCCAGACTAGGCTGAAGAATGCACTCCTCCCTCCATGCATGAATTTCATGCACTGGGCCTCTAGTCCTATCTAATAAAAGAGTAATATGCAAATTGACCATACTTCCACTACACTCATAAGCCATGCCCACCAGTCATGCCCACCAGCCAATCAGAGTGAGTATGCAAATAAACCCAATGAAGATGGTTACAACCACAGAGAGAAGGGAGGCTTGGAATGCTCCTGGCAATGGAGGAAGCCAAGCTTTCCACACACCCTGGCTGGCCAGGGCTCCACTTAAGGCAATAAAGTTCAAATGGCTGTGGGAATAGAAGGCTTGTCTCTGCTCCAGGCTGAAAAGTTTCAGTTGTAGAAGATAAATAAATCCCAGATACCAGGCCTCTGCTTGGGAGGCCGGGGGTGTGGCTGGTCTGCAAACCACCGCAGGCCCCTTTCCTAGGCCACCCCACACCCCAAGGGAACACCCACCTTATCTGGGACACCCTTCAGGGCAAACTAGCTGGCCCCCACCCATGCACCAGGCCTATATCCTACCTAATAAAAGAGTAATATGCAGATTGACCATCACTCTAACACACAAGATCCTGCCCCTATGTGGACACAAGATGGCCATCACAAGATGGCCAACAGGGGAGGGCAATTGGGAAGGACCAGGCCAGCAGAGGAGGGAAATTTGGGGTGACTGGGCCTGCAGGGAAGGACAGTTGGGGTGGATGCAGGCCTGCAGAGGAGAGCAGCTAGGGGTGACTAGGCCCACAGGGGAAGGCAGTTAAGGGTAAATAGGCTGGCAGGGGAGCAGTTAGGTCTCAATCAGACTGGCAGGGGAGTGGTTAGGGAGTGATCAGGCTGGCAGGCAGCAGTGGTTAGGGGCAATCAGGAAGGCAGGCAGGGAACAGTTGAGACCTAGCAATCCTAGATTGTGAGAGGGATGTGTGACTGCCTGCCCATTTAAGCCCGATTCTATGGGCCTAAACGGGCAGTCAGACATCCCTCAAGGGGTCCCAGATTGGAGAGGGAACAGGCTGCACTGAAGGACACCCCCTTTCATAAATTTCATGCACCAGGCCTCTAGTTTTTATATAAAAATTCTCATGGTAATGAATGTTAATAGGGAGTGTCTTAAAGGGAGGGTATATACTAGCATGATTTGTCTTTATATTGTCAGCATTCAGCACTCTAATTTGCACATAATAGGAACTCAGCAAAAATTTTACAGCAAATGTATAATTTAAGACAGCAAGCAGTTGGCCCAGATTCAGAGAAGAGAAAAAACATAGAGGAAAAGGAATCCCAGAAAAAAATACTCTAAAATACTAACAATGGTTCTCTAAGTGTGAGATTATTGATAATTTAATTTTCTCTGAATATTTCCTATATTTTTCATTCTTTTAAAACATGTACAAATGCATAAAACATATTTGCATTAAAATGTTAATGCAACTGGTTTCTCAGTGCTCTTCTGATGAAAACTTCACTTTTTAATAACACAAATGTATCACTCTGAACATGGTGTTCTATACAACATAGCCTGAGAAATGCTCCTCTAGAATGCTCACTCCTATAATACTCATTCACATGTGGTTTCACCAGACAGTGAACCTCAGTGCTTTTCAATAAACAGTTTTTCCTCGGTTCAGCATATATTCTATTATTCCCTGCCTGCCTCGGTGTTGAGATTTAGTTCAAATGTTATTACATTCAATGATAAATTTGCCTACCCCTAGGCTGAGGTAGTTATTCACTCTGCTCTACCACTTAGGACATTGTAGACCCATTTAACCTGTACTTCTGCCTTTGTCCCATATTTATTATACAATTATTAGGCCATACAAATAGTAGGATCTTCTGCAAAATATATTAGTATAGATTTTGGATGCAGTAGATCTTGAGTTATGTGAGGATGTATGTGAGAGCTAAGAGACTCAAAAAAAGGGGTCTTCCAGTTTTCCTTTACTTTCTCTTGTCATTTAAAGATTTGGATAGATAAGCTGCAATAAAAAAAAAAGAAGTCAGAGAAAAGAGCCAATTCAAGAAAATGCCATTTCTTTTGTTATGTTTAGTATGCCCTTTCTCTAATTAATGAATTTTTAAATACTGAATCTCACAATAAAAACATCAAATCAAATAGAACAATTTGAAATGTCTGCACCTTGTGAGAACCACATTTATTCATAATGTACTGGCTAGAAAAAAGCTCCTCCTGATAAAACAAATTTAATTCTGATATATAGTAAGCCTACCCTTACTTAGATTTTTCTTTTTTGCAATGGAGAAGTTATAATCAGAGAAACTTCAAAAACATATGACATCAAAGTTTATTATTCCAAACATAAAAAAATAGACAAATAATTTGGACAATGGTTTTCTGTCAACTGTTCTATTGTATCACATAAAATAAAGCAAATATAAAAAATGAAAATGTTTTCGTTTTTTCATTGAGAAGGAAATTGAGGAAATTTAGTCGACTAGGAAAATGACTAGCTTATTTTTCTTACTCAAAAGAATGCAGGGGAAGGCTAGCTATACTGAACTCTATGGAAAAATATCATGTTGTCTGAAGCAAAGAGATCAGAGCATGCTTGTTAATGACTTATTGATTTAAAATATGTTAATATTTATAGTGTACTATAGTTTAAACAAATTATATATTTATTTTATTATAAAATCATAATAAACTAAGTAATAAGTAGAGTTGTCTCTACAAGGACAAGTAGACATACATTTTCTAGAATCCCCAAATAAATAAAACACTGAATTAATTACACTTTACTTTTGAGAAATCTATAATAATAAAAGTATTATATGCTAATTAGACTGGATACCTTCCCAATAATCTTCTGGAGGAAGCCAGGACTGCGAGGGAAGCCTGGGTCCCAGGTGCCAGAAGAAAGCTGGTGCTGGCAGCCATGGGAAGTAGGCCTAGTTTTGCAAGAATTTCATGCATTGGACCTCGTGGTTATAGTACACATGGATGGTCTAGAGTAGAATGTATAATCTGTATTTAAAGCATAAGTTAATTATACTTTAATAAAGAAGTCTGTTTATGATAGATTTTTCTAGGTCCTAGGGATTTGGTTTAAGGATTCTCATGCTGACCAGATCTATAGATGTGAAGTGTGTTTTATTTCCGGTGATCTACTGCTTGAAACTCCAAGGTTAGCAACATATTTCAGACCACACAGTATTAAAAAAAAATAATCTATCACACTTCAGTGCTTTTTCTGTGTCTGAGACAATGATTCTCAACCTCTTTTTTGATAACATGTTACACATTAGATTTGTACGCATGAGATATGCACATGAATACACTCAGAGTTTGAGGTTTTGAAAAATCACAAAACTTTACATGGAAGTTAAGAAATTAATAGTTTGTAATTGCAACAACTATTAGTGGTACATGAGTAAAGACTTCTCATTAAGGACTATGAGATAAGCAAGATAAGCCATTTGTTAAGTGAAATTGTCAACACGCTTGTTGTAACATCATTCATTTCTCTTCCATTCAATATTGGAAATATTCTAATCATCATGTACCTCATAGCTGATATGAACACATTACTAAGGTTGGGAATAATTGTGTTAATGCATAAAACTTATAAGAAAATGATACTCTGTGGCCTTTGAGAAATATTCATCTGATATTTGACAAATATAAGACAAATCTGATAATTATTTTTAGTTTCAAAATGATTTCAATCCAAATTCCCTAAATATTTTAAATCAGTAAACTTACTCCACTCTTAATAGTTATGTGTTCATTAAAACATAGTGGTAAAGTATCCTTAATTCAAGGTGACAAAGAAACCGAACTAGCTAAAGCAGTGGTTCTCAATCTTTCTAATGAAGCGACCCTTTAATACAGTTCCTCATGTTGTGGTGACTCCCAACCATAAAATTATTTTTCTTGCTATTTAATAACTGTAATTTTGCTGCTGTTATGAATCGTAATGTAAAGATCTGTGTTTTCCAATCGGATATTTGCATTACAATTCATGACAGCAGCAAAATTACAGTTACGAAGTAGCAAGGAAAATAATTTTATGGTTAGGGGTCACCACAACATGAGGAACTGTATTAAAGGGTCGGGGCATTAGAAAGGTTGAGAACCACTGAGCTAAAGTCTCCTAACTTATTGAGTTGCTGATATTTGTTTCTTTTTAGAAACCATGACTGGTAATGAGCAATGTTTGATAAAAGGCAATAGCACTCTATAGCTCATTTCTCTTAAAAGAATAATGGTTCCCAATATTGTTATTTTATAAAAAGCAAAACTTTCCTGAACTAGAGTTAATAGAATAATATATTGCATTGCTGTATCTCCTTCTGCATTTTCTTCCTATTTATAAGTGGATTACTAAAATTTAATTCATTAATGTCTTTTTCTCCTTCTAAAAAATCTGACCATTTCTGAATTATTCTTTCTTTAAAAACCTATCTTACTAGCATTCAAATATTTTCAGTAGTTCCCCATTTTACAGGATGGTCTAAATCCCAGTGTCTTTTTTTTTTTCAGCTTAGCTGTCAACTGTTATTAAGGCATAGTGCTCCTGGAAAAGCTCTTTGTTTATTTTGGCAGGTTGTTTGATCCACTTAACACACTTAGCTCATACACAACTCCTCGCCTCTCTCCCTTCTGTCCAGGAGTAACTTTGTTCTCACAGTTCTCAGCCAACAATCCCCCATTTTTAAGGCTCAGCCTAAGTCTTCTGTTGTCTTAAGTCTTTCCTGGTTGCTATATCTTTTATTCATTTTCCAAGTCTCTGGATACAACATATCTTATTTATTCTATCCATGTCAAGATAAAATGTGCACTCTTCAACTGTTCTCATCTAGTAGATGTTGCTATGGCACTTTTAGTTACATATGTAACTAAAATGTCTTGAGGCCAGCACCTGATTTTATCTATTTCCTTAGTAGATCCCACACTATGTGGCAACTTAAGTATTTTAGAGGTGCTTAATAAATTTTTGATTGATTTATGAAGCATCAATCAAGGTTTATACATAACCAAAATAAGAAAACTATTGATGAATAGTCACCTCTTTATTATTTAAAGCTTAATTATAAATTATATGAACTTCAAAATAACTTTTATACAAATTATTTCGTTTTAATTTTTTAAAAAAACACCCAAAATAGATTTCTATAAGTTAGCATTTCTACTGGATTTTAATTTAGTCACAGGAATGATAAAAGAAGGTAAAATATTGTGAAATATTTAGTAGTCCTGAGTAATTTTCCCATGCTGTAGCTTTCCTTTATTTACAGTAAAGAAATATCTCTACAATAGAATGTCCACATGGACCCACATTCTAAGGCTTATTTTACCTACAGAGTTGTGGGTAAATTATATAGGAAACATGCAGTTATTTTTAAACCTCCTCACATCAGATGATAAGCCTGATATTTTTGTCCATGATATGAACAAGCATAAAAAGATTTCTTATTACAGTCTGTAAATAAAAGTGCTCTTTTTTTTTGCACTGAAATACTTTTATTATTATTTTTTACTGTTTCACCTACAATAAATCAGGAGGGGCTAATAAAACAAGGTCACAATGTTTTACAAATCTAGAAATAGAGCACAAAGAAAGCATGTTTAAAAACAAAGATGTGTTTAAAATATGGCACTTGCCTTTGGAAATTCTCAGGGGAAGTGTACATGCAAGCATGCATACATACATACACAATGCTTATTTTTTAAAGAGTTGTAGAAAATCTTATTACATAGGTATTGTTCGTTATTTGAACCATATGGGGAGAGGCAGTTTCCTGGTGTGTAGCAACTCTGGAGGTTTCAGTATTGGAAGATGGAGGGCATGCAGTGCCATGCAGTCAGGAGAAATTTGGCAGGCAACAGTTGCGTCTGCTTCAACTGCCCACTCCCAGCAGGTGTTGCTATGGTACAAGAATAGTCTCTAGGGTTTTCAACAAAATACAAAGTATAAGATGACAGAACAAAATAGAAACTCATTCTCCAAGTGGTATTCATATTTCCCCTGCTACACAAGTGACAAAGCCAGTTGCAAATAAACATAGGTTGGAGCTTGCTGCCTCATAAGCAGCTGAATGAATGGGACCTTAGGCTAAGGCTGTATGTGTTGTGTGTAACATTTGATTAAGTTTACTTTTCAAATATCTTGAATTGTTATCATCTTTATAGTAGTTCCTTTTCTAACTAAAGATTATCATAAGATGTTTTCTAAATTACTAAAATAAATTTGTATTAAAATTTTTTTTCTACTAACCTCTTTGGGAAAAGATACGAAAGCATGCATTTTTCTATTTTTAAACTCCTTCCCTGACTTATTGTATAATGTCTCTCATGCACTGAAATACATAAATGAATGATGGTCACAGATTAAGCATATAAAGCTTATATGTAGAAAAAATTTTTAAATAATCAAATTAAAAAAAAACACACATGAGCAAGGTAGTTTATTTTGCTAGTGATTTCAATTACATTCAAATTTTAGCAAGCTAGGAATCTGAACTGAACTGAGATTTCTGGAAGAAATATAGATTGCAGAACAAGCACTTGCATTTTTTCTATAATAAGAATGGAGTATTACAATAGTTAAAATTTTAAATAAGATGATAGGTTATTTAATTACTAAGATATTAGTAGGTCATTTGATGAAGAGATAATATATAAACATTTTTGAAAATAGGGTATTGATTCTTCAACTTTGTTGTTAATCAAGTTCCATTTCATGTTTGGTATGTTTTTTCCAAATAATGCAGTGTTAAGCTGGAAAACAATAGTTATTTCTGTATAAGCAATTGATTAAGAATTTTACCTTTAAAGCTAAATACTGTTTCTTAAACAGCATATTATATAAAATAAACATTATAGGCTGGAAATAGTCCCATAACTTAAAAATTAGCTCAAAGTTTTCCAAATTTCTGCAATCCTTATATTCTATTACATATTTGTGTCCTTTACTACTCACTCTAAAAAATGGTGCCATGATTGATCTAAATACATTTTTATGCATTATTCCCTTGAAGTAATAAGAAACTCTGAAAGTAACAACCAGAGGACCACTTATATGAAAACTTTTGCCTATGCTACAGTTAATACTTATTCATTTTAACACACATTTTTTTAGTCTCTTCATAATTAAAATATGTTTAAAATTGGAAATGAGAGAGATAAATTAGTGCATTCACTACCATCAAATATTATATTACACATTATGAAAACTGATGAATAAGAACAATTCTCAGTGAATTATCATGATTATTGTTAAATTGTTGCCATTTATTTAGAAATATAGATATGAAGAATTTGGAAAGGTTGTAGGTATACAAGATTAGAAGTTTGACATGGACTAAGGGCCCAACCTATTTATTAGCTGTGCAATCTTGGATTATCTTAATCTGGTTTCTCATCTTCCCATAATAAAGATGAGAATTTAAAGACAAAATGGTACAATGCACATTAGAATGTACTGTATAGTGTATAATATTTTGAGTTATGTAATATAAAAAACAAGGCTCAGGTCAGGTAGCCTAGATTCAAATCCTAGCTCCACCACCTATAGGCTGTGTGACCATCCTGTATCTCTCACTTTAAGTGAATATAATTGTAACTACCTCAGATTTTTTAGGGTTAGATAGTATAATATACATAACATCTTGAACATAAGGTCTAGCATGTAGTTATATGTTACTTATTATATTTTATTTCTTATCAATGCTTTTTATCAGTATATCAAGAACTGTATTTTTTTGTGTTATATATATTCCTATATTAAGGCCAAATATTTTGTTCTATTCATATCTGTGATATCTCAAGTACTGAGCAGTATACATATAGGTCAAATAAATATTTTATAAATAACATAAATATATTTTTACACATATAAATAAATTTCATTGCCATTATCTGTTGTCTTAGAGACACATATACTTGTCAGATGAGGAAACTATTCAAAGAATATAATATTTTGGAAAGGAGAGGAGTAAATCTTTTTAATCTGAATAGTCCGATGTATTTCCCAATGCTATAAAAGACAAGAGACTTCAGATTTCTGCCATAAAAATAATTGGGTTGGTGATTTTGGATATTATCATAAAATGGCACATAGTATAGGTGTCTCAGCTCTCATGCTATTTCTATAAAGTAGTGGGGGTTAGGCATTCCTAAATGCATCTATTGCTCCTGTGTGAGGATGGCGAATGTCAATGCTATTCATTTTCACAAAGGTCAGGAATTGCCAGGAAAACCATGGATTAGTAAGTTAAAAGGAGCTGTTGGATCATGTTAATTATGTGATTGCTTTCTTGTAGACAAAGCGTTTCTAAATTAAAAGGAGGATAAGTTATAAATTATATATCAAATGCATTATAAAAGTATAGCCAAAGAAAAGTGCTTTAAAGAAATGCACAAATTATTTTACTTTCTAGATCAACTGTGGTCACAGTGATAAACTCTTTAATGCAGAATAGCAAGATAAATCAATTCACTTCTATAATAAAAAGGCTATTTGTCTCCTTGTACAATCTATGTGACATTGTTAGGTGTCTTATAAATGATCACTGGACAATGTGGTTTACCAATTCCCTAATTACACCACTGATTATGTATCACTGGATGTGCCTTAGCCTGTGGGAACTAACACCACCTCCATTTTAATAAACAATTTGTCATAAAAGGAAGCTGGCTCTTTCATGCTTTGTCAGGAGCAAAATGAAACAACCAGTGAACACAATGTTCCATCAACAAGTGGGGGCACATGTTATTTAGAGAAAATGAGTTTCAATTAACAAATTTGTTAGTAGATAACTGGTCAATTAAAAAATAGGAGGAGGGTTTTCTTCTAACACATGAGGGTCTCATTTAACAAATATTCTACCAATGTGTGAATACATTTCATAATCAATTCTGCCAGTCTGCAGAAATATAGAATGTTATAATAAAATACAGGCTTAATTTCAAAACCACATAAAAACTCACATAATGTCATTGATCAGAATGATACATCATTCATTTTGAGTTAATGTGTGACTATAAATGGAGTTGGTACCATTTTATTAATATGGTTTTACATTGCATTTTATTCCTAAGCAAGGATATATCTGTTTAAATGTCAACAAATACATTTTGTTTACAAGTATTATTTATACATACTTGGCGAAAGTGAACTTATGTTTCATTTATAGTGGACTGTAATTCATATTAAATGTATTTCAGATGCAGAGATTTGAACTATTTGTCATTTTATCATTGCTACTTCATATATGTAAATTCCAAGTCTATTTCATATTATACATATGACCTCATTTTAAAGTGCAATGATATGCTTCTCCTTTCACAGCTTTGTAATCTCCTCGTTTTTGCTGGTTTATCATCTCTAAAATTTGGGAAATTTTTATATCTTTAGCTATAATGTACTTGAGAGGAGTGCCAGTTTGTTGTTTCCCTGCAAATCATTGTCATGTCCCCTCTTCTAAAGGTTTCACTGATCCTAAGCTGCCTCTTACTGACTTTCAGCCAACAGAACTGCCCAGGCTCCAATTCCTTAGTCAAAGAGGTAAGAAGGCAGCCACAATATGATTTGTGGTTTCTGAAATGGGTTTAGTTGTCAAATTACATTTCTCACAGTATATCTCAGGAGCTTGAACTCTCATTACTTGGGCTCATTCCATCCAGAAGTTGTGTTTATATAAAGAACATGGGTTCTGCAGCCAGAATCGACCTATGTGCAGCACTAATTCTCTACTTAGAAACTGGGAGGCCTAGGAAAGTTACTTATGCTTTCTAAAGCTCAAGTTTCTCATCTATAAAATGAGTATTATCACAAATATACCTACTTCAACTAGTGTCCTAAGGATTCAATGAAGTACTAATTGAAAAGTGTTTAGCCCAGCCACTAGAATATAATAAATAATAAAAATCTTGATTATGCTTTTATGTAAATAGGAATTCTACTTTATATGGTGTGCAATTTACTTTGAAATGCTTCACCATATGGTAATCCTTTGTTTCTTAACTGGGTATAGTTATATTCTGTAAGCTGTGGGCTTACAATTCATGTGCATTTCTATGTTTGTAGATGCTGCTATAAAAGTATTTTTTAAAGTACTTCATCATAGACAATATGATCTACATTTGTATGCTGTAAGTTTTAATATATATCAGGAGTATACCCCTACACACCTCAGATGTGATTAGGTAGCATTTTTTTTTAAATCCTCACCTGAGGACATGCTTTTCATTTATTTTAGAGAAGCGAGAGAAAGGGAGCGGGAGAGAGAGAGAGATCCAAACCACCACTAGACCAAATCAAATTTGCAAATTAAGTAAGTACCCTGGCCTTAAATGAAAAAAAATCACTATAGGCAGGTGTTAAAATACTCTAAAAAGGACTCAGGTAACATTATGGTTGAATCAAGTGACCACATTCCCTTTTGATGTCAGGCATAACACTCTATCCTACTCCAAGAGCAGCACTTCAAAGAGCTTTAGTATGTTCAGATCCTTTTGCCAGTTACATATCCCACTCATGAAAGTGGGGCAGAGTGAACCTAAGGTTTGAGTCTTTAAAATGCTCTGACCAGTATTGCCTGGGTGGCAGTTAGTTAGTGTGTTGCCTGTACACTGGACCAAATCGAATTTGCAACTTAAGAACTCTGACCTGGAATTGAACCAGCCACTTGTCAGTGTACAGGCAACACACCAATTAACTGCCACCCAGGCAATACTGGTCAGATAGCATTTTAAAGACTCAAACCTTAGGTTCACTCTGCCCCACTTTCATGAGTGGAGTATGTAACTGGCAAAAGGGTCTGACCATACTAAAGCTCTTTGAAGTGCTGCTCTTGGAGTAGGAGAGAGTGTTGAAAAGGGAATGTGGTCACTTGATTCAACCATATGTTACCTGAATCCTTTTTAGAGTATTTTAATACCTGCCTATAGTGATTTTTTTATTTATTTAAGGCCATTGTCGAAAGGTATAACTGAATATCAGAATCACCTGAGATATCCATTTAATGTAAGATGATATAGTATTTTACGGCATTCTGCAAAATCTTATATTGGATTTGAAATCTGAGATTCTAATCTTAAATCAGGATATAGCTATAGGAAATAACTAAATATCAAAGCTTTTGGTCCCTACTTCCCTTTTTATAAAATAAAAGGTACTAGGTAACCTATAAGTATCTTCAATACTTAAAAACTATGTCAATAATTGAGGCATTTATAAACCATTTTAAAATGTCTTACAAAGTAGTTATTTGGGGATTTGTCAAATAATCTTTTATTTAAAACTAGATACTCAGAATTCATAAATATCCCAAACTATGCCAGAAAAATACTAATTGTAATGATTTTCTAAAAATATTTAATCTCTTTCTTAACCCCATTGAAATCTCACAATGAAAGGTAAAAATTATGAAAATTAATAAGGCCCTTTTTAAATTAAGATATATTCATTTGAGCTCTAGCCAGTTTGACTCAGTGGATAAGCACTGGCCTGTAGACTCAAGGGTCTCAGGTTCTATTCTGGTCAAGGACATGTTACTTGGTTGTGGGCACATCCCCAATAGGAGGTCTGCAGGAGGCAGCTGCTTGATGTTTCTCTCTCATTGATGTTTCTAACTCTATCCGTTTCCCTTCCTCTCTGTGAAGAATCAATAAAATATATTAAAAAAAAGATGTATTAATTTGAAAGCAAAATTTGCATCGTAATGGTGCTTCTAATTTATATTTTAGAGCTCTTGAAAGAAATTGCTTTGCTTTAAGACATTCCAAACTGTAACATTAAACTTATATATTATAAATAAATTAAATCTCTATAACATTCTATTTAATGCCAGAAAATCTAAGACTCTAGAGATTTGGCTACTACATAGAGCAAAATGGTGTTCAAACTTTCAGTCTATGGCTCTAGTCTTCATGGCTACTTCTATTGATCTGTGTTTCTCATTGAAATAATAGACTGATAGTTTCATCTGTAAACATAAAAATCTGAAGAATTATCATAATTACTTAAGTAGTGAATATAATAGCAACTCCCAAACCTCTGTCTTCTCCTCTAGCCAACAAATCCAGAATAGGTTTTAGTATTATAGTGTTAAATAATAAATCCTAATTTATAGTCTGTTCTTAACTATAAATATGATGGGAGACATTTATCCTTCATTTTACTGAATATATTTGTTTGCTAGTTATTATAATTTTAAATATAAGTTTTGTAACCAATTTTTACACTAGAGAAATCTATATCATTTATATTTAAATAGTTTCCCATATCCTCATTGTCTGCATTTATAAAAGAATGAAGGGTATAGGGATCATAAATCAGACATCTTTTCTTATTTCTCATTGAACTATTCAAATCTTAAATTTATCTGGGAATTTCAAAAAGTGTTTAAATGCCAAGAGAAGAAAATCCTCAAGACAATGAATAGTAATTAGACATTAGCTAATTAACCACTGTCAAACTATAACTTGAAGGTAGAAATTTTGTTCAGATTTTTTTTGGAAAAAGGCTTTAGAAGATGACAATTGAAGGAAAATTGAAAATCAAATGTTATTTCCATAACTACATTGATTCACTTTTATGTGAGAAAATTCTAATATGTAGATATGATTAATATTTGAACTATTAATAGAAAATAGGGAATTAATGCAATGCAGCCAAACTTTGCATTTATGCTTTCCCCCAAAATAAATGGTATAAGTATTTATATCATTTTCCTTCTCTAAACAGCATAACTTACTGACAAGACCAACCAACTAAACATGTTTCAAATAATCCTTCTTACTTCTTTAAATAATCAATTTGAAAAGAAATTAGTATAATTAGTACTTTCTATAAATCTCTCTCTTATTTTCTTTATTTTATTCTTTTCTTTTCCTCCCACACTCCCTCCTACCACTTGAAGGAAATTAGGACACATATAAACTTTCATGTGCCTCTTTATGCCAATAAAAAGGTACTAAAGTCCTAAAGACATTATAAACACGGGAAATTTTCAACTGAATATCCCTTTTTTCCACAAAATTGAGGAGTTCTTTTTTTTTAATTTCTATTGAGCACTCTTTTATCATTTTTTCCATTGTATCTTCTTTTTTCCACCATCTTCTTCTTAGATATATTTTCTTTGTTTCATATTCTTTTCTTGAATAAGCTCATATACATATTACCACAATTATTTATGAAGTCTATGAATTACTTTTGGCCTTTTTTCCATTCATCAAAATGAATTTTCTAATTAGTCACAAAAAATAAAAAAGATGTCCTACAAGCTCTCACCTATAACTAATGCCAAATCAATTTATCCTCTCAAACCTCTTCCACAACCTAAAATCTCTCACTCAGAATGTTACATCCCCATATTTTTGACAACAGAGGTATAATATTTTGAAATGATAAAAGCACAGATTACTTTGAAAAAATTTGAATAATTCATCTAAGCAATTCATTTTTAACTATGTATGTTTAATACAGTGTGTACATATATATGTTTGTGAATTGGAGTCAGAATCTTTTGTCCAAATATAACTTATGTGGAATATAACTTAAATTTTCTGATTGAAGTTGGAAGTGGAAAAAGAGGATAAAAAAATTTCAACTATTTTTTATCTTTCCCCAGCAGTTCAAAGGCCCTTAAGAATATGAAACAAAAACAAAAACAAAAACAAAACAAAACAAAACAAAAAATCACTAGCTGTCATTGAAATAGTATTTGGAAATCAGTTACCCAGCTGATCCCTTTATTCCATAGATTAAAAATTGTGAGGTCCAGCCCTAATCATTTGGCTCAGTGGATAGAGCGTGGGCCTGTGGACTGAAAGGTCCTAAGTTTGATTCTGGTCAAGGGCATGTACTTTGGTTGTGGACACATTCCCAGTAGAGGGTGTGCAGGAGGCAGCTGATTGATGTTTCTCTCTCATCGATGTTTCTAACTCTCTATCCCACTCCTTTCCTCTCTGTAAAAATCAATAAAATGCATTTTTTTTAAAGTTGTGAGGTCCATCCAGTCCCAAGAACTTAAAGCTTCTAAATGGCAAATTTGGGCATGGACCCAAGTGCAGGGCTCTATACCACATTAAGCTGCCTGGTGTCAGGGAGGCACTCTCTTAAACTGACTTGAGAGCATTGGTCACTGACTTCACTGCTCCTTAATGGGAGAGGTTGTGAGAGTCCTTCAGTCCCTCATCTGATTCCTATCAATCTTCAGCTGAATAAATTGTTTCCATCCCTAAAGACACACTCCAATCTGCAGACTTTTTGCTTAGGTTGTTTTTTTTCACATTCTTTTTCCACAAACTCTTCCTTAAAAATATTCCAAATCTGTAGTGGAAAGATAAGGAATCTAAGATGTAAAGAGGTGAACTAACTTCTCTTGTGAAGTTCATAAATGAGTCTCATGTTTTCTTTTTCTTGTTTATATTGATTTCAGAGAGGAAGGAAAAGTGAGAGATAGAAATATCAGTGATGAGAGAGAATCATTGATTGGCTGCCTCCTGAATGTCCCCTACTGGGAATGGAGCCCACAACATTGGCAAGTGCTCTGATGAGAATTGAACAGTGACCTCATAGTTCATAGGTTAAGGCTCAACCACTGAGCCACACAGACTGGGCCTCATGTTTTTTTCTTATTCATTGAGCCTTCTGCATCTTTTTCTCTCTCATATGACATATCCAAAAATATGGCTTATCCTCACTGCCTTATTAATTCCCACTACAACTTTTCTTCTTTCTCTCTCATATTATCTCTAAATGACTCACTGAACACTTCCTGACAGTGCAAACAAAGATAATCTATACTGTTGGGAACACTTCCTGACAGTGCAAACAAAGATAATCTATACTGTTGGGAACACAATTTTTGCCCAATTGATTAACTATGAAGACTCTGGAATGCCTTTTGAAGCTCTCTTTTATTTCTCCACCATACTTCCCCTAATTGTCTTTTTGGAACTCTGAAGATTCATCTAATAAATAGTTCCCCTCCCCAATACACCAATATGCAGATTCATCCAATAAATAGCCCCCCCAACACCAATATACCAATCTTGGTCAAATTAATTGGTCATTCTTGATTATGTGAATGAGATGTAACTACATTATTTTTTTCTAATATCTAGTGACATATAATTCCCACTGTAAGTCCTAGTCAGATGCCACCTGCTAAATGGAACATTTGCTGAATAAATTCAATAATTTCATCCTATATGCTTCTGTATCACTCTGATAATTTATAGAGAAAATATTAGACTATCTATTATTAGTTTTCAAGTATATTTCAACTGGAATACAAAATCCATTATGAATTGAGCACTATGCATGTTTTTTTCTTTCTATATCCCCTTTCATATAGTAGTTGTTGAATAAATATTTCCTGTGAATTGAATGTGTACTATATTTAATGAATTAATCCCAGTATTTTTGGTGACAGCTATACTAATTTCTCTTTGCTATATAAGAATTCTTGGCATTATTTTTACTTGCACTATCAGTTAACCTTGTTTCTCAAATCTAAATTTCCATATTTAAATCCTAATTTAAATTTAAATTAGGACTGTCAGCTTGTGAAATAAAAGTCAGATATACCAAATAATAAAAGACAAATAGTACCAATGATGTGTGCTGCAAATACTATGTTTATTTCTTGTGGTGAATTTTCTATCTTCATTAAGAAAACTTCAGAAATTTCAGGTCTTTTTAAACTGTTCCCATCTGATCCATCACACCTTTATTTTGTGTAATTTTAGGAAGTTCTCTCTTAGTCATTTAGTACCTCTAATATGGCACTTGATAAGCCTTCTGAAAGTATGTCTACCCTAAAAATATTCAAACATGGCTTTTTTACTATTTCAATGGTTGATATTAAAGACAACACAAAATAGGAAAGCTCCAAATACCACAACCTCCGTAAACACTCCCTTTAGCTAAATGAGAGCAATAATACAAGAATGATGCTTGGTATAAACAACAGACATTTTCTCAGATATACTTAAGTATGAGTAAAAACACCTTTAGAAAACTTTGCTATTTATGCTATTTTTTTTTCATTACTTTGAACAACCTGAATAAGAACTACATTACTTATTCAAACACAGATTTCAGACAAGTCATCTATCCACTCCCAACATTTCCAGATTGTCGGAAACCAAACATTGTTCTTACTAAATGGATGTAAACAGGAGGCCAGAAGGCTGGTCAACCTTAACTGCTCTGAAAAGTCAGAGCTAATTACTCGCTGTTTAGTTAAAACATTGTTGGCTGAAGCAACCTCTGTTTGTTTCATGTTAATTTCTGTTTTTGTTATTTCCTGCCTAAAGGCTAGGGGTGTGTCCCTAAGCCTTAATAAAAGGGAGAAAAAGGCCAGAGCAAGTGGCAGTCCTTTCCATTAGAGGAAGGCTCCCGCCTGGCCCCCCAATATCACTAAATTAATATTTTCTATTTTCTCATTTCGTTTGTGTGCGGCCTCCTTCAGAACCCGAACCCTGAACCACGCGGGACGTGGAAAGAGGTTCCCACACCAGATGGTTGCAATTACTTGTCTCCTTCGTAGAAAATCTGCCTTGGCCACTGAGCATTGCAAAAGTAACACAAGTGAGCAGAATAAATAATTGTAAATTATTAAATAATTTAAAAATAAAAAACATAATTACATACTAAACCTATTTTCAAACAGGTAATTTTAAGCATGAAATATTCCCAATACACATTTACATAACTATGACTTTATATAATCATGCCTACCATATAGACTAACATTGACACCCTCCTTTACTGAAAGCACAAATAAATTGAATTAAGTATCTCTATAAAAATATGCTTAGCCCAATAACTCATAAGGAACGCTCTGTTCATGGTCAATAAAAATAGTATTTTCAGTTCAGTATCTCTCTGGGAAATTTACTAAGCATAGTAGCTATTAAAGACTTTAAGGACCAAGGTGAAGATACCTGTCAACACATTTACTTCAGGTCCCAGAGCTGTAGGTGAAGAGGAGAACCTATGAATAGAAAGTGGGAAAGGCTGTAGAAGTAATAACTCACTGTGTTTTAGGGTGACTGTCTCCCTACTGACACACTGTGAAAACTATTAAGCTCCTTCCTGGCCCATATCAAGAACAATTATTGCATCCTTTCAATAAGCTCCCAACTCAACTGAGAAGTCTCAGCACTTAGAGGAAACTCAACCTATATAAACTAGTCCTGCCTGAGGCCAGTGCACAAAAGTAGGCGTTTGGGCAGCAGGAAAACTACTCCATCCATAATCAGGAGACTCTTGAGTTCAGAGTGTATCTCAATTTTTTAAAGTTGTATTTTTCATTGTCTCTTCAGATATTGAATTTAAAATATATAGTAGGCTTACAGTTGTGAACATGTGAAAGTTTATTATTATATAATTTGTTAATTATTCTACTATTTATTTGTATTACAACTGGAAACTTACTTTACCCATCCCTTTACATAGAAACGGAGATAAAAGATAGATGAAAGTGTTCAAAGCAGAATAGAGATGAGATAGCAGTAGAAAATCTTGTATGTTAAAAATGAGACATTAGTAATTGCAAAGTAATCACAAGAATCCTTTCAGCATGATCATACTTGCAGAAAATGGCCAGTAAAAATACAAGATTCTCCCAAATTCATAAATAAATATATAATAAGGAAAACTTTAGAATTTTGACTATATTTATAGAGAATATATTAATATACAAATAACACTTATATGTGGGTTTACCTTAATTTCCCAGTAAATCCATAGAGTTCAGATTTGTCATTAATTTATTTCTTAATAGGGTTTCACTATGGCCTGTGGGCAAAATATGGCCTATCACAGTTTCTATAATTAAAGTTTTATTGGACACACCAGTTCCTATTCATTTTATTGTCTGTGGTAACTTTCCTACTATAATAACTAAGCATAATAGTTTTGACAGAAATCACATAACCTGCAATGCAAAAATATTTACTAGCTGGCTCTTCATAGATTGCTGAACTCTGTTCTATATTAAAGTCATGGATATAACCTCACATTTTTGGATTTAACCTCACATTTTTGGAGTCAAGGGAGAAAAGTTTTTCTGTGTTGAGTTACTCAGGAATCCAATTACATGACTGTTACTGCATGGAAGCTTCCTCTGATCAAAGCATTGTCAGGTCTTACCAGTACATGTGTTAGTCTCACTTATGACTTCCCCTTACATAAAATGACCTATCATTCTCCATAGTCATCTACAGACTTAAATTTTAGCAGAATTTCATTAGTTTCTATTTTTCCTTACTTAGAAAAGGGTAAAGATTAAATCCGATGGCGTGGACATAATTTTTCTTTTGCCCTTCTATTTATCACATGTTCTTATTAGTTGTGTGACACAGGCCCATGTTATCAAGAACTTTCATTTCACAGATGTGAATACTTATACAGATGTTTACTATCAAAACTATAGTAACCAGCCAGATAGTCTCCAGCAAAGCTCAAATTTCAAACTAATACTCTCCATTGGTCACTTCCATGCATCTATCCATATGGTTATACCTCTGGTTGAATACTCTAAATCTAGTTTAATTTTATGCTATATAAAATGCTTGTGTATGCTAACAAGGTGGGAAATATTATCACATGGGTATTGAATCCTCTAGTATAACTGCCCACCAGATGTCTCACCACAGGAATTCCACAGATCTCCATTCTCACTGTTTACATGTCTTAGACATGATGTAGATCCTTAGAAAGAAGACACAGTATATAGTGGGATGGAAACCTGTTAGGTCACGGGGATGGAAACCTGTTAGGTCATGCAAAGAGGCACATGCAAGCTAACAAGCACCCCTTAATTTGGCCATAAAAAGATGAAGAAGCAATAGAATATTTTTCAGCAAGCCTCCTGAAAGTTAAAAATCTACTATAATATCTATATTTATATAAATGAATAACACTATTTTAGGGGTTGATTTTCACTTTTGTCAAAATTTTAAGCTAAAATTCACATGCCAGTTTCAACAAGTATGTGAAGAATTTTCATATTACAAAATTGAATTTAACAATTACACATAATTTTAAGTGATAAACTTATAATTATGACAAATGTAGAATTTTTTGTTATTTGCAGTCTAGCCAGAAAAAAATCTAGCATTAGAAATTATAATGAAAACAATGAAGTGAATCAATATACCTTGCTTACATTAATATTAATTAATATTAACCCTACAGTAAAAGCAAGAATAAAGAATAATGTAACATTCTGGAAAGTTTCCTCATACTATGTTTTACCTAATGCGCCCTCCCTTCACTGTCACTCTCACAGTACTATTTCTATCAAGATTTAACTCAAATGTCACTTTTCTGTGAAATTTCCTGTGCTCACATTGACAAAAGCATTCACAATTCCTACAACAGTCTGACAAAACTTTAATAACAGCTTCCATCCCACTTTATACTGTGCCTTATTTCTAAGTCATCTGACCACTAAATAATTTGACAACTTAGATCATAAGCTCTTTAAGGACAAGGCCCATTTTCTGTCACCAAATGACCTAGAGCCAGGTACAGAGTAGTAACACAATAAAATAATTACAGGAAACAAATTTAAAATGACAAGACAATAAGTGCTCACAATAAAAAAATTGAAGGTTTATAGAATTAGGAGGAAAATGCTTCTATTGTTGAATTTGTGCAAAAATAAGACTTAATTTATCATCACATATATCATAGTTTTTATTATTTAATCAAATGCATGAGGCAAACTCCCATATAGGCTCTTTCTACAAAGTTTTTTTTTTAAAAGCAAATCATGGTTTCTTAAATATACTAGTATTATGTAAATTAGAATTTCCCTCCTGATATGTTTCATATTTCAATTTTATGAGTCCTCAAAAACTTATCTAGAGCTGTGGTTCATCATTTAAGAAAATGGTTTTCAAACTGTATTAGGCAAAGTCCTTCTGATATCTTGTCCTTATCTTCATAAGTTTCATATATGACTCTTAAACAGTAACAATTAGGATTCAATATAAGATTTTGTATGAAAAACAGTTGATAAAAATTTTTAATGTTTAAAACATCACCCAAAAGTTAGCTTTCATTTACCATAAAGAAAATGTTTAACACATAAGGAAACCTCTGAATACTTATCAATTCTAAATTATCTAAAATAATAATAATAAAACCAACAACATTTGAAATTTAAAAGGCTCCACATATTTACTTATGTCTTAACACTAGTACACATCCTTCTCTGACTTCACTCACCCAATGTGTGGTAATTTCTTTTGAATCCTATATTGTTCTTAGAACTGATATCATCCAAGGTTTTTCTCCATGCTGTATAGGTTGTTCATTCAAGCTCTATCTCCAGAAACATTTCTATATGTTATATTAAAGTACTACTTTAAGTACAGTCTTCTATTATGTGAGTATAAAAATAATTGTTATTGATATCAATTGAATCAGTCAATCTCAGATCTACAGATTTTTAAACTATACTGTGGTATTCCACTGTACTGTAAGCAAAATGGAACACCAAAGCCAGTTTCAGCATGAAGATAGTATCTGTCACCATCTTCAATGACTCATCCTTTAGCTTAAACATCATCTTCTTCAGGACTCCTCTACCAAAATACAATCCTGTGCAGGGCAGTCCCATGTGCATGTCACTTGTGCAGCCACTCTAGGGCCCAGTGCTTGGTTTAATGCTCTCATGTTGTCATCATGAAATTCTTAGCAAGTTCTGGACAAGGGACCCAATTTTTATTTTACTGGAGACACAAATAATGGAGCCACACCTGCTGATGAGAGTGAGAACACATGAAACCATAATATTAATTGGTCAAGTGAATACTTTCTTAAAGTCAGTAGGAAATTTCAGCAAAAGCATGAAAAGAGACATCAAATGCCTCTTTTGCAGGGGTGTAATAGGAGAAAAGAAAATATAAAAGGAAAGATATATTCACAGATTACCTCAACTCTTTAGCTTATAATTATTTACTGAGTATGTACTAAGTAACATGTATTATTGTACCCGATGCTGAGATTACAATGAACAATGCTGCTAAGTCCCCACATTTATGGAAGATTTACTCTAGAAAAGAAACAGATAGTAACCAGCTCTGTCTGTGGTGGTGGGGAGAGCAAAGGGCAGTGTGTTGGAGGAGGACTTAACATATCTACTTGATCTCTAGCATTGTTACCTTTGGTAATCAGACAAAATGATAACAGTTAAGAAACTTTAATTGTAACAAGTGAGTTTTTTTATTATCAAGTGGCAATTCTTGAGTATTTTCTGTTTTTATGATTATCTTTTTTTCTTTTAGGATTTTTTGAAAATTTGATGAATCACTGCTGGTCATCTTCTCCACTTTGTCATTTACAATGCACAGTTTCAAATAGGAAATATTACATATATTTAGAAATTAATGTTAGGGCTGGTTTTTATAAATAATTATATAATGTTCCTTTCTTTTCTCCATCATGTGCTCCCTCTTGTGTATACATTTAATTGTATATGAACTGTTTTTTACCAGACAAGTCTTGTTAAATAGGAGCTAGGTTTGTGTCACTGGTTTTAAAAAAGTAATAAAACAAGACAAACAACACAAAGCAATACTTATAATTAAATGTACATAAATTCTGTAACACTGACCCTAATAAACAAGGAAAATGATCTTGGATCTTACAAAATTATTCTTATTTTTATGGGAACAATAATATGTGAAATATCACCTAGGGCCTTGGTGGGCAAACAGCAGCTAGCAAGCCACATGCGGCTCTTTGGCCCCTTGTGTGTGGCTCTTCCACAAAATACCCTGGCCTGGATGAGTCTATTTTGAAGAAGTGGCGTTAGATGAAGTTTAAGTTTAAAAAATCTGGCTTTCAAAAGAAATTTTAATCATTGTACTGTTGATATTTGGCTCTGTTGACTAATGAGTTTGCCTATGACTGACTTAGGGCATTGATGTAGGCAAGTAATGGGTCTTTGCTGATTTAATGACTACATAAAAATAATTACTTACTGAACATATCAACAGCTTTCTATTAGATATCCTAAATTGAGTCCATCCCCTTGTGCTAGCACCAACTTTGAAAGATTTAAAAAAGTTATTGTTGTTATTGTTTATATAGAAAAGGACATTTGCCCCCCCAAAAAAAAATTTTTTTCCCATCATTTTGACTACCTTTTATAGTAATTGTGGCTGATAAAAATCAAATATCCCTTAGAAATAATGCATAGTGAAAAAAATAAGAATTTTTAGTCAGCCTAAAGTATGGATGTATATTCTTCAAGGAGTAAAATCAATCCAGTGTACACTGCAATTTGGAACCATGAGAAAAACAAAACAAAAAATCACAAAGATCAATCTGTTCACATACAAGAGTCAAAAAGCTTCCTAACTAAAGAAGAAGACTATTTAAATTTCCTCAAGACAAGTTATGCCTGCTAACCATATTTGTGTCCCTTTACAACACATATCATTCACCCTGATTATATAAAAATCTTGTAATTCCATTTGGTAATGGGGTGGCAAAACAAGCAAAGATTCTTTGGAATTCTCACATACACACTGACTGCAGTTCATGGGATCACAAGGCTTTTAAACATCCAGACAGGTAAGTGACTGTGTCCTACACATAAGCCTTTAATTTAACTCATGTGCAGATGGGCATTTAATTGAAAGAAAATTGATAACATGTTTTCATTTACAACCACTAAAAGAAGGACTTTCATTCCAGTGTAATTTTATATTTAACCATTCTCACTGTGAAGAGATTCTATCATAAGAATCTTTGGAAAGTCACATCTGATCACAACTTTAGCATCTTTGTCTTTGGTTTTTGTTGGTGGAAAATACATTTATTATACATCTTGTATTTGAATACTCAAATTTCTCTCAGTATTTTCTTCCTAGAACTCAATAGTTTCTGTTAGTTTAAAATTTATTTAAAAAAATGTCTTAACTCTTTAGACATTTCTTGTTTATATTTATTAATGTGCTTTTAGAGTGCAATAAAGGTTTCTCATTAATTAAATAAAAATAAGATGAAACAAACAAAAGGCTACTATTTAACCTAGAAGCCTACATCTATCAATTTTACTTACACTATTTCTATAAAATTTCATATAAATCCCACCTAAAATTAACATGATATTTATTGGTAATTCAGAAGGTTAGAATTGTTTTTAGGACGTTTTAAAAAATAAGAATGTTTGTAGGCTGATTGAGGGTATTTCATCTGTTAAACTTAGGGAAATTACTCTCAACATGAACATCTTTGGTATCATAAATATGCTTGCTTACCTGTACTGCTGGATATATTAACATCAATACTGATGTCAGCTATTCCTCCTCCCTTTAGAGATGCTACACATGTGTATGTCCCAAAATCCGTGAATTTTAAATCAATGATGTCCAAGTTTGTTGTTCCCGGAGACACATCTGGATCTGTCTGTGTAATAACCATCCGCTCAGAGCTTCTTAACGGACGACCATTTTTAAACCAATTAAATGTTAACTCTTCAGAAGGAACAGCTTCTACTTGGCAAGATATTTTCACCTCACGCCCAATCTGGATGTTGTCATCTTTGTGATAAGGATCTGGTGTGATCCAAAACCGTCCCTTTTTTAATGCTAAAACATAAAAATTCCATAAGTAGTTAGTGTTACTTTCACAATGCTAAGGATTTCATTCACTCTAGCTTAGTATCTCTGGGCTGAAATAAAGTAAATAAAATAAAGCAAATAATATAGTATATATATATAGTATATAAATCTCTCTCTATATATATCTATATATATCTATATATATTTTATATATATATTTATATATATGGATATATCTATATATAACTTGATTATCTCCATATACATATCAATAAACCTTATATAATCTAGAAGTAATCTAAAGACCTAAGTCACTTAGAGACTTCAAACAATTCAATCTGGTAACGGGCTGGCAAGACAAGTAAAATTACTTTGGAATTCTCCACATATACACTGACTGCAATTCATGGGATCACAAGGCTCTCAAACATCAATTGGATAATATTTTCCAATGGTATGAAAATGCTTAAAAAGCTATACATGATACATAAACATTCTTGCTATTGAATTTAGAACAAACAATATAACCTGTTTGGATAAAGTAATTATGAATTAGAGTTTAAAATAATAATAATAATAATAATAATAATAATAATAATAATAAAATGTCAATTCACTACTTATCCCTCAGTTATGACACTTCTTAACTCAATTATTGCACAATTGTCACATTAAAGAAAATTCTTCTAAAGTTGAATCTACATGCTGACCAAAACTAGATTTGTAAGAATTAAGTCAGTTTACATCATGAAGCATTTTTATATACTGAAATAACCTGAGTTAAAAAAGAAGTGTTTTTTTCCCCCAAACATCGCTGTCACTGCTCTCTTCCGCCGCACATGGATGTTTCTTGTTGAAACTATTTGCTGAGTCTCTTGTGCATATGACCAACAGAACCTCTTGGCAGGGAGCTTGGAAAGCCTGCTGTGTTTGTATCCCTACAGCAGGGCTTTCTGGGGCTAATTTCAGCTCTGTTCTCACAGCCTGAGTCAGTAGTGATAACTACTAAGGGCTTCTTGGGGAATATCTATTGGTTTCCTGAGAACTCCAGTTTTGAACTTTGAATTACACCAGGGATACAATAAGGAATAGAGCTTTCTCTTTTTTATGGCAGTGGTTCTCTTCTGCACACACTTTTCTCTTTTCCAGTATCCTATTCATTTCCCTCTCTCTTAAGGGAGATATGAAGCACATGCAGTGAAATATTATTATCAGAATAATAATTGTTCATTTACTTCAACCAATACACCTAACTATATAATGACAATGGTAAAAACGATGTGAATTTAGAGAACCTGTGGCTTTGGCTCAGTGGAAGGAGCATTGGCCTGTGAACTGAAGTGTCAAGGACATGAACCTTGGTTGCATGTCTACCCCCAGCCATGGCCAGGGTGTGTATGAAAGCAACCAATCTATGTGTCTCTCTCACATCGATAGATATTTCTCTCTTTCTCTTTCACTCTCTCTAAAGATCAATGAAAAAATATCCTTAGGTGAGAATTAACAATGACACAAAAGAGTACCTGCAAATAATGGAGGCTTTCTAATTGTATTTTGGGTTACCTTTCCTGAATTTAACTAGATTTTTCTCAGTTGGACTAATCAAGGTTTGGAAACACCATAGAAATATATTAAATTCTGAAAGAATGCACTGAAGATTAATACACTTTTTAAACCTTAAAAATATTTGCTTTTAACATTATTTACTCTAGAGTACCAAATATTTTATCTGCTTTCTTGTTTGCATCTTAATGAGGAGAAATAAATAAACATCAAAAACAATCTTTTCTCTTTCTTCTTTTTTTCTTTCCTTTCATTCTTGCTTTCTTCTTTTCTTTTTGTTCAAGAAATATTTATAGGGCTCTGTTCAAGAACAAAGATTAAGCAAGACCCTTATTACATAAAATAAAGAAAATAAACCTAACTGCGTCTCTCACATATTCAAATTATCTATTCACAGGTTATTAGTCCTATTTCTCTGCCTAACATTTATGATACTTATGTCAAGAAAATCTACAAATTGCATGATGTAAAATGTTTTATAAGTGTGAATAAGTTGAATCTCAGAGAAGAATCTACCAAAATATTCCTTAAAAAATGCACAAAGCTTCCATCTTAATGAAATACCAAAGACAAATATTTAAATTATATTGTTGTATTATTTGTTTCCACAATAAAATGCAATTTATGAACCTTAGTTATTCCTAATCATGTCTTTATTAGTACATGGCTCTAGAATAAAATTAGAGGAAAATATACATTCTATTATCTACAGGCATATATTTATATTTTAATAGACACTAAAATATGATTTTTAGTAAAAAGAGAAATGTGCTAAAATATATCTGACTACTATATTTGGTGTATAATATTGTGCATATATAACTCAAATGTAATTGAAATTCTATAGCACATAGAATATCCTTTTAAAAAATAATTTTAGGGAGAAGTAGGGTGAGAAAAAGAGGGAAAGAGAAATGTGGGAGAGAAACATCAACAGTTGCCTCCCACATGCACCAGGACAATAGGGATCCAACCTGAAACATCATAGGCCCTGATCAGAAATAAAAACTTGTCACCTTTTGGTGTAAGAGAGACACTCCAACCAATGGAACCATCCAGCCAGGCAGATTACCTTTGTTCCTTGATAAAAAGATCTAAAAATAATATTAAATACTAGTATTATAATATTTAAATGAAAAGTTTCCTTTAATTTGGGAAGAATTTTTTCTATCCTGTTTCTATAGAGAAGTGGTAAACCTAAATACAAATTTTAAACAATTCACTATTTTTAAAGTTCAAAACAACACACACCAACATTTGCGCTAATTTAACAATTGCTTCATATGCCAGCATATTTAGAATAAATTTAATTACAAAGTTATGTGTCAGCTACCATGTAACTACATAATAAAAAACCCTGAAATTTTCATTGTTGACTTACTAGGCAGTTATGTTTCCTAGCCCAATTTTAGACATAGTGACATATTAAGGTGATATTGACATTGAGAAATCTGGAAACTCATCAAACATAATAGGTTTAAACTTTTAAACAATTCAAAGCATAAAATTAATAAAAAACATAAAATTAATATCTATATTTTGTGTTATGGACTGTTTTATTCATAAAAATAAGTGAAAATTCAAAGTAAAATATTAAAATCACAAATCTTATAACTAATTAATGAATAAAATTAAGTATAATATAATTATATTTTTATAGAAAGCAATATAATCAAGGGAACTCATTTGTTGATCTCAGAGTCAGATAATTTTATAATTTGACCAAAGACAATCATATTAGTGTTTCAAATGACAGATTCTGAAAGGAAAGAAAGACAAATGAGTCTTGCAAGTGATTAAGGAAGCTCAGAATAATCAGCGTGGATCACTTGACTGGAGAACTATCTATTCCAGTTGCTTTATGTTTTCCCATTAGATTCTGTTTTCCGATGGTCTTAGGCGACCTTGCTAGCAGTTTTCAACCTGTGGGTCGCGACCCACAAGTTTAGAACCACTGCTGTAGAGCCTAAGACCATCAGAAAACACAGATATTTACATCATGATTCATAACAGTAACAAAATTAGAGTTATGAAGTAGCAACGAAAATAATTTTATGATTGGGGGTCACCACAACATGAGGAACTGTATTAAAAGGTCACAGCATTAAAAGATTGAGAACCACTGCATTAGAAGCTATCCAGTTTTGCATACATAACAGTAACATTCTAAGGAATGGGGTGGGGGGAGAAGCATGTGTTGTGTGTGTTTGTATACCTATCTACAGTAACAGAGGGCAGTTAAAATTATTTTCTAATTTACTTTGGCTGTTCAGAACACTAAGAGTACAGTTCTGTAAACTGGGCACAGATACACAAAGAACTTGAAACCTAATACTAGTTTTTCATTTCTATGTGATCCAATATTGGCAATCTACTCTTTTTTTTTGGATTAAGTGTACCAATTATAAAAATAGGGGTTATAGTATTAGGCTTCCTATGTGACGATTGTGATAAATAGCTTATTAGCAGTAGTGTAGAGCTTTGAAAATATAAAGTGTTTAATATAGTTAATCAACTAGGAAGCAGGTTCCTTCATTTATAATTAAACATTCTCTTTTTCAATGAACAATTTATAGTAGTTCATGCAATGTTAATTTAAAGCCATTTCCTGCTACCAGTTAAGATTTCAAATGTTTAAAATCAGTCTGTGATTAGTCCCAGAGTATAACTGAGGTAAACAGTATAAAATAAGACTACAGAATTAAAGAAATTCTATGGAAAAGGGAGGAGAAATCCCTTTCCCCAAATGCAATTTCTTAGTTTCTCCAAATCCCCTAACACCAGACAGGGAGAACATTAGATTTAGCTTAATGTATCATAAATTGTGATAGATGGACCTCAGAGGGTACTTGTTTAGTCTGGCAATGTATGTAAAGAATTGGCATCACACTGAGCCTCTGTTCTGGATAATCAGTTTAGAAAACATTGCAATATAATACATAGCCCCACTTTTTTAAATAGTGAGAAACTGAATGCAAATTGACACACATTCACTTTAGACAAGTTACTCTTTAGGACACTGTAAATTGCACTTACTGAAGTCCATCTACTTTGAAATTTACAAAAGTGCTGTGTGAGAAGAATGAAATATGTGTATAAAAGGAAGGCCATTAATTGTAAAGATCCAGGTAGAGTTTACTACTGACTTTACCCTAGAGATGAAAGTGAATTTTTGCCTGTAAATGACTACAACTTGGATAAAAAAATATTTAAAGTGAGATTACTTCTTCTGTGTATGCCTGAAGGAGAGACTTTTAGCTCTGGAGAAGCCTAGGCTTTATGGTTTCTAGGAATACAAACTGAATGCAGATAAAAGCAAAAAGGAGACTGTGAGATTATAAGTTGCTTGTAGCTATCGACTTAAAAATATAAAATTCACTGATTGTCAAATGTTCCCCACAACACATAGTAGTTTCATAATAAAATAAAATGTGTGGGTAGAATAAAAAATACATTAAAATTTTCTAAATTTTAATGAGAAAGCATCTCTTTGGAGATCAGGTATATCAAGTTTAGGCTTTTGAACCTCTGCCAAGAATTTATTTCAGAAAGAAGATGAGACCCAGAGTGAATGCTGACCTCCATGCCAAGTAAATAAATTCAAATCAATAATAGTTCAACCAGATAAATAAGAATTGATTTTCAACTCATTAGTTCTCTGTTAAAAGCAATAAAAATATTAGAGTAGAAGTATTTTCCAGTCCTATCTCATGACAATTAAAAATATATTGTTTCAGTAAAGCAACTTAAGAGATAGTAAAGATCTTATATAATAAAGAAGTAATATGCAAATTAACCATCATTCCAACACACAATATGGCCACTATAAGATGGTTGGCAGGAGAGGGCAGTTGTGGGTGATCAGTCTAGCAGAGGAGGGCAGTTAGGGGTGTCCCAGCTGGTAGGGGAGAGCAGTTAGGGGCAATTGAGTCAGCAGGGGAATGATTAGAGGATGATCAAGCTGGCAGGCAGAAGCAGTTAGGAGAAATCAGAGAGGCAGGCAGGCAAACGGTTAGAATCCAGCATTGTGAGAGGGATGTCCAATTGCCAGTTGACATCCTTCGCAGGATCCCAGATTAGAGAGGGTATAGGTGGGCTGAGGGACTCCGCCACCCTGCATGAATTTCATGCACTAGGCCTCTAATAATATATATAAATGGTCCAATTATGATAAGTGCCTGTCTTTCTTCTCAGAGAGATTGTGGACCCCTGGGGAGTGAGGCCATGCCTTAGTCTTCTTTGTTACTTCAGATCCTGAGCCCAGTATTTTGTTGTAGTTGATATTCAATAGTTTTAGTTGAATTTAATAAAATTTGACATTTCAAAGCATTAACTCTATGGATTCCTATTGATACCATTCAATATGATATTTCCTCTGTTTTTGTTTTGTTTGGTCATTTTATGTTCTGTATCCATGATAGAAAATAGGAGAGCAAAAAGGAGATCTGATATCCTCTAGAATTCAGGGGCTTTGTTGTGTGGGAGTAGAATTATACTTGGTGAACAAAGTATTAATATGAGGATATATATGAAAAAGAGGATTCTGTAAAGAAAAATACTAGCTGTTATATGTCCTGGTCATATGATATGCCAGGGACATCAGCTTTCAAATGTGTCTTGTAACTATTGCTTTGTAAAAGAGACTGCATTTCATGCAAAAAAGAAAAAAAAAATATATATATATCTGAACACAGCTATCTGAAACAATATTTGCCAAAACCTGTTTCAGAAAAAGGTTGAGCATCATGTTTGAAGAAAGTTGGGGATTGACTATGTGAGTGAAAGTTCATGTTTCTGTAGAAATTTTCAGAGTTTTGAACATGCTAACATGCACACTACAATACTCTTAGAGAGATTGTTAGCATCTACAAAAATCTTTTACTTTTAGGATATATTTCAGTACTATAATTCCACAGAATAAAGTAAGAAAATGTATCAGTTGATGAGAACCATTGAAAAGACTCTAATATTGAATTTAATTTTTGATATTTCAGACATTTTCATATGAGCATTACAAAATAATTGACAAAATACAACTCTTCAATGAAAATAAAATTTTTGATTCAAAATTACTGCACAGGGGATGTATTTTGATATTTAAGTTAAAATGCACCTCAGAACACACTGAACATGTAAAACATTCCAGAGCCATCTAATACACCTGTCTGCTTTAAGGAGAGTGTGTCTGTTTCCTTTCCTAGACAAGCAGCATTTTTTAAAATTTAATTTATAACTTTGGAATACACATTTTAAAATATGCAAATAGCATAGAAAAGAAATACACTGTATTTGCAATTATTGATAGAGGCTATTAGTTGCTTGAGTAAATAAGAATAATGTATATTTATATCTTATCTATATAAAAGTACTTAAAGTGTTTTTATAAGAAGTATTAAAGCTACAGGATGGATAGGAGTAGAGGTCTCTTTTTTTCCTTATATTCTATTAGCTATCTTATACACACTTCCTTTAACAACTCGAATTGTCAATCTATAGTCTGAATGAAAGTCTGTTAAAAATTCAAGAGTAACAACAAAAAATCATTACTCCCATTTCCTAAAACTAATTTAAAATAGTGCCCCTGATCATCTGAATGCAGAGCTAGATGCTTAAAAGAAGTTGGGTTTCTATCTAATTATGAAGTATCAAGGCTTTATTTATTTTGTGAATATACTCAAAGATAATTACAACAATTCAAATTGTTTAAGCAGGGTTATGATTAAATTTCAATAGTCTTAAATGTCCTTGCTTATTAGAATAGGTAAGTATTTTGGTTAGAAATTAAAATAAGAAAGGATCTTTTAGATGGCCACAAATTTTGCTTTTTATGTAAGCCCGTCCTTGAAAAATGAGAAGAGTAGAGACTAAAATATCATTATTATTTTGCCATTATTATCATTTCAGTCCTATTTTAAGTTAGAAGAAAATATTTTCTGCTCATGAATTATTTAAAAATCTATGTAGTGTCATAAAAATAAGCATTTTCATAATGTGGCTACTATGTAAATGATATTTGACATAGGGTAATATCTTAGCACCAATTATTTAAATAGGAGAATATTAATCAGTACCACTTACTGGTCATATGAAATTAAAATTAGTAGGTATGTTAAACTCACTTTTTCTATCAAATTTAATAATACCATTCACTATGAGAAATGAGAATGTGTCCAGAGTAAATTATATTTCTTTATTAGTTTTTAAATATCTAGGAGTAGAAATAGCTATAACCGACCTCTGCTAAATATAGTTCTTTTGAAATCCTTTTGAAAATGGTATATTCTTAATATTTATGGAATTGATCATGTAGCAGTGAAAATAATGAGACTAACTGAAACTAAAAATCTTTCTTTGCTTTTCTTGTTTTCATTATTTTCTGTCTCAAAAGCTGTGGCCTTTCTCCTTTCCAAAATTATTCTGCCATCTGTCAGCCTTTCTCACTATATACTGATGTTCTGCATTCTTTTGGTTATTCACTTTCTTTTGAAATTTAAATATTTTCTCTTCCAAATAATATTTACTTTCAGAGTAGAAAATTGTTTAAGTTGCATCTAAACTTAGAACATTTTTCTTAACTCTAATAATCCTTCAAACTATTTGTAGCATATATTTTTGAAAATATAGTGAAACACCAGTTGCCCCTGTTGTACCACAAACTCACTCATTTGGAAAATTTACATACTGGTTTTTCACTCACACTGAAGTTTCAAAGGTTAGCAATGATTTCTTAACCAATGAACACAATGGTATTTCCAGTTCTTTTTCATTTTTATATCACTTAAAATCTGTATTTCATATTACTTTATATGAGAATCACCTTCTTCTTGAAAATTTATTTCCTACTGGTTCTTATAACTGGTAAAATATAAGATCATATTTAAGAAAATAAATAAATCACTTGACTTAGCTCATTTGCATTTCTGTTGTCATGATTTTTCCTAGTTCTCTAGTTTATTTGGATTCTGTCATTCAAAAAGTGCAAAGTCAGCCGAAGCTGGTTTTGCTCAGTGGATAGAGCATCTGTCTGTAGACTGAGGGGGCCTGGGTTTGATTCCAGTGAGGGGCATGTACCTTGGCTGCAGGCACATCCCCAGTGGGGAGTGTTCGGGAGGCGCTGATCGATGTTTCTCTCTCATCGATATTTCTAACTTTCTGTCTCTCTCCCTTCCTCTCTGTAAAAAATCAATAAAATATATATTTTTTAAAGAGTGCAAAGTCAGTATTTGTTGATAAGGAAAATATTTTTATAAATTACTTTGCCATAATTGCAGACCATGGGGTATTTAATCTTCTGCCTTCCATTTTGCTGCCTATATTTGGGGAAATTAAAGCTTTAGTTTGTCTATTTCTTTTTGTTTGTTTCTTAAAACACAAAACATTCTGACCAGATCCATGAACATTTAACTTTAAATAATGGTTAAATTATATATATATGATTAAAGAGCAAAGAAATAGCTTACATATATTTAATGATCACATAAAATATCTATATTCACTGAGAAATTATATAAATTATCATCTTACCTTATGAGAAGCTGAAGCATCAATATCGCTAAGACTAAATATTCCCCTCAACATGACTCAGTGTTAAACAGGTTTCTTCCTAACTCTATGCCTCTGACCTTCCTTTTCTGATAGCATTTACTTTTAGAAAACTTGCATTTATAATGCTTTCTCTGCCCCTTTGAGATGTAAATCTTCTGAAGAAAGCCAGAATACCTTGATAAATGTCTTTCTGGAGGACCTTTGAGCCATCACTTTAGAAAGTAATCATTGAAGGAGATAGTGCATCCATCTCCCAGTCTCTATAAGAGAGAAAGAGCCTAACTTTGAAATGTGAAAAGATCACTTAGCACAGTTGTCTCTGTCACATTGACTAACCTCCCCCACAAACATGTTCCAGTATGTTTTCATTACCTTACCCAGCATTTAAAAACCCTTTTGCCGCTTGATTCAGTAGAGTTGCAGTTAATCTCCCTCTTTGTGGCAATGATCTTGATCCCTATTGCAAGTCTTGCATAGGATCTTCCATGCTGTTTTGTAATGTTTAGTGTAATTTTCCTTTCATACAGTTACGTTTTGTATTGTGCATTATTGAAATAAGCAAAAGAAGGATCAGTCTAGGAAATCTGTTGCTACAGTTTCAAACACAAAAGAAAATAATGCTTATGATTATAGCATAGGACCTACACACATACTCTGACACACACACACACACACACACACACACACACACACTATAGTATGCTGCTCAAAGATGAAATGTCACACAAGTACTTGAGTTAAAAGGGTTAATTTAAACCCTTTATAAACTATGCTTCCCTCAAAATGGTAAAACCCACTTAATATTTAATTCCTTCTAGATCTAGAGTTTCTGATAATAGACCACAGGACAAGGATCTGGATTTGTGGTTACCCAACAGAAGACAGGACTGCTAAATGAGGTATGAAAAAGACTGACTCTAAAACTAAATAAAGTTAATACATTATAAAAACAAATATAATATTTCCATTTCTAAAATTAAATTTCTACCTTACTCTAGGAGCCTTTAAAACACATTTTAGAAATACATGTTATAGCTCTTCCATCTTTTTTAAAATGAGAAAATTGTGGAAGGAAAGCAAATAAGATAAGGTCAAAATGATGCTGGTACAGAAATGTTTTCAAATCCTGTACAATTGGTAGTGAGGCCATAAATTGACTCTGATTTTTACAGAAACAAAGGCAAAACAGAACTAATTTCATGTCATATTTAAGTTAAAAATACTCCAATCGTTAAACAAAACAAAATAATTATTCCTGGTTCAAAGATTTGAGTGGAATTTGTCTTCTGAACTTGCATAAATGAGACACATAATGAATAGCACTCTTAGCCATATCCTTATGGTGATCAAAACAATGTAATTCACAAGATTAATTGTTAATCTGTCCTTTATATGGGAACTACAGGAACATGGTACCAGTGCAAAGTTGTTTAGGCTCGATTCAAAGATAAATCCAAAGATAGCCTCTTGGCAAGTATTTAGCAGGAGAAAAAAAATGAGAATGTCCCAGAGAGATCTTGTTGGTGTACAATGTGTTCAGGGTTATGTGAAAATGTATACTCTAAATGGTAACTGATACAAAAATTAGAATTAAATACTTTTAGGAAGGAGGAAACCAATGCAGAATACACACTATATAAAGAAGGACAAAGAGAAATACCTGTGGACAGGGATAAGGTAGGGAGGTCTACATTGTACCAACATTTGTGAAAACACTACTTTTGAATACCTTAAGAAAAAAAATTGGTTCCACAATATATCTCATGCTAAATTAACTGATTAGATAACTTAGAGAATTATTGGATATAAGCCAATTTAGTGTTAGGACACATTTGAAGGATACAAGGACTTGTTTTGGAAGAGTTGATCTGAACTCCCTCTTAGAGGAAATGATTAGATGATAAGGTCAGTAATCGATATAAATCCAGAGACATGGGAGCATGGAAAAGATTGAAGAATCTCAGATGAAAGGAGTCAGGGGAGGCAGAGGAAGAGATTAACCAAAGAATTAACCATGGACACTGACGATAGTGCAGTGAAGGCCTGGGGGAGATAACAGGATTGAGAGGGTCAATATAAGAAAAATAGGGACATCTGTAGTACTTTTTTAAAAAATATATTTTATTGATTTTTTACAGAGAGGAAGGGAGAGGGATAGAGAATTAGAAACATCGATGAGAGAGAGACATCGATCAGCTGCCTCCTGCACGCCCCCTACTGGGGATGTGCCCACAACCAGGATACATGTCCTTGACCGGAATTGACCCTGGGACCTTTCAGTCTGAAGGCTGATGCTCTATCCACTGAGCCAAACCGGTTTCGGCTGTAGAACTTTTAACTACAAAAATAAATGTACACAAAACAAAAACTTAAATTAAAAATATAACGTTTATAGTTTAGAGCAGTAGTTTTTCCAAGTGGGAATACTGGAGCAACAACAGCATAGCCTGGGAACATATAAAAAGTACAAGTTCTTGGTAGCATTTCACACTAAATATACAATTCCTGAGGTAGATCTTAGCCATCAGCATTTTAACAACTCCCTTGAGTGATTCTGATGTAGTCTCAAGTCTGAAAGCCACTATCTCAGAGAATGGTTTATCTTCCATCCTCTGGAAAAAAGGCAGAGGGAGTGAGGTTGACCATTAGCACACCCAGAGGACTATTCAGCCATTAAAGAATGTGTGGAATAATGGCCACATGATATCTTTTACTTTGCAAGACACTCAGGAGATTTTTTTAATCTGATTATAACACTTGAAATATTATTAATAAACAGTTCATTAGTATCAATAATAAAATAGTATAAATTGACCTAACATTGCTTAACCTTAAATATAGCCAGAGTCCAAAGGAAGTTCCACAAAATATTTGTTTCTAGATTTATTCACAAAATAATAAAGATGTTAAGACTAGTTAACATTAAATGCCTCAAAGTAACCCTATTTACCTAAGAAATTCTAACTTTCAAAGTATTAATAATATAACCAAGTCTCATTTAGGGAAAATTAAAAAAAATATGTTCATAATTTCAATTGAGAGATTAATAGCCCATCAATTTTCTTCTGAGTACCAATGACTTCTTGGAGAGTCACTATAGATAACAGTGAAGCAAAAGTTTTCTGGAGTCAGATTGTCTGCATTCTTATATAATATAATTTGACCATTTGTTAGCTGTGTGACCTTGTGCAATTTAATTGTTCTCCCAAATCTGCAAAATGAAGATGATAATAAAATTGATCTATGAATCTCTGCATATGTTGATGCCAACACAGTGCAAGCACACAGTAGATGTCAGCTGTTTTCTATGCAATGTTGCCCTGAGCACTGACAACACATCCACAACTATGTTTGTTACCAGTTATCAAAGAATGAAGAGCCTCATGGCACAGATAAGCATAGAGATAAACAATTGTATTTAGAGTACAATAAAGCATTAAGTGTACTAGGTATTATGAAACAGAATACTTTAAAAACAATAAAAAAAATAAAAACAAAAAGACTAGGGGCAAGAAGAGCCTGAAAATGAGAGGGAAAACAGGAAGGTTGCAGATGGTGAAAGTTCTGCAGCGAGTGGTAGCATCAAAGGATGTGGAACATAGATTTCACTATTCCAATAATAGGTCCTACTTCAGCTTTCACAAACACTAGCAAATCCCTTCATGATTCCATAAAATGTACTTCCTTGTTGTTTAAACATTCATTTCTACACCTCTCCTGTCTTTTTGTCAAGACTAACCTCTTAAAATGTGTTCCTGATATCAACTCTAGTTCTGTGTGGAATATTACACACCATCAATTTTCTCCTGTATTTTTCTCTTAAAAATATATTTTTTATTGATTTCATAGAGAAAGAGAAAAGGAGAAAGGGATAGAAAAATCAATGATGAGAGAGAATCATTAATCAGCTGCCTTTCACATACTCCACACGAGGGATCAAGCCTGCAAATCTGGCATGTGCCCCGACTGGGAATCGAACCATGATCTACTGGTTATCTGTTAATACACTTAGGTTGGTGACATGAAAGAACAAATAAGATGGCAAACAAACTTTGTCATTCATTGGGAACATATCTGAAGCTATTTCTAAGTAGTTATCATATTAACTAGAGGCCAGGTGCATGAAAATCATGCACAGAGGGTTGGGGGAGTGTTCTTTATCCCAGCCTGCTCCCTCTTAAATCTGGGACCCCCTGAGGAATGTCCAACTGCCCTGTTGGGCCTGATACAGGTAAGATCAGATCTAAAAGGGCAGTCGGACATCCATCTCACAATCCAGGACTGCTGGCTCCCAACTGCTCTTCTGCCTGCCTTTCTTATTGCCCCTAACTGCACTGCCTGCCAGCCTGATCACCCACTAACACTCCCCTGACAGCCTGATTGATGCCTAACTGCTCCCCTGCCATCATGTTTGCCCCTAACTGCCCTTCCCTACGGGCCTGGTCACACCTCACTGCCCTCCCGTGCAGGCCTGGTCCCTCTCTACTTCCCTCTCCTGCTGGCCATCTTGTGGTGGCCATTGTGTGTCCACATGGGGGCAGGATCTTTTGACCACATGAGGGCAGTCATCTTGTGCTTTGGAATGATGGTCAATCTGCATATTACTCTTTTATTAGATAGGATAGAGGCCTGGTGCATGGGTGAGGGCCAGCTGGTTTGCCCTGAAAGGTGTCCTGGATCAGGGTCGGTGTTCCTTTGAGGAGTGGGGTGCCTTTGGCAAAGGGCCTGTCGTGGATTGCAGGCTGGCCACACCCCCAGAAACCCAAGCAGAGGCCCTGGTATGTGGGAATTATTTATCTTCTACAACTGAAATTTTGTAGCTCCTGTAGCCTGTAGCAGAGCCAAGCCTTTTACAGGCACAGACATAGAAACTTTGTTGCCTTAAGCAGAGGCTTCAGTCAATCAGGGTGTGGGAAAAGCTTGTCTTTCTCCCTTGCCAGAAGCAACCCAAGCCTCCCTCCTGCTCTCTCTGTGGCCGTAGACATCTTGGTTGGGTTAATTTGCATACTCGCTCAGATTGGCTGGTGGGCATGGGTGGTGGGTATAGCAAAGGCATGGTCAATTTGCCTGTTGCTCTTTTATTAGAATAGGACTACAGGCCTGGTACATGAAATTCGTGCATGGGATGGTGGGTGTCCTTCAGCCCAGCCTGCTCCCTTTCAAATCTGAGACCCCTTGAGGGATGTCCGACTGCCCGTTTAGGAGCGATCCAGGTAGCATCGGGCCTAAACAGGCAGTCAGACCTCTTTCACAATCCAAACTGCTCATTTGCCTGCCAGTCTGATCATCCACTAATCACTCCCCTGACAGCTTGATTGATTCCTAACTGCTCCCCTGCCAACCTTTTTGCCCCTAACTGCCCTCCCCTGTGGGCCTGGTCACCCCTAACTACCCTCACTTGCAGGCCCAATCACCCCCAATTTCCCTCCTCTGCCAGCCTGGTCACCCTTAACTGCCCTCCCCTGTTAACCACTTTGTGGTGGCCATCGTGTGTCTGCAGGATTTTTGACCACATGGGGTTAGTCATCTTATGTGTTGGAGTGATGGTCAATCTGCATATTACTCTTTTATTAGGATAGAGGCCTGGTGTATGGGTGGGAGCCAGCTGGTTTGCCCTGAAGAGTGTCCTGATTCCGGGTGGGTGTTCCCTTGGGGCGTCAGGTGGCCTGGGCAAGGGGCCTGTGGCGGTTTGCAGGCTGGCCATGCCCCCCAGCAACCCAAGCAGAGGCCCTGATATCTGGGATTCATTTATCTTCTACAGTTGAAACTTTGTAGCCTGGAGCAGAGACAAACCTTCTTCTCCCACAGCCACTGAAACATTGTTGCTTTAGGTGGAGGCCTGCCAGCCAGGGTGTGGGAAAAGCATGTCTTCCTCCATCACCAGAGGCAACCCAAGTTTCCCTCCTGCTGTCTCTGTGGCCATAGCAATCTTGGTTGGGTTAATTTGCATAATTGCTCTGATTGGCTGGTTAGCATGGCTGGTGGGTGTGGCTTGTGAGTGTAGCAGAGGTTCAGTCAATTTGCATATTACTCTTTTATTAAATAGGATTGTTGCCACATAATCATCACTCAACACAAATGTAGTAAAATTTATAATTATATTTTTCTTATTTCAATTAGTTATGTAATAAATTATTTTTGAAGTAAATGGCATACTGTTTATTACATTTGTATATTTATTTTTTTAAATTTTATTTTATTGTTTAAAGTATTACATATTGTAGTACATATATCTCCAATTTTTTCCCACATAGACCTTACACCAGAATCCTCTACCCTGTCACATGCCCTCATCCCACCTCCACCCCCACAGTGTCTTATGTCCATTGGTTGTGCTTATATGTCTGCATTCAAGTCCTTTGGTTGATTTCTTTCCCCTCTTCCCGCCTCTCCCTAATATTTCCACTGTAATTTGATAGTCTGTTCGGTGCTTTACTGCCTCTGTATCTATTTGTTCATCAGTTTATAATATTCTTTATCTTCCATAAATGAGTGAGATCATGTTGTATTTTTCTTTCATTGTCTGGCTTGTTTCACTTAACATAATGCTCTCCAAGTCCATCCATCTGCTGCAAATGGTAAGAATTCCTTTTTTTTATAGTAGTGTATTATTCCATTGTGTAGATGTACCATAGTTTTCTAATCCACTCATCTGGTGATAGGCATTTAGGCTGTTCCCTAATTTTAGCTATGGTGAATTGTGCTGCTATGAACATAGAGGTGCATTTTTCCTTTATGATTGGTGTTTCTAGTTTCTTGGGATATATTCTTAGAAGTGGGATTATTGGGTCAAAAGGGAGCTCCATTTTTAGTCTTTTTGAGGAAACTCCATTTTGTTCTCCACAGAGGCTGCACCAATCTGTATTCCCACCAACAATGCAAGAGGGTTCCTTTTTCTCTGCATCCTCACCAGCACTTGTGCTTTGTTGATTTGTTGACTATTGCCATTCTGACAGATGTGAAATGGTATCACATTGTAGTTTTTATTTGTATCTCTCAGATAATAAGCGACTTTGAGCATGTTTTCATGGCCTTCCTTTTGTCTTCTTTCAGAAAGATTCATTTAGGTCTGGTGCCCATTTTTTTTATTGGATCACTTATTTTCCTTTTATTAGGTTGTATAAGTTTCCTGAAGATGTTGGAGATTAAATCTTTGCCAGTGATAACATTTGCAAATATGTTCTCCCATACAGTGGGCTTTCCTGTTGTTGTTGTTGTTGTTGTTTAAATAAATCTTTGTTGTTCAGTTTCTTAGAGGTGTTCCTCTTTTTACCCCTTCCCCTCATAGCTCCCCCCCCATCTGATTCTCCACCCCACCCCATTTCCCAACCCCCTGCCACTGTCCTCATTCATAGGTGTAAGATTTTTATCCAATCTCTTCTCGCACCCCTCACACACCCTTTCCCCCAAGAATTGTCAGTCCATTCCCTTTCTATACCCCTGATTCTATTATATTCACCAGTTTATTCTGTTCATCAAATTTTTTATTCACTTGATTTTTAGATTCACTTGTTGATAGGAATGTATTGGTTATCACTTTGTTGTTCATACTTTTTATCTTTACCATTTTCTTCTACTTTCTCTTCTTAAAGAATACCCTTCAGCATTTCATAAAATCCTGGTTTGGTGGTGATCAACTCCTTTAGCTTTTTCTTGTCTGTGAAGCTCTTTATCTGACCTTCAATTCTGAATGATAGCTTTGCTGGGTAGAGTAATCTTGGTTGCAGGTTCTTGCTATTCATCACTTTGAATATTTCCTGCCACTCTCTTCTGGCCTGCACAGTTTCTGTTGAGAAATCAGCTGACAGTCATATGGGTACTCCCTTGTAAGTAACTGTTTTTCTCTTGCTGCTTTCAAGATTCTACTTTGTCTTTTGCGCTTGTCATTTTAATTATGATGGGTCTTGGTGTGGTCCTTTTTGGATTCCTTTTGTTTGGAGTTCTCTGCACTTACTGGACTTGTAAATCCATTTCTTTCACCAGGTAGGGAAAGTTTTCAGTCATTATTTCTTCAAATAGGTTTTCAGTATCTTGTTTTCTCTCCTCTTCTGACACCCCCACAATTCTGATGTTGGTATGCTTGAAGTTGTCCCAAAAGCTCCTTAAACTACCTTCACATTTTTGGACTCTCTTTTCTTTTTGTTTTTCTGGTTGGATGTTTTTACTTCTTCATATTTCAGATTTTTGGTTTGATTCTTGGGGTCCTCTAGTGTGCTGCTGGATTTCTGTATATTGTTCTTTATTTCATTCAGTGTATGCTTAATTTCTGAATAGTTTTTTTTTTAATTTTTTTTTGGCATTCTCATTAAGATCCTTGAAGGTCTGACTAAGTTTCTCAGAGGTCTCACTAAGTTTTTTGGCCATTTGTAGAAGATTCTTGAGTAACCTTATAAATGTGGTTTTGAACTCTATGTCCAGTAATTTGCTTTCCTCCATTTGTTTCATTCGTGATGTGTTTCTTTGTCTGTGTATTTTGGCTGCTTCCCTGTGTTGATGGAGTGGCTTTGTCCTTTATGGCCCAGTATCTCTGCCTCCCCAATCACCTGAGGTGGACACTCTTGGTACACCCCTTTGTGGGTTGGGTACACAGTCTTATTGTAGGTAAGCTTTGATTGCTATTGAAACACTGGGAGGAATTGAGCTTCAGGCCAATTGACTGCGAAGATTAGCTGTGTTTATTAATGGAAGAACTGCTGTGCTGCAGACACCCCCATGGGGCAGGACTTGCTTCAGTGGGGCTTTGGTGCTCACCGAGTCTGCCTCTGGACTGTGTCACGTATGGATGTGAGGAGTTGAAATCTGGTGTCATCTCACACTGACCTCTAGGTACACTGGTTTCTGGATCTCTAAGGAGGTCTAAGTCAGCTACTGTCTGAGGCCACCCAGCAGGAGCTACAGGGATATCTGCAGATTTCTCCTCTTTACTTGGAGTTTAGAAGTATTGGAGTTGTCTGACCAAGTTGTAATTTGTTAGGTTAAGCTACAAGAGGGAAGGTGATTCATACAGCTGGGTGGATTTGTAAATTGGGTGGGGTGGGGTGTCAGGGAATCTCTAGGGTGTGCCAAACAGCACTGACTGACAGTCATCTCTCTGTGCATTTATGTGTTTCCCCATCCCCATGTTGAGCCTCCCATTCCCAGCACCCCAGCACAGTAAACAATGATTTCTGTGCTCACCTCTGCTAGAGAGCCACCCTCCCATTCTGACCTGATGGAGGACAGTCCAATTTCTCCCTGTATGGGTCTGGGTCCTCAGAATCTCGCTGGAAACTGGAGATCAGAGAGGTGGGATCTTGTAAATCCCACTCATTTGAATAGAACAGCACATGCCAGCCCAATTTGCACTTGTTTCAGTACCTCTGCCTTTCTGAGCCTCTGCACGTCCTACCAGGTCTCAATGCACTTTTTTCTTTCCTTCTAGTTGTAGAATTTCCACTCTGCCAGCTTTCCCCGGGTTCTATAGGATAATCATTTTCTCTTTTAGTTGTAGTTTTGGTGTGGTTGTGAGAGGAAGCATCTGTAGGTGTACACCTTATGCCACCATTTTGGTTCTTTCTTTCTTGTTTTGATGATATTTTCTTTTGCTGTGAAAAAGCTTTTTATTTTAATATAGCCTCATTTGTTTATTTTCTCTTTTGTTTTCATTGCCCTAGGAGCTATATCAGTGAAGAAATTTCTTTGGCATATGTCTTATATATTTCTGCCTATGTATTCCTCTATTATTTGTATGGTTTCCTGTCTTATGTTTAAATCCTTTATCCACTTTGAGTTTATTTATGTGTATGGTGTAAGTTGGTAGTCTAGTTTCATTTTTTTTTGCATGTATCTGTCCAATTTTCCCAATACTATTTATTGAAGAGATTGTCTTGACTCCATTGTGTGTTCATGCCTCTTTTGTCAAATATTAATTGGGCATAATGGTTTGGGTTGATATCTGGATTCTCTATTCACTTCCATTGGTCTATATGTCTGTTCTTATGACAGCATCAGGCTGTTTTCAGAAGAGTGCTGTGTAATACAGCTTCAAATCTGTTATTGAGATCCCACCTACTTTTTTCTTCTTTCTCATTATTTCTGTGGCTATTCGAGGTCTTTTTATATACCTGATAAATTTATGGTGAGTTCTTTCTAAATCTGTGAAATATGCCGTTGGTATTTTAGTGGGGATTTCATTGAATCTATAGATTGCATTAGGTAGTATGGACATTTTAATGATGTTGATTCTACCAATCCATGAACATGTTATGTTCTTCCATGTGTATGTCTTCCTCTATCTCTTTTTTCAGTGGCCTGTAGTTTTCTGCATATAGGTCTTTTACCTCCTTCGTTAGGTTTATTCCTAGGTACTTAATTTTTTTGGTGTGATGAGAAATAGAATTGCTTTTGTAGTCTCTCTTTTTGTAAGTTCACTTTTGGTGTATAGAAATGCCATAGATTTCTAGGCATTAATTTTGTATCCTGTTACATTGACTAATTCATTTATTAAGTCTAATAGCTCTTTGATAAAGTCTTTTGGGTGTTTTTTTAATGTACAATATTATGTAATCTGCAAACAAGGACAGCTTTACTTATTCTTTTCCAATTTGGATGCATTTTATTTCTTCTCCCTGTCTAATTGCAATTGCTCAAATTTCCAATACTATTTTGAACATGAGTGGTAAGAGTGGGCATCCCTGTCTTTTTCCTGTTCTTAGGGAAAATGGTTTTAATTTTTGCCCACTGAATATGATGTTGACTTTGGGTTTCTCATATATAGCTTTTACTATTTGAGGTATGAGCATTCTATTCCCACCTTGCTGAGAGTTTTTATAAAAAAAATGGGTGTTAGGTTTTGTCAAATGCTTTTTCTGCATCAATTGATATGACTATGTGGGTTTATCTCTCAATTTGTTTATGTGATGTATCACATTTATTGATTTGCGGATATTGTACCATCCTTGCATCCCTGGGATAAATCCTTCTTGGTCATGGTGTATGAGCTTTCTGATGTACTGCTGAATGTGATTTGCTAGAATTTTGTTGAAGATTTTGTCATCTATGTTCATGAGAGATATTGGCCTGTAATTCTTTTCATTATATTGTCTTTATCTGGTTTTGGCATTAGGGTGATGCTGGCTTCATAGAATGAACATAGAAGTGTCCTTTCCTCTTAAATTTTTTGGAATAGTCTGAGGATGATAGGTTTTAGTTCATCCTTGAATGTTTAGCAAAACTCCCCTGTGAAGTCATCCGGCCCTTGCTTTTGTTTGCTGGGAGCTTTTTGATGACTGCTTCAATTTCTTCCATAGTTATTGGCCTATTGAGATATTTAGCTTCTTCCTGATTGAGTTTTGGAAGGTTATATTTTTCTAGGAATATGTCCATTTCCTCCAAATTGTCCAGTTGGTTGGAATAGAGTTGTTCATAGCATTTTTTAACAATCCTTTGTA
>JAAGEH010000032.1:27189109-27261300 GCA_011751065.1 Lasiurus cinereus
TGTTTTTTTCTCCTCTTTCATTTCTGATTTTGTTTATTTGGGTCCTCTCTCTTTGTTTCTTGGTGAGCCTGGCTAGAGGTTCATCAATTTTGTTTATCCTTTCAAAAAACCAGCTCTTGGTTTTGTTGATCTTTTGTATTGTTTTTTTTTTTTATTCTCTATGCCATTTATCTCTGCTCTGATCTTTATTATTTCCTTCCTTCTGCTTACACTGGCCTTTCCTTGTTGCTCTATTTCTAACTCTGGTTTATAGGATTATGACAGTGGTTTGCAAACTGAGTCTCATGAGCCACATGCGACTTGTGAGTGTAGTTTGCAGCTATGTTGACTAGTGAGTTTGCCAATCACTGATGTAGATTCTTGATTCCAATAATTACATGTTGTTGTTGTTCCTTGTGATTAAGCCTCTATCCCAGTGGTTGGCAAACTCATTAATCAACAAAGCTGCATGTGGCTTGCGAGACGCAGTTTGCTGACCACTGGGTTAGGTAACTTATTACCATTGTTTCTTGTTTTTTTTCGGCAGGCTTGTAGAGCTACGAACTTCTCTCTCAAGACTACTTTTGCCGTATCCCGTAGATTTTGGATTGTTGTGTTTTCATTGTTGTTTGTTGCCATGATGTTTTCTATTTCTTATTTGATCCATCTGGTAACCAAGTCATTGTTTAATAGCATGCTATTTAGTCTCCATGTGTTTAATTTTTTGAATTATTTTTATTGTAGTTGATTTCAAATTTTATGCCAGTGGGATCAGAGAAGATGCTTGATATGATTTCTATCTTCTTGAATTTGAAGAGACTTTGCCTATGACACAACATATGGTCTATCTTTGAAAATGAACAATGTACACTTGAGAAGAATGTATATTCTGTGGCTTTGAAATATTCTGAATATGTCAATTAATTCTATCTGGTCTAGTGAGTCATTTAGGATTGATGTTTCTTTGCTAATGTTTTGTTTAGAGGATTTGTCCAATGGTGATAGTAGGGGATTAAAGTTCCCTGCTATGATTGTATTGCTGTCAATCTCTCCCTTGGTATCCTCCAGGAGTTTTGTTATGTATTTAGGTGCTCCTGTATTGGGTGCGTATATGTTTACCAGAGTTATTTCTTCTTGTTGGATTGCTCCCTTTAGTATTATGAAGTGGCCTTTCTTATGTCTTTTTATGTCTTTCATTTGAGATATAAATTGTCAGATATAAGTATTCCTACCCAGCTTTTTTTTTCCATTTCTATTCGCCTGAAAAACCTTTTTTCCATCACTTCACCATTAGTGTGTGTGTGTGTGTGTGTGTGTTTCCCTGAGATGGGTTTCTTGACTATAGCAGATATATGGGTCATGTTTTCTTATCAACTCAGTTATCCTAAGTCTTTATATTGGGGCTTTTAATCCATTTACATTTAAAGTTATTATTGATAGGTACTCATTTTTCACCATTTTTATTCTTTACACCTGTGTTCCTTCTTCTCTTCCTATTTCTTCTTTTTACAGCAGACCCTTCAGCATTTCGTCTATTGATTATTTGGTGGTAATAAATTCCCTGAGTACTTTTTTGCCTGTGAAGCTCCTGATTCCACCTTCAATTTTGAATGACAGCCTTGCTGGGTAAAGTATTCTTCGATTCAGTCCCTTGCTTTGCATCGCTTTGTATATTTCATTCCATTCCCTCTGGCCTGGTGTATTTCTGTTGATAAATCAGTTGATATTCTAATAGGAGATCCCTTTTAGGTAACTTTCTGTCTCTCTCTGGCAGCCCTTATGATTGTTACTTTGTTGTTGATGTTTGCCAATTTAATTATAATGTGCTTGGTGTCAGTCTTTTGGGACTCTATGTGCTTCTTGGACTTGCATAATTTTTTTCTATCCAATATCAGAGAAGTTTTCTGTCATTATTTCTTCAAACAGGTTTTCTATTCCTTGCTTCTCTTTCTCTCCTTCTGGAACCCCTATTATATGAATGTTGTTTTGTTTTGTGTAGTCCCAAAGCTCCCTTAGATTCTTCTCTTGCTTTTTAAGTCTTCTTTCCTTTTGCTGCTGTATTTGTCTTTTTTTTCCTACTTTGTCTTCTGATTTGCTGATGTGGTCCTCAGTCTCTTTAGTCTACTTTTTTAAACCTTCCATTGTGTTCTTTATTACAGTGATGTCATTCTTCATTTCCTCTTGGCTCCTTTTCATGTTGGTGACATTCTCATTCAGCTCCTTATAAGTATCATTGAGTTGTGCGTATTTGTCATTGAGTTGTGAGGATTTGTCATCCAGCCATTTAAACATCCTTATAATTATTACTCTGAATTTTTTATTTGATAACATGCTAGCATCAATTTCATTTAACTCCCTATCTGGTGATTCCTCTTTTTCTTTCCTTTGGGGATTGTTTTTTTGTCTTCCCATTTTTTTTGTAACATTTTAATTGTAGGTCCAATTGGTTTGATACTCATGTTCTTCTGGGGATGGTGCTACTGGTGTGATCTCTCAGGTCTCCTGGGCTTGGTAATCTAGTGTAGTTCTGTCCTTGAGCTATTTGGGTTCTCTTGATGTAGGCCTGTGAGCTGGAAAGGTACAACTGCGGTGTCTAGAATTCAGCACCCATGAAGAGGGGTGTCCTAATTTTTGATGTCTTGTGTCCTTGATTGAAATTGCATGTGTCCAGTGAGGACTCACAGTGGCAGCCAGGAAATGTCTGTTGAGGTAATGGGTCTCAGGACGCCTGCATTCTGGAAAGGCATGACTGTGGTGTCCACAGTTCTGTAGCTGTGGGGTGGGCAGACTCAGCTTTTGCTGTTGCACCTGCAGTGGATATGAACACACTTTCAGTGGAGGATCACAGGGGCACCCATGGTGCGTTCACTAGCAAGGGGCACTGAAGTACTCTGACAGGCCCTGGCAATGAAGCCGCTAATTGAGATGTCTGTGTGCAGGTATCCAGGATGAGTGAATTCAGAATTTCTACTGCCAGGGGGAGTGCACCTCCGTTTGTCCAAGATTGCACCCAGCAAGGACTCACAGCAGCTCCCACAATCACTCTCTGGATAGATAGGCTCAGGGTGCCTGCCTATTGGCAGTGCATGCAGACTGGTGATGTCTTTGCCAGAGCTCTGACGCACTTTGAGGGCCCTAGCATTGAAGTTAAACAGCTGCGGTGTATGTGGGCAGTTATTCTGGGTGAAGAAATTCAGCATTACTACTGTAGGACAGTGCGTCCTAATCTGTACAGAATCACACCCAACAGTGACTCAGTGTAGCTCCCCAGAGGACTCTGTGGATATATGGGCTCAGTGTGCTTACCCTTTGGAAATGTGTGCATCCATGGCAGTGAGTTTGCCAGCGCAAAGCTCTGACACACTTTAAGGGGCCCTGAAGCTGAAGTTAGATAGCCGGGGTGTCTGTGAACAGTTATTCAGGCAGAGGAAATACAGAATTTCTACTGTGTGCCCTGGATGCCTACACAGCTGGAAAGTTTCAATTATAGAAGATAAATAAATCCCAAATACCAGGACCCCTATTATGTAAATGTTGTCCCACTTGTGGTCAGTCTGAAAACCACCACAGGCCTCTCACCCAGGCCACCCCATACCGCCACCCAAATCCAGGACACCCTTCAGGGCAAACCAGCCAGCCCCCACCCATGCACTGGGCCTCTATTCTATCTATTCTTATCTAATAAAAAATAATATGCAAATTGACTGTCACTTCAACACACATGCAATGGCTGCCCCCATGTGGACACAAGATGGCTGCCACAATGGCCAGCAGGGGAGAGCAGTTGGAAGGGACCACGCCTTCAAAGGAGGGCAGTTGAGGGCAATCAAGCCTGCAGAAAAGGGCAATTAGGGGTGACCAGACCAGCAGATGAGGGAAGTTGGGGGCATCCAGGCCTGCAGAAAAGGGCAGTTGAGGGGGACCCAGGCCTGCAGGGGAGGATAGTCAGTGGCAAACAGGCTGACAGTGGAGCAGTTAGATATCATTCAAATTTTTCGGGTCTGATTAGGCTGGCAGGCAGAAGTGGTTAGGGGCAAACAAGAAGGCAGGCAGGCAAGCAGTTGGATACCAGCAGTCCTAGATTGTAGGATTGGGCCTAAATGGGCATTCAGACATCCCTCTAGGGGTCCCAGATTGGAGATGGTACAGGCTGAGCTAAGGGACAGCCCCCTCCCCCATACATGAATTTCATGCAGTGGGCTTCTAGTCCTATATAATAAAAGGCTAATATTCAAATTAATATCTATGATGTGCACTGACCACCAGGGGACAGAGACTCAACACAGGTGCTGCCTCCTGATAGTCAGTGCACTCCCACAGGGGGAGCGCTGCTCAGCCAGAAGCCAGGTTTATGGCTGGTGAATGTAGTGGCGTAGTGGGAGCCTCTCCCGCCTCCACAGGAAGGTGCAGGCCTAAGTTATCAGACATACCCCAAAGGCTCCTGGACTGTGAGAGAGCTCAGGCCAGGCCGAGAGACCTCCTCCAACCCAAGTGCACAAATTTGTGCACTGGACCTCTAGTATTTATATAATGATACCCACTGAGTATTGTATTTCTAAACATCTAAAATGACTGTCTCTCCTTTTATCTTCCTATTTTTCTGTAAATACAATTTAATAAGAAAAAAATACGTATTTGAGAGCATACTATTTGAACCAAGCAGGTTTCTTTGAAGGTCCACAATTTGGAAACACATCAATGAGAATTTTATGAAGTTACTATTCCAAAGACTGTCTCTCAAAATTAATTCTGCTGAATCCACCCCTTTGACTTTGGTGATGCATTAGGCTCATAGGTTTTGGTTCATTTTGGTATCAAAATAGAGTATTAATTGAAATTTGGTTGATCTGAAAATGTTTCTTTCTGAATTCTACTCACTTTTTTTTTTAACAGATAAATGTTTTTGCTAACAGCAAAGTTAAAACTCATCCAGGATTTGTGAATAGGTTTTCCTATACAATTGAAAATATGTAATTTTAAGGCCACAACTTTTGACAAATAAGCTTTATAAAAGTGTTAACTCTAAAATATATATTTCACATGGAATTGAAGCAGAGTTTTGCATTTGGTCAAAAATCTGATTTGAAAATCATCATCAATTTACCAAAAAGCTAATGACAAAGTATCTTTTGATGATGACAAACTACTATTTTTTTCTTCCCTAAATGGCTACAGACAGACATGTATTTTTAGTCCTTGTTACTTTCTTTTTGGTTTCTCCTATTTTGTTTATTATTATCAGCTCTTATTACTAACAATCATTATAGACTTAGTGTAATAACTTTATGCCTTCCCTAATTTGCTACTCTATCTCTTTTATAAAGCATATACATGATCTTTATAAGATGCAGTTGTGGTCTCTATTTTTATGTTGTATTCATGTTATATCTTGGTTTTCTTTTGTTTTATCTCAATTCTTAGTTTGATTTTTTGTATGTGTGATGTTACTTTGCACACTGTTATGTAAGCGGGCTTTGAAAAAAAAAGGACCAAAGAAACAATGGTAAAATAAATTATGAAAATAGGACAAAGCCTGAAGTAAACAAAAAAATACAATAAACACCTATATATGTATTTGATTAAAGCAAGTCAGAGATTACATATTAAACATTCTAGCAGCCAAATAATAATAGAGAAAACATGGCCTTTTATAAAATTGACAATATCTGAAAAGTATAAAAGAAGTACAGCCATTTCCCTGATACCCAGAAAAAGGGTATAAATTAGAGCAGTGGACAATGTCTTTGAATATTTTCTTACAACAAATAGGAAACAATTTTGGAAAGGTAATTTATTTATTTATTTACTTATTTTTTTATTGTTGGTAAATGTATTTATTTGTGTTATAATTTGTATTGAGTTCCTTTGACCTGCTTGGTTAAATATAAGCATAACGTTTTTTAATAGAATTTATTGGGATAACATTAATTTATTTTTAAAAGTTTCTCAGTAGAGTCTAAAATATCAGGCCAAAGGGAATTCAGCAAAGAGGCCTTTAACATGTGAGCCATGAGGCAATACAGGATGATATGTCAATTAGAAACAGATCTTAGAGCACTGAAGCCAGTGGTTCTAAAATAACCATCAGAATCACAGTGACTTAGCCACATCTCCAGTGGTTCCAAATAAGGCACTTCATGGTAGAGTTGGGGATCTGCATTTTCAGGCTATTCCAAAGGTTCTGATTCATGCCTCAGGACAAGAACTGCACACCCAAAGGAATAGCTGAAAAACACATCATACATTAACTCCTCCATATATTGAGATTCTGAATTAATATTCTGAAAGGTATTGAACAGCAAAAACTTCAAGATCATAATCCCTGACAAGGAACCACAAGACAACTAATCTATAGTAAATCTATAGTTAACTACACAGCCATATGCTTCAGCAGGCAGTCAAGCAAAGACAGCCTCCCAATGAAAGCTGTGGAGCTTTAACCTCCTGCTGATAATAGCTTGCCCTACATTAGCTAAGGGTATTGATGACACAAGTATCTTAGAATGACAACATATAAAAGAAGACATCTGTATCAAATATTTAAAATATAAATCCAATTTACATGTTAGGATAGCATAGCCAACACCTATTTATCTATTTGTTCCCTCTCAAATTTTGAGGAATATTGAGATTAAACTTTATTCACATATTTCCTCTAAGGGAATGAAAATAATATTTAAAAGTAAATGTTGGAGGGGAATGATGTTGACACTCAGCATGACAAATATGAGATATTTGCATTTTTACTTTTTCATTTATCTATGTCTATTATCATACATTAATCCCAACACTGCTATCCACCCTGGGTTACACATCAAAATCAATTAGAAAATAGTTCTAAAGGTGGTCACTAATATTTTATCAGCATTTGGCACCCAAGAAGAGACCTTTCTGAACTCTAAGAGTAACTTTATTTTCTCTTAACAATAATAATTAAACAAAATCCCTCTGTAATTTATCAATTGTTTGGATCAATGCAATGGCACACATTAGGATAATACATTATTTTTTAAAATGCATTGAAATGTATAACTAATAGATTAAGAGATGCAGAACCTACTAATAACTCCAAAGATCTAAGATACATATTTAATTCTGTCCTTCATTTCTGTTAGCTAAATTGAGAAGAATTCAAGCATTGATGAAATTACACTATGAACATAATAGGTCAGCATAGAAATATGTTTTTATAAAGTATATCTGCATCTGCACATTATTTGAAAAGCTGGCAAAAAATAATATTGAAATGCAGACAAATCAAATATGAAAAATACAAATAGATAATTTCTGATAGCACTATTTTCATGTTGGTAATAAAGTTTGGACAGCTGAATGATCTATTCCTTTGCACTCAGTTTTACTGTAGAAAATATTCACTGAATTTAAATTTCAGTAAGAATGTTGAGAAGAAGTAGTTTCAGGTTATGCTAACCAAAAACGAATGCTGTCAAATGTACTGTTCCTTGTGTCAGCTATTGTTTCCCTCCAAATTGTATTTGCAGTTTACTTAGAATTCAATGAATTACAGTGAAGAATCCTGGTCTCTGTATCACACATAGAGAAGAAAATATGATTCTAAAACAAAGCTGAATATGCTAGAGATTAAGAATAGCAATAATTTACATTGCACTTAATTTAATGATTTATGGTTGAAGAGATGACTGTTATATTTATACAGCCATCAGAGTTTTGGGGACACAAGATCAGATTATTTTTTTACACAGGCTTTAGAATAGTTTTACTTCAAAGAGAAAATGGTTGTATGCATTTAATATACACAGTACATTCGCAAAGGTTTTTTTTTTTACTTATTTACTACTTGAGGCCTGGTGCACAAAATTCATGTGATTGGGAGCAGGGGGAGAGGTTCTCAGCCTGGCCTTTGCCTTCTCACAGGGTGGGACCTGGCAATCAATCTCTCAAAGAGGTAGGACAAAGCCAGGGTGCTCCACACTGGGGGAATCCCCGGCCTCACCGTGTGGAGGTGGAGCTGCCAGGACCTGCCTCCATGGGTCCAGGCACATGCAGCCCTGGCAATCTATGTGCACCTGCTCCACATGCAGTCTCCTGGTGATGGATTGTTACGGTGTGAGGGTATGATGACCACCTAAGCTTTCATTAGTATAGATACTAGAGCCCGGGAGCAAGAAATTCAGCCTGGCCTGAACCCTCTTGCAGTCCAGGAACCCTCACTTCTTACCTCTGTCTGCTCAATGCTCCTTAGCACTGCTGCAGAGGCGGGAGAGGCTCCTGCCACTGCGGCTGCACTGGCCAGCCATCACCCCGGCTTCTGGCTGAGTGGTGCTCATGCTGTGGGAGCACACTGACCATCAGGGGCCAGCTCCTGCACCTGGCTCTGGTGGTCAATGCACATCAAAGTAACCAGTCGTTCTGGTCATTTCGCCATAAAGGTCGCTTAGGTTTTTATTATATAGACTAGAAGCCCAGTGCACAAAATGTATGCACTGGAGGTGTGTCCCTCAGCCCAGCCTGCACCCTCTCCAATCTGGGACCCCTCCAGGGATGTCCAACTGCCCATTTAAGCCCCATCCCAGTAGGATCATACCTAAAAGGGCAGTCGGACATCCCTCTCACAATCCAGGACTGCTGGATGCCTTCCTGATTGCCCCTAACAGCTGCTGCCTGCCAGCCTGATCCTCCCTTGCCAACCTGATTGATGCCTAACTGCTCCCCTGCCAGTCTATTTGCCCTTAAATGCCCTCCCCTGTAGGTCTTGTCACCCCCAACTTCCCTCCTCTGATGGCCATCTTGTGGCAGCAGTCTTATGTCCACATAGGGGTAGCCTCTTATGTGTTGGAGTGATGATCAATTTGCATATTACTCTTTTATTAGATAGGATTGTCTTTATAGACAATAAAACAGAAGCACATAGCCACTTACTGATAGGATATCTGTATCAAAATCATAAAAATATAATATTTTCCAGTCAAGTTATGTTTTAAATATTGTTCCAGAAAATTATTTTATAAAAATTTATTACCCATGTAGTAATACAATCTCTAAGCTTACATACTGTTTGTTCTTTTGGGTTATTTTGCTACAGGGTCATGGAAAGTGGGCAGATAATTTGGACACAAAATGCTTTTAAAAATTGTAACATTCACACATATCAGAGTTTATTAGGTAAGGGACTACTATTTTGAGCTTATATTTATAAGTGATGTGTTCCTTAAATAAAATGGTTGCATTACTCACAATGCTATATCCTATTAATTGGCAATTATGAAGAGTTCCTAAATTATCACTGGAAGATACAATCCATTAACATATTTTTATTTTACAGTGCCTGCAATTTAGGAAAAGAAAAACTATGAATTTTTTGCTTAATTTAAATTTTTAATTATTTGTTCTCATTAATTCTTCTCATTATTTGCATGACTTAGCCACTTGCCAATTATTGTTTCCATGCTTTTGATCATTATATGCAAAATTATGCTACTCTTAACAACTTTACCATATAAATATATCAGATTGGTAATCCTATCATATTCTATTACACTTTTTGCTCCTCAAAAATGAAAAGGTAACAAAAGTTTCCACTGTAGGCACTTAAACAACATCAGATTTATGGTGGGAAAATTAACAAGCTAAGCTACTCAGTTATTTTATTTTAATTACTTGTGGTGTTTGAGTTTTCTGTGTTCTATTATATCATTATTCAAATACTCAAGTACATATTGTCTATATAGCTACAAATTCATTACTGTTGAAAGTCTACTAAATCAGATTTTTGTTTCTGACTTTTACTGAGTTGCTTGCAGTTGACCATCACTCCAATGGAAAAAAAGAATTAATTTACATATCATATGTCTTTGTGAAAGTATCAAGCTCAGGCAAACTGAACTTGAGGGTTCAAAATTCCAGAAAAAAAGGTGGAAAAGGGTGAGTTAAGATATTACACCATTTTTCTATCAAGTCATTTTCTTATAGCAGGAAGCAGAAGATCAAAGCAAAGAGTGCTAGTGAATTGCCAGAGTACTCAGTTGGAAGCTTTGAGGAGCTATGTGGGACAAGTAGAAGACAGAGCTTTACCAGACCAAACTTGCCTCTGCTCAGTCCTGGATAAAATGAGTGTATCTTCTGGGCATTTTTTTTTAGAAAATAAATATATATTTCTTTAAAAAGATAATCTTTAGCTAATTTTTAATATAAAATAAAGTGATAGTCAATTAAAAAAAAACTTCTCAAGAGACAGGACGAAGTAAAGTTATGGATACAAACAACAGTATGGTGATTGCCAGAGGGAAAAGTGGGGAGGGTAGGAGACAGTAAAGGGGTATAAATGGTGATGGAAGGAGACTTGACTCGGAGTGTTAAACACACAAACTCAATATGTAGAAGATGTATTGTGGAATTTTATCCCAGTAGAGTTCTGAAAGAAATGCTAAAATAGCTATAATTGAAAGCTCAACAAAATAAGATAAAATACTAGGAGTAGCTAAATTAAAATATGGAAAATATGAGACATTTGTATTCTTCATTTGTCTATGGCCATTAACATACGTTAATCCTAAAACTCCTGTCCAGGCTGGATAACACATTAAAATCATTTAGGAAAAAGTTCTAAAGATGCCTAATATTTGGTCATCATTTGGCACCACAAAGAGACCTTTCTGAACTTTGAATTACTTTAACTTTCCTTAATAATAATAATAAAAATAACAACCCTCTATAATTGTCACCAGGTAATTGCAATCTACAAAACTAAATAAAATGTAAATTTCATAATGAATGAAATTAAGAACACAATTAATGTATTTAATAATAGATTAGAAGTAATAGAATATAGACTAGGTGTTCTAGAAGACAGGCCAATAAGAAACAGTGTAGCACAAATAAGAGGAGAAAAAAGAGAAAAGACAGGAATAAGCATAAAAGATATTTGAAACACAGTAAAAGGTCAAACATATATAAAGGAGTATAAATGGAGTCAATGAAGGAGAAGAAAAGGAATGGGTAAAGAAAATAGACTAAGAAAACATCCAGATATAAAAGAAACTCTGGCCCTGTCCAGTGTGGCTCAGTTGGTTGAGGCTGTCTGGTGCACTGAAAGGTTGCCAGTTAAATTCCTGGTCATACCAAGGTTGCAGGTTTGATCCCTGTTCATGTTTCTCTTCTCTTCGCTTCTCCTCTCCTCTCCTCTCCTCTCCTCTCCTCCTCTCTCTCTCTCTCTCTCTCTCTCTCTCTCTCTCTTTCTCTCTTTCTCTCTCTCTCCTTTCTCTCTCTCTTCCTCTTCCTTATAATCAATAAAAACATTAAAAAAGAGATAAAATCTAAACTTCACAAAGTGATATATGCAAAAATACTACAAATAAAGAAAAATGGAAACTTTAATAATTTAGTTATATTTAGTGGGAGAAATAGGACAAAGTACAGCTACTACATATTCCAAAGAGCCAGTGTTTCTCATATTCATATCAGCCACAGGCATGGGGAAAAAGGAAAACAGAGAAATGAAAACCCATAATAAAAAACTAAAGATAAGGGGCAGACTTAAGCTTTAACATTTCAATAATTGCATTCAATGTAAATATATTTAATATGTCAATTAAAATACAGATTGGATAGTGAATAAAATATAAAAACTATATTTTCTACAAGAAACTCATTTCAAGTGATATATATATATATATATATATATATATATATATATCATGCCAACTTCAAAGAGAAGCAAAAAAAAGGTTCATTAATATAAGAGAAAGTAATGCATTAAATTAACATTTATAAACATTACACCAATTAGCAGAATACACATTATTCCCAAGTGCCCATACAACATAGTAAAGTAGATATATCTTGCTTATAAAACAAAGCTTAATATGTTAAAGGACTGAACTCATCCAGAGTGAGTTCTCAAGCCATAATAGAATTAACCCAAAATAGAATCAACTATTATAAACGCAACAAAATTCACAATAATCCATGGGTCAAGAAGGAATTCCCATTAGACTGAATGAAATTGAAAATAGAATGTATCAAAATTGTCAAAAAGAGTAATGGTGCTGAGAAAAAATATATATATATATCACTAAAAGTCTACAATAGAAAGGAGTTTTTTTTGGTTCTTTTTTTTTTAGTTTTTTTTTATTAATGTGTTACATGTATACAAATCTTCCCACCCACCCCCTACCAGGCATACCCTATGTATACAAATCTTCCCATTGCCCACCCGCCCCCTCCCAGGCATACCCTAACCTCCCAGTGTTTTGTGTTCATTGGTTATGCTTATATGCATGCATTGAAGTCCTTTGGTTGATGGACTAGAGAGCCTTATGCTAAGTAAAATAAGCCAGTCAATGAAGGAGAAACACTACATGAAATCACTCATTTGTGGATAATAAAGAACATTATAAACTGATGAACAAAAGGATAGATACAGAGGCAGTAAAGTATCAAAAAGACTATCAAATTATAGCAGGAAGGTTAAGGAGAAGTGGAGTAGATAATAGAAAGGTTTTATAAAAAATATATTTTATTGTTATTTTACAGAGAAGAAGGAAGAAAGGATAGAGAATTAGAAAAATCAATGAGAGAGGAACATCGATCTGCTGCCTCCTGCACACTCCCTATTGGGTATCTGACAGCAACCAAGGTACATGCCCTTGACTGGAATAAAAACTGGGAACCTTGAGTCCGAAGGCTGATGCTCTATCCACTGAGCCAAACCAGTCAGAACAACAATAGAAAGTTTTAAAATCTCAAGTAAATTATCTAAGCTTGCACCTCAAGAAATTTTTTAAAAGAGAGATAAATAAACTCTGGTCATAATAATAAAATTAAGCTAAAAATAAAAATATAATTTTCAAAATTACATGTGTTTGGTAGTGTAGCAATATAAGTAAATAATCCTTGAAAGACAAAAAATAAAAATAAACAAGAAGCCCAGATGAAATTAGAAAATATTTTAAACTGAATGATGATAAAAATATTAACAATCAAAACTTGTGGGAAAGTTTATGTTTAAAGAAAAATTTATAGCCTTTAAAATTTATATAGAAAAGAGGAAAAAAATAAAATCAATGAGCCAATCAATGATTTAAGAAATTTAGAGAATAAATAGCATTTTAAATATGATAGGAAAAGGTAATTGTTAAGGAGAAATTATTGTAACAGCAAAAACCTATATAATAGGAAAAAACTGTAGCAAGCAGTCCAGAGATAAAGGGTTAAATTGGGAACTACTGAGGAAATCCCCTTATGGCTAGGCTTGCAACACTTCCTCCCCTAAAGCCAGGCCTGCAAACTATTCCTCTTATCTTTGGCCAGACCACAACACCTGAACCACAACTTCCTGAGTCCGTTGGGCTAACTAGGTCAAGCAGCCTTACTAGGAACCTCCTGGGTTAGCTGGTCCCTTGCTGCCTGAGAACCAATTAAAGATTGCCAAGCCAGCAGTATGAGCCAATAGGGGAAGGCAGAATGGGTATAAAAAGAGGGACTGCCCCTCTGTCGGTGCTCTTACCAGGCAAGCCCTGGGCAGCCCGGTGGCCAGGTGCCGCCTGACATGACTATTGTGACATGGCCAAACAGCCCCTGTGTGTATAACCTTTAACTCCCCAACCCCGAGCCACACTATTACACTGGGATTGGGACAAATATTTATCTAGGAGACAAGGACACTGATGTGCGAAACTATTCGGTCTCCTCCCTACCAGAAGAGTTGTGTAAATGGGGACACACATCCCAAATAACCTTAGGAGATTTACAGGGGAAAGGGACGTGTTTGATGCCCTCTAACTATGACCTGCAGTCTTTTCCCTACTTCTCCTTCTGTTCTCAAAACATAATAATTCCAAGAGAATATGAGGACTCCCTCAATATATACTTGGTAGCCCCTGAAAGCACTTGGGCGTGCAGCAATGGGATAACACCCTGTTCTTTCACAGGCACTTTGGTAGATCAGACAAACCCAGGCATCTGTTTCTTGGCCCACATTCTTCCCCAGGTATACTATTATTCAGGAGAAGGTGGCTGAGAACACCTTGGACTCGAACCACGGAGATTTTGACGGGCACATCCCACTGCTTGTAGGGTTAGGCATAGCTGGATCGGCCATAGGATCTACTGCACTAATTACAGGGAAGGATAATTACAAACAGTTAAGTCAACAGATTAACCAGGATCTTAGTACCCTAGAAGAGAACATTGGTAGATTAGAAAATTCCCTTAGCTCCCTAGCTGAAGTTGTACTGCAGAATAGACAAGGATTAGACCTCTTGTTCCTAAAACAAGGTGGACTATGTTTAGCTTTAGGGGAAACTTGCTGCTTTTATGTTAACCATTCAGGTGTAATCCGTGAGAGCTTAAGCCAGTTACAAAAGCGCATACTAGAAAGAGAAGAAAAACTTAAGCAGAAGGGAAATTGGTATGAGAACCTTTTCAACTGGTCCCCATGGCTCTCCACATTGCTCACTGCAGTGGCAGGATCCCTCGCCCTTCTTGTCCTTATACTCCTGGTTGGGCCCTGTATTATTAAGGGTTTAACCTCCTTTATACAACAAAGAATCCAGGCTATCAAACTTATGGTCTTACACACCCACTGCCAACCCACAGCAAACGGGGAGTGGGAACAGTCGGAATCAAGGATTTGATTCACCTATAAGACTAGTAGGGAATGTGTAGGGGCAAGGACCAGACTGTGTTTCCCCATAAAGAACGAATCAGGGTCAGAGTGACCTCAGGCCTGGAGGCAGAAGGAACGGGGGGGGGGGGGGGGGGGTTTCCCAGCTGACATCCTGTGATATAGAACACCAGGTGCCTGAAGGCACTCCTGGCCTTGAGAAGCCATAAAGTTTGGTTAACAACTCCTGCAAGGACAACCGTTATCTAGACTGCTTACTTGCATAACCAAAAAGCTTAGACAAAGAGTCAGTATATGAAAGTTAGTAATGCTTAGCCAATTAAAATTTGCCAAGTCCTCCTGCGCTGAGGATAAAAGGCACTTGCTGCGGAAGTTCAGGGCTCTCGTGCTTCCCTGCTGTGTCAGTGGAACCGTGAGCCCGGACTTGAGTTCGTAATAAAGGCTTCCTAAATTTTCTAATTGACTGTCTGGTGGTCGTCTGTCGCGGGTCGCCCCATTATAATGACCTATTTGCAGACGAGACAGTAGCTGCCAGAGTGGAGCCTGTGAAACAGGAAAAAGGGATTTTCTGGGAATCCTTGGCAACAGTTACCCTGTGGTGCACTGAGAGCCGGGTCTCAGGATCTTTACAACCTTGTGCTCCGATTTATACAAATGGAAGAACCAGACCCTCCTTTCTCACAAAACCCTCAAGGGCTAATCACCCTCCTGGAGTCCGTCTTTTATACCCATCAACCCACCTGGGACGATTGCCAACAGCTGGTGAACTGTGTGGATTGCAAAGGGGGCATCATCCTGAGGGGCTCCAGGGACAGAATGGCCAAGATATGGTCTTTGAATCACCCTCCTGGAGTCCGTCTTTTATCTTACACACCATCCAGACTGAAGACCGAGTCTGGTCCATTGCTATCAGCCCATTACTCAGCTCTTTTGTGACTGGGATGGCTTGCTGTGAGCACTTCTCACCCCTGAGAATCTGGGACCTCCGAGCCAGTGTCAGGAAGTGTGTCATGGAGTGGGAGGAGCCCCACGACAGCACCCTGTACTGCTTGCAGACAGATGGGAACCACTTGCTGGCCACAGGTTCCTCCTACTACGGGGTTGTACGACTGTGGGACCGGCGCCAAAGGGCCTGCCTACACACCTTCCCGCTGACGTCGACACCCCTGAGCAGTCCGGTGTATTGCCTGCGCTTCACCACCAAGCATCTCTCTGCAGCACTGTCTTACAACCTTCACGTCCTGGACTTTCAAAACCCATGACAGGCAGGGCCATCCCAGCTGTGGACCAGGGAAGCCAGCTACTCAGGGACCTCTCTTGCTTGGAGGGTGCAGTGATGATGCTCCCCACCTGCACCCACAGTGCTTGTACCCTTTTTACTGATGGAAGCAGTTTTGTAGAAAAGGGCACCCGATATGCCGGAGCTGCCGTAGTCACCCTAGACTCTGTCATCTGGGCGTCTAGGACATGGGACCTCTGCCCAAAAGGCGGAGCTGATGCCCTAACTCAGGCACTCGATGGGAAAAGGAGCCAGGCTGCCGCGTCAGCTAAGGTTTGAGCCCAGATTTGAATCTGTAATAAATTTAGGCTTGTTTGAATTCAATTAGTCTTTGTGGTCTATCTTGTGGGGACTCGCTCCATTACAAAAACAAAGGTTTAAGTTTTATTATCCTAATATATAAAACTCTGGGTCCCTCACATCCACAAGGTCGATAGGGAGGCTCAACCAACTGAAAGTCAGTCCTGCAGTCAGAGATGGGTTGCCATGGTGACCCAGCACTGACTACTACAACTGCATGCAGGATGACCGAGAACTGAATACTGAGGGAGCTGCAAATCTGGCCTGGAAAGAGGCTTGAAGGAGAAGCAGGGTCTGATATGTAACCTATGTGGCAGCTGTTGATCAGCACTTGTCTCTCTTTCTTTCCAGGCCTGGTCAGCAGCGGCTCCTCCATTTCTCTTCAGGCCTCCACCTGGGCTACTGATCAGCCTCGCCTTTCTGATCAGGCCCCCTGATAGGCCCAGAGATACTGACTGGTATAGAAACAGACCAATCAGAACCAAATCTGGGTGAAGTGTGAGGAGCCAATGGCTGCCTAGAAAGGAGAGCTTTTGATGCTGACTGGCATAGAAACTGACCAATTAAAACCAAATTGGCCAGCAGAGGAGAACAGTGGGGAGTGAGATCAGGCCATCAGGGAAGGGCTGTTGGGGAGAACCAGGCCTACAGGGGAGGGCAGTTGGGGGCCATCAGACCAGGAGGCGAGGAGGGCAATTGGAGGCTATCAGGACAGAAGGGGAACAGTTAGGTGTTAATCATACCAGCAGGGGAGCAGTTAGGGGGTGATCAGGCCAGAAGGCAGAAACAGTTAGGAGCAATCAGGTAGGCAGGCTGGTGAGCAGTTGGGAGCCAACAATCCTGGATTGTGAGAGGGATGTCCAACTGCCTGTTTAGGCCTGATCCCACCAGGCTTAAATGGGCAGTTGGATATCCCTCGATGGGTTCCAGATTGGAGAGGGTGCAATCTGGGACCACCCCACAGTCCCACTGTGCATTAATTTTGTGCACCAGACCTCTAGTCACTTAATAATACCCCTAAAACACAAGAGTAGTGATCCTGGCAATGCAGATATGCCAAGGAGAAGCCATAAAGTTTTTCCTTTAAGTGAAAAGTTGAGTAGAGTATAATAACACATTTTGAGAGAGACTACATTCTCATAACTTTTATTATAGTTAATCGTTAAAATTTATTATTAGATTTTTTAAATCGCTTACTGTGTGTAATTCATAAATAAATTCAAGTTTATCACACATAGATCTGTATGTATAGGAAAAACATAGTATATGTAAGGTTCAGTACCATCCAGTTTCAACTCCCAGTTTCACACATCCACTGGGAGTCTGAGAACCTATGTCCTGAAGATAAGAAGAGATTATTATAATGGGAAGGGCTGGTCAATTCTGTAAGTGGTGATGAGTTAATTGAAATTAAAATTGAAAACAATTACCTTTAGTCATACTTTAAACCAATTTCTTGTGAATTAAAAATCAATTTGAAATAAATTAAAATCAGTTTCAAATGAATTAAATATCAAATGTTGTAATAAAACTTTTAGCAAAATATATGAGTATATTTTTATTATCTAAGATTAGGAAAAAGATTGCTTTAATAGAAAAAAAAGCATTAACCTTGACTTTTTAAAAATAGATTAGGCTGCATCAAAATAAATAACTTTTATTCATTATAAAACTACATTAATATTGTAAGAAGGCAAGCCACAAAGCACAATAAAATTTTTTCAATAAATATACTAATTAAATGGTATATCAATGAATTGTACAAATAAAAATACTACCCAAATGGGAGAAAAATATGCCAAGACTTAAAAAGTCCATTGTATATAAAAAAAAAGATAATGAAATGGTCAAAACTATTTGAAAAATTGTTCAACTCATCCATCATAAAATAAATGCAATTTAAAACCACGGTATGATTCATGACATCAGATAGAGTGGTTAAAATAAAAAAAATACAGATACAGACAGTATAAAATATTAACAATAATGTGGAACAAATGTAATTCTTATAGAAGTGTAAATTGGAAAATTGTTTAGGAGTAGACATTAATATGCTCTTAACCTAAGATTCAATAAAATGCATTCATATATTTACCAAAAGATTGGTACAAAAAATAGTCAAAGAAGGATTCTTCATCCAATAGTCTCTGGTTAGAAATAATTCAAAAGTCATAAATAATAATTTTGTTATATTCATACAATGAATTATTATACTACAATGAAAATTAACAGACTCGCCAAAATCGCTTTGGCTCAGTGGATAGTGCATTGGCCTGCAGACTGAAAGGTCCCAGGTTCAATTCCCGATCAAGGGCATGTATTTTGGTTGTGGGCACATCCCCAGGAGGGACGTGCAGGAGGCAGCTGATCGATGTCTCTCTCTCTCATCGATGTTTCTAACTTTCTATACTGCTCCTTTCCTATCTGTAAAAAAAAGATCAATAAAATATATTTATAAAAAAAAAAAAGAAAATTAGCATACTCTTGCTATACAGTGTAGCATATGAACTTTTCAAACATAATATTGGGACAATAATCTAAATACAAACTGCATTTATAGAAAGTTCAAAGGAGCAAAACTAATCTAAGTTGGCCAAAGTTAGAATAGGGTTACATTTCAGTGAGTTCATGAAAGAGGGTCAAGAGGAAGTTTCCTGAGGGCTGTTAATTCTTTACTTCCCCATCTGAGTGCTGATGACATTGTGTTCACTCTGGAAAAGTTCATTAAGCTGTACACATAACTTCTATAATTTCTGTAACATTTTAATATTAAAATAAAGTAATATATTGCACTGTATTTTTAAGATAGTACTTTAATGTGCTCAGATTATATAAACAGCAAGCAGTCACTGTATGACAATAATCTTTTAAAACTATAACAAAAGCACAAGGACATTGAATGTAGGTTTCCAATAAGAGGAAACAACCTTTCATTCCCTGTGAATATCATTTATAAACTACTCTGAGCACTCCCACCAAATATACTTCAAAATAGTAGACTACCTACAGTCTGTTACAGGCCTGTCTTTTTAAATATATATATATTATTGATTTTTTACAGAGAGGAAGGGAGAAAGATAAAGATTTAGAAACACTGATGAGAGAGAGACATCGATCAGCTGCCTCTTGCACATCCCCTACTGGCGATGTACCCGCAACCAAGGTACATGCCCTTGACTGGAATCCAACCTGTGACCTTTCAGTCTGCAGACTGACACTGTATCCACTGAGCCAAACCAGTTTTGGCAAATGCCTGCCTTTTTAAGTTTTTTACTTTGGTCAGAAGAAATTAATAGTCAGTGTGAAAAGAAATAAAATGTGTCACACTAGAAATAATCTTTCAAAACGTTTTTGTCAAGTTAGCAATGTAAAGAAGAACTATAATATGACATTTTATTCCCTCTGTAGACATACAAATACCCACACACAAAAAAAAAATCAGGATAATTAGGAGAAAGTTTAGGAAGGTAATTGATAAGACCATCAGAAATATCCTTTTTTATCACCTTGGTTTAACACCTTGGAAAACTTGGTAGGATATTCTACTGGAAACAAGGAGATTTTATAGGATAGGGAGGGGCATGAATGACAACATTGTGTACATCTGATTGTGACCTCTGACTCATGAGTTTCAGTGGATGACCTGGGGGAGGAGCACATTACAGAAGATGGAACAAGAGTTCTTACTATTGTGAGAGTAGAAAAATATAGGTTTTAAAATAAGAAAATATGCTGGAAAACTTGAACAAATGTGGTGAGATGTGCTGGTAAATGGAGAGTCTAAGACATTGACCAGATGAGCAACTGAGATTCCTGAGCAGAGTTTAATTATAACCTAGAGACAGGTGCTCACAATCATGGACTCCAGAGAACTAACAGATAATTTTTTAAGAATAGATTTCTGTTTTAAAATTGAATGTTCTCTAATAATTATATGTTAAAATATATAAGTCTATATAGAGCCATGCATTTGTATTCATACATTTGTATGGGTCAGTTTGTAAATAAGAAAAGAGAGTAATTATGTCCAGAAATGCCTAAAGATGGACACAGATCAAGGGATGATTTGATAGTATAAAATCTAACAGATTAGAGCAAACATATCTTAGGGTTTGTGTACTACCATTTCTTGGTTGTAGAGAAGAGTAAGCAGATGCCTATTTATATACTCATGATATAGTCAAGGAAGGTCAATGGGGAAAAAAATGGATATATATGTAATACTTGAAACAATAAAAATGGCAAAAAAGAAAGAGAAAGCCAGAGCAGATCACAATCCCCTTCCCTATACCTACAACCCATAAAATATTTAACCTTCCCATACTAAGTATGGCAAGCAGTCGCCCTAGGAAATAAGCACCTGCAATAACAACAGGATAACATTTGAAGTAGGTATTATTACTTTTAGTATTATTTTTAGTCATTGCTTTGGCCTCATTTTACAACTGTGGGGTACAAAGAAATGAAAAATAAACAAACTATGAAACACCTTCAAAGAGACTGATAAAAGACGTTTAAAAATAATATTAGTTGAATAATGTTCATCTTTTCTGGGAAAGGTATTGGTATTTAAAGCACTGCTAATGATTGGTGTTTCCCCTTTCGCTTAAGCCTTAAGTAAACATGTTAAGGAATACCTCTACCAAACAGACCAATACAGGGTTTTTTTCTTTATTTCTTAGTAGGGATTTTATTTTTTATTTTTAATAACTTAATTTTGATACTATTAAAGATATCCTATTTCCTCTCTTTGCCTACCTCCACTCAATCCCCATCCCCAATCTAAGTTTTAATAAAACAAAAAATAACTAAGCTGTCTATATATCATTATGCAAAAATGATTATAATATGTGATATCTACACAATTTTACTTGATATCTTATTTATAAAAGGAAACACTGCTATGTATATTCAGATGAGAATTATTGAATCTGATAATTTTTAGATTTTGTATAGTCCTGATTTATTTTTAAAACGATAATAATGAAAACATTTCATAGCTACAAAATATATAATAAAATTGTCTCCAGTGGTTTGGGGATATATAATTACTACAGAATATTAAATTGGGAAACCAAAAGTAAAGCACTTAATAGATGAATAATGGGGACACCTGCACACAGCAGACTTTTGCTTTTGGATAATATTAAAGGATTATTTTTCTACAATTTTAGCTATCATCAATACAGTTTTTGTTAATGAAAGATTACAGAAAAAAGTTACTGACCACTAAATACTTTAATTTGATTAATCTAAATGCCTGGGAAGAATTGTATTTACCCTCTAATTGGAAACTCACAAATAATTTCCATTTAGAAATGCACTATAAGTTAAATTTGATCCTTTCTGGAAAATTGCCAATGAACTTAGATTAACTTTCTGATCAATACCTTGCACATACATATGTTTCAGCCAAAACAATGAACATATTTTTACTTTATTTATTTAATCTTTATTGTTGAAAGTATTACATATGTACCTTTTTTTTTCCTCATTGACCTCTTCTAGCAAGTCCCTGGCCCCTGCCCCAGGACTTTACCCCTTCTGTTTTTTGTGTCCATGGGTTATACATATATGCATACAAGTTCTTTGGTTGATCTCTTCCCACATACCCACCCACCCCCATCTTCAGTCTGAGAGTCAACAATCTGAATGAACATACTTTTATAAATATAAGTACTAATTTTGTTCCTTTATACTTCCTTTTATTTCTGCAGTTAGTGTGTATCTTTGTCTATTGGTCTCTTGTAATTAATCCTATATAATAAGAGTGTAATATGAAAATCAACTGAATGGCTGAATGACCAGTTGCGATGATGTGCACTGACCACCAGGGGGCAGATGCTCAATGAGGGTCATTGCGTTCCCACAGAGAGCTGCTGGCTGGTGGTTAGGAGGGAGGGGTCCTGCACTGCAAGAGCCCTGGACTGAGAGACAGAGGTCTGCCAGGGATCAGGCCTAAGTCAGCAGGCAGATATTCTCCGAGGGGTCCCATACTGTCAGAGAGTGAAGGCAGGACTGAGGGATCCCCTCAGTGCATGAATCTCATGAACCCGGCCTCTAGTATACAATAATCTGTAAGGACAGCCAGAAAAAGTTTAAAAGTCACACCTTCAAAATGCAGTATTCTTTAGAAAATCATAAACTATAAACACTATGTTGATTAGAATTTTAAATCAAAATATGCCCACCATAATTGGAGATACAATGCTGATTAACTACAACATCCCAATCTTCTTCAATCAAAAGTGGTTGTATATTTGGGAGGGAAACAGTCTAATTAGAGGGACTGAGTAATGTTGGGGATGTTATTTTTTTCTCTAAGTATAAAAATGTATTTGATTCAGAGCCCAGAAAGAAGACCTAGTAAATCTCTGTCAAGACAAAGATAGAGGAAATAGAAAAGAACATTAGTCAATTCAGTTTGATGGATGACAGGTAGACTATATATTTTTAAAAACTAGGCTAGCTGAAACCCGTTTGGCTTAGTAGATAGAGCATCAGCCTGCGGATTGAAAGGTCCCGGGTTGGATTCTGGTCAAGGGCACTTACCTTGGTTGCAGACACATCCCTAGTAAGGGTTATGCAGAAGGCAGCTGATCGATGTTTTTCTCTCATCGATATTTCTAACTCTTTATCTCTCTCCCTTTCTCTCTGTAAAGAATCAGTAAAATATATTTAATAAAAAAAAAAACTAGGCTAAATTTGAAAAAGCTCTATGGTACCTTGGTGAAGACAATGGCCCTGGAACCATATTGTTTGGGTTTTGAATCACAGATCTGAGGCTAAAATAAGATTTATTTAGGAGAAGTTATTTAATTATTCCTTCTTTATTTTTACTTTTTTTTAAATGGGAAGAATAATATTTTTACCTCCTTTATATTTTGGAATAATTAAAAAGTTAAAGTACATAATGTTCCTGGTAGCCTTGTACATAGTGTTCACTCTGTCAGTGTATAACTCTTACATTACCCTAAGCAGGCTGGCACAAAAGTTCAAAAACTTCTTTTATTCTTTTTTGAATAAATATTTATTATTCAAATTATTATAGTTATTCCTCCTTTTACCCCCATAGCTCCCCTCCACCTGGTTCTCACTCCCTCCTCCATGTCTTTACCCCCCCTCCATTGTCCTTGTCCATAGGTGTGAGATTTTTGTTCAATCCTCTTCACACATCCCCCACACCCCATTCCTCGCAAGAATTTTCAGTCGACTCCCTTTCTATGCTCCTGATTCTATTATATTCACCAGTTTATTCTGTTCTTCAGATTTTTTATTCACTTGATTTTTAGATTCACTTATTTATAGATATGTATTTGTTATCAATTTATTGTTCATAATTTGTTATCTTTATCTTTTTCTTCCTCTTCTTAGGGAATACCCTTCAGCATTTCATAAAATACTGAATTGGTGGTGATGAACCCCTTTACTTTTTTTCTTGTCTGTGAAAATCTCTATCTGACCTTCAATTCTGAATGATAGCTTTGCTGGGTAGAGTAATCTTGGTTGTAGGTTCTTGCTATTCATCACTTTGAATATTTCTTGCCACTCCCATTTGGCCTGCTTAGTTTCTGTTGAGAAATTCGCTGACAATCATATGGGTGCTCTCTTATAGATAATGAACTGTTTTTCTCTTGCTGCTTTTAATATTCTCTCTTTGTCTTTTGCCCTTGGATTTTAATTATGATGTGTCTTGGTGTGGTCCTCTTTAGATTCCTCTTGTTTGGGGTTTTCTGTGCTTCCTGGACTTGTAAGTCTATTTCTTTCACCAAGTAGAGAATGTTTTCTGTCATTATTTCTTCAACTGTCTTTTTAATGTCTTGCTCTCTCTCTTCTTCTGACACCCCCATCATTCTGATGTTGGTATGCTTGAAGTGGTCCCAGAGGCTCCTTACATTCTCTTCATACCTTTGGATTCTTTTTGCTTTTTGCTTTCCTGGTTGGTGATTTTTGCTTCCTCATCTTTCAAATATTTGACTCGATTCTTGGGATCCTCTAGTCTGCTGATGTATCCCTGTATATTAATCTTTATTTCAGTCAGTGTATGCTTAATTTCTGATTGGTCCTTTTTCATATCCTTGAGTGTCTGACTAAATTTCTCTGAGATTTGTAGAAGATTCTTAAGTAGCCTTATAACTATGGTTTTGAATTCTATATCCAGTGTTTTGCTTTCATCCATTTCTTTCATTTGTGACTTCTTTGTCTCCTTACAGTATTTTGGTTTCTTATCTGTGTTTGCTTCTATGTGCTGGGTAGCTGCTAAGTCTCCTTGAGTTGATTGAGTGGCCTTGTGTGGTTGGTGTCCTATAGGCCTGCTGGCTCAACCTTCCCAATCACCTGAGGTGGATCCTTTTGGTGCACCCCTTTGTGGGCTGTTTTTACAGTCTTGTAGTTAACCCTTGATTGCTGTTGGTAATTGACCTCCAGGCCAGTTAGCTGAGATAACCAGCTGTGTCAACACTGAGAGATTTATTCCACAAGAGCTACCCTCATGGGGCAGGACTTGCTTCCACAGGGTTTTGGTGCTCTCTGAGTCTGCCCTTTGATTGTGTCTCTTATGGATGCGAAGAGTTGTAATCTGATATAGTCTCATTCTGAACATTGGATATACTGACTATGGATCTCCAAGAAGGTGCAAGGTCAGCCATTGTCTGCGGCCACCCAGTAGGAGCTACAGAGACATCTATAGATTCCTCCTTTTTGTATGGAGTTTGGAAGTGCCCAGACGAAGCTCAGCTGTAAAGCAAAGCACTGCTGCTGCTGCCAGGCAGTGGGTCTTCTTTTTGAATCTCTGGAGACTCTATGGGTTTATTTTAGGTGAAAGAACAGGCATTCATATGAAAAGCTCCTGCTCACAGCTTGGGTGTGGTTGTAAATTGGGTGGGGTAGGGTCTCTGGGAATTACCAGGGTGGAGCAAATAGTAATGGCTGTCCTGAACCAGAGAAGTCCCTGGTTCTCTGCTACCTATGTCCTCGTGTAGGAACAATAATCACTGGGAGCATCTGTAAGAGTAAACTACCCTCTCATTCCTGTCCTGATGCCAGACAATCCAGTTTCTCCTCGTATGTGCCTGGGTCCCCCAGAGTCTCACCCAGAACTGAAGTTCAGAGCAAGCAGGAGTTTATATCTCCCTCCCAGTTTTGAAGAGCAGCACATCCAGGTGCAGCACTTTCCACTCTTCTGCACCTCTAATGGGTCTTACTATGCTCTTCATCTCTCGAGTTGTGGAATTTTCCCTCAGCCAGCTTTCCCATGGTTCTGGATGATAGTTGTTCTGCCGTTTAATTGTGGTTTTGATGTAGTTGTGAGAGATAGCATGTATAGGTAATTATGAGGCTATCTTAGTTTCTCTCTCAAAGTCTTTTCTCAAAGAATTTTTAAAGTGTTTAAAAATTATAAGCTGTTTGGTAATAAACCTAAATAAAGATAATTTTGAAATGCTGGGAATGCTAATATTTGATATAGTTACATTAAATTAGTCCCAAACAAATATGTCTAATATTAAAATTCAGATTTTAAGTCACTCAATATTTTTTTAATATATTTTATTGACTTTTTACATAGAGAAAGAGAGAGGGATAGAGAAACATTTATCAGCTGCCTCCTGCACATCTCCTACTGGGGATGTGCCTGCAACCAAGGTACATGCCCTTGACCAGAATCAAACCTGGGGAGAATCCAATATGACGGCATAGGTAAACACCTACACTGCTGCCTCGCACAACAATTTCAAAACTACAACTAAAAGACAGAACGGACATCATCCAGAACCACAGAAAAACTGGCTAACTGGAAATTTTACAACTGGAAGGAAAGAGAGGGGCGTACAGAAACCCAGAGGAGCTGCAAAAAGCTGAGGTACAGAGATGCGCAGGTGGAGAGAGCTGGTGCCGGAGTACCTGACTGGCTTTCTCTGGTGGGAGGGAAACGGAGACTCCTAACGGCATTGAACCCCTCATCCTACGAAACTAAACCCCAGATCCAACCGAAACTCATACGGGGAGAGTTTGGACTGTGAAAAGGGATAAGTGGATGGAAATTTAGGGGAGTCGCAAAAGATCAGAAGGCTGGTGTTGCACGGCACTGCGTGCAGAGGACCGACTGCTGATTGTGCCACTGGCTTTCACAAGTTGGCAGGAAACAGACCATCCCAACTGTGCCATTTCTAACTCCAATAAACCCCAGTTTCAGGTGAAACCCTGGGGACCCAGACTCATATGGTCCCAGAGTGCAGGGGAGCCGGAGGGGCAGGAGTCCAGAGGCACAGAGAGAGAGAGAGAGAGAGAGAGAGAGAGAGAGAGAGAGAGAGAGAAAGCGCACACAGGGATTGTTCCAGCAATTACCCAGTCACTTGAGACTCAGGGGCCGTGGAGGGCAGGGCCGACTGGAAGGCAAGGAGGTCCCTTAAGCCCTGAGACTCCAATCACTCCAAGCTCAAAAAAGAGGCTTTTGCAGTTTTGCAAGTCTCATATCATAAGGCTGAATCCAAAACAGAAGTTCTCCAGGCATAGTGAAAATGCTGAGATGAGGGAAGGAATCACAAACAAAAGAAATGGAGGAAAATAAACAAATGGATATAGAGTTCAAAACCATGCTTATAAGGTTTTTCAAGAATATGCTAGAAAAGTTGATTAAAGTTAGCAAGACCCAAGAGGAAATGTAAAAACAACAACTGGAGATGAAAAAGAACCAACTAGAGATGGAAAAGGTCCAAATAGAGATGAAAAAGGATCAACTAGAAATTAAACATACACTGACTGAAATAAAAAATATTATACAGAGTCCTAACAGCAGACTAGAGAAAGGCAAGAATCAAGTCAGAAATTTAAAATATAAAGAATCAGAAAACAGTCAACTGGAAAAGCAGGAGGAGAAAAGAATCCAAAAATGTGAAGATAATGTAAGGAGCCTCTGGGACAGCTTCAAGCATACCAACATCAAAATTGTGGGGGTGCCAGAAGAAGAGAGAGAGCAAGATACTAAAAACCTATTTAAAGAAATAATGACTGAAAACTTCCCACATCTGGTAAAAGAAATAGACTTACAAGTCCAGGAAGCACACAAAACCCCATATAAAAGGAATCCAAAGAGGACTACACCAAGACACATCATAATTAAAAGCAAAAGACAAAGAGAGAATATTAAAAGCAGCAAGAGAAAAACAGAAAAACAGTTCATTACCTACAAGGGAGCACACATATGACTTTCAGCTGATTTCTCAACAGAAACGTTGCAGGCCAGAATGGAGTGGCAAGAAATATTCAACGTGATGAATAGCAAGAACCTCTATCCAGCAAAGCTATCATTCAGAATTGAAGGTCAGATAAAGAGCTTCACAAATAAGAAAAGCTAAAGGAGTTCATCAACTCCAAAGCAGTATTATATGAAATGCTGAAAGGTACTCTTTTAGAAAAGGAAGAAGAAAAAGGTAAAAGACAAAAAATTATGAACAACAAATACATATCTATCAACAAGTACATCTAAAAATTAAGTGAATTAAAAAATTTAATCAACAGAATAAACTAGTGAATATAATAGAATCAGGAGCACAGAAAGGGACTGGATTGATAATTCTTAGGGGGGGAAGAGTGAGTGGTGTACAGGAAGAGACTGGACAAAAATCATGCACCTATGGATGAGGTCAATGGGAGGGAGGTAAGGGTAGAGGGAAGGGTGGAAGCTGGGTGGAGGGGAGCTATGGAGGGGAAAAAAGAGAAACAAATGTAATAATCTGAATAATAAAGACTTATTTTAAAAAAAAGAATCAATCCGGGGACCTTTTATTTATTTATTTATTTATTTATTTATTTATTTATTTTATTGATTTTTCACAGAGAGGAAGGGAGAGGGATAGAAAGTCAGAAACATCGATGAGAGAGAGACATCGATCAGCCGCCTCCTGCACACCCCACACTGGTGATGTGCCCGCAAGCAAGGTATATGCCCCCAAATGGAATCGAACCCGGGACCTTTCAGTCCTCAGGCCGATGCTCTATCCCCTGAGCCAAACCCGTCTTGGCCAATCCTGGGACCTTTTAGTCTGTAGGCCAATGCTCTATCCACTGAGTCAAACCTGTTAGAGCAAGTCAATCAATATTTTCAATCAATATTTTCACTTGAATAGGGTGAGATAAGTCAGAACTTTCAGAACAGAGAGTTATGATGTACCTGGATGTTCTAGCATATTTGTGTGCATTTAGGAAATTGTAAATTCATGCCCCACTGAATACATACTTTTGAATTCTTCTATAAAGGTTAAATCTGTTTCAATATTGATACCTTTTTATTTCTTCGTGCTAGGAATCAGATCATAGCCAAGAAAATATTGGCTCGAATCATACTAAAATTAAAAGATAAAAACCTGTTTACAATGTCACTTTGTAGTATTCTTGGGTATAAGATATGGATTGATGAAATTAAGGAGAAAAGGAGGGAGTAGAGGTATAAATAAGAACTAAGGCAGCATGGAAGTATGAAGTGAATAATATAGTTTGTGCAGTGTGCTGCATAATGTGATGGCTTAAAGCATGTCTGCAGATGGTCTGACAGTCCCCCCTTCAGGAGGTGGAGATACTAAATTCCATCCAGCAACCAGGATAACCTTTATCATTATCTTGATGCAGAGAATGTAGTGATGATGGAATCACTTCAGAAATGAGATTAGAAGAACTCATACAACACTTGAGATCCTGGACCCTGAAATCTGTAATAATCTGGCAATCTTGATGTCATCATATGGAGAAACTATGTAAAGAGACTATTGAGGAGATGGGGAGGGTACAGGGAGGGAAGAAAAGAGAGAGGAAAAGAGGTGGGGGGAAGCACAGTTGTGTTTGAGCTATTTAGTCCCAGCACAAATACTTACATGAAAAATCCATAAAGATGACTCTAGTCTCAGCCACCTCCTGAATGCAATTTATGTGATACCCTTAATTATTTTAGCTGGCCTTCTCACCTCTAGATTTTTTAGCACAATAAATTGTTTTATACTACTGCTTTGGGATGGCTTGTCACATAGCAATGAATAATCAGAACAATGTCAGCTTTAAAATGAGCCAGTCACATCACACAAATACTTAATATGATTTCATTATGTAAACTTTCCTAATTTTGTTTCATATAATCTGGTACATACCTAGGCTATGAAAGAGAGATAGGTGTTCAGAAGAAATGTCTAATATAAGTCAGTGTACTTAAAAAAAATGTCATTTACTCAATCTATATTTATTGAGTATCTACTGTGTGCCTAATAGTTTTTTTTTTTTATGTTCTAGCAATATATAGCTGAATAGGACAAAATATATATTCTTTGTCCATATGGTCCCAAAAGATAAAGACATCAAATAAATAAATATATATAAAATAATTCCAGGCAGTTATGTGATAAGAAGAAACAAAAAATCATGCAAGAGATTTAGAGGTGCACTATTTAAGACGGAGTAATCAGAAAAGTCATTTCTCAGAAGATGGTATTTTAAAATTAACATCCCAGGATGAACAGAAAATGTGTTTGTCCTAACCCATGAAAAAGAGCAATGGGAATAACACATCTAAAGTAGAGTGAGCAAAGAGGAGGGAGATATGAAATGATGATGACAAATTTGAATTTCGTTTTAGGTGAGATCAGAAGCCATGGAAAGATCAGGAGAAGGAGATGATTTCAATCACATTCTCTTGCATGAGTATAACAGAGAGGAGTAGCTACTGACAACAACCCATGTCCTCTTATTCTTAGGCACACGGTAAGAACACAAGTCTCAACCTTCAAAACATAGAGCGTAACTTGGTGCTTAATATCTAGCTAATAAATGTAATTGGATCTAATATACACCTGATCCATAAAAATTTCCCCTGTTCCAGGTGACAGGAAATCATGTAACACTCAGAGCAACCTTAGTAACCAAAAGGTGAAGATGGCAGAGGCATCATCAGTAGAGGTGACTGAATTACTACATGGAATAGACTCTCTACGCCTACACTCACCTTCCAACATATACTCCCCAATCATGCACACATCACCATTATCAACTAGATAAAACCTTGGATTCTTTCATGTAGAAAACCTAGCCTGCTTCTAGATTAGCAGTGAAAAAAAAAACCAGCTCCTTTTATAATAGAGGCTGGACTTGAGAGATAATGAAAAGGCTATTTTAATCAAGTAGGAGAGATATATCATTAGTTTACACAGGTTGCTAACTGTAGATATAGCAAGATATGGTCAAATTTAGAGTATAGTTTGCAGATCAAAATTCAAAATATAAGCTAGAATTTTTGATGGTTCTTGTAATTTTTTTTATATTTTTGTGAAATTAGATGATATAATGGACTTTTCCTGATTCAATTTTGCTGAGAATAGAAGCCACAGAATTCTACAGTGAGTGCAAAATAGATACTTTCTTATGTAGAATTTTCAAAGGTAGTGAAAAACACAGATTCTATGTTCTTGGACTATATAGACAAGTAATGGGTCAGAGGTCAAATTTTATTAGAAGGATATATTTAAAGAAAATTGTGTGATGCACCTTCTTCCAAGCTTAAGTTGGCTGAGGGAGAACCTAGTTCATCATTTCAGTCCTACTAAAGAGCTTCCCATAGTGCCAGGTCTCCATGGCAAAGTGGACCCAAACTGGTAAGGGGAGAACATTTTGAATTGTCAGGTTTGAAGTTTTAATAGTATTTTAGAACATGCATCCAAAACACTGATAAAATGTGTGCTTGTTATTTAAATGTACTATTGGGTCTGCCTGACTTCCTGAAGCAGAAAATATGAAACCACTGCATAAAAGTTGAAATGTCCACAGGACACCAAAATACAATAATGTCTTGATCATGTTATGAATCGTGCTCATTCAGCACAGGTTCAATTCACAACAGGAAAGAAATGAGGGCATTTCTAAATACAGTGAATCACAACAACAGGGAAGTTTAGGTGGGATGGCATGTTATCTAACAGGACTTTGAAAAGCACTAAGCTCAGGCTACCAATCATGTGACTAGGAAATCAACACATTTTCTTATCCAATGTATTAAGCAACTATTTAGGAGAAATGTTGCTCAACCTTTCAATTTCTTTAAAGAGTCTAAGAAAAAGCATCACTGCTATATTTATAAAGGTGCTAAGAAAATATTAAAACATGAAATATTTCTTCAGTTCTGAGCTTCTTATCTACATGGAGTGTTACCTATATTGTTTATTTTTACATGTTTTATATTTTTTAAAAATAAAATAATGAACTCAGAAACTTTCTGGAATTTTTTCTCATATGAAGCCTATACTTTCATTTTGTCCAAAGATATTCTCAAATGACAATGAGAATTCTATGCACAATATATCCTTGAGCTTCCTCAGAAAAACTGGTCTGTGGCTCTTGATTTAATCACAGAAAAAGTGGGGAGAAAATAAACCTAAAGTTCTACTTCTACTATATCATTACACAATTAATCTAAGACACTACAAAGATCTACCAATTCAGGGCACTTGAGAATAATTTCTTTGCTATAATAAAAAGAAAATCATATTTCTTTAACTGAATTTCTTGGCCTTTGTGGCAGAAAGTAGATGCCTCAAAGTATTGTAGCAGTTTTTCTCCCAGCATTGTAATCTAGGACCCTTTGACAAGGTTATTTCTATATTCAGTAAGGTTATAGTCAAACTTGATTTTATAAATTATATGAATGACTCTGCTGAGAACTTCCTGGTAATATAATGACTAATCAAATATGTATTTCAGATGAATTAAAAGAATAAAAATTATAAGTTGGAGAAATACATTTGGGTTCTTTATTAATTTTAGGTCCTTTGTAATCACACAAATAAAAACTGTTAAGATGGGAAAGAGCAAATAATTTTCTGAGCATATATTTGCTGTGGATAGAGTTCATCCTTTACAAAAGATGCCTGAAAAACATAGGCATTTTATGCCGGTAACATTGCCATTTGTAAATGGATTCAATATAGCTGAGGATGATCCTGCGGTCAAACTAGATTTAATGCATCATTTTTCTCTAGTGAGTTCCTGTCTTTGATAAAATAATGGAATAAAAGACTCTGCATTGCATTCATGACTCTTAAGGTTAGTTTTGCAATGCTTTAACTAATCTCACAATTATTATAGCAAGATTTGGTAGCATGTTTTCATACTACTTGAAAAAACAAGTGTTTTAAAGCAAACAAATAAAAAGCAGAAATAATGAACATTGTGATTTTTAAAGTTTTTACTTTGTTTTAAAATTTAGGATGGAGAAAGAAGAGAATCTAGTTACTCTATGAGATAAGGACTTACAAAGAAACCCAATACTGATATTTAAAAGAGCAAGGGCACAATAATTCCATTCGTAAATTTATTCTTCTTATATTATTTATTTGCAAGCTTAGCTTTCTTCCTTATTTTCATTTGTCTGCTAGAAAAGTCCTCTTGGCCATGTGGGTGTCTGGTTTAACTTTAGAGACATCAATGTCCATCCTATGTCCCACCCCAGGACCATGCCTGCGAGACATGAAGATACATATGCTCTTCTTGCACAGTGACTACAACTACTCCAGAATGGAGGGAAAGCATCCACCTATACATAGCACTAGCACACCACACCATCTGTTGGCACCCACACCAGAACATCACTTAGTAACCTACCTTTTAAGTCAATTGCTCAATTATACTTTGGCTTTTACTATCTGACTTTTTCATGTCTTTCTCTAATCTCAGTCTGTTTAAACTCTACACATTGTCTAAGAGCTAGTGCAAATGTCATTAGATATTCCCTAATAACCTGTGCCAAAAGTTACTATATATTTTAAATAGTTCTATAGCATTTGCTTATGCTTGCCAAACACTATATCATGGGACTATTAATTTATTCATTTTATTTTAGTACCTGACAATAGAATCTTTGAGTACAGGTTAATATTTTATAGATATCAATATTATCTCACAATTTAAAGATCTGCTTCTAATAGGGATTTAATAAATGTTTATTAACCATTAAATTGATAAATCTGTGAAACTTCTAAAGTAATCACACAAACTATATAAAAATGATTAATGTCCTATGCTACAATTACATTTAATCTTGTTTTTTACTAAGAACTTATGATCAAAACTATTCAATGGTACCACTAAAAATATGTCATGAAAACTATTCAATGCAAACATAAGGCGTTGTGATTAAGATTTAGGAATTTTAAGTTTTATTTATAACTAGGCATCATTCATTATTTATAAAAACTTTTCTGTATATGTTTTACACACACACACACACACACACACACACACATATATATATATATATGTATGTATATATACCCACACACACAGTATATCTGCAAATTTGAGGAAATATTTTTTATCAAATCTGTGTCATAATAATCTCTAAACTTACCTCTCACAATGATGTTGGTGGACTTTTTTGCAGGGTTTCCCACATTGTTATTGGCCACACAGCTATAAGTACCAGCATCTCCTGAAGTGATGGCAGGTATGGTCAAGGTTCCTCCATGCAAAATAGTCTTGTCAGATAGAGGCCCAAAGGACCTGGCCCAGCTGAGAGTTGGTGCAGGTTGTCCTCCTGTCGTAACACATACTAATGTTATAGCCTCTCCAGGATTTACAACTATAGGGTCATCCACCAAGAGTTTAATTGACGGAGATGCTAAAAGACATAAACAAAAAAACATGTACCTATTTAGATCTACTAGAACTAGAATTCAACAGCATGCTTTATATTTATTCAAACAATTAAAATAAAGTATGATTCCCTTTAGTCAAAATCTTATTCTATTTATCAAATTAAAATCATATGTAATTATTATATATACTACATGGCCAGTGCATAAAAATTTGTGCACTGGCGGGGGGGAGTAGAGGCAGGTGTCCCTTAGCTTGGCCTGCGCCCTCTCACAGTCTGGGATTCCTTAGGGGAAGTCCTGCTTTTAACATAGCACATATGTAAATAAGCATACTAACAGTTGTAAACATTCTGCACATTAACAGTGCTTGTTATTAATTGTGCTTCCAGTTAGACTGGTAATCTTCCCAGTACTTAATGATAGAAGGCATGGGTCACCGTAGCAGTTTCTCTAACATTAAAGATCACTACCCAATATTTTAGCATGTTCCATGTGCTTGCTGATAGGAATACAATGGATAGTGGATGAATAGATAGATGATAGATAGAATAGATAAATTGGTCCTGGAAGTGAAATGTGATGAAGTTGGGAGAGAAAGAGAGGTATAAGGCTGATCCCTAGCTGGGTTGGTTCAGTAGATAGAGCTTTGGCTAGCAGAGGTTCCCGGATTGAATTCTGGTCAAGGGCACATGCCCCAGTTTCATCCCAGTAGGAAGCATGCAAGAAGCAGACAATCATTTCTATCCCCCCTTCTCTAAAATCGATAAAAATATAATAAAAAATAAGTATAAGGCTGGTGAGGAGTAGGAGGATGAGGGGTTGGAAAAAGAAAAAGGAGGAGAAGAGGGAGGAAAAGAAGAAGGGAAGAGAAAAGAAAGAAGAAATGCCAGTCTATTATTTCTATTTTCCAAAATTTTAAACTCAATAACTACAATATGAAAAATATATTTTAGGAAATATTTCTGAGAAGGGAATTCTTCCCTCCACTCCTGAAAAAAAAAGAAAGTTTTCTTAGGCTAAGCCACAGATACTTCAGTGCAAACAAGAAAGAGATTGAATTGGCCTCTTGATTCCCATATCCAAATCCAAAATATTTGGATGTTTAAGAACAAAGAGGACCTATGTGCCCCTTTCTGGTTTGAGATCATTGAGAATGACTAGCTAGACATGCAAGGACACTGTGAGTCTCACAGAAAAAGCTCCATACTTGCTAGGACAACCTTACAAATGTGGAATGGAAGGAGAAGAGACAAGCCAGGGTAACTGACCCCATACAATAGGAATGAGGGAGGTCTAAGGCCTATCAAAAGATTCAGCTCTCATGTCCCTCACTTTGGTAAGACATAGCACCCCCTAGAAATTATTATTTTTATCAATTTATTGGGGTGACATCTGTTCCCAATATCATATAGGTTTCAAGTATACAATTCAATAAAACATCTGCACACTACATTGGGTGAATATTGCTTCAGACAAATACTCTTTCTGACCCATTCTCCTCCTTTGCCCACCTCCACCTAGCCCCACCTCCTTTTCCTTTAACTATCACCATACTTTCCTCTGTGTTTATGTGTTATGTATATATGTTTTATTAATAATCTTTCACATTCTTTCATCCAATCCACTTTCTCTCTTTCCCTCTGGCAGCTGTCAGTCTGTTCCTTGTATCCCTTTTAAACAAAATTTGGTGGATTATTTCCAGATTTTGGCTATTGTAAATAATTCTGCTATTAATATAGGGGTACATATATTGTTTCTGGTTGGTATTTCAGTATTCTTAGGATATATCCCCAGAAATAGAAATCAAAAGGCAGTACCATTTTTAATTTTTTGAGGAAACTCCATACTGCTTTCCATGCTGGCTACACTACTCTACATTTTCACCAACAATGCACAAGGATTCCCTTTGCACCATATTCTCTCCAGCACTTGATATTTGTTGATTTGTTCATATTAGTCATTCTGACAGCTGTGAGGTGATACCTCATCATACTTTTTATTTGTATATCTCTGATGATTAGTGACCTTGAGCATCTTTTCATATATCTATTGACCATCTGTATGTCCTCTTTGAAGAAGTGTCTATTCAAGTCCTTTACCAGATTATCTTCCTGGTCTTGCGGTGCATAAGTAGTACATTTACACAATGGAATGCTACAAGGCTGTAAGAAAGAAGGCACTCTCTTACCAAATGAGACAACATGGAGGGATCTAGAGAATATTATGCTAAGTGAAATAAGCCAGTCAGAGAAAGACAAGTATCACATGCTCTCACTAATATGTAGAATCTAATGGAAAAAACAACAACTGATAAACAAAATGGAACCAGAAGCATAGATACATGGTACAAACTAGCCATTTCCACAGAGAAGAGAGGTAAGGGTGAAGGGATTAGCTAAAGAACATATATGCATACCAATGGACAATAATTTGGTGAAGGCCAAGGGAAGGGGAAGCTGGGCAGGGTGGGGGGAACTAATAAGGGAGAGGTACATCTGCAATAATGTCAACATTAAAAATCTATAATAATAAAAGCATAATATGCAAATTGACCAAATGACCAAACAGCAGAATGACCATCCAGATGACCTTCCTGATGGCTATGCTATGACATGCTCTGGTGCCAGACCAGCCAAGGCAGGGGCAATGTGATTGGTTGGGGGCGGGGGTGCCATTGCCCCAAAATAACCCTGCAGAGGGAGACCCAGGTCACCAGTCAGCAGGGCTATTGATTGGGTGTGTGTGGGGGGGGGGGCTCCATGGAACTGAGGAACCCGGGGTGTGTAGTGGTGGATGCTGGCAGCACCAGGCCAAGGTAGGTGCAAGTAGGGAGTGGGGCTATGAGGTGGCTTGGGGCTGTGAGGCAGCTGGGCCACAAGGGCCCCAGGAGCTGGGGCTGTGAAGGCCTAGCTTTGCATGAATTTCATGAATCAGGTCTCTAGATTTTAATTTAAAAAATCTGGTTGAAATGGCAAACATATATTGATTAAAAAATTTTTTTCTAATTATGGCAGAATAGGTGGTTGATATAAAAATATAGTTAAAGTACAGAGTACTAAGAACATATGTATTCATTCAAACCTGAGTTTGTAAATTGAGATTCATGCCCACTACAATTTTAGTGAATCAGTTCCTCATAATGTCCTCTGGATGTGTGATGGAAATATTTAGTTTGGGGTTAATTATGATTATATTCTGTAGGAAGAAAATACAATTTTAGCTGAGATCAATGACTTCTTGGGTATTTTATTTTTCCAGCTACTTAACATAATTGATTAGTTAAGATAAAGATGCTTTTAAGAATTGAAAACAATGCATTGCTAATCATTTTAGAGACTTTGGCCATCCATAGATTAGGACTTCTAATTTCTAAATAGGAATGTAGTTTTCCACTCCAGACTTTTTTTTTGATTAGCTGTCAGTTGCCTTGAGTTAGAGTTATTCTAAGATGTATTTCTTTGACTATAAGTGATTAGAAAGTGAGTCATAAGAGAAAATCAAAAGTAATGAGAAACATTAAAAGAAAACAGAATATACTCCAATTTTAAAAATCCTCAGCTAAAATACATATTTTTCTTGTTTTGAATTCCCCCCAAAAGCAGGGCCTAATACAAGTAGTGTTTGAGTGGAGCTTCCAGGATGCATATTAACAGAGCATAGAAGGGAGACAGGAATGGGAGAACAGTAAAAAAGCACTTATGGATGTGTTGTCACTATACAAAACCTGGCTCCCTGCTATTGTAAAACCTCTAAGAGACAGTTACATAAAACATACTCAGAACTCTTCTTCTGAAGAGCAAGGAGGCTGAGCAGAGTGTTTACCCACTCCTGTCTCTCATTAGTTAAGGAATATTTTATGGTTTTTAATATCCCAACCTTGTGCTTTGGCTGAACACATTACAGAGTCCAGAGAAAGTCTTCAGACAGAGCACAGAATATAGAATTTGTGAAAAGAAACTACAATAACCTCCAGAACATTCTATAAGAAGGCAGGACCCTACAGTGTCTGCTAGGACATTCTTTCAATATAAATTCAATGATCAGTAATCGTGACTTGGAAATAATGTGAAAAGCATTAAGAAAGAAGAACAAGGAACGATTTAGTGGTGATGAGGAACACCTTTATTCATTGGGATGGTGGCACTAAATGAAATTAAAATGAGTACAGCATGAGTTAAAGGAAAATAGGAGAAAAATAAACTTCTGTTTCTATTTCATGACCCTTCATTTTTTTAAAAAAAAATTTTTATTGTGTTACACGTATATGTATATTCCCATTGCTCTGCCCCCTCCCAGGCATACCCTAACCCCCCAGTGTCTTGTGTCCATTGGTTATGCTTATATGCATGCATATCAGTCCTTTGGTTGATCTCTTATCTACCCCACCTCACCTTAACCTTCCTTCTGTAATTTGACAGTCTGTTTGATGCTTTACTGCCTCTGTATATGTCCTTTTGTTCATCAGTTTGTAATGTTATTTATTATCCACAAATGAGTGAGATCATGTGGTGCTTCTCCTTCATTGACTGGCTTATTTCACTTAGCATAAGACTCTCCAGTTCCACCCAGGTTGCTGCAAATGGTAAGAATTCCTTCTTTTTAATGGCAGCATAGAATTCCATTGTGTAGATATACCATCGGTTAAAACTTGAAAGTTTAAACTTGAAAATTTGAAAGCAGAGTAAAGGTGTTTCTTCATGGAAAATTACATAAAAGTCTACTGAGAGTGACCTTGTTTATATCACCATGGGTTCCAAACAAGAAGTTCCTTAAATGGGTTTTGTTTGGTTGGCAAAGTATCTTTGGTTAGGAATGAGTGTCATTAGGTATTGCTTATTTTCTTAGTATAACACATTTCAACACATTCATTTGCTTGTATTCTTTAATTTAGTATTGAGCACATACCCTGTGTTACTAGAATCTCTGATAGATACTTGGGATATATCAGTAAACAAAGAGCCTAAGAATCCCTTCACTCAGAAGCATTCTCCACATAACACCCATTTTGTTAGGTAACTTCACATACTTCCATCATCTGTCTGCTCTCTGAAGTCATGTGCAAGTATGATCTCTGACCAGCATGTTTGTGCCATTAGATCACAGTGAGTCAAAAAGTTTGCCAAAATGTACTTTAATGAAATAAGACTTTACAAAATAGTGCAAGTGTCATTTATAATTTTAAAGCAGTCATTGGTACATATTTGTGTACAAAAAATTAAAATTTAAAGTTATCAAGATTGCATTAAAAATTTTTACCAAATTCTCCATTAATCAAAAAAAAGGGAGGAAGAGTAGGATGATATCATGTAAGGAAAAATAAGTAAATTACATCTAGAAAATTTTCACTTTAGAAAATTAATTTCCATTTGTAATACTAATAGCAAGACACCCATGAAAAAACACACATGGTGTCAAAATAAGCCAAAGGAAAAATGGGTAGGAGGACCCCAAGTCAATTTTATAGAAAATATTTCTTTATTAACTCTTGGTCAAGAATATGTTTATATACTTTCAGAAAACAACTCTAAAACCAAGTGGTGCAACAGAGAGGAACTGACAGGTCTGAGGAGAAACAGTCCAGAGATGGAAGACGCTGACAATGCCTTGCCATGTGAGCAGTTAGCAGCTGAGCATCACTACAGGATGCCCAGGACCAAACCAGAGAGGGTCATACCAGTATTGCCACCATTTGCCCACTATCCAGATACCATCGCTGACATGTACACATAAGGAACTGTTTGACATTAAAACTGGGACTCAAGGCTATCGGACACTGAAATTGGGACTCAATCATTTTTTTTCTTTTGCTCTTGTGGATTTATTTCTAGCCTACAGAGGCAAGATGTTTTTAAAGACAAGAATCAGTGGGAAAGCAGATGCAGAGGCAAAGAAGCAATGAACAGACTGTCGTGCTACAGTGGGAAGGCAGGGAAGGTTGGGGGAGGAGGAGCCTGTAGGAGATCAACCGAAGAACTTGTATGCATGTGTATGTGGGCATGGCCAGTGGATGCAGGGCAGTTGGGGGTGGGGGACAGATGGGGGCATGTGCTGAGGGATGGGGAGGGTAATAGAGAAAAAATAAATAAATTTTAAAAAATTAAAAAAAAATTTTAAAAATTAAAAAAAAGTTATTGGTCAAGATAAATATAAAAACTAGAAATGAAACTTATGTTCCAAGTTGAACAAAATAAAATAAAATAAAAAATGTATTTCAGTTAATAAACTATTAATATTTAACAGCCTGAAAAGTTGTCTTAAACAGTGGGAAAACATGATGAAGAAAATTCACACTATCCCTTATATATCAAGGGATATATATATATCAAGGGATAAATAGCCCCTTACTGTTTTCCAACAGATGAAATCTTAGAGAATCTTAGGTCACTTTACAAGAAATTAAGCATCAATGTGCTACTGCTGCAGAATCCCAGAAGGTCACTACTCATGGAAAAAAAATATGCAAGCTTACTTCCAACTAAGGAATTGATTGGCCATGAAATTTTCCTGTTCTTTTTAGATGATACTAGGATTTTAGAGATAGTGTCAGCATGCAAAGATGTCTTCTTCATAAGTAGAGCATGAGCTTTCTATTCCTGCTTCCTGGAATTCTCTTCCAATACTTACCCACCTGGTAAACTAGTAGTCAAGTGCTTTACCCTGCTCAAAAGTCAATTATTCACCAAATTCTTAGATTTTTGTCCAAGCAAATTGAGTTGCTTCCTCCTTTTTATAGGCATAGCTATTATAATACTCACCTCCCACATTTAGAACTAAGACATCAGGATGAAAAGGATATTTTTCATATTTGTACCAACAAGACACAAAAAAGAATTTGACGAAGAATTAGGAGTTTAATATATCTTATTGAATAAAAGAATGTTGAATTTAAAGTTTACAGAACATAAACTCCACACAAGCCCTAACAATTCATCATAAACTTAATAAACAAACAAACAAATAAATAAACAAAAACCAACATGAGATAATGTGACACACTCTTCAGGATTTCATGAACCATTCATTGAAAAATACTACTTATGATAATTTGACAATTCTCTTAATGTTCAATCCATCTAAACTTAACCATGCTTTATGTTACTAACAAGGTGATGACAAAAATTTTCTCTGTTGGCATTTATTACACCACTAAATATAGCAAGCATATCATTTATACTTCTTTATAGTTAATTTTTTGCTCAGGTATACCGCATAAATTAATACTAATAAACCATGTAATTAAGCCAGATAATGACCCTGAAACCAAAATAAATAATGCTTGGCTTTTGTTATAAGAGAACTAGTATGCATATAATTCAGTATGGACTTAAAAAATCAGTCAGTATTTAAGGCTCTTCTCTAAGTATGATATTGTGCAGCAGCAGAATGAATAAAGACATCAGCTCTAAGACCATCTGCTGTTGATCTTGCAGCTATGCCTTTTAAAGCTTCACTAGAGCAGCCAAGCAAATAAAGCAATAATTTTGATCTGGCCACCACAGCTGCTGACATGAAGCAGCTGGTACTTTTATCACCAGAATTGTAACAGAGGGATTCATGTAAAACAGTACTCTCTTATCAGGTATTGTTTTACTGGTCTAATAAATATTTTTATTTTTTATATTATACATCCTGGGGACACTGTATTATAGTGTTGCTTTTTTACTCTGTTTATGATTCTATAATTTCATTTTATAGTAATTTTGATTAAGCTTGACTCATAGCTAATCTTAACAAGTAATGTTGAATAGATTCAAGTCAGCAGAACCTCTGTTTGCTCCTCTAAACATCAAGGGAATTACATTAAATACTTTTTAATTTAAGTATTTATTATTGCTTAATGTATTACATAACTCTCCTTTTCCCCACAATGACTTCTCCCTGGCCACCTACAAACCCCAGCATATGACCCCTCATCATGCATCTGTGTCCTTTGGGTATGCTCATATGCATACATACAAGTCCTTTGGTTGATCTCTTACCCCTCCACTCCCCACCTTCCCTCATAGGTTGGACAGTCTATTTTATATTTCTATGATTTTATTTCTGTTTTTGTTAATCAGTTTATGTTGTTCATTATATTCCACAAATGAGTGAGACCATGTGATAGCTTATTTCACTTAGCATAATGTTCTGACTAGCTTATTTCACTTAGCATAATGTTCTACAGGTACATCCATGCTGTTGCAAATGGTAAGAATTCCTTCTTTTTTAGTGCAGCATAATATTCCATTGTGTAGATATATCATAGTTTTCTGATCCACTTATCTGCTGACAGGCATCTAGGCTGTTTCCAAATCTTAGCTATTGTAAATTGTACTGTTATGAACACAATATATCCTTTTTGATTGGTGTTTCTGTTTTCTTGGGATATATTCCTAGAAGTGGAATTACTGGGTCAAATGGAAGTACCAATTTTAACTTTTTGAGGAAATGCCATAGTTTTCTCTAGTGGTTGCACCAGTCTGCATTTCCACCAGCAGTGCTTGGGGGTTCCTCTTTCTCCACATCCTTGCAAGCGCTTGTCATTTGTTGATTTGTTGGTGATAGCAATTTGGACAGGTATGAGGTGGTACCTCATTATTGTTTTGCTTTGCATCTCTCAGATAAGTAGTGACTTTCATATGTCTCTTGGCCTTTCTTATGTCCTTTTCTGAAAAGTGTTTATTTAGGTCCTTTGTCCATTTTCTGATTGGATTGTTTATCTTCCTTTTGTTAAGTTGTATGCTGGAGATTAAACCCTTATCAGTGATAACATTGACAAATATGTTTCCCCATGCAATAGGTTTTCTTATTGTTTTGTTGATGGTTTCTATTGCTTTGCAGAAGCTTTTTATTTGGATGTAGTCCCATTTGTTTATTTTCTCTTTCATTTTCATTGCCCTAGGAGCTGTATTAATAAAGATATTGCTATGACAAATATCTGCTATTTTGCTGCTGATGTCTTCTTCTAAGATTTGTATGGTGTCCCATCTTACTTTTAAGTCCTTTATCCATTTTGAGATTATTTTTGTATATAATGTAAGTTGTGATATAGTTTTCTTTTTTTGCATGTATCATCCAATTTTCCCAACACCATTTATTGAAGATACTGTCTTGACTCCATCACATACCCTTGCCTCTTTTATCAAATATTAATTGAGCACAATGGCTTGGTTCTATTTCTGGGTTCACTGTTCTGTTACATTGGTCTATGTGTTTGTTCTTGTGCCAGTACCAGACAGTTATGAGAATAGTGGTTTCATAGTATAGCTTGATCTCTGGTATTGAGATCCCAACTACTGTATTCTTCTTTCTCAGGATTGCTGCAGCTATTCAGAGTCTTTTTTTTATTCCAGGTCATTTTTTGGAGAGTTTTTTTTTAGGTCTGTGACATATGCCATTGGTATTTTAATGGGGAGTGCATTGAATCTATATATTGCTTTGGGTAGGATAGACATTTTAATTATGTTGATTCTACCAATCCATGAACATGGAATATTCTTCCATTTGTTTATGTCTTCCTCTACACTTAGAAAAGGATTATCTGCACCAAATTTATAGTTATGTAGGAAAGCATGTGGGCATAGTGTTCCTAACTTTATTACACACTTTACTCAGGTTATTCCAATTTCTAACTTGATTCCAAGATACAGCAAAGATTCAAAATCCCATCAAATTCCTTAGCCAGGTTGTTGAAAGCAACAAAATAAACTGAGTGGAAGCAGAAAAATATACCTAGTTCTTATTTTAAGAATCAAATTATTAATTCAACATGTATTTATTATGTTATAACTGTGTATCAGGCTCTGTTCTAGGCATTGGAGATAATAGAAAAGCTCTACCTTTGAGTTGCTAGGAATTACAGCCTTTAATATGTGCCAAGTACTCTTCAAAATGCTTCACATCTATTGGCTTATTTAATTGTATGAAATAGGTACTATTATTACTTATTTTCCTATTACCAATCTGAGAAACTGTTTAGATAACTTGTCAAAGATCACATTAGTTTTGAATCATAAAGCTGGGTTTCTAATTTAAGTAGCCTGGGTTGAGATAAAACATTGGCCATACACTCCAAACTGAAAATAAATAAAGTAGATCATTCCAAATCCTAATTGAATTCCTGATTATCTATATGCTAGAGGAAGAATTAGTGTTCTTCTCTAAAAGGAAGAGGGGAAGGATAACATTAGCATCTCTTACTAAATTATAAAAATCTGGCCAGGGAAAAACATGATTGGATAGTCTGACATTCAGAAATCTCTACCATTCAAAATGAAATGTGAAATGGACTTGTGAACCACATATGTCCTAATTTTAAAACCTGAGTCTGAGTGCCTTTGGAAGAGGGTTATAGACCATTGATTAGGGTATGTTTACTCCTGAACTATACCTTGGTATTTGCAGGGGATTGGTCCCAGGAACCCAAGAGACACCAAAGTCCTTCATATAAAGTGTCATAGTATAACCTAGATATATCCTTCAAATACTTTGTCATCTTTAGATTCTTCAAAGCTTAATACAGTGTAACTGCTAGGTACATAATTGTTTTACTGTATTGTATAAGGAATAATGACAAGGAAAAAATGTACATACATGTTCAGTGCAGACACAGCCATTCTAGCTACAAAATACACTGAGGTCCAGTTACATTGTCAGCAACAATGTAACACTTAAAAATATTGTTTATCTCCAGTTGATTAAATCTGTGGATACAGAACTCATGGGTATGGAGGGCCAATTGTACATAACAATAACAGGCCCAGTTACTGTACTTAAATTCTCAGATTTTAGGAATTAAGGAGTTGGTATTTAAACATGGAAAGGCTTTTTGAGATAGTGGCAGTTAGTCTACCAGGAAAGAAAGTATAAGAGAAACTAATGTGTTATTACATAGATTAGTATCATTTCAAAGAAAAACTATTAAGCAAGCCCTCATCTATTTCAACTATTCCAAAGATGTCAGATTTGGTAGGTACAATTTTTAAAGGTAAGATAAGAAATAATGTATTCATACATTTTACTTTAGGTATTAGCAGTGAGAAGAAAGAGAGAAAGAGAAAGAGAGAGAGAGAGAGAGAGAGAGAGAGAGAGAGAGAGAGACAGAGAGAGGATTGCTGATAGTTCTAAAATATGCTGTAAAATACTACTAGTGCTACAATGTGAAAGACAAAAGTGGTTATATGTTCCTGAATACGGTCCTGGACCAAAGGTCAGATGAAATAAATCAAAGAATTCAAGCATTCAAATTATACATACACTAGAAGCCCAGTGCATGGAATTCCTGCAAGGGGGACAGGAAGAAGTCCCTCAGCCTGGCCTTCAGGCTCTCAAATAACCATCATAATGTTCAAATGTGTAAAGTATAGGTTCATACTTAACACAATTGAACATTATGATGGTTATTTACTTTGAGTTCTAGAAGTAGTGTCATCATATCCTAATTGCCTGAATTGTGTTACAACCCAGATAGGTGCAGTGTCATGAGTATCGCAACACTTACCAAGTATCTGTCTCCAACTTCATAGCTGGGATTGCTGCTCTCACCTCCAATGGACAAGTGTGCATTTGAAGATGTTAGAATGAGGAGTCTAATTCTAGAATAAATTAAATCCTGCCTTGTGTAATCTCGAGAAATGTATAAATTTTGTTCTTTTAAGGGATAAGTGTGTTTTGGGGAGATGTTTTCCTTTTAAGTCCAGATACATTAAGTACTTTTAACCATTATGTTTATATCAATATTCTTTTCCTATGGATAATTAAATAAAAAGGGAGGGGAGGCAGAAAAGGAATTAGAACATAATATGTTAAAAATAAATATGACACAGCACAGGGATTTGATTCCAAGCATTGTGTGTAGTTAAGCATCGTGTGCTGGATTAAATTTTAATGACATAAAACTGTGGTTTACCTTGGAGAAAATAATAATGTAGTAAGTGTCACTTGTAGTAGGTATCTCTACATTACCATGTTGACATACTGTGAATATTAACACTGCTTGACATTGCTATTACCTATCTAACTAAAAGTCAACTCAAGTCTATCCACTAAACTAGTTATATTTCTTATCTTAGGATTTTCAAATATTCAGAGAATACTTAAATATATTGTTGCCATGTTCTAGGACAATGTTTCTACATGATAAGTGAGCTTTTTTTTAGTAAAATAATACTGCTATGTAGAGAAACTAAATAAGTTGTACAAAATGGGATGTTGTTTAAGGAAATATTAAAATGTAATAAGACATTTTAAATAACATTTTAATATGAAAGACAAAACACTGACTGTATCACTTCTGGATTCAATTCCTCCCTACACATAAGAATTACATGTATAAAGGGTCTTGCCAATATTTTTTATTTTTCAAAGCTACTAAAAATAGAGCTTTCATTCTAGTTCTGATACTTTCAGCATAGATTTTGGTAGATGCACATTTCCTCATTTACATAATTAATATGGGCTACTAAATATCTTTGCAGAGGAAACAAATATTTATTTGTTTTTAATGATGAATTAATTTTTGTTTTCTTAAAGTTCTTAATATCTATAGAATTAATTTGGCTACTTTGCTTTCTAGCAACTTGAGAAATAAATTCATATTACATATTCTTTCACTTGGAGCTCTATACATAAAATACTGCTTTTCTAAACCTTTAATCATATTTGATATTTTGCTAATATACACAAACCATTGTTTAATACATAGGACAGTATATTCACTGAATTTTCCGGTTCCTTAAACTGCAGTTTGATATTTTTGTACAGTTGATAGTGTCATATTGAATATAGATATAAATATTGGATTACTTTTAACTTATGGTTACAAAATAAAAAAAATATATATATATAACATTGGAATTTTCATTAGGTTGAGCTAAATTTTAAATTGAAAGATGACATACAACCAAGACTACTTTACCCAGAAAGGGTATTATTTAAAATTGAAGAAAAAATAATAAGCTCCTCAGACAAGAAAAAGCTAAAAGATGTTGTTACCACCAAATTAGTATTACAAGAAAGTTAAGGGCCTGTTTTAAAAGAAGAACAAGGAGAAGAAGAAGAAAAAATAGGGGAACATATTTAAAATAATAAAAAGAACAATAAATATGTACCTATCAATAATAATTTTAAGTATAAATGGTTTAATGCTTCAATCAAAAGATAGCGTAGCTTAATTGGATAAGAAAACAATATCCATTTATATGCAGTTTATAAGAGACCCACCTCAGAATGAAAGATACAGACAGACTAAAAATAAAAGGATGGAAAAAGATATCTCATGGAAATTAAAAAGGGGAAAAAAAGCTGTGGTAGCAATACTTTTACCTGACAAAATGGACTTTAAAAAATAGGCTATTGTAAGAGAAAAAAGGACACTATGCAATGATAAAAATAACAACCTAACAAGAAAATATAATCCAAGTAAACATTTATGCATCCAACATATGAGCACTTAAACATGTCAATAAAATTTTGAATAACATAAAGGTAGAGAATGACAGTAGCATAGTTTTAGTTGGTTTTTAACACAGCATTGACATCAATGATAGATCTTCCAGATAGAAAATCAACAAAAAATAGTGGTCTTAAATGACACATTAGATTAGATAGATTTAATTGATATCTTCAGAGCATTTCAAAATAAAGCAACAATATCTATATATATTTTAAATATATTTTATTGATTTGGGGGTAGATGTTATCCTTTTAAGTCCAGATACATTAAGTACTGAGAAGAAAGGAGAGGGATAGAGAGTTGGAAACATCTATGAGAAAAAACATCAGTCAGCTGCCTCCAGCATACCTCCTACTGGGGATGTGTCCGCAACCAAGGTACATGCCCTTTCAGTCCGCAGGCCAATGCTCTATCCACTGAGCCAAACTGGTTAGGGCCAAAATATATATATTTTAAGTGCACATAGAGCAGCAAGAGAAAAACAGTTAGTTAGTTACCTACAAGGGAGTACCCATACAACTTTCAGGTGATTTCTCAACAGAAACTATGCCGGCTAGAAGGCAGTGGCAGGAAATATTCAAAGTGATGAACAGCAAGAACTTAAAACCAAGATTACTCTACCCAGGAAAGCTATCATTCAGAATGGAAGGTCAGATAAAGAGCTTCACAGACAAGAAAAAGCTAAAGGAATTCATCACCATCAAACCAGGATTATATGAAATGCTGAAGGGTATTCTTTAAGAAGAGGAAGAAAAGAAAAAGATAAAAATTATGAACAAAGTGATAACCAATACATACCTATCAACAAGTGAATCTAAAAATCAAGTAAATAAAAATCCAATGAACAGCATAAACTGGTGAATATAACAGAATAAATGGCATAGAAAGGGAATGGACGGACAATTCTCAGGGAGAAGAGGGTGTGAGGAGTGCAGGAAGAGATTGGACAAAAATCTTGTACCTATGGATGAGGACAGTAACAGGGGGTAAGGGCATGGAAGGGGATGGGGAATCAGGTGGAGGGAATCTATAGCGGGGGTGGGGGGTGGACGGGAAGAAGGAACATCTGTAATAAAATGAACAATAAAGATAAAATATAAAAAATAAAAATTAAAAAAAATCGCTGTGGTTATTCAGCATCTTTTTTATTCCATATTAATTTTTGGACTGTTTGATCTAGGTCTGTGAAATATGCCATTGGTATTTTAATGAGGATTGCATTAAATCTATAGATTTCTTTGGGTAGTATGGACATTTTAATGATATTGATTCTACCAGTCCATGAACACAGTATAATATTCTATTTGTTTATGTCTTCCTCTATCTCTTCTTTCAATGTCATGTAATTTTCTGAGTACAGGTCTTTTACCTCCTTAGTTAGGTTTATTCCTGCTAGAACATATTTGTCAATGTTATATACCAAAAGAGCCTAATCTCCAAAATTTGTAGGGAACTTGTACAGCTTAACAAAAGGAAGATGAACAATCCAGTCAATAATTGGTTAGGAATCTAAATACTTCCAAACATGGACATACAGAAGACCAAGAGACCTGTGAAACCATGCTCTAACCCATTAATTACCTGACAGATGCAAATTAAAATGACAATGAGATACTTTCTCACATCTGTCAGACTAGCTATCATCAACAAATCAACAAAGGAGGTGTGGAGAAAAAGGAATCTTTGTGCACTGCTAGTGGGAATGTAGACTGGTGCAGTCACTGTGGGAAATAGTATCGAGTTTTCTCAACATATTAAAAATTGAATTACCATTTGACCCAGTAATCCCATTTGTAGAAATACATCCCGAGAAATTAAAAACACCAATCAGAAAGGAAATATGAACCCCTATGTTCATAGTGGCACAATTTACAATAGCTAAGATTTGAAAACAATCTAAGTGCCCATCAGCAAATGAGTGGATTAAAGAAACTGTGGTACATCTACACAATGGAATACTATGCCACTATAAAAAAAAGAGGAACTTTTACCATTTGAAACAGCATGGATGGACTTGGAGAGTATTATGCTAAGTGAATAAGCCAGCTGGAGAAAGATAAATATCACATTATCTCACTCACTTTGGAATATAATGAACAACACAAACTGATAAACAAAAATAGATTTAGGGGTAGAGAAGCATCCACCAGATCATAAAACTTCAGAGGGGAAGCGTATGAAGGTGTGTGCGTAAGAGATTAACGGAAGGACTGGTATGCATGCATATAAGCATAACCAATGAACATAGACACTAGCAGGGTGGGGACATATACTAGAGGGTGGGGTGGCTGGGGAGAAGTCAATGGGTGAAAAAGGAGACACATGTGATACTTTATGTAGTACTTTAAACAACAAAGATTTTTTAAAAAAACGGCAAAGGACCTGAATAGACATTTCTCCAAAGAAGACATGTGGATGGCCAATAGATATATAAAAACATTTTCAGTTTCTTTAATTATCAGATATATGCAAATTAAAACCACAATGAGATATCACCTCATGTGTGTTAGAATGCCTATATCAACAAATCAGCAAACAATAAGTGTTAGCTAGTGTGTAGAGAAAATGGAACCATCCTGCTCAGTTGATGGAAATGAAAATTTATGCAGTCCCTGTGGAAAGTAGTATGGAGCTACCTCCAAAAGTTAAAAATGGAACTGCCTTGTTACCTAGGCATTCAACTTCTGGAATTGCCAGAGATCCAAAACATTAATTAAAAGGATTATATGCAACTATATGTTCATCACAGTGATATTTTTAATGTAAGAAAAATATTTGCTCATAATTTCTTATTAATATAAGACCAGTAATCTTTAAAAAAATGTCCCTTTTTAAAGAGAAAAGCAAATTCTATTTTTTCTTATACTTTTTATTCCCCAATTTGCATAATCTCAAAGATTACAATTTTGTTTAATTTTTTGAAAATTTATCTTTACTGTTGAAAGTATTACAAGTGTCAACTTTGTCTTGTTTTCCATTGACCCCATCCTCCTTGCATCTGTCCCTCCAAAGCCTTTGCTACACTGTTGTCTGTGTCCATGGGATATGCATGCATATATGTGTGTGTGTATGTGTGTGTGTGTGTGTGTGTGTGTGTGTGTATGTATATGTGTATATGTGTATATATATATATATATATCTGTACTAGAGACCTGGTGGACAAATTTGTGCACATTGAAAGTAAATTAGATCTCTCAGAAGAAAATGGCAGCCAGGAGTCATTATGACCCAGAATCAGACCCATTACCATCTCTTCTGGACCTACTTTCCCCAGGTTGCACAAGTCTACACCTTCTCCTGCACCTCAGCCATGGGAGAGAGAACTACATAAACAGACATCCAGAGGAGAAAGATCATGGACAGACAAAGAAACAGCCCGCATATGAAAGAAAAGCAGGCATCACCAGAAAAGTAAGTAAATGAAATAGAAGCAAAAAACCTGCCAGAGAAAGAGTTCAGAGAAATGGTCATAAGGTGGCTGAAAAGAATGGAACAAATTTGACAATATGAGTAAGAACCAAGAGAAAATGAAGAAGAACTAAGAAGAAATAAATAATCAAGAAGAAATGAAAAATGACATCACTGTGGTAAAGAACTCAATAGAAAGCATCAAAAGTAGACTAGAAGAAGCAGAGGACCACATCACTGAGCTACAAGACAAGGTAGGAGAAAACACTATACTACAGCAGCTTTTAGAAAAAAAAAAAGCAAGAGGAGAGCCTAAGGGAACTTTGGGATAACACTAAACAAAACAACATCTGCCTAATAGGGGTTCCAGAAAGAGTGGAAACTGAGCAAAGAATAGAAAACCTGCTTGAAGAAATAATGACAGAAAACTTTCCTGATATAGGAAGGAAAAAATCCACACAAATCCAAAAGCTCACAGAATCCCAACCAAAACGAACCCCAAAAGACCGACACCAAGGCACATTATAATTAAATTGACAAACACCGAAAACAAAGTAAGAATCTTAAAAGCATCCAGAGAGAAACAGGAAGTTGATTACAAAGGAACTCCCATCAGACTAGCTACTGATTTCTCAACAGAAACTCATCAGGCCAAAAGGGAATGGAATGAAATATACAAAGTCATTCAAAGGAAGGGTCTGAATCCAAGAAAACTGTACCCAGCAAGGATTTCAATCAAAATTTAGGGTGAAATCAGGAGCTTCACAGACAAAAAAAAAAAAAAAGACTAAGGGAATTTATTACCACCAAGCCAGCAATGGAATAAATGTTAAAGAGTCTGCTGTAAAAAAAAGAAATAAAGAAATATTAAGCGAACATGGAACACAGGGCTAAAGAATTAAAATGGCGACAGGTAAGTACCTATCAATAATAACTTTAAATGTAAATGGATTAAATGCTCCAATCAAAAGACATAGGGTAACCGATTGGATAAGAAAGCATGACCCATATATCTGCTGTCTATATGAAACCCACCTCAGAAAAAGAGATGCACACAGACTGAGGGTGAAGGGATAGAAGATAGTTTTTCAGGCAAATGGAAATGAAAAGAAAAGCGGGGATTGCAATACTTATATCTGACAAATTAGATATGAAAGTGAAGGACATAACAAGAGATAAGGAAGGCCATTTTATAATACTAAAGGGATCAATCCAACAAGAAGAAATAACGCTGGTAAACATATATGCACCCTATACAGGAGCACCCAAATACATCAAAAAACTCCTGGAGGATATCAAGGGAGAGATTGACAGCAATACAATCATAGTAGGAGACTTTAACACCCCACTATCACCATTGGACAAATCCTCTAAACAAAAAATCAGAAAATAAAAATCAATCCTAAAAGATTCCTTAGACCAGAAGAAATTAATTGATGTCTTCAGAACATTTCACCCCAAAGCCACAGAATATATATTCTTCTCAAGTGCACATGGGTCATTTTCAAAGATAGACCATATGTTAGTTCATAGGAAAAGGCTCTTCAAATTCAAGAAGATAGAAATAATATCAAGCATTTTCTCAGATCACAGTGGCATTAAACTGAAAATCAACTACAATAAAAACAATACAAATAAATCAAACACATGGAGACTAAACAGCAAGCTATTAAACAACAACTGAGTAACCAGAGAGATCAAGGAAGAAATAATAAACATCATGGCAACAAATGACAATGACAACACAACAATACAAAATTTATGTGACACAGTGAAAGTGGTATTGAGAGGACAGTTCATAGCTCTACAAGCCTACTGCAAAAAACAGGAAACAATGGTAATAAATTACCTAACCCTACAACTTCAAGAGCTAGAAAGAGAGCAACAAGAAAAGCTCAGTTTAAGCAGAAGGAAGGAAATAGTAAAGATAAGAGGAGACATAAACAACATAGAGACCAAAGAAACAATTCAAAAGATCAATAAAAACAAGAGCTGGTTCTTTGAAAGGATAAACAAGATTGATAGATCTAGTCAGACTCACCCAGAAGCAAGGAGAAGACCCAAATAAACAAAATCAGAAACAAAAGAGGAGAAACAACAATAAGAATCTATATTATACTGCTTATTTTCTCAACTGTGTTGTTTATTTCCTGAAGTTTTCTTTCTTCTCTTTAGAAACATATATTTTAATGTATACTTAATATGTGGCAATCATTTTGAAAAATTTTCTTATCTATTGTTCTTTGTTAGGCCAAATTATATGAAACTTCCTGTATTTACCTTTATAAATACTAACTAAAACTAAACTAAAATCTCTTTTCAGAAAAATAAAGCAAACTGGTGTTGCCGGATTTTGCTAAAAAAAAATCCAAACAACCACAAAACAGACAGAATACTACCTACTTCTAGTACTTTGTTAATCTAACTAAAACTCCTGGTTTGTTTGAGAACAATGTTGCAATGCTAGTCCAAAGTGAAAACTTAAAGAGTAGCTTTATACAACTGTCATGTCTATCAATATCAAAAATGTTATAGGTGGATTCTTGATTACTTCCTTTCTTGTCAATTTAGAATAATAGTTTCCATTAAGAGAATAAAGAACAACATAATCATCATTACATTCCTAATACACAGTGCATCTATCAGAAGTCAATACTGCTGATCACTGCCCATTTACTGTATAGTATGTGATTAAAGGATGCAGTCAATAACAGCTATAGCAGAGTGACTGAAAGGAGATAGCAGAAAGAAATGCTGTTCAAAACATAATGTATTACAAAAACAGTTAGACATTCCTACTTTCTATTGTAATAGAACAGTAGCAAATAAATTAAGAAGAGTATGTTCTTATCAGAAATAAAAGGGGGCTCTTAAAACAGACTTTCCATAAAATGGAAATTGGGGGAACTGGAATATTTCTGATACTTTAAAAATAGATGAGACAACAGCAAACTGAAAGTACACACTGCATCTGGATTAACATTAGAAAGGTTGCTGCATTTCTGATACTGAATCTGTCTATCATTTCACAGCCTACCAAATTCCTAACTCCTCCCAATCCCTGTAACAATACACCAGATACTCTAATCCTAATACATAGACCACACATGGGCTTTCTTTTCTTAAAACTTAATTAAAAGCTATCATGAACTAATGTAGATTCTTTATATTAAGGCAACTGGTAGTTCACATGACTTTGTGATATTTACAGTGACCACAAGACTTATCTTAGGCACACCACAAGGTAGCATATCCTATGAGTGGTGTGGCTAAGGCCAGAGAATGTCTTAAAAACAGTAATATGTTAGCATAATGTGTTAACAATACTGTTTATTCTATCATATTAGAATATGAGGTGGAAACATACATTATGTTTACCTGTATTTTAATTTGAAAAATCTACTGAATAAATCTTATTTGAAGAGCCAATAATAAATTTCTATTGTCTTAATAACATTTTTTAATTTATATTTATCTGGTACTGATTAGTATGCACAATTTTAATAACAAATAAGAATATATATATATATATTAGTTCATATGATAATATATATATATACATATATATGTATATATATATATCAGTTCATATGATAATTTGCTCTTAAATGAGTATACAATATTGATATTCACTTGTTTCTTCAACTATTGAAAATTTGGGAATAGAGTTGTGATTTAATATTCCTGCTCAAAAGTACAGACCACTAAAGTTTATCATTTACACTTTCAACTTAATAAAAATAAAAAAGGAAAATCAAAGGATTACATGAGATTTTGGAAATCCTCATTGCTTTCTTCACAAAGGTTAATTTTTTAAATCTAAAATACACTGCTATCATAAAACTGAGTCTATCATTTTCCATGCCCTTTAAATATACTTTCATTTAGTCTTCACAATATGTATAATGAGGTAAGTTTCTTTGGGAAAATTAGTATTCTTAAATACCTTAGACCTTGGGGAAGAACACTGGCCAGGGATACATCTTCTCTTGAGTGAGATAAAAGTATCCTTGCCTAGGATTTTTTGCATAGTCAATAGTGAAAGCACAATGTTTACAGTTTCCCTCAAATAGGCACATTAGGTCCAGAGATTACTAGTACTTGGCTCCATTTTTCTTAAATATTAATATAAGTCCCATGCATAAAAGGACAAAAGCACAACAAAATATTAATCTCAAATTCTGTACACCAAAAACTTGCTTGCATGGACCTTGGAGTTCAAAAATAGCTGTGTAGTTATAGACTGCATATACTTCTTGGTAATCACCTAGTTTCATTTAAATTGTTTTGTTGATGTTATCTGGATAAATACAATGGAATCTTAGAGTGAGTGTTCTCTTGCCATCAATCTGAAAACACTTTGGAGCACATTATCAACATGATTTAGCAGAATAGCAATTTCATAGAGTTGAAAGAATTGGTCACATCATTGCACAGTGTGGAGAACCAAGATCCACACCCACATCTCTCTCAAAAATACTTTTTTATGCAGAGCTGCTGAAGGTTGAATATGTGCCAACATTAACTAATGACATTTATACCAGTACCTTACATGGAGCTATGCTGAGTGGAGGTTAAATCAGTGGATGACCAAATGTACTGGCTAGCCTCAGATTACAGGATTTCTCAGGATGTAGGATTGTCACATCCTGGGATGGCTAGTGACCCTAAAGTTGATTCCTGATATAATCCATCTGAGGATTTGGGTGTGAATAAACAATGGGAATAGCCATATGCAGGTAAATTTTCTTCATTATCAGAGCCAGTAATCTATAAAATTAAATATGTCAGTGAATGATCATGGAAATATATCACACATTATGACAGCAAGCTTAAAGACCATGAAAGAAGTCTAAAATATATTTATAGAAACTGAATTATCTATACTAGCACATTTCTCAGCAGTTTTACCAGAACAATAGAACATTAAAAAGTACTAAGTCATTGTCTATAAATCCAATATCTAGAAGATTAAAATTAAAAATCAAATAATATCAGGTGCATAAACATTTTATTGCTTTCTTTTAACACACCCTCATTTAACCCACTGGAAAAATATAAAACAGTTTGCATTTTTGTATTCTTATGAAAACTTTAAAATTTTCAATTATAATCAGTCTAATAGCATATTAATAATAATATAAAAAGCACAAACTATTTGATATGCTCTAAAATATTTGTGTTAAGTGTGAGATAGGATAGGATTTAAATAATTTATATCCTTTTCAATAAATATAATAGTGTTGCCTTTCATTTGATTAAATGTTGTGTGTTTTTTCAGTGTTAACTATTTACTTGGTCTGGGGTTATAATTTCTTCTGGGAGAGTTAATAGATTATGAGGGATATTTTATATAAGAAGTAATAGTCTAAAACTAACCTTCGATATAATGACCTAAAAAAATTCATTGCTAGGACAATAAAATGTACAGATGTAGGGACATCCCAGCAACATGCAAACTTCCTGTTACTATGGTAATAGGATTCTGAAAAATCTGGGTCACCTTGTTGCTTTGGAAACAGTCTCAGGAAGACTAAAGTTGAAACCCATAATGACCATTGTTTCTGTTCCCAGCTCATTGTATACTCATCATGTATATTTTCACATTTTTAAAGCCACATTAATGAGAATAGGACATATATAGTTTACTTTCTGTAGGAAATGATGAGCACTCAGATGAAGGATCTTTTGTATATCACCAAAGTGCAGCTTTCCTTAGTCTTCCTTACATACCATTATTAATTTTGTAAAATAATACTGTATATTTCTGTTTAATATTTCTGCCAATAATAGGATACATAAAAATATGCCAGAATACATATTCATTTCTATAGATTTTTCTGGAAAATATTAACATTCAATTTAACCACTGATAAAAATAATTCATAAAATGATTATGCATTTATTTCAAGATTAATTCATCAATGGTTGAAGCTATACACCATATCCCGCAAAAAAACTAAGATTCTTATCATTTCTCATCGTGATTACTGATTATACCAATATTATCACTTCTTTCTATTATCTAGGTTAACAAGCCAACCTAATTATAACTACTATTTATTGTGTTTATTATGCACAAGTACTTTTAAAAGTTCTTTATTTAATAGCCTACAAATTTACAGGCTACAAAAGCAAATTATGTGGATCTTGTGTTATCCCCATTTTGAAGATGGAAAAACATTAGGGAAGCTAAGCAACATCTTCAAAATTTATTCAAAAGATTACAGGAAACATCTCATTCTCTAACAATGGCATCAGAACGACATTCTAATAGCATTTGTTATCTCCTTTTATAAAATACTAGAGGCCCAGTGCATGGATTCTGGCACATTTAAAGGAAATTAATTAAAATGTGGCTAGTGGGGTGGCCACACAGGCTGGCAACTCTGGAGCCAGTCTCCTGTGGTCCTTCCCCAGCCAGCTGCATCTGGGGCAGTAGAGTGGCTCTAAGGGTATCTGCAGATTGAGTGGAGTCCCTCCAGCAAAGTGGGGTCCCTCAGCCTGGCCTGCATGGATTGAATCTGGCCAAAACCAGATCTCCAACATCCCCAGAGGGGTTCAAGAGTGTGAGAGTGCACTCTGCACTCAAAGTTGCTGTCATACAGGATGTGGAACGCAAACACAAGTGTGCAGTAAACCAGATTCAGGGCCAACAGTGCCCCAGCAACAACATAACCCACAGCTGAAAGTGGAATCACATGGCCCCACAAGGAATCCAGCTCCCTCCTCTCTGGTTCTGGGATGCATCACCCAAGAATTGCCACTGCCAAGTCACCAAAGCTCAGCAGCTCCTGCTTTAAGCATCTTCACTCTGGGGGTCAATGCTCGTCTTACCTATTGGATGGTCAGCCAGTTGTTTAGCCTTTTATTTATATACTAGTGACCTGGTGGATGAAATTCGTGCAAAGAGAGGATGTTCCCTCAGCCCAGCCTGCACCCTCTCCAATCAGGGACCCCTAGGGAGATGTTCAACTGCAAGTTTAGGCCAGAGCTCACAGGGATTAGTTTGAAACTGGAAGTCGAACATACCTGTTACAATCTGGGACCACTGGCTCCTAACCACTCACCTGCTAGCCTGTCTGATCACCCTTAGGCTCTCTGCCTGCCTGCCTGATTGCCCCTAAATGCCCTCCCCTGCCAGCCTGATCTCGCCCCCAACTGCCCTCCCCTGATGTTCTGATCTCACCCCCAATGGTCTTCCCTTGCTGGCCTGATCTCACCCCCAACTGTCCTCCCCTGCTGGCCTGATTTCACCCCTAACTGCTCTCCTCTGCTGGCCTGATCACCCCTAAATGCCTCTGCCTGCTTGATCGCCCCTAACTGCCCTCCCCTGCTGATTTGATCTCTCCCCTAACTTCCCTTTCCTGCCAGCCTGATCCTATCCCCAACTACCCTCCACTTAAGCTGGCTATCTCTGACAATGGGCATATAATTTTATAAGAGGAACTATCAATGTCCAATAATTTCTATTATCCACAGGAATTCATTTAAAATTTCTATAACTAAGGTATTATTTTGTTCTGATTGGTCAGTTGCTATGCCAGTCAGCTTCAAAAGCTCCACCTCCTAGCCAGCCATTGGCTTCTTGCATTTGACCCAGATTTGGTTCTGATTGGTCAACTTCTATACAAGTCAGCATCTCCAGGCCTATCTCCAGGCCTGATCAGAGAGACAGGGCTGATCAGCAGCCACTGTGGAGGTCGGGAGAGAAACAGAGGCATGGCTGCTGGTGAAGCCCAGAGGGAAAGAGAAAGGCAATGGCTAATCAACAGTTGCCATGGAGGCTACAGATAAGACCCTGCCTCTCTTCGGGCCTCTCTCTGGGCCTGATCAGCAGTCAGTGCTGGGTCACCACACCTGCACCGGTGGCAGTCAGTGTTGGGCCGCCAAGGCAACCTATCACTGACTGCAGGCCTGACTCTTGGTGTTCAATTGAGCCTTCAGTAGATCATTACATACTCTGGGTTTTTATAAATTAGGATAGATATTTTTATTGATTTCAGAATCAAGGGAGAGGAAGAGAGAGATAGAAACATCAAAGATGAAAGAAAATTATTGATTGTCTGCCTCCTGCATGCTCCACACTGAGAATATGTCCTGTAAACAGGGTATGTGCCCTGACTGGAAATCAAACCATGACCTCCTGGTTCCTAGGTCAATACTTAACCACTGAGCAATTCTGGCCAGGTTTATGTGATGATTTCTGTTGGATCCTGCAGCAGTAAATAATGTTGCTTAATAAACCTGAATTATCTATGACAAAAAATATATTAAGCGTATATTCATCTATAAAAATTAGATTATTTTTTGTTTTTTTTTCCTTTGTTTTACATTCTAACTTCTCTATTGTCGAAAAATAAAATCAGAAAAACAATATACAAGTTCACAGATACATAATTTTGTCTATATATTTAAATTGTTCCATGATTTTAAAAATATATGATTATACTATTACAAAACTGTTGTCTCTGACTACAGTGTTAGCTTGTCTTCTTCCTCTATAGTTGCTTCCTTCCTATTTCTCCAAATCTAAGAACAAAGGGCCACAAATATTCTGAATAGAGTTCCTTCTTTAAGTTGAGAATCTACTTAATAATAGGCTCTTTTGTTTAAATGGCTGACTCATTTGCTTGCTTAGATTTAACACATATACTAATAAAAGCCTAGGTGACCCTCGTGCAGGACGTCATCACAATATCGCCACCACAAGTTGGCCACCACAATGGCAATGCGTACAGCAGAGGCGGGGCCCAGTGGCTGTTCTGCACAGTGAGGCCTAGGGATTCTGTGGCTGCACACAGCATGGAGAGGTAGGTGTCAGTGGAGATGTGTCCTGGCAGGAGAGGGCAGTTGGAGGCAATTGGGCCAGCAGGCAGGCAAGTGGTTAGGAGCCAGCAGTCCCAGATAGTGAAAGGGATGTGTGATGGGTCCCAGACTGGAGAGAGTGCAGGCCAGGCAGAGGGACAACTACCCACCCATGCTTGAATTTCATGCACTGGGCCACTAGTATAATATAAACTTATTTGTAAAATTTTAAAAGGAACGCTAAAAGCAAAGGCCACTTTTTCAGTTATTTGACAGTGGTAAGGACTGAATTTTGTCCTCTCCAAATTCACATGTGGAACGGGTAATCCTCAGTGTGACTATATTAAAAGATAGCACTTTTAGAAAATAAATAAGGTTTATTGAGGAATGGAACTTTAATCTGATATGGCTGGTGTCCTTATGAGTGTTGGGAAAAACACCAGAGTTTGCTCCTCTCTCCTTCCATGAAACACAGAGGAAAGCACAGTGAAAAACCACTGTCTAGAAGCTCGGAAAGAGAGGCCTCACCATAAATCAACCCTATCAGCACTTTAATCCTGGACTTCTAACATCCAGATTGTGAGAAAATAAATCATGTTGTTTAAGTGATCCACTTTGTAGTATTCCGTCATGGAAATCCAAGAAGACATAGAGGCAGTTATTGTATTTGCACTATGACTTTTTCATAAATATAGTCTTTCTTTAAAGTTGTGATTATTGGTTCAAAAAACACATCGAGATTCAAATAAATGGTTCTACTGATTGTTGAGATGCTAAAAACAGTTCACATATACCCAATAGGTAAGAAAAATGCTTATGGTTACTACTGAGGTGCAGATGACAGCAGGATTTCTACTATGCTTTTGTCTGCACTTAAGCTGGCTATCTCTGACAATGGGCATATAATTTTATAAGAGGAAGTATCAATGTCCAATAATTTCTATTATCCACAGGAATTCATTTAAAATTTCTATAACTAAGGTATTATTTTACTTGTCATAACATTAGATAACTAGATGAGATTCTATTAATTCTCTAAAGAGAACTACCATAAATAAAACACAGCATGTAAAACTGAGGCTCAAAGCTATTACTAGGTATTCTTTACAACTTCTCTATGGGTTATATGAAACAATAAACACAGATATTAGTTACCTAACATGAGGAGTGGAAATGTTTCCTTAACTTCTATCATTTTTCATGGTAATTTACTGAAAGAGATTGGAGGTGAAAAAAGAAGGGGAAAAGAAGAAAGAGAAGGAAGGGAGAAAGCAATGAAGAGAAGGAGAGAATATAAGTTTCTCCTGTTTCTGCAGCCAGAAATACTTTTGCAAACTTGTTTCCGAGGTGTAATGCAATTTAAAGAAGACACATTAAATTTTATAAATATTAAGTTTGTGCAGACTTAATCAAAGGACCTATATAATTAAATAAAATTAGCCCACCTGTCCCATTTCTTTATAGAATTCATTATTACCTGTCAAGCAAGCATAAAATATGTGTTTTATCTTAATATAAGTAACCTAAATTCTTATTTGACTGTGAAATCATGAGACATCAATATATAAGTGCTTTAAGTATGTTTATATAAATTAAATTTATTTCATCATAATTTCTATATTTTCTCATATTAGAAATACACATAATTTGAGAAATTTAAAATAGCTTATATTCAACATTACCATGATATAATAAATTATAATATATATTTAATATTCTAAATGTATAAATTTAACAGGTTTATTTTCACAAATTATGAAAAATACTGCTACATTAAGGATTTACCAACCAAGAGCTAGAATTCTTTGTCTCTCATATTGGAATAAGAAAACAACTAAACTAACCTTTGGACACTGCTACAATGTACATCAATTATTCATGCAGTGTGCATGACAAGAAATAAATTATAATTTATGTTTACCATAAATACTTTATGCTAAAATTCAATGAATTTGTATAATACAGTTTAAGACAAGTGGATTAGGTATGATGAATAATGGCATTTTTGTTGTCAGAGATTTTTTATAGTATGCCAGTAATCAACAGAGGCTAGCAAATGATTAGATACACCATGGTAGATATAAAATTACAAGTTTCACTATAATGCAAATTCATAGAAGAAAATTTAAGAAAATACATTAATAGTAAGTCTACAGATGATACTAATGTTAAAAATAACACCCAGATATTTCTCTTCAAATAGTTATAAAAATTAATTATTAATTAAAATTTTATTCACAAAATGGCATGAGTCCATGAAAACTGCCTACTAACAAAGACATTTGCTTTCTAAAATATGTATTTATATTTGTTTAAATTATATACAACTAGGTCATTCCCCAGAAAGTCTAAATTTAGTATGTGTGTGATGGGCCAAGGGCATTGCTCTCCATTTTGTAATTGTTCAGCTACAAAACTTTTAAAAATCCTTATCCACACCAGACATATTTCCGTCTTTATATGCCATATCATTAGGGCATTGAGTATATCAGTAATAAAATTATTGTAATTAAAAAGTTAATTGACTATAGATATGTTAAAATGAAATTTTGTGTACCCAAAATACATTTATTACTCTAATATCTGACCTCCATTACAAAAATTGTTTCCAAAGTTGTACTTTCATTAACATATTAACAAATTAATGAAACAAAATTTATAATAAACTATTCTCCCTTCAGTAAGTTATACATTTTCTTGACATTCTGCACGTCAAAATTTAAAAACATGGACATTTTATCCATGACATTTAGTGATTCACAAGAATAAAAACTGTAAAGAGCACCTGACTCTCACAATGATTATGGCAATGATGACTTATGATCTCCTTCCAATGTTAGAAAAGCAATGAACTAGGCTCTATGTACATATTGTTTACATGGAGATGCTGAAAGCTTAATTTATTCCTGGTGTACTTTACAAGCTACCTCACTGATTTTACCTATTTGAAATGCATGAAATATCCCAACTTTGAGCACAGCCATATAGGAAAAGTACTGAAGCAAATCTGGTTTGAATATGTAAAGCACCAGGCATATGACATGCCTTCTTAGAGTACTGAAGTGTCAAACAAAGTACTAGCTTATATTTTTAAACCCAATTATTTACCATCATTCTGATGCTCATTTTGTCATGAACATTAATCTAAATTTTTGAGATGATTTACAGAAGAGAATATTTTGTTTGCTTAGCCTGCATATAAAATACTTTAGCCTTAAAAATAAAGAATGAAACAGAAGCTAAGAGTTCCCTGGGCTCTTGGACAGAAAGGCGAGCTCTGCCTTTTGAGCTAGTGACTATTACTCTTCAAATATTAAAATCAATCTTGTTCCCACTCATTAGCTATAGGACATTGGGAATGAATAAAACTACACATTTCTATACTATAAAAATATTACATATAAATTTATTGTTCCTGTTAAGTCATTAAGTAATTTTTGTAAATGTTGATTCATTTCATTCTCAAAACAACCAATTGAGGATACAAAATTAGTTATGATACAAATTTTTATCATAATTCACAAAACATTTTTGTATCAAAAAAACAATATAACACCAAGTTTTTATGTGTTAATTAATGATTTTTATTTCTGAATACCTTATTTATTCTTTTTCAAGTGAAATTATATTTTAAGACTTAAAAATTGTAGGATCACTAAGATTTTAAATTTCTATTTTGTCTGAAATATTGTTTCTGTCATGTGCTTCTTATCCATTTTGATACAGTTTAATTTACTCTCTCACATCCTTCTTCGCTTTCTTCTAATGACTTTTTTCTGTTGCTTAATTCTCTATTTTGGTGGCAATTTATATTTTAGTCAATCTCTATGCCTATCATTACTGACCTATAATAAATACCCAATAAATTCCAGATTTATAAGTACATAAATAAAAAAATGAATGTTTTTAAATATTAACTCATTTGGAACATATATTGATGAATCAATGTATAAGCATGTATTTTTTTTGTCTTTCAATAAAATCCTAGGTTTAATTTTTTCTAGCTGAGTAGAGTTGCTGACTAGCTCTGTGTTGGTAGAACTAATAAAGTATGTCCCACATGCCTTATAATATTAACTCATTAATTCCTTTTTATGCATTTATGAGGAAGCTGAGGAAAAGAAAGTGAAGTGACTTGTTCACCAAGATCCAAGAACTAGTAAGTGGCAGAATTAGGAACTACAGCCAGGCATAGCAGGGCCCATACTTCTTAAAGTTTTTGTTAATGAAAAAAGTGATTAGCTTTCATCTCAGTATAATTATTTAAAAGTAAAATTTTCAAACCAGATGAAATTCTAATTTAGTAAATTGATTGTTTTTACATAATCATAAAAGATTGCTCATCCAAATCTCTCTTTGCTCTTTCATTTGGCAATTTCTTGATACTTGCATGTATTCTGAGACTTGTATTACTAAATGTAGGCTAACTTAAGTGTCAGTATTGGTAATGTTTTGACATTTTACAGAAAAATAGTCTTTTAAAAGCATCTATTCAAAATTACCAATTTACTTTCTAGATGTGAAATAGATTAAAAACAGAGGTTATTATACTTAGTTTTGGAATCACACACACACAAAAAAAATAGGTAACACATTTTTAAATGAAGAATCTAATATTTCTCAGAAATGTATTTGAACAGAATATAGGCTTTCTTGTGACAATCTATAAATTAAACAATAAGGATAAATAATTGTGTATACTATATATACAAACATTACATGGGAACACATTGCAATTCCATTGTATGATGCCCATTTACCAAAAGATTTTCTGATATCACAGAATTTTCTGAGAAATAAAAAAGATGATTTGTTCAAACATATATTATAGGAATGATTTGCACTATAAGAAAGTTAAGGAACAATTTAATATTTATTTTGAATAATAAACATAAAACTTTCAGAGATACTTTCTTACCTGTTTTATTGGAAAGTCTAAATGATACCATCTTATCAGGAATATTACATACATTCCTCACTGAAGCAATGCAGCTGTAATTAGCATAGTCCTGAGGTCGAAGATTCTTTAGTTTTAGGATCTTTGTTTCACCCTGAAAATGTAAAAAAGGGCATTAGAAAAAGTTAATAGTAATCTAAATGAATGAATCATGGCATTATATTGTACTAAATCATATTATTAGCAGAATTTTGTACATTTTGTTTTTCAAAGGAAAATGACAACTTTGAAAGTATTGGTAGAACAAAGATAATGAAGTTATATATATTTCAATTCAATTTATATACATAAATATATTGTGAATATGGAGCAATGACATATAAATCTAAAACTGAATAAATAAGTATTCGTGACTGTAGCTATATTATTATTGTTGTTGTTATTATTATTTATGTTCAAGAGTTCAAGATCTAGGAGTCCCAGATAAATCTGCAAAATTGAAAATAGGCTCCACTAAGGCAAGTGACCAGAAATACCATATCAACTATTGATGAGAAGAAAACCATGAGGGAAAAAAAGACTGAAATTATTCAAAGAGCAAAAATAATTCACAAAGAACAACAATAAAAAGAAAAAAAGAAAAACAAAAAACAACTCCTGCTCAATTCAAATAGGTTTCTTGTAAATTATTTACCTTCCAAAACCTATGCATCATTTCAAAATAGCAAGAGTTCCTCTCATAAGTAACTGAATTGTGAAAATGATAAAATAGTATCCCAATGACATCAGATTTGGTATAGCAATTTTGAAAATGTTAATTTTTTTCTGGATGACATACATGAAACCATGTATTCTTTTGTTTTACTTGATTAATATCATTTAAAGCCAAAAAATTACAGCTCTGGCATACATTCTTCAAAAGGATTAGAACACTTAGTGACAATACATAAAGACAATGCCTGTTAATTTGCAAAAAAACAAAAACAAAAACAAAACAAAAAAAACACAAGCTTGCTCATACATAGGCAGGTACATAGAGGTTTCCACATGTGTCAAATGAATCTCTCCTTCTATGTGCATGAGCTTTGTGCCCATAATTCCTTTCATTCCCTGTCAAAATCCACTCTTAACTCAGTCACATCTTTAACATTTTCATCTATGATATAAGCAACAATCATCTCTCTTAATTTTTCTTTAAAAAATATGTTGCATTTTTTCTCTAAAAATACATATACATCCCACACAATTATACATAGTCAGTGAGTGTGTTTTTATTTTTATTATTTATTTTTTAAATCTTTATTATTCAGTATTACATTTGTTTCTCCTTTTTCCCTCCATAGCACCCCTCCAGCCAACTCCCACCATTCCCTCTGCCCTTACTTCCCTCCCATTGACCTCATCCATAGGTGTATGATTTTTGTCCAGTCTCTCCCTGTACACCCCTCATATCTTTCCCCCTGAGAATTATCAGTCCACTCCCTTTCTGTGCTCCTGATTCTATTATATTCACCAGTTTATTCTGTTGATCAAAATTTTAATTCACTTAATTTTTAGATTCACTTGTTGATAGATATGTATTTGTTGTTCATAATTTTTTGTCTTTTACCTTTTTCTTCTTCCTCTTCTAAAAGAGTACCTTTTAGCATTTCATATAATACTGGTTTGGAGGTAATGAACTCCTTTAGCTTTTTCTTATCAGTGAAACTCTTTATCTGCCCTTCAATTCTGAATGATATCTTTGCTGGATAGATTATTCTTGTTTGTAGGTTCTTACTATTCATCATGTTGAATATTTCTTGCCACTCCCGTCTGGCCTGCATCATTTCTGTTGAGAAATCAGCTGACAATCATATGGGTGCTCCCTTGTAGGTAATTAACTGTTTTTCTCTTGCTGCTTTTAATATTCTCTCTTTGTCTTTTGCTCTTGGTATTTTAATGATGATGTATCTTGGTGTAGTCCTCTTTGGATTCCTTTTATATGGGTTTCTGTGTCCTTCCTGGACTTGTAGGTCTATTTCTTTTACCAGATGTGGGAGGTTTTCAGTCATTATTTTCTTAAATAGGTTTTCAGTGTCTTGCTCTCTCTCTTCTTCTGGCACCCCACAATTCTGATGTCCAAGATGGTGGCATAGGTAAACACCTACACTGCTGCCTCGCACAACAATTTCAAAACTACAACTAAAAGACAGAACGAACATCATCCAGAACCAAAGAAAGCTGGCTGAGTGGAAATTCTACAACTAGAGGGAAAGAGAGGGGCTCACGGAGACCCAGAGGAGCTGCAAAAAGCTGAGGTACAGAGATGTGTGCATGGAGACAGCGGGTGCCTGAGTACCTGGCTGGAGGGAAACAGAGACCCTCAAAGCCATTGAACTCCTTATCTTATGACACTAAACCCCAGATCCAGTCAAAACTCATACGAGGGGAGTTTGGACTATGAAAAGGGAGAGGTGCATGAAAATTTAGGGGAGTCGCAAAAGATCAGAGGTCAGGTGGCACGCACGGCACTGTGCAGAAGACAGACTGCTGATTGTGCCGCTGGCTTTCGAGAAAGGGCGGGAGACAGACCCTCCCAACTGTGCCATTTCTGACTCCACTAAGCCCCTGTTTCGGGTGAAACCCTGGGCACCTAGACTCCTGTGGCCCTGGAGCGCAGGGGAGCTGGAAAGGCAGTGGGTCTAGAGGCACTGTGAGAGCGCACAAGGACCGCTCAAGCGATTACCCTGTCATGTGAGAGTCAGGGGCTGTGGCAGGTGGGGCCGACTGGAAGGCAAGGCAGTCCCTTAAGCCCTGAGACTCCACCCATCTCAAGCTCAACAGAGAGGCTTCTTCGATTTTGCAAGTCTGCTATCAAAAGGCTGAATCCAACACAGAAGTTCTCCAGGCATAGTGAAAATGCCGACAGAAGGGAAGAGATCACAAACAAAAGAAATGGAGGAAAACAAACGACTGGATATAGAGTTCAAAACCACACTTATAAGGTTTTTCAAGAATATCCTAGAAAAGTTGGGTAAAGTTAGTGAGAGCCAAGAGGAGATGAAAAAGGACCAACTAGAGATGCAAAAGATCCAACTAGAGATGGAAAAGGACCAACTAGAGATGGAAAAGGACTAACTAGAGATGGAAAAGGTCCAACTAGAGATGAAAAAGGACCAACTAGAAATTAAACATACACTGACTGAAATAAAAAGTATTATACAGAGCCCTAACAGCAGACTAGAGAAAGGCAAGAATCAAATAAAAAATTTGAAATATAAAGAAGCAGAAAACACTCAACTGGAAAAGCAAGAGAGAAAAGAATCCAAAAATGTGAAGATAATGTAAGGAGCCTCTGGGACAGCTTCAAGCATACCAGTGTGTGTGTTTTTAAAATTTACATTTAAAATAAGTTATCACTCTATTATAGAGTTACTAAAGGCCTAGTACACAACATTTGTGTATGGAAGGAGTGTCCCTAAGCCCAGCCTGCACCCTCTCCAATCTGGGACCCCTTGGGGGATGTCCGACTGCCAGTTTAGGCCTGATCCTGCAGGGATCCCTCTTGCAATCTGGCCTCTGGCTCCTAACCACTCACCTGCCTGCCTACCTGATGGCCCCTAACCGACTCTGCATGCCAGCATTATAATCCCCTAACTGCTCCCCTGCTGGCATGACCACCCCTAATTGTCCTCCCCTGCCAGCCTGATCCTCCTAACTGCTCTCCCCTGCTGGTCTGATCGCCCCTAACTACTTCTACCTTGGCCCTGCTACCATGGCTTTGTCTGGAAGGATGTCTGGAAGATATTCCATCTAATTAGCACATTAACCTTTTATTAATATAGACATCTTTGTCATTATCTGAAATATCATTATTCCTCTCAACAAATAGCTCCCAAAGTTATACTATCAAATAGTGTGTGCTCATGTAGAGATATATTTACTATTTAGACTTTATAATTTAAAACTGTTATATCACTTAACATCAATTTTTATTTTGTTGATCATATAAATTTAATATTCTGTGATGTTGGAAGGCTTTTTACATGTGAATTTCCATAATTTGTAAAGGAAATTTTCAGTTGATTATTGTCTAATTGTATAATTAGTCTAATTATAGCTAATTATGTAATTGATGTAAATATGTTCAATCATAATCAGATGTTTAATTGCAATACACAATACAATACCATGAGCATCTTTTAGAAAGTTCTAGGAAAATGACAACAGTAGTTTGTAAAATTTAAATACATATTTCTTTAAGATTCACAAAAATTAATTTCAATACTTATATTTAAACTTTTAAAATTACTGTTTTAAAATAAAATAAATAAATTAAAGGTATTTTATATATTTTTCAGTAGCCATTACCAATGTTGATATAATAACCATAGTCTTAAGAAGTATTTTCATTTTACTTATGAATATGGAATTTTTAAAAATATGTATTTTCAGATATCAGTAAAGAAAGACTTCCAATTGACACTGATATTTTACAATTTCAATTGTAACTCATTAAAAATTTATAGATAGCAATATATGCTAGACTACACCTTTAGTATTGGGTAGAAGTATGAAAAGCATAATTATTCTTCTTAGACTTATTACATAATATGCTTTTGAATTTACATCAGCCTTGGAAACACATACCAATTTCTTTTCAATAACACTATCTAAAAAGAAAAAAGTATAAAGAGAATTTTGTCACTCAACAAAATTGTTAAATAAATATTCAATTCAAATGGATATAGTTATTAGTTTAGTATGAATGGGCATATGGAATAGATAAATCTTTCATTAGAAATTTTATTTTATTTTATTCATTGTTATTGATGAGAAAATCCCAGACTTTAAAAGAAACTTAAATTTCTAACATTAATACATAATCAGACGTATGATCTGTCATTTAAATCTTCCACAATACAATCCCAGTATACCTTCCAAGCTTTATAATCCACTTTTCCCCACATGTACCAATTATTGTTCCAGTCAACCAGAGACATAGCCAGTCTTTAGAGATATTATCTTTCTTCTGTATTATTGTAGGTGCTGTTGATATCCATCTTAATGCTCTCTCCATAGCAGTATTGTGTGCCTTGATTTTGACAATAATTTTTACTTCATATTATAATCACTGTTTACCTTAACTTCTCTCATAAATATCAATAAAGTTAGAGAAGGAAACTTGTCTATAACTTCTATCACTGCCAAAAAGTTGCCAATATCTGTCACATAGAACATCTCAGCTATGTCAATTGAATCTTAATTATACTATGAAAACATGATGTCCCCTCCACCTGGCCAGACTGGCTGGACCCCACTCTCTCTCTAGAGAGAGAGGCCAGATTATTATGCATTCAGAGATCATAATAATCTGGCCACTCAGTGTGTGAGTGTGTGTGTGTGTATGTCTATATATATATATAGACATTAGGCAAGAGGAAAAGTCAACACCATATTTCATTGTAAATAGCAAAGCCATTAAACTAAGCCAGCCCCTTCCCCCAAGAAAAGTCAATCTGGGAAATATTTTAAGGATACAACACAAAATTAATTTTGAATCTTGAAGTTGACATGTAGACATTATAACTGATACTGTTAATTCAATAACACAATTATGGTTTACTAAAAAATGTTTGGATTTATTTTTAATACTAGGGGCCCAGTGCGTGAAATTAGTGCACTGGGGAGGTGTCTCTCACCCCAGCCTGCTCCCTCTCACATACTGAGAACCCTCAGGAGATTTTCTACTGATGGCTTATGTCCACTCCCTGTTGGAGCAGTCTGGCCTCCCTTTGCAGGGGGCAACCAAGCTGATTAGGGGAAGGCGCCAGCCCCATCACCCCGTTACTGCAGCCACTTTCAATTACTATAGCCACCAATGTATTTTCATCAACATGGACTCCAGTCCCTTCACCATGAAAAAAATCACAACTTTCTTTAGGCATTTTCAAGATGTGACTTTCATAAGATATGACATTTCTTTCTTTATTTTTCTTTTTATCCTCACCTGAGGATATATTTCCATTTACTTTTTCCCCTTCTCTCCGATCCCAGGCTCTTCCCCTTCCCAAGCCTACAGCCGCCACTCCAGGCTGTAGGCTTGGGAAGCAGGTATCCCCATTCCCCAAGCCTAAAGCTTCTGCAGGATGGCTGGCTAGGGATAATCTGGGTGCCAAGGAGGTTCCTTTAACCCAGGTATGTATGCAAATTAACTGTCATATTTATTCAATTAATTTGCATACTCACTCTGATTGGCTGTGGGCATAGTGGAGGTATGGTGAATTTACATGTTTCTCTAATATTAGGAAAGATAGGGCAAAACAACTAGATATAATAACTCTAATAGAAGCTACATGGAAATTAGAATTTATTATTGTAAAAATAAAAACCACTGGCTAATTTCATTCTGTTGCTTTGTACAATCATACTCCATAGGTTTTCTAAATTTCTAAGTTGTTTAGAAGGTACAAATAAGGCATTGTTTTCTATCAAGTAGATTCCTGAATAAAAAATGTTTTCTACATCATATTCATCTTTATTATAAAAATGGGTCCGTGAGCTGGAATCAGCCATGAAGTTTTCAATATATTAATTCTAATTATTTCATTCAATGGAACTTTCATTGAAATGGCTTACTCTGTATTATATATCTGTATTTGAAATCTTATGAGACTAGAAATGTTGTTGCAAGTACTACTGCATCTCTCATAAGGAAACTGGAGTCCAGCAGAGTTTCAAAATGGTAGTCCAGAAGGGCTAACGGTTGAACTCTGGTGACAACAGGCAATTTATTTTTTTCTGATAAGTGGGCATGTATAGCACACTTCAGCATTTCTTATTTTCATTCCACCAGGAAGATTCACATACTTATATTACCAGATTAGTCTCAGTAGGCATTTGAATTTGTGATCCCTATACATAAGTATACCTACTATGGCCCATTGAAAAAGAATTCCTTGGATCTCCTGGCAGCTATACTGTATACTAACTATATAGACTGCTTTTCCCCTGAGAGGTAATTTCTTTGTAAGTAACATTCCAGAATTTCTTAAGTAAATGACCAAATTCCTATGCATCTCTGATAAACACACACATATATATACAAAGACTCAAAGCAATATCTCAAAGGGAGATCAATCTAAATAAAGCTGGTTTTGTTAAATCTTACATGTGCTCTCAAATTTTTCATAGAGCAATAAATATTACATGTGACAAATAATTAAAATCAAAATGGAGGAATGGGATTTTTCATTGCTTAAATATAATATATTGCCAATATCAATCATCTTCTGTTCAATAACTTTAATATCAGTCTCCTCAAATCGATCTATAAATTCAACAAAACCTCACTCAAAATCTTACCAGACTTTTGTAGAAATTGACAAGATGATCATAAAATTTAGGTGGAAAGAGAAAAAAGCTAAAATATTCAAAACAATTTTGAAAGAGATGAACACAGTTGAAGGACTTATTTTTTCTGGTTCCAAGACTTGTTATAAGCTAAAGTAATTAAAGCATGTGGTATTGGCATAAAGACAGACATATAATCAATATAACAGAATAAATAGTTCAGAAATAGACCTTAATATATAGGGCCAATTGATTTTCAATTTAGGTGCCAAGAAAATTTAGTTGTGAAAGAATGATCTTTGCAATAAATGGTACTAGAACACATGTCTATCCCTCTGTTTAAAAAAAAAAATGAACCTCGCCCTAGCTGGTTTGGCTCAGTGGATTGAAAAGTCATGGGTTTGATTCCGGTCAAGGGCATATGCCCAAGTTGTGGGTTGGATCTCAGCGGAGGGTATGCAAAAGGGAGCTAATCAGTGATTCTCTATCATCATTGATGTTTCTCTCTCTCTCTCTCTCTCTCT